>CM028136.1:908960000-910162857 GCA_016271365.2 Neoceratodus forsteri
CTCCTGGTACCCCATCTGCCATTAGCTGGTGGTTCTCCAAGCCATTTTCATGGCTAGTACTAGTGACTGCCCCTGGCAAATGAACTAACTGGTACTTCTATACAGAGAACATGGTTTATATACAGTTCCATGGTTCAATGGTGGACCTGCCCCCTTGTATTTGAATCCTCCTCTGTTATGGCTTGCCTTGTCTTCCTTTTATCACTTGACTCCCCTATTACTGCACCATTGTGTTTGTGTTTAGATACTTATTTACATGTATTTATATGTTTTTATGATGGATGTTACCCGACCCTGTTCTAACCAGGTCCATCTTGTAAAAGAGCTCTGCTCAATGATGTTCGCCTGGATAAATAAAGATTTTGATTGATTGATACCCCGTTCCGGACTTTTGTTAAGCTATATCAGTGTACCATGTTTCTTTTGGACAAATTGTTATGCCCACTGTGTCATTTACCTTCCTGTAATTTTGGAATTGTACATTACACAGAATCTAAATGTTAATACTTGTGAACTTGTAATAATTGTAATGTCAACAATCTTACTGTCAACTGTTCTTGTAACTTCCACGTTGTTTTATGTTTTTACTCTATGTGCCATCTAGATGGCCTGGGTCATTCCTGAAAATGGTCCCTGGGACCAGTGTACTTACCCAGTTATCAAATGCATAAATAAAAAATAAATAAATAAAATAATGTAAACTCCCCCAGTTAATGATAAAATCCCACATTACCAATGCAATCTGCAATTACTAGACAATCCCCATACCAGATATTGATACAAGTTCTCCTACCAATAATCAGCACACTCCCTCTTATTTGCAGATCTGATCCCCCAAGTTATACATTAAGTCCACATGCCCACACCCCATTACCAACGCAGTCCCCTATAATTACTGATGCCAGCATCCCCCTTTGTCAATGCAATTCCCAGCCTCCCACCTCCCCACTGCCACTGGCATTCATGTTGTTCATAGTCACCCCTCACTCTTCTGGCCTATCTCTGTCTTCCAGAACCTCAGTGACTTTTCCACCCCACCCCTCAACTTACATAACTTCCCAGGTTGTGATGGGAACATTTTGTGTACATGGCTCTGCAACCCAACTTCCCACTCTTCCCAACTTTGCAGATACTGGGAAAGTTTGCAATAATGTTATTGCCCCCTTCCCATAATCTCAGCCTTCCTTATTTCCCAGTTCACAGAGTTTTCCTTATTCCTTACAAGCTTTAGCTCTAGAATTTTCTTGAGAGGTTTTTCTCCCCAGGCCACCTCCATTGTTCAGACCTATACCCTGGTCCCAAAAATCTACCCTGTTGAAGACTATATCCATGTACCTCCCCCGGCCCCACCAACCTGCTGGTTACCACCATGACTCTTTCCTCCGTGGCCAAGGCTCCAGGGGGAGGGCCATCCTACCCCACCAACCAGTCCACCATTTGGAACAGTATCCAGTGCCAGCAGGCACTAGAACCCAGGGGAAATCAGGAGCCCAGACTGTCATTAAGACAGCTGTGGTGTTTTCCCTTTTTCTTTTCCCCTTTTTTCTTCTGATAGAGATTTTTCTGCCCACCCATGTCTATTATTCAGAGATGTACCCTGGTTCCAGGGTTACACCCTGTTCAGGTCTGTATCTCCTCACTCCCCCAGCCCTGGTAGCCCACCAGCTACCCCCGCAGCTCTGACCTCAGTGGCAGAAGATCAGAGGGGAGGGCCATCCTGCCCATGGACTGGCAATGTCCACCAAGTGGACAAGGATCCACTGCTGGCAGGCACTAGGACCCAGGGGACCCAGGAGCCCAGGATATCACTCAGACAGCCATGAGTTTTTCTCCCTTTTCTGGTCCCGCCCATCTTCTCAATGTGAGCGCAGCTTCAGTGAATCTCTGGCATATGCAGCACATTCCCTGTGTGTTGGACAGGCTGCCATCCACAATGGAACAGAGAGTGTCAGCAACATCCTGTCACACTGAGATTTTTTCCTGTGTTTCTGTTCCCACCCTCAGGATTCTGACATGCATGGGGGCTCCAAGAGCATATCCACACATAGCATGCATCTGTCATGGAACCCGACCATCATCCTCCTTCCCACATCAACTGTGTACTGCTGCATATGGTCACTCAGGCGGCAGTACTGTGGTGGATGCAGTAACCTCCCTCCCAGAAGGAGGAAAGCAACGAATGGGATCCTTGGTTCTCTTTTCCCGGCTGGCCCTCCAGCATCCTGAGCTCAGGTCACCAGCACAAAAGCCAGCACTGCCAATGTACCTATATGCCATCTCAGGTTCTCGTCATTTGAATTACTTTTCTATTTTGCACTCAACATGACACCAGTCACTGATATCATCAGGCTGGTTCCCATTCCTTCTATGCTGATGCACAGCTATGACATACTAATGAACATGTGAAGCATTTATGTGTGGTCTGCTGTTTACAGCCTTGTTTGTGGGTCCTTTTTGGCACCATACAGTGCTGCTGTTTGTCCCTTGACATCCCTGCACAGCTTTCAATAGTACTGCAATGAACTGTGCCAGCTGAAGATTGAGAAACAGAGGTAGGAGTGGTCTTGGCAAAGATCCCGATCTGTGGACAACAAACTGACATTGAAAACTCATTACAGTGAGCATCAATGGGCAGCTGCCTTGAAAAAGACAGAGTTCCTGTCACAGATGATTGTGGTGGGAAAACACTGGCTGGCTCAATTATTTTGTTCCAAGGACAGGTCGTTAAATCCATCCTGTCCGCAGTCTGCTCGAGATTTTCCTGTTGAAAAATGTGACAGGTTCAGAAATGTCTTCACTGACAAGGTGTCCTCCACCACACTGTGTATCTGCACAAGCAATCTGTCATTGGCCAGTGATGGTGGTGCCTCGGGTAGCACTGTTGATCTGCCTGTCTGAGAAGAATTTCAGCCGGCTCTTGAGGAAGAGGTGCTCCGGGTGATGGCAGGCTTGCGTCCTACCAGCTGTTTGCAGGATCCTGGTCCTACCTGGCTACTTTTAGACTGTCATGAGACTTTGAGACCAGTTATTCCCCAGAACATTGGGTGTTCCTTTAGGGAGAGTGCCTTCCTGTCTGCACTTAAAAGGGGAACTGTCATCTACAGGATTTCTTAATGTCTGAATCCCCACAGAAAGCTAATTTGAGTGAGCCATTGTGTTTATCTGTGAGTATTTGCAGTCCAGAGTTATTCATATGTAAATCAGCATGTAATTAAGGGCTGGGGGCAGCCACGTGTTTTAAGCTCCTGACAGGAAATGATGTCACCAAGAGTCTTGGCTCTCCATTGACTGTAGGTTAAATAGGAAATCATCTGTTGTATTAAGTGTGTTTTAAGGTGTTATTACAGCACTTTCTACATTTATAATAATTGCTTTGTATGTGCATTGGAACTAGTGAGTTATTACCTTTACATTTACTGTTAGTAAAAATAATCCATCTTTAGGATTGCTTTAACCTCTAGGCTATACTGCCAGCTGATCATCAAAAACTACACATCTCAGGGCTGGCTCTATGTAGTCTTTGATTAATGCGATTTTACAATTAATAAATAAGTAACTGTGTCCTATTTTTTATCTTTTCACGTCAAATCTGGATAGAAAGAGCATAATATTTTCAGAATTATAACATATGCTCAGATTGTTTTTATTGTCTTTATGCAGGAAAGGCACACTGAGCTACAGCTTGTTCCCGGGTATGATCTGGGGGCACAGGGAGGCTAAGCGACTTGCTCTGGTCACACAATATACAAATAGATCATGTTGGAATCAAAACCCATTCTGCTGGATGAGCGAAACTTGTTCACAGCCCTCTAGGCTGTACTGCCATCTAATAATCAAAAACTACACATTTCAAAGCTGGCCCCATGATGCCAGGCCAGTAGGTACGGAGCCACATTTGCATCTTGAAGACCAGAGTTCACACTCAAAATTGTAAGAGAAAAGGCTGTTAGAGAAGGAATGGAAAAAGACAGAAGTTGGTGCTGTGGCAGCCCCAGAAATCTGTACTGACATAAACATAGCCAGAGTTAGATATCCTGATATGGGGCCCCCAATACCTGTTGGCAAAACAGAGCCAGCCTTGAGATGAGTAGTTTTTGATGATCAGCTGGCAGTACAGCCAAGAGGTTAAAGCAAACCTGAAGATGGATTATTTCTACTAACAGTTTGAAATGTACAGGTGTGTAATGTAACTCATTAGTTCCAATGCGCATACAAAGCAATTATTATAAATGTAGAAAGTGTTGTAATAACACCTTAAAACACCCTTAATAAAGCAGATAATTTCCTATTTAACCTACAGTCAAAGGAAAGCCAAGTCCCTCTGTGACATCATTTCCTGTCAGGAACCTAAAACAGATGGCTACCCCAGCCCTTAATTACAGGCTGATTTACATATGAATAACTCTGGACTGCAAGCACTCAGATAAACACAACTGCTCACTCAAATTAGCTTTCTATGGGCTTTCAGACATTAAGACATCCTGTAGATGACAATTCCCCTTTAAATAGGCAGTGATGAGGCCCCTTCTGAAAACTTCTTCCTTGGACCTTATGGTGATGGGGAATTACAGACCCGTCTCTACTCTCCCCCTTTTGGGGGAACATTTCTTTAAAAACATTGCTGTTATTGGAGCTCCAGTGACTGATAACCTTGCTCCTTGCATTTTTATTTATTCTCTAAGTGACTCTTTGGTTTTCTACAGTGGCATACTCATTTATGATATCAATATATAGAGAAGTGTTACTGCTGTTTTCACACAAATTGGCCTGTTAAATGTCGTCTTAGTACATACTGCAGATAAAAAGTTTAGTAGTGGGTGGGAGTGCTAGACTATGTACTGAGAAGGAATACTTCAGAGGTGGAGGAGCAGACGGCATGGTAGAATAATTGCATCATTCCTTCTGCCCTTACCACTATCTGATTTACCGCATGGCGGGTTCCCTAGCACTAACACAGTCATCCAACAAATCAGTTATCGCTAAGCACTCTTGAATCTGTGTAGGTAAGTAGGTGCCACACATCCAGTTCAGAAGACTGATTGTTGTTTTTTATGTAGGGATGCAGGGTGGAGAAGGCATACTTCAAATGTTCACACGTAAGAAACAGCATAACACAGCACCGTATTAATACCATAGCAATTAATGATTTCTCTGCTCTGGCTGAAGTTGTATAATTACTAAACCTAGTTTTACAGTAGTTTATAGGTTCACCCTTGGAGTAAAGTTCCACTAACATTTCACTAGGAAAGGAAAAGGGACCCAAATGCAAGCAGGAGGGTGGGTTATATGCCAGGGATGACAGCGGGGAAGGTGGGACCAAGAATAAGGGAAATAGTAAGGGAGGTTGGAGGAAAACCAAATTTAGTTATACATTTGGAAACCAACGACCTAGCTGGGGAGGAGGTTGAAGTAGCGCAAAGTAGGTTCAGGGAGTTAGGAAGCTCTGCAGGGAGGAAGGAAGTTCGCTGGCCTCCTCAGAGGTGATACCAGTACCAAGGGCCAGCACAGACAGGGAAAGAAGAACAGAGGATTTTAATGACTGGCTGAGGAAATGGTGGAGGGAGGAGATGTTTTTTCCTGTATTGGGGATTGGGAGAAGACCTGGTCAAACAAAGCACTCTTTTCACCAGACAGGGTACACATCAGTAAGGAGGGTTTGAGGGTACTCAGGGACAAACTGGGGGAATACATAACCACTACACTTAATTTAAACTACTGAGGGGGGGCAGCAGGCGTGCCGGCCCACAGACTCCAAGAGAAGGAGGTCAGTGAACCTCCCCCCACAGTGATGAAAGAGCTCTGAAGGGAGGAGGTGGAAGGGACGAGAACACAGTTAGCAAAGGGTGGAGGGGTGAGAAACACATAACAAGGGTACGTGGAGGAGTGCACACAGAGGGCATAAATGTGAATAGAAGAACAGAGGGGAAGAGAAGAAAGATCAGATTCTAGGTGGAGGGTGGTGTCTCTGAATGCACGGAGTCTTGGAAACAAGATGGATGACCTGCAGGCACTATTAGCAGACAAGAGGGTGGACATAGCTGCAGTAACCGAGACTTGGGCATCGTCACACCATGACTGGGACCTTGCAATCCCTGGATATAAACTATACAGGAGAGACAGGGTAGTCAGGAAGGGGGAAGGGGTGGCAGTTTATATCAGGGAGAAAATAACTTGCACAAGGGAGGAGTCGGAGGAAGGGGAGGCGGAGGAATTATGGGTTCAATTAAGGTCAACAGAAGGAGAAAGGTGAGGTTGGGGGTTGTTTACAGACCACCCAATCAGGATGAGGAGACAGGCAGGGAACTGAGCTCAAAAATATTGGAAGCTGCAGGGAAAGGAGAGGTGGTAATTGTGGGGGACTTCAACCTGTGCAAGGTGGACTGGAGCATACCATACACAACATGTGCTAGGAGTCAGGTGATCCTGGAAGGACTGCAGAATGGGTTCCTGACTCAGGGTGTCACAGAACCAACAAGAGCTGAGGCAATTCTTGATCTGGTGCTCACAAATGGGGAGCATATAGAGGACATAATGGTCAGGAAGCCACAGGGTGGAAGTGGCCATTGCACAGTGCGGTTCCAGTTGGATATGGGCAGAGAAAGCACCCTGACTAAGACCAAAATCTTGGATTTCAGGAGGGTGGACTTCAGGAAAATGGGCAAAGTGCTAAGGAGCCACCTGGCAGGCATCAGAGCAGATATGGGGGTGGACCAAAAGTGGTCCATCATTAAGGAAGGAATACTGGTTGCCATAGATGAGTGTGTTAGGCTCAAGGGGAAGAATACAAGGGCCAAAGCACCCTGCTGGTTCAGTTTTGGGGTTGCCCAGGCAGTAAGGGAAAAGAGGCTGGCCTATATAAAATTCAGGAAAACCAAGACAGAGGTGGATAGGGAAAATTACCTAAGGTTAGCTAGTGAGGCAAGTAAGGAAGTCTGGCGAGCAAAGGCACAGAAGGAGCTGCTGATAGCTGAAGGAATTAATAAGGGGGAAAAGGCTTTATTTCACTATATAAGTGAGAAAAGGGACCAGAAGGAAGGGATTGTTAGGCTTAAGAAAGGGGAGGAGTGGGTGGAGGATAATGGGGTAAAAGCAGAGATACTAAATGAATACTTCTGTCTTCACCAGGGAGAAGGATGGACCAGTGCCTTAAGGAGGGAAAAGAGGAGTGGGAGGGAGGGAGGGGAACATAGATGTAGTGATAGAGGAGGAGGATAGAGTGAGGGAGGGGCTGCTTGCACTGAAGGTGGAAAAATCACCAGGCCCAGACAGAGGACGTCCAAGGGTACTAAAGGAACTGGTTGAGGACCTGACAGGGCCACTGGCAGACCTATTTAATAGTTCAATAGAGTTGGGCATGGTACCGCAGGACTGGAGAACAGCACATGTAATGCCCCTCCACAAAAGCAGTCCCAGGGATGACCCAGAGAATTACAGACCAGTCAGTCTGACCTCCATTGTGGGAAAGCTCATGAAGACCATACTAAAGGAAAGGTAGGTGGAATATCTAGAGAAGCATGGTCTCCAGGATGCGAGGCAGCATGGGTTCATGGGGAGAGGAGATCATGTCAAACAAATCTGATTGACTTCTTTGACTTGGTCACTAAGACAGTAGACAGGGGCCAAGCAGTAGACATCCTCTATCTCGATTTCAGCAAGGCCTTTGACTCTGTGCCCCATAAAAGGTTGATCAGGAAGTTGGTGGATCTCAGGGTTGGGGAAATAGTGGCCAGATGGATGGAAAACTGGCTGAGGGACAGAACCCAGAGTGTGGTTGTGGGAGGAGAGTTATCTGGCACCAGCGAGGTAACCAGTGGGGTCCCGTAGAGATCAGTGCTGGGGCCGGTGTTGTTCAGTGTCTTCATCAATGACACTTGGGATGGCATTAAGGGCAAAATGTGCCTATTTGCAGATGACACCAAGCTCTTCGGGAGAGTGGACACAGCTGAGGGGATACAGGACCTACAAGATGATCTGGAAAAGCTGGGGAGGTGGTCCAGGATCTGGCAGCTTAGCTTCAATGCCAAGAAATGCAAAATTTATGCATACTGGAGCCAAGAATCCCAGGACAGAGTACTAACCGGGTAGAGTCCGAATATCTGCATCACAGGAGGAGAAGGACGTGGGAATGATAATCACTAGTGACCTGAAGCACTCCATGCAGTGCAAGAAAGCAGCAGCAAAGGCAAACAAGATGCTGGGATGCATATCTAGGGGGATCAGTAGTAGGATGGAGGAAGTTATACTGCCCTTGTACAGGTCCCTGGTAAGGCTTCATCTAGAGTAAGGGGTTCAGTACTGGTGCCCACATCTCAAAAAGGATATTAACCTACTGGAGAAGGTCCAGAGAAGGGCTACAAAGATGACAGCGGGTCAGCAGGGTAAGGCATATGAGGAGAGGTTGAGGGCACGGAACATGTGCTCCCTGGAAGACAGCAGAGAGAGGGGACATGATTGGGACCTTCACGTACTTGAAAGGAATAAATAAGGTGGATAAGGAGCGTCTCTTTAAGCTGAGTGGCAACCATAACACAAGGGGGCACAGTCTTAAGCTGGACGGTGGGAGGTTTAGGAGGGAGGTCGGGAAGCACTTCTTCACAGAGAGGGTGTTGGACACTCAGAATGCACTACCATAAGAGGTGATCTTGTTGAAGGCAGTGGGAAGCTTTAAGGGAGGCTGGGATAGGCATAGGGAGAAGGCAAGGATCATGGGTAGGAAGGATGGGAGGTGTGGGAAGGGAGGGCAGGGACAGTAGCTCAAGCTGTTTACCCTGCAATACGAGCAGACTAGATAGACCAAATGGCCTTCTTCTGGCTTCTTCGTATGTTTTTCATGGATTTGTCACATGTGGGATACTGTAAGGCATTTAGCCACTTTGGAAAAAAGGAATTATAATAACGTTATCCTCTAGAGTTATCCCTATTATGCTCTGTGCTGTAAAAAACTGTTGACTCTGAGCTGAGATAAGTTTTATTTATAGTATCACCCACTGTGTATCTTAAGGGAGTGTGTCTACATATTCCTTTGTAAATGAACCATACTATTGGTCAGTTCATATATCCCTTTGTGCATGGCTTTATTGTAGGTTTTTGCTTGAAACTTACAAATAAAAAGTTTTTAAAAATTTAAAAAGTTACCTTTTAAAGCTCAGATTAGGATTAAACAGCTACTTTCTGCTGGCCTAAGGGTGCAGTAGGTGCTACCTTGCTACATAGCTGGACCCACTAGTGAGGAAAGGAATAAAATGCTTAATCTGCCATCTCTTGCTCAGCAGGAGGCTGTTGCTCACTTCTACAGGTTGGAAGGATGTGGCAGTCCCATCTGGTTTGAAGAATGCTGTAAGGCGCTGATCACATTCACTTTTTGAAGCTAGCAACATGGAAACATTTGCTTTCCTCACCCTTTGTGGGCAAATTTTTTAGATAGATGTGTTTGTTATTACTCTATTTGAGCAGTTTGGCAAAAGTTGACTTTCTACAGAAAATCCTCCACCAGAAACCCAAGACACTGTTATCTTTGAAGCCCAGCTCTCTTGCAGCCTGGCACTCCAGCCGAGTTTAAACGCAGTTTCCTTGTCCTTCCCCAAGGGACCAACACATTAATTTTAGACATTCCATTGGTAAAAGTAACCGCAGTGTTTCAACATCTGGTGTTGTAAAAACAGTTCAAGGTCTACACTCGCGCGCGCGCACACATACACTCCACATAGCACAGACTGTACATAATATCCAATTTCAATGGACTACTTAAATAAACATTTTAAACCCAGATCAAAGCACTAGCCACTATGCTGACTTCCTATCATGTCAGCCTATGCTTTCTTTGAAAAAAAAAAAACCCTAAATGTCTCATTTCTTATTCTTATTCATTAAGGTGCTTAATATGTTTATCCTTGCTCATCATTTGTTTATTCTCTGATGTTTGCTAATCTATTTATTTAACTCCTGTAGTTCCAGATTTTCAACTGATTTTACCAGGGTTGCCTGTTGTGTAGAATTTGCCATTTGTATTTTGTGCTGCCAGGTTTAAATTCAGTTATCCTTACTAGGATTATACTATTATATAATACTTTTTCATTTTCCCCCGTCTTTGTTTTACTTATTTTATTTATTTTTATTTAGCTTTTGTTGACCGGGTAAGTGCGCTAGACAAATCCTGCCTATTTTCAGGCACGACCCGGGGGAGGGGGATACAGATGAATGCCAACTAACTTTGAACCAGATTAAGCTATTGGTGGTATTTTTATTATTTTATTTTATTATTCCTGAATGAGGGAAATTTGGACAGGACACCGGGGAAATTCCCCTACTCTTTTCGGTAAGTGCCATGGGATCTTTAACATCCACCTGAACTACCACCAATCCAGGCAGATGGGACCTCGGTTTAATGTCTCATCCAAAACACGGCACCTCAGAAGTGCTGCACCCCTTTCATGCTGCACTACAGTGTCAGTACTGGGATATTAACCCAAGTGCCAGATGTGGGAACTGAACCCACAGCCCTCTGATCTCCCAGCCTCAGAGGCGAATGTGCTACCTACTGAGCCACTGACACTGCTTTTCTCCTCACAGGTTTATTTAATTACTTCCCTCCTAGGTTAAATTGCTCATCCTTTGGCCTACTTGGTGTTATTTTTAATTCTGTCTCCCACTTGGTAGACTGTACTCACTCAGATTTCACTCCTTGGAGTGAAACCTCTCCCTTAATATTAGCATGCTACAGTCTGTTTTGCCTTCTGTACATTTCTAGTATGCTGTTCTTATCAGTTTCTCTTTTACCCTTCCTATTTTCCCTCACCTCCTTCCCCCTTTCATTCTTCTTAACCTTCCGCTCCCCTATATCCTCCTTTCTCGCCTTCTCCCACTCTCCCTTTACTTTATTCTCCCTGGTATCCTGGTAGCCCTCTCCTCTCATCATCTTGAAGCTCTCAGGTCCCTACCCTCCTAACTCTCTAACTCCAATTCTTCCTACTCTCCCCCTCCTTCCTATTCCTATAAGCAGGGCTACAGATAAGGGGAGTACCGGCCTATTTTACTCACCTCATTTTAGGAAACACTCTTCAGAAAATGCTTTTAATGAGTACCAGAACTCACCCAACATTTGTAAATACTCCACACTCCAAAGAATACTGCTTCATAACACAACTGGTGATTTAAAAGGAGCAGTTTTTTCCAGATTTACAGCACTGGTATGCACCTCAATTTTATTTTGCTCACCATGTTTTAAAACTGGTGAGTACATTACTCCTACTTGCCAACATTATCTGGAGCATTGCCTATAAGCGTTACATATGTAACCACTCAGTACCCTGGGGTTACTAGAATCTCATCAGTTTTAGACTAGGAAGGTTCCTGGGCAGTCTGTAGGGAGTTGTTAAAAGCTCCTTACCACATGACATCATTGTTTACTCAGCTAGCCTGAGCAGAGAATGGATTATGTCATTTAGAATTCTCGCAGCAGCAGCAGCAGCCACTTTGGAATCAGCTGCTCTGGGACAGATTAGAATGTTCAGAGAGTAGCAGTCAGTCAGCAGTAGTTCAGTGTGGAGCTCAGAGTGTAGAGGTGCCTGCCAGTCTGTTCTGAGACTGGGTGAAGGACTTCTGGTAATTTTTTCACCCTAGTGAGTGAAAATCCAGCAGTGCCAAGTGAAGTGGAGGAGACTGTTGCCAGCAGGACCCCAGTGAGTCAGTCCACAGAGAAACGGTAGGGGCTTCAGATTCTGTGGATCCAAGGGGCAATCCCCTGAAGGTCCTGAAGACTGTCAGCTGCCCAGAAACAAAGAGTGCTCTGAGTGAAGCTATGACAAGCTACCTGTGAAGGGAAGAGGTGTTTCTTCCAGTATCCATGCCTCTATCAAAGGGACAAACAAAATCGTGAGTACAGTTACATGGGACTGTCTCTTAGGGAGTTGTCTGAGGTATATGTGCTCAGAGATAAGGCTACAATACACCTGTCAGGGCCCATGTAACACCACAAAAATGTGCTGAATGTGAAGTTTTAAAGTTGAAAGTCCTTTAACAATTCAAAGGAATTGAAGGCTCATTTGGTGTAACCCCGAAGGAATGGCAGAGACCGGCTGGAGCAAGAGTGGGCAGATCCCCCCCCCCATCTGAAACTTCAGTCAGGGATAACTGATTCATGGAAGGGCATCAGGTTTCCCAGGGCAAGTTAACAAAGTTCATGGCATCAGGAGGAAAGAATTTGAAATGTTTTTAAAGTGTGTGGCAACCCCCACATACTAGCCACTTAGGGAAAGAAAAGAGAAATGTTGAAATAAAGTGTGTGGAAACCCCTACAAGATATACACTTTGGGAAGTAAATGTCTAGAGATCCCTATTTCAGAGGGATGGACAGTTCGATGTTTGTGTGAGAGAAATGTTCTAAATGTCCAAAAACAAATGTTTCTGGAAACAAAAGTGTGTTGCCCTGAGAAGTCAGTTCCAACCTGGAGGGACCACCCCATTCTGTGTTTCCCATCTGTTGTCAGGATAAAGCCATACTACACAATCCCATCTTCAGTAGTGGACAATCAATCTATGCTTCATGTGTGAACTTGTTATTGGGCCCCCTCACAAGTTACACAGAAACATAGAATTTGATGCCAGATGAGGACCGCTTGGCCCACCTAGTCTGCCCATTTCCCTACCTAATGGATAAGCTGCAGATCCTAGTTAACCAACAGCCTACTTCCTCCTACCCCCCACTAGAACTGCCTTATGTCTCTCCCATGCATTCTTGAATTCCCCCACTGTTTTTGACTCTCATGACCTCCTCAGGAAGGCTGTTCCATGCATCCACAACTCTCTCCATGAAAAAATACTTCCTCACATTACTGCTGAGCCGTCCCTTTCTATCTTCAAATTGTGCCCCCTTGTTATTGCAGATCTCTTTTTTCTGAAAGATGCTACCCTCTTGGACTTTGTTGATTCCCTTGAGGTACTTGAAAGTTTCTATCATGTCCCCCCTCTCCCTCCTTTCCTCGAGGGTATATATATTAAGCTCCTTTAGTCTCTCTTCGTATGTCTTCTGGTGCAGACCCTGTACTATTTTGGTTGCCCTCCTCTGGACAGCCTCTACCCGGTCTATGTCTTTGCAGAGATGGGATCTCCAGAACTGCACACAGTACTCCAGATGGGGTCTCACCAACTGTCCGTACAGAGGGATGACGACTTCCTGTTTTCTACTGGTGATGCCTCTCCCTATGCATCCCAGTATCCCCCCAGCCCTCCTTACTGCCTTCTCACAGTGCTTGCAAAAAATAACCCACTAAACACATCTTGTTTTATGGAAATACTGATCAATAATATACAATTTTTATTCGCCTAATTTTCTTGTTTATTTAATTTTTTCAAAAACGGTGTCAGCTCAAAAATATAATTTAATCCTGGATAACACAGTGCATTAAGCCTGTGTATCCAATGCTGCTCGCTTCGAGATAGAAGCAAATCAAGGTCACCTCCCCTAGGACCCAGCCTTACCCTTTCTATCCCACAATACAAAAACTGATGCAGACACATATTCTGATAAGAGTTAACATGACAAAACAAGGGATTTTCATAGTCTCCGGTTCTGATGTCACTAAAGTGTTCGCCAACCCTTACTTTAAATGCTCTTAACGTTTTCCCCACATAAAAAGCACTGCAATTACTTATGGCCAAACAGACCACACAAACGGTGCTACAATTAATGAATCCCCTAATATCAAACACAGTTTTAACATCTGCAGATTTAAAGACTTTAGTTTGCTGTATTTTGTCACAGTAGGTACATCTACCACAACGACAGCTTCCAAATGGTGCTGGTGGTAACCAAGTATGTTTTTTTTGTGGTACTGGGAGAAAACTATGGACTAAATAGTCCGATAAATTTTTAGATCTCCTAAAAGTAACTTTTGATCTCTGTTTTACAATTGGCTCCAAAGCTGGCTCGGTGCCGAGGATATGCCAGAACTTATCAATTGTATCCCTAATGATGTTGCTCTTAGCACAATATCTTGTAACCAGCCTAATCTCCTGATTACCATCATCAGAACTTCTTTAATACTGTAATAAATCTTCCCTAGATACACGATTGATTTCTCTAGCTTTGTTATTTATTACAGCTGGACTGTATCCTCGATCAATAAATCTGCTCTGTAATTCCTGACTTCTACGCATGTATGTAATTTCATCAGAACAAATACGTCTAACTCTCATAAATTGAGATTTAGGAATGTTGTTGATGGTGTGGCGGGGGTGACAACTACTGGCCACCAATAGACTATTTTGGTCCGTAGGTTTCCTATATAAATCAGCAGCAATAGTTCCATCCTCTTTTCTGCTGATTTTAATATCCAAAAAGGAAACTTGATCTTTACTGTAACAAACTGAAAACCTGAGATTAGAATCGGACTGTTCCAAATACTGTACAAATCTCATAAGGTGGTCATAGTCCCCCCTCCACGCCATCAACACATCGTCAATATAACAACACCACATTATCTATAGCACCATAGAACTGGTTCTGTACCATGTCATAAATGACCAACAATTCCCAGTTGCCAAGATACAAATTGGCATACAGTATGTGGGGGCAAACATTGCCCCCATGGCAGTCCCTTTTACCTGTAAATAGAACTGCCCCTGGAAAAGAATGACATTTTTAATAAGAACAAATTCCGTCAGTTGGCATAGAAAATCAATGAACCTTGGTGTGTAAGTTGAACCATTCTCTAACCAAAAACATAAGGCCAAAAGACCACCCACATGGGGCATGTTCGAATATAAGGCCTCCACATCTAAAGTAACTAAAGCCCATTCCATTTCTATCTGCAAATCTGCCAGTGTATTGAGTATTTGAGTAGAATCCCTAACATCTGTGAAAGGACTGATAACAACCCCCTATCCAGAGTGCTTCTATTGACTGGATTTGGTACCCCCCCTTCCTTTGTGAATACTGAGCAGAAGTATTCATTCAGTATCCCTTTTCACAGTCCCTCTCTGCCCACCCACCTCCTCTTTATTTAGCCTCAGTATCCCTCCCCTTGTCTTTCTTCACTCCCTAATGTACCAATAAAAGATTTTATCCCCCATTTTAACTGAGTTGGCCATCTTTTCCTCAGTTTGGCCCTTTGCTTTTCAAACTGCCTTCCCCACTTCCTTCTGCTTTAACTGGTACAGTTCTCTGTCCTGCTCTCTCTGTGTTTCCTTATACTTCCTGAATGCTATCTTTTTCTCCCTAACCTTCCCCACCACCTCTTTTGAGAACCATAGTGTTTTTTTTCTTTTGTTTTGATTTGTTTATTTGCTTCACACAAAGGCTTGTTGCCTCTGTGATGTTTCCCCATTGTTGCTCCACTCCTCCTCCTCCTCCTTGCCTGTTTGCTAGTGCTTTTCTGAGGCACTCTCCCATTTTGACAAAATCAGCCCTCCTAAAGCCCAGTACCTCCACTTTTGTATGGCTTGACTCTACAGCTGAGTTTATCATGAACCACACTGTTTGGTGGTCACTTGTTCCCAGATGGCTACTCACTTCTAGATCCGAGCTCCTCTCTCCATCCCCATTTGAGAGTACCAGGTCTAAGATTGCTCCCTCCCGAGTGGGTTCCAACACTAGCTGTCCGAGGCATGCCCCCTGTAGGGCATCAAGAATGGCCCTGCTCTTGGATGTGGCTGCAGCAAAGGTATTCCAGTTAACATCTGGCATATTCAGGACCCCAACAGCAATATATCCCCTTTCTCTGCCATCCTAAGGATGCCTTCTATCATTTCCTTGTCCATTTTCTCCCCCTGAGATGGGGATCTGTATACAACCCCTGTGAGGATTGTGGTGCCATTTCCAGTTTCCAGGGTGACCCACAGTGCCTCCTCTCCTCCCTGTTTACCCTTTAGTTATGTTGCTTAGCACAGCCCTAGCACCTCTATCCCAGAACTTGGAGTAAATACAAATGTTATTTTGTACCCTAACCCCCTGACCTCAGAATGCCAAGCCAGGGATTTGCCCAGCACTAGGGGTAATGCCTATTGTTTATGCCAGCTTGTGCCCTGTTGCTTTGTCTGTGGCACAAGTTTAGGGGAGTCACAGTTGTCAGACGCTGCTCTTAACCAGGGTATGTGTAGCAAAACTGGGGGCTCATTCAAAGTTCTTGGGGGAGAGGAAAAAGTTGTCTTGCCAGTGCAAATGCTGAGGGTATGTCTAGGGTCTTTCTGTCTAGTGTCGGTGCACCATAATAGAAATCGTTGTGATAGGAAAGTAAAATTGTGCCCAGTAAAGTGCCATCAAAAGAATTTGCTGCGTGTGTTTCTGAGGAAAAACTGTGCTGTCTGTAGTGCTTGTGGAAACTGTGATGCCAAGGACTGCTGAGCTAAGAAATGTTCGCCCTATCAGTCAAAGTGCTTAAAAACTGTTAAAGAGTAAAGACTTCCAAGTTTAAAAGTAGTTGTGGACAAAGAATATTTGTGCCAAAGCCTACTGCAAGTTTTTAGTGTTTGTGATGTAAACTGGGGGAGTCGCTAAAGGAAATGTACAAAAAACTGTGCCAAAATGCCTAAAAAGTGCTTCTACCTGCTGAAATTTCAAGCTGACAAGAAAGTTTCAGTTTGCAGTTTAAATTTGCCTGCTCAATGATCATCATGAGGGAGTGTAAGCAGGAGAGAGAGAGCTTATTTGCATGGGATCATGTGATTGGTCGAGCCATCCAAGTCCCGCTCACTGCCAGGAGTCTCAGTGCTAGAGGACTGTTCGATGAGTAGACAGCAAGGAGCGTGCAGCAGAGCGGAGCCAGCAGCAGCAGCAGTGAACCGTCACGAAGGAAAACTTTAGTGTTTTGACCAAAAGACTTTTCAAACAGTTGAAACGAGCTTCTCCTGACTAGTGACCAAAGAGACAGCGATCAAGAGTGTGCATGGTGCCGACCCGAGAGCTTGATAGCCCAAATGACTCCAAACAAGCTTCAAATTCAGCAGCAGGCCGCAAAACATCCATGGAGGGAACCAGCTACTTTTAAGTGCATCTATGGCTAAGTAAATGAACTGTGTGCAGAAAAGCAAGAGATCTAATGCAAAGTCAGCAAAGGATTGAGGTAAGCAAGTGTTTGATGGTAAAAAGGACTGAGTTGTAGTAGCTACAGCCGGTAGCAAGCAAACAAGCTATAGTCTAACCATGGGCAGTGCTAAACAAAGTCAAAAGAAATGTGTGCAAAGATTTAAAGACTGTGTTCATTTTTCAAAATGTAAATTTGCAAGGCTGTGCATAGTACAAGCAAACACTATGTCAGAGGACCAAAAGGCAGAAAGAGCAATGTGTGTGCGACGCAGGAAAAGTTTCTGTGGCCATGTTGGGCATAGTTCGTAGAAAAGTAAACAAAAAATGAGGTGCCATGTTGGAAAAAGGGTTAAATGGAGAAAAACAAAAATGTGCAGAAAGTATCTGAAACAAAATGAAAGACAGGCAAATGTTTCAGAAATGTGCAGAAAGTAACTGAAACAAAGTGCAAATTCAGGCAGCAATTTCAGTAAAACGCAGAAAGAAAGCAAAGAAACATTTGCATTTTAAACAAGGCAGAACACAGCCCAGCTGAACAGCTTGTAGCAGGGGACTCCAGAGAGCCGTAAGAGGTAAAGCCTCCTTCCAGCCTACTTGTGGAGAGGTCTTACCCGGTCGGTGCTGTGCACCAACTGCCCCACCCACCCAGGGCCGGCTCTATATTTATTGCTGCTGCCAGATCACATGATGTGTCACATGATTTCTCCTTCCTGTGTCCACTTTCCCATTTGCAGCTTATAGTCTCTGACCACTAGGGGTTGCTGCACTTTCCCAGCCAGTACCACTCCTTCCACCCCCCTCACCTCCACTTCCTGGTTCCTGCTAATATCAGTTCCCATCCACTAGTAGTCACTACAGTTCCCTCCTAGTCCCATTTTGTTGTGCTTCTCTCACCACCCTGTGTTCTCTCCTACCCTCTACTTTTAGTTTCTCTACTGTCTTCTGCAGGTCTCAAACCCTGTATGCTGACTCCAAAGTCAGCAGCACTTCCACCAAGCCAACTAATCAGACCAGTATTTATCTCTGTTTCAAAGCTCTTAAGCCTTTGCCTCCACACTCAGCAAAAAATACTAATCTTCAGTCCCACTGCAGGTCTCAAACCCTATACCCTTGCCACCAGAGTCAGCAACTCAACCAGTAAACCACCAAATCCAGCTAAATTACTTACAGTTCTCAAGGCTCTCAAAGCCTCTGACTCCATAATCGGCTACAATAAATTTCCTTCGGTCCCCCTGCAGGCTTTAAACCCTGAACCTTTCCCACCAGTGTCAGCAGCTCTATCCCACTAGGATTTGAACCTGGTACCTCCTGCACCAAAGTCCATTACCCTACCACTGCGCTACTGAGACCACCACAATGATAGGTGTCAGTCTGCTCCCCTTATACCGGAAGTGGTATAGCAGCTCCCACTGCCCAACCACCTATTCCCCAGCAGACTATCCTATCTTCTACCAATTGCACTTATCATACTCCTTACTGGGCAAGATTGCCATCCCCCCCACACACCCACCTCACCCCTTACCTTCTCTACCTATTACCACCGTCCACCCACCCTGTCAACGCCTGACAAGCATCCACCCCCCCACTTAACCTGCCACCAACACACACACCCCCAAACCCCCCTACCGACTCATCTGCCTTACCTTTCCTGCCCTCCTCAACTCACCCATTCCCTGTGCTACTCTCTCTAAACATGTGCCTCACCTGCGCCCAACCACCAAATGGCGGTCCCTCGCTCTTCTCAGGGTCCTAGCCCTACTACTTCTCTTATCCGGAAATAGTCACCCCAACCCAGGCCCCACCATCAATAGTCAACAGAAACTACATCAAGGGCTGTGCATAGCTGCCATGAATATCTGCAGCCTTCCCAAAAAAACAGCATCTCTCCAAAGCTGGCTAGCGCAACACCAGCCAGATGTCCTTGCGTTCACTGAAACGTGGCTTTCAAAAAAAAAAAACCTAGATTCATTCATCAGCTTCCCAGGCTTCACTCTACACAGAGCTGACAGAATGGGAAAATGGGGTGGTGGATGTGCCCTCTATGTTCGAGACTCCCCACTGAACCAAGCTCTCCCAATCGCCTCACTAGACCACGGTGCCCAAACCTTATCCATAAAATTTACCTTGGACCCCGCTAGGGCTCCCCTAACCATCACAGCGGCGTATGTTCCCCCATGCAGCCAAGCTATGGCCATACAATCCCTCACAAACTATATTTCCAACTTCCCTCCCAAAACGGAGCATATCCTGGTTGGTGATCTAAATGTAAACTGGCTCGCAATTTGGTAGCTGCCGTCAAGGATGCCTTTGTGGCACTGGATCATACCCAGCAGGTCCACCAACCCACCAGGGTAAACACCGCAAACTGCTCCCAGACCCTACTAGACATACTACTAACCGACCGCATAGAATCTCTGACCTAGTGTTCCTTTCTGACTCTCTGAGTAACCACTCCCCTATCCTCCTCTCCCGGTCATGTCACCTGGCCAAACCGCAACCTAGTGTCTTCACCCGCAGGCGCCTACGACCAGGTGGCCTTAGAAAAGTCAAACATTATCTGGCCCAGTGGGACTGAACCCCTATAACCCAGGCTCCTAACATTGACCTGGTCCTTGATTACTTCACATGCTCATTCAACAAAGAATGTGACATTTTTGCCCCCCTGGCCAAAACGCAAACTGTAAAACACAATGTCCCATGGATTACGCCCTTATTACAGCAGCAACTAAAACAAAGGGATGACCTCTGGCACAGAGCCATTGAATCTGGCTCCCAAGCAGACAGACTAGCCTACAAAGCAGAACACAATAGGTGCACCTGGACCATACATAAGGCCAAGGCTGAATATTATAAAGATACCCAGGCTTCTTCCTGGGGAAGTGCTCGGAAGTTTTGGGACAACATTAAAGAACTTAATGGCAAATCCCGACTCCCCCCACCCTT
Organism: Neoceratodus forsteri; assembly: GCA_016271365.2. NCBI lineage: Eukaryota > Metazoa > Chordata > Ceratodontiformes > Ceratodontidae > Neoceratodus > Neoceratodus forsteri. The sequence goes on from CM028136.1 coordinate 908,979,964, forward strand.
CCAGTTCGGCATCTGTTGGTAGAAATCATGGTATAGAGAGCTTTTGCTCTATAGTTGATAAAGAAATTACGTTACTATTCAAAGATAAGTCCTCCTTATGGCCACAACAACAAAATTTAACAAAAGAACAGAGGTGTGCCCTACAAGATTTAAGTAATGATATGAATATTATTATTAAACAAGCTGATAAAGGGGGGAGGAATTGTTATTCAAGACAGAGATAAATATAAATCAATGTGTTTAAACTATTAAACAATAAAAATAACTATTCACAATTAATGGATGATCCCACGGTCTCATTACAAGGGAAATTGAGGGAATTGTTGGCAGAATTTGTTGATTTAAACTGGTTGCGAGACTGGGAAATGAGATTACTTTCGAAAGAATTCCCAACTATTCCCACATTCTATAGTATTCCAAAGATACACAAAGATTTGTTGGACCCGCCTGGTAGACCAATTGTGTCGGGGATTGATTCTGTTTTTGACCCCGTATCGAAATATGTCAATTTTTATCTACAACCTTTAATTGAGAAAAAATGAATCATATTTACAAGATTCAGCAGATTTAATGAATCAGTTAGAGACTATATCTAATAAGATTAAAATGGACAATATTATATTGGTTACTTGGGATGTAATAGATTTATATACATCTATTCCCCATAGGGAAGGAATAGTTAATATGGGAAAAATGTTAAATAAGCGTCCTACAGGTTCAACACCAAAAACTGTACTGTTACAGGAATTAGCTTCATTTGTATTACAAAACAATTATTTTGAATTTGACGGTATATTTTATCAACAGGACAAAGGTACTGCTATGGGTAGTACGATGGCACCTAGTTATGCCAATGCATACATGATAAATTTTAAAGAAGAATATGTATTCAGTTCAGTTATAAATCAATATAAAGACAAAATCCAGTTATGGAAAAGATATATAGACGATATATTCTGTATATTGGGAGAAACAGAACAAGAACTGTTAATATTTAACGATATATTGAATTCATTTGACAGTAATTTGAACTTTACACTAAATTACAATAAATCCTATATTCCATTTTTAGATCTCTTAATTAAGATTAATGAATCACAATTTAGTACTTCTATTTTTAGAAAAAGTACAGATAGAAATACTTTATTACATAGCAAAAGCTATCATGAGCCAAAGCTTAAAAACAGCATTCCCTACACACAATTGGTCAGGGTCAAAAGAAATTGTAAAGAACCAAATGAATATTTACAAAAAAAAGAAGAGATGTTAGAGGTTTAGTGACAGGGGTTATTCCAAAAAGGTTTTAACACAAGCGAGTAATAAAATAGAGAATATATCTAGGCATGATCTTCTTCATAAAGAAAAGAAACAAAAGCAGGATAGAATGGTGTTAGCCATAAAATATAATCATAAAATGCCAGAAATTAGAAAAATTATTAATAAATATTGGTATTTAGTCGCATCAAATAATCCCTCTGTTAAATCTTTACAACAAACACCAATTATAGTAGCAAAAAAAGTTCGAAATATAAAAGACAGGTTGGTTCATTCACAATTTAAACATAAGGAAATCAAGGGAACACAATTACTACTTGGCCCCCTGCAACCTGGCATGACCAGATGTGGGAAATGTACAGTGTGCACAATACTAGTAAAAAAAGTATATTTAAACATCCCCATTTTAATGAAGAATTTGACATAAAAGATCACATAGATTGTAACACAGAAGGGGTTGTATATGTTTTACAATGCCCCTGTGATAGACTGTATGTGGGGCAAACAAAAAGGGCCCTAAAAATTGGGATTTTGGAACATAAAAATAATATTAGAAATAGAGTGGAACAATCATCTGTTGCATTACATTTCAATCAGGCTGGCCATACAGGAGCCTCTTTGAGGTTTTGGGGGCTTGAAGTAGTTAAAATGCCATTAAGAGGAGGCAATTACATCCAGTTACTTGAAAAAACGGAAATGAAATGGATATTTCGTTTAAAAACTTTAGAAAAGTCAATTGGTATGAATACAGAATGTAATTGGCAGTCATGTTTGTGAAATTTAAGTCGTCATATTGTTTAGGTGTTATCAGTTTAAAGTTAAGTCATTCATTGGGGTGAATAATTACATATATAAAATGTATATTTATTTACATAATAGTTAAGTGTGTTAATACAGTCTATACATAATTAAAAGTTGTATGAATTGAATTTATCTTAAAATAAAAATAATAGCATTTAATATGAATGAATCATTTTTGGTACTTCTGTGATCTATATGTATCAATGTTCAACTGTAATAAGAAAGATTTGATTAATGTTTATATAAATAATTTATGATGTTTACGTGTCAGAAAAGATATGTTTAAATATAAGTTAAATTTCATGTTGCCATATCCTTATGATATCTGCAGCAGGGAAGTTACAATTTTCATAATGCTTAACAAATTGGCTATGTCACTTTAAAATGAGCAGCTTGGACAACCGCGTTCATTCCCAAGCAACTGGGAATGAGTGTATGGTTGCATAGCAACACTCTTGCATCGCGAGAGTTACAGGAAGTGACACGTCACTCCTGCAGGAAATCCAAGCTGCTCAAGAGGGTAGGCAGCAGAGGGGAACGCTACAGCGTCTTTGAAACGCCATTGTGGAACGCTCAACCTTGTTTTAAGTTTTATTCGCTAAATCGTGAGTCACGGTTAAAAGCTGGTTCCTGCAACATTTAAAATTCATTTTGTCAGCATAACCTTTTGAGGTAAGGAACCATTATGACTCGTAAAAAGCTTATTTTAATAAGTTTACATAAGAAGTAGTTTCAAAGTGCATTAAGCATTAAATTATTGCAAGTAAATGAGTTTCATTATGTATTTCTTTAGGAATCTGATTTGAATGGAATAATAATTTGGAAGTTAACAGATAACATTCAATGTGGAAAGTAGCGTTCCCAGGTATGCACATTATGGGGTGTAAAAAGTTTATTATTAACTTTTGTTAATGGATGTGACATGTCTTTTGTTTTAGCGTTATTTAAATACTTATGATATAATTATGGTTTCTATTAATTTAGGAGGAAGTAAAAGTTTTCCTGAAGTTAAATGAATTCAGTGCACATAGAGAAGCATATAGGTAGACTTACGGTGTAAAATTGTAACGTTTTAAACATTTTTTGTAAACATAAGAGAAAACAGTTATTCACAAGTATATTTACACTTTGTTTTGAAACAGTACAAAAGAAAAAAAAACCCGTGAACAAGCTCATACGAGTGAAACGTAGGGGGCTATAATTGAAATAAAGAAGAAGACATTTCTAACACTGTGGACTCCTGATTTGTTTGATGGAGTTTGACTATTGAAGCACCTTCGAGGGTGTCATTTAATTCATAAAGTTTAAAATCACCATTACCCAGATTGTGTTTTTATTTCAGTTCTGCATCAACAATGCCACCTCCACCGATCCACAGGTTATCGCTAACTGCCTTAACTCAACCTTTTCCAATCTTACTGCAGTCCTCCCAAATGACTTTTTCGACCCTATCCCAGCTACCTCTGAACCAAACCTCCAACGCCCCCCTTTCTACCTTAGGGTCATTACAAGGTGGGAAGCCAAATCCTACCTCTCCAAAACTCTCAGTGGCTCCAACTATTGCAAAAACTCCTTTGACATGAAAATCCTCTATCAGGTTCTTGACACTGTTCTTTCCCCCCTGACCGACCTCTTTAACTGATCCCTATGCTTGGGGCAGTTCCCAACAGCTTGGAAGACTGCTACAATTACCTCAATACTGAAAAGTGGAGACAATACCAACCCCAACAACTATCGGTCCATCTCTATCCTTCCCACTCTCTCAAAAGCCCTTGAAAAAATCATTGCCAACCAACTCACCAAGTATCTGCGAGCCCACAATTTATTATGTAGTGAACAACATGGCTTCAGATCAGGCCATAGCACAACCACCACCCTCATTGAATTCTCCAATTTTATTCACTCTGCCTTTGACCGTAAACATCTTGCCGGAGCCATCTTCATGGACCTCTCTAAGGCCTTTGATACGTCTCCCACACCCTCCTCCTTAACACATTCCACCACACTGGTCTATCACATGGACCAGTCTCTTGGTTCAATAGCTACCTTACTTCTAGATCCCAATGTGTTAAGATAAATTACACCCTACCTTCCACCCTGCCTGTCCACTTGGGGTTCCCCCAGGGATCCATTTTGGGCCCCCTCCTCTTCAGTATCTACTTAAATGCACTACCCAAATCCTGCTCCGGTAACTTACTGCTATACGCTGATGATGCGGTTCTCTACGCCGTGCACCCTTGCCCTGACAACCTACAGTCCTCCCTCCAAGACTCATTCAATCAGATTGAAAGTTGTTTCACCAGTCGCAGACTTGTGATCAACATCAAAAAAACAAAAGCCATGCTATTTGCCCACCGGCAGAGCAAGGCCAAGGACACTGAACTAAAAATCCTCTCCCACACTCACCTCCCCCTGGAACAAGTACTCACTTATAAATACCTTGGCCTCTCCTTTGACACCTCCCTATCCTTCCATGCCTACATTAACATCCTGACCTCAGCCATTAATACTCATATCGGCCTCCTATACCGGCACAAAGACTGTCCGACGCCAGAGGCTCTCAATCTGGCTGTCACTTCTTCTGTCCTCTCTCTCTCGTTGACTATGGGCTCCCCATCTACTCTGCAGCAGACAACACCACCCTAAACAAAATTCACATAGACATTAATAAAGTGTGCCGACTCCTCCTCAGTGCAGATAAATGCTCTCATACTTTCACCCTATACGCTCTAATAAACATTCTCACCCTGGAGGAAAGACTATAGTATCAATCCTGTCTCCTCACCAAAAAATTCCACCTAGGGTTAACTCCACTGGGGGTCTCTGCCTCCCTACTCTCGTGTTCCCACATTGCGACCACTCATTCTGCCAACAAACATCTGTGGACCGTGCACAGGGTCAGAACCTCCCTACCTCAGAGATCATTCCTCTATAGAGCTCCTGCCTGCTACAATGAGCTCCCCCCAGCCATAACCTCCATTCCCAAACTAGGGTACCTCAAGACCATCCTAAAAAAACACATTCTCTCCTTGCGCCAATGCCAGTGCAACTGCTAATCCTCCTAATCTGACCTGCACAGAGCTGCACTAGGCCGCTCCCCATTGACACTGCAACCAACTGTATAGGACTAAATGTATAGGGCATCTTCACTGCTGATCACTGTCTCTGCTATTTGACAATGCCCTAAAAGCTGCACCCACACTGTAACTATATCACTTGTACTAATACCAATACCCTAGCTACCACATGAATAGGTCAACAGTCACCCAGGCTATTATATGTAAATACTTTGCTTAAACTGTGTTGTCTCTCTAATGAATTGATCACTGGTCCTACTATATGACAATGCCCCAGAGGCTGCACTTGTTCTGTAATTGTTTCTCTGTACCAGTATCAAAACCCTAGCTACTACATGTATAGATCTTCAGCCACCCTGGCTATTATATGTAAATACTTTGAAATGTGATGTCCCACAAATGTACTATCCCTGAATGTATGACTATGCTGACACAGAGCCTTTGTAAATGAGTCTATGACTCAAAGGGGTGTAATTCCTATGACTGACTAAATAAATAAATAGAACCAGTGTGCTAAATGCTAACAGTGACTTATTACTTAGTAGTAACATTGACTTGTGTGTTATTTTTGTTGCGGAGAGAAAATGGCAGCTAGGAAAAGGCAAGGCAAGGCAGATTTTATTTTTCAGGTGCCCAATCCCAGGAGCTCTGTGTGTCGTACAATCAAAATACATCAAAGAGCAGTTAAAATGTGATAATTAAAATACAAAACATATCAGTTAAACATATTAAAAAACAGACCACCCAAAATGGGAGGCCTGACCTAGCAGCAGATTCATGAAGGGGCCATTCTTTCAGAATGTCTAAAAAGCAGCATCTAAAAGACAGTGTCTGGGAATGCCTGACTGAAAAAAACGGTCTTAAAGTGGGCTTTGAATGCCTCAACTAAAGGGGCCTTCCTTACTGATAGAGAAAGCAAATTCCACAGGACGGGGCCGGCGACACTTAAAGCTCTGTCGCTGGCAGTTTTTAACCTTGTCCTGGGAATCGCAAGGAGGCTCCCCTATTGGAGGACCAGAGGGAACAGAATGAGGCAGCAGGTGTCAGAAGGTCTGACAGACAGTCAGGGCCCAGCCCATGTAGGGTCTTAATGGTGAGCAAGCCCACCTTAAAGAGAACCCTCCACCGAACCGGCAGCCAGTGCAGTTCACGCAGCACCGGGGTGATGTGGCAGTATTTCGGCTGCCCCGTCAACAGCTTGGCAGCTGCATTCTGCACTAGCTGCAGTCAGTGGAGGGTACTTCCAGAGACCCTGGGGGTAAAGAGCATTACAATAGCCAAGCCTTGATGTCATGAAGGCATGTACCAAGGTGGGGAGGTCCATGGGCGGAACTAGGTGTTTGATCCTAGCGATATTCCTCAGATGGTAAAAGCTGGTCTGGACGACAGACGACACCTGAGATTCAAGTGTCAGTCTGCTGTCAAGGATAACGCCAAGATCGTGCACTCTAGAGGAGGGCTTCAATGGCACAGACCCCAAAAACAGTCCAGTCTCTGTCTCAGAGGCAATCCTATCACGCCTCCTGTTCAACTCCACCACTAGTACCTCCATCTTATCAGGGTTCAGTTGCAACCAGCTGGAGGCCATCCAGTCATTGATCTTGGCCAGGCAATTGTTCAGTACATCCACCGCACTGGATGTCTTGGGGCAAAGGATAGATACAGCTGGGTATCATCAGCACAGCAATGAAAATCCAGACTGTACTTCCTAATGATCTCACCCAGGGGCAGCATATACACGGCAAACAACATTGGTGACAAAACCAAACCCTGAGGTACTCCACAAGACAGAAGGCTAGGGGAGGAGGAGAAGGTCCTCATCACAACCCATTGCCTCCTGTTTGTGAGATAGGACTCAAACCAGCAGATGACAGTGCCAATGAGTCCACAAAATTCCTTCAGGTGGTCGAGTAACACACAATGGTCCACCCTGTCAAAGGCTGAGGAGAGATCAAGGAGAACGAGAATTGTCCCCCCCCTCTCCTCGATCTCTTGCCCTGAGGAGATCATTATGCACCTGAACTAATGCAGTTTCCATATGTGTCCGGCACAAAACCCAGACTGAAGAGGCTCATAGAGATCAAAGGCCATGAGGTGTTCCTCAAGCTGCTGTGCCACAATCTTGGCGCAGCCTCTAAAACCAGCCTGCATGGGGTCCATACTACCATCAACAAAACATGCTGCTTTGTTTTTGGCGTAGATCGCCTTATGCACACATGCAACCTTTATATTGGGACATGATGGCTTCCTCTCATGGACTGAATCAAGCTCCACTCCTGCCTTCTAGGGAAGAAGGCCCTTCTAGGTCTTGCACCCCCCTCCCTACAAGCCTTATTCCATCCGGTCCCAGCTGAGCACTCCATGAGAAGTGTTACAAGACAAGCCCTAGCAGTACCTTTCAGAAGAACTGCCTTGAGGAGGCGAGCATTTGCAGTAAGGGCCCCCACCTGGCTAAATGAGCTCCCCCACGCCAATACTAGCCTTACTTGCCTTGGTCAGTTCAAATCTGAAATTCGGAAGATGAGCTCCACTCCAGTACAATATTGCTGTAAAGAACACCCCAGCCATTTCTAGCCCTCCCAGTGCCCCCTGACACAATATGGCTTGGATGCAGCGACCCGTGGCTCCTAAAAATCTCCCGCTAACCCCCACCTACCCACCTCTTGGTCCCCCATTCCACCTCATCCACTTGGCCCTCTTGACCCTCCATATCCCCCACCTCCACACCCGCTTAGCCCCCTGACCCTTAAGCTATCACCGACCACTGTGCTCTCTCCCTCACCCGTCTAGCCTGTAGCCTACTCTCCCTTAATGGCTGTACTTGTTGGTGGTGACATCAACTGTTCCCTCTGGGAACCTATCTAAGCTCTATAACTGCATTCTGGGAATTCTCATACTTTGTACATAGTTGAAATCTGCACTTTATTTACCTAATTTGTTATGGGACTATTTTCCTCTGTATTATGTAATTAAGTGATGGCTTTTGCAATGTAGTCTGTCTCTCCCCATCCTTCTATTTGTAATGCTGTATAGCCTTTTTACTGATGTGTAACTGACAATGCCTACTAGCTGCTTCTGTTTTTCTCCACTGTCCATGTACTTGATGTTCCCCCACCCTCTGTTCAACAAGGATCCTTTGTAAATGAGCTTTAGCTCAAAGGTTGTAATTCTGATTTTACAATAAATAAATGAAAATATCTTCTCTACGACCTTTCCCAGAAATGGAAGGTTGGAGACAGGACAGTAATTTGCCTTGATGTCAGGGTTTAAAGATGGTTTCTTCAGAAGGGGTCTCACCAGTGCCTCCTTCAAGGCATCTGGGAAGACCCCCTCCAACAAAGAACACCAGGCCTGCAGAGTCAACATATCCCATTAAGAAACAAGTTGGCACCGGGTTCAGTTCGCAGTATGTGTGCTTCAGCCTAGAAACAACCTCAATGACCTCGGCCACCTCCATTGGTTTGAACTCCCCACAACCAGGCGGAGTGCTCCTTGAACAGTTAAGGCAACCACTGTTGGCCATGCCGTGGCTCACTAGTAGGATTCCCTACCTGATAGCGGACACTCTCTCCGAGAAGAACTGAGCAAACTCATTGCATAAAGCATCTGAAAAGGCTTTTTTCGGCTGTAGACAAGCTGGATGTAACAGCTTGTCCACAGTCCGAAAAAGCATAGCTGGTCAGTTCTTCCTGGCAGCAATCTCCCTGGACAGGAACACTGCCTTCTTACAGTTGACTGCTCCCTGGTACACAACATAGTGTGCATGCAGGGCCAGTCTGTCCCCCCCAACCTGATCTTCCGCCAGCAGCGCTCTAACCTCCAACCCTTGATCTTCATCACCTTGACCTCCCCATCAAACCAAGGGGACCGCAGGTGAGAGGATTTGGGTCGTACACGGACCAGTGCAAGGACGCTGAGTGCCTCAGACATCGCCTTATTATAGGCGGCGACTGCTTCACCCATACTTCCTATGCATGCACTGCCCACACTAGATAGGTCAACTGCTGCCAGAAAACCCTCCGGGGTCAAAGCCCTCAAAGGGCAGTAGCTTACCATCTCTGCAGGGGGAGGGCTCACAGTGGGAGCCCTGAGCAAGAACTCCACTGTGCAATGATCGAACCAAACAACCCGATCAGTCTTAAGACTATCGATCTCAAGCCCCAGCGAGAAGACCAAGTCCAGCATGTGACCACCCTAGTGGGTCACGGTAGAAACTTCTTGCGACAGGCCCAAAGATGACATCTGGAGGAGGTGGTAGCCCAGCCTGGATGATTCGTCATCGGCCAAAACACTGAAGTCCCCAGAACTAAACACATGGGGGCCTCCAATGTTTCACCGACGACAAAGTTTGCTACCTCCTAGAGGAATTCTCCTGCTGCCGCAGGGGGGGGCGGTAAATCAGGAGGATCCTGCAGCCTGCGCCCGGACCACCACGGATGGCTACACATTCAAACAAACTCGTTGTTCTCACTGGGTGCACTGTGAAGCCTAGCCCAGATCTAAAACAGATGGCCACACCCCCGTCCCTGTGTTCCATTCTGGGGCAGTGTGCAATGGAGTACCCGGGAGGGACGGCCACCTCTAAAACCAGGCCAGCATCGTCACCCACCCAGGTCTCCGTAATGCATGCCAGAGCAACCGATGAAACAAGATCCGCTATAACTGCAGTCTTATTTCTGATTGATCTGGCATTGCACACCACTGCCCTCGGGGGGATTGGTGGACAGTGCAGCCCCTCTGGTTACCTGCCCACTTGGTCTGGTAGGAACCCTAGGGACAGGAAACAAACATGTCTGGCTTCTCCCTAGGACCAGTCGAAACCCAGGGCACCTTCTACACTTAACCACCTCTATCCTGCCCCCTTTCAGTTTGCATGAGGCGCCCCACCAAGAACAACCAGTATGGCACCTCCTAATCCTGACCTCCCAACAGCGATGTGCTGTGATGTTAGAAATGGGGAGGTCAGTGAAGGGCTGCAAGTCAAAAAGCTGGGACGCCCCATACACAATTTTCACACGCCCCAGCCCCCTAGACCAGACCCTCCAACTGTACCATTTTGGCCAGTACAATACCGGATTTCTGACAGTGGTACCAGATCCAGGCTAGTTCTCGGTGTGTACCGAATTTCGGCCACCTGAGGAAATACTTTATATTCAGTTCCCCGGCAATCTTGTCTGCACCACTGAGTGAGTGCAATTTCAAGCATGGTGGTCCAAAAGGGGTAAGGCTTAATTTACTGTAGTTTTTCCCTTGTCTGCAGTGAGTGAAGTGCATGCACGGTGCGGTCCAACAGAGCATCCCATCTCCATGGTAACCACTGACATGCATTGGTGCTGCCGGCTTGCCTGTGACCCTCGGAAGGAAGCAGCTGAGCTGCTGCAGCCGACTGTTTCCCCTGACAGACTTGGCGGGAGTGTCTCAGTGATAAGATCAATCAACTGTCACTGAGCCAAGCAAAATTAATATTGCCAGCACATCGGGTTTGTGTCTGTCTGTGTCCCTGACTCCCTGGACAACTGCATCATATCTCTCCTCGATCCTGTCACTGTGAAGAACAGCTCCACTTAATTCTGCAGTGCTTAAGTTAATCAGACAGACTTAGCACTGAAGATAGTCTCTGAGACACCACTGTTCGGGTCAGGTCCATGACCGTGCAGAGAGAGACATCGATCCCTTCAGTGCTACAGTGCACTCTGAGCCTGGCTAACAACAGAGCCAGCTGCAAAGAGTGAGGTAAGGTACTACTGCGGAACTAACTTCAAGAATCTGAAGTCAGCAACAATCTTTTTTTATTGGGGTACCATAAAACTGACCAGCTACAGCGACTGACTGGCTGTTGTATGATGTTCTAATCGATGTAGCCAAATGTTTCTTCTTCTTTTGACCTGCATGTTTTAGCCAATGTGTTCCATGTCTGAGTGACCCTAAAAATAAAATCAACAAAAAGTTATTAGAGTTCTCTGACTTTCTTGCTCCCAGGACCCTGTTAAGCAAACGCCCACTTAATTTATTGTGTTGGTAGACATGCAGACTTGGCAGAAAGTATTTTGCTTTAAGGGAGATTTTGATTTTAGCTAATAATTATTTTTGATAGGTAATGTCAAACTCTGTACAGCTTTAAACTGCTTAGCCAATTAATTGAATGGGTCCTTGGAATACTCATGGGCAAAAGTAGGGGTGCCCTCCACACCCACTCACTGCAATATATGTGTACCTATTTTCATCTGTCAAATGTTGGGAGGGTCTGCCCTAGACACCCCCAGACACATGCCAACTAACTAAAGCCCCAAAGCAGTGAGGAAACTACACTAAATAAATAAACACAGACATACATCAAACATACACTAATACAATAAAACCTAGACCACACACACCATATACACAGCCTTCAACTCCCAACACCCCCAGTCAAAAAACACACATACAGTCCATTCACTGTAGTTATACAACTCTATATACTTCATCCACACTCTCCAAACACCCCACAATATAACTCCTAACAAAAATAACCCCACACCCAATTACGAGCAAATAAAATAATAATTAACACAACCAACAAGGGAAAATGAACAAAAGACTATGTGCTGCAGCAAATCCCATAAAAACAAATGTAGAAAGTTCTCGACATGTAACATTAACTGTCCAGTCAAAATTCCAAGCCTTTCTAGGCTTGTGAATGTTACAACACACAAGACGCAGCTATGGTGCTCACAACACCAGAGTTCCAGAAGATATAACAATACACAGTGCTGTTAGTGGGTTTCAAACATCAGGAGCCACTGCAAACCATGAACTCAGTAGATTTTCTCTCACAAAATCCACCCATAAATCAGTCTCCAGAAGCTCTTTAAAATCTCAGGCATTATACCGTTAATGAGTTTCAATCACCAGGAGCCATCCAGAAAGTAAAAGGTCCAAATTATCAAGTTCTCTGGCCAAAAACACAACTCCCGACGACAGTGCTTCCCCGTGCCAGTGCAGTAGGCAGACGACCCACGGAAGAGCAAAAGGAAATCCAGGAAATTCCCCAGGTCGCACCGTGAGACAAGCAACTTTTTGTTCACTGTGCCCTCCTGGTGAAACATTTCAATACATAAATAAATAAAACAAATAAATAAATAAACAAATCCAGCTAGCTCAGGAAGGAGTCCCAGGGGGAAATGATCCCCCCCTCCCAGCAGACCAAAATGAACACGCTGCCTCACTAGGGCCCAGGGACGGCCTTAGAAAAGCCTAGTGGGAAGATAGGGTATCCCCTGCATGTTCGAGTATGGATAACCCAGCAGGAAAGAGAATTAGCACAGTATGAAAGGCTTTACAAGTGTGAAGGTGCACCAGCAAATGTAGCTTTACCAAACTTTCCAGTGAATATCTGTGTAGTATGTATGAGGACTGGGAGAGATGTCCTGATGATACCCTATTGCAAAGTTTGCAGGAAGCAATTTGGGATATGCAAGTCCAGTGGCATTGTACAAGCAAAAGCAAAGGCAATATGTTTGGCTCCAACATGGACTCCACGTGAAGGTCCAATCTGTGCTGTTCCGGGAAAAACTGCATGCTGGCAGGAAGATCCAGAAGCACTAGTAAGAGAGTTTTTCAAGGATGTGACCCAGAGCAACTCGCAGTGGCAGGAAAAATTGGTTTCACCGACCCCAGAAAAGGTTGAGAAAGACCATCCAGAGACTAAGTCAATAGATCTGTGGGCAGCAGGCCCCTGTCCAAGTTTAGTTGGAAGCAGATGAAACTGAAGAGGCTTTGCACTTGAAGACACCAGGCTCCAAATGCAGTGAAGAATGGACTGTCTGGGACTGAACCAGCTATCAGTTCCTGTGCAGAACTTGTAGAGCAAGCAGAATTGGAGCAACTTGGTAAAATGGAAGCTTGGGGAGTATAACGAGGTAGCTGGACATTTAAACTAGGACAGGGGTTGGGGGGTGGAGAGACAGCATACAGCGGCCACAAGATGGGAAACAGTGCAAGCTAACCCCCCAGAAAAAGGGAGATGAACTACAGTAGGTAGAAGCATTAGAGGGGATGCAGGAAATAGAGGGCAGAGAGATGAGGGAGGGAAGGAAAGGGAATTGAAGGTGGTCACCATGAATGCTAGGAGCCTGGGGTTAAAATGAATGACCTACAGGCCCTCATGGTGGAGAGGGAGGTGGACATGGCAACCATCACGGAAACATGGGCCACCCAATACCATGACTGGGACCTGGTGGTCCCAGGGTACAGAATATTCCACAGGGATAGGGACAACAGGAGAGGGGGGAGCTAAAGTGCATTAGGTAGGAAGGGAAGGAGGGAGAAACAGAGTCTTTATGGCTGCTAATCCAAGATTCCAGGAAAAGGACTCTCCGGATGGGAGTAGTGTGCAGGCCACCCTCCCAGACAGAACAGCTGGACAGGGAAAGTACAGTTACGTAAGAACTTACCGTAACAGTAGATCTTCGAGAGAGGCTCTTGCAGTAGGTAATTACATATAGGACTGACGCCGGCTGGCGGCATGACCCCACGGAAAAATTTCTAGTTAGCAGTCCCTGGCGAGGGACCGCCTCCACATCAGGTGACCGGCGTCATACAACGTTGGTATAAAGGAACAGTCCCGGACACCCGTCTTCCAGTTCTTTCTCGCCACAGGCCCGGAAGGCCCAGACGAGAGAGAAGCAGATATTTTCCTCAATAGAAAAGGAGCTGAAAAAGCCTAGGGGGATGGAGGGCGGGAAGGTATTACCTACTGCAAGAGCCTCTCTCGAAGATCTACTGTTACAGTAAGTTCTTACGTAACTGTACTATCTTACTTCGAGAGGGCTCTTGCAGTAGGTAATTACATATAGGACAGAATCCCAAGCAGTCTGGAACAAAAGAAACGCACCAGGAGGAGGTACTACTCGGAGAAGTAGCTAAGAGATACCTTGCAAGCCTCAAGAAAGGAGGCCTTGCAAGACCGCTAACCCGAAGCCTGCTCTACGGCGAGGGGCAATGTCCAAACTGTAATGTTTAGTGAAGGTATGGACGGAAGTCCAAGTGGCGGCAGCACAGATGTCTGCCGCAGACACGTTCTTGAAACAAGCTGCAGAGGCTGCTACTCCACGAGTAGAGTGACCTCTGACTTGACCCGGGAGGGTCTTGCTGTACTTGTCATAACAGAAAGTAATGCAATGGGTCAACCATTTTGATAGGCATTGCTTAGAAACAGCATTGCCTTCTCTTTTGTGAGCAAAAGAGACAAACAACTGATCAGTCTTTCTGAGACCTTTCGTCCTATCGGTGTAGTATCTCAGAATCCTGTGAACATCCATGGTGTGGAGCAAGTATTCTCCTTGGTTGGAGTACTGCGTGAAAAAGGCAGGTAAATCAATAGACTGATTTAAGGTCGATTCAGCTACCACCTTCGGGAGAAACTTAGGATTCATGCGAAGAGCAACTCATTCTTTGTGAAAAATCAGATAAGGGATTTTGCACATCAGGGCCTGAAGCTCAGAAATTCTGCGAGCGGAATCAATGGCCACCAAGAAGAGCGTCTTCCACGATAAAAACTTCAAGTCTGCGGAAGCCGCAGGCTCAAAGGGAGGAAGAGTAAGTTTCTCGAGGACAAAGTTTAAGTCCCAAGGGGGAGCTGGAGTCCGGACAGGGGGCCTGAGATGAAGGACCCCTTTGAGAAAAGTTTTGGAAACCTCCAGTTGGGCAAATGCCTTATCAGTGAAAGGGACATGGTAGGCTGAAATAGGCGCCATATGGACTTTCAAAGAGGAGTGACTGAGACCCAGGTCGAAAAGATGCCGCATGTAATCAAGCAGAACGGCCACAGGACAGGAGAAAGGCTCCACGTTCCTGGAGGCAGCCCAAATGGAAAATCTTTTCCATTTCATAGCATAGGTGGACCTAGTGGAGGGCTTTCTAACCTCCACCAGAATCTCGGCCACCTTAGGAGAGACACCAAAACGAGATTGGGCTAGGTCTGCAGGAGCCATGCATGAAGTTGAAGAGACTTGAGTCCCTGATGGACCAGGGTCCCTGAGCCTGGGTCAGCA
The DNA here is from genome assembly GCA_016271365.2 of Neoceratodus forsteri. Classification (NCBI taxonomy): domain Eukaryota; kingdom Metazoa; phylum Chordata; order Ceratodontiformes; family Ceratodontidae; genus Neoceratodus; species Neoceratodus forsteri. Next base: position 908,995,148 of record CM028136.1, read on the forward strand.
ATCCTGGAGATAAAGGAAGAGGAAGAGGAGGAACCTCTGAGTATTGTTGTAGAAGACAGAACCAGATTTGCCTGGGCCAGAAAGGAGCGATCAGAATCATTCTCGCTCCTTCCAAAGCCAGTTTCTGCAGCATACGAGGGACCAGAGGAATTGGGGGGAAAAGCATAGACGAATCTGACCTTCCAACTTAGAGACAGAGCGTCGCTCCAGAAAGCGTCTCGCTCTGGAGCGAGCAAGCAAAACATTGGAAGCTTTGCGTTTTGGGAGGAGGTGAACAGATCTATCTGAAGAGTCCCCCAAACCTGGAAGATGCTTCTTAGAACTTTTTCATCTAGTTCCCACTCGTGTGGTAGAGCCGACGAGCGACTTAGCCTGTCTGCCAGGACACTGTCGAATCCCGGAACATGGATCACCGTGAGGTGAAGGTTGTGAAGAGTTGCCCATTCCCAAACCCTCATCACTTCCCTGCACAGCGGGTAGGACCGAGTCCCTCCCTGCTTGTTGATGTACCACACCACGCACATGTTGTCCGTTTGGACAGCAAGGTGGCCGGGAAGGATGTATTGGTGAAGGGCCTGGAGAGCATATAGCACTGCTCAAAGCTCGAGCACGTTGATGTGGAGAACTAACTCCGATTTTGACCATAGGCCTGGGTTCGGTGAGGAACCAGATGGGCTCCCCAACCTTCGCCTGAAGCATCCGTGGTCAGAGTCTGACCAGGGGGAGGATGAAAAAAGGGGACCCCTCTGGAATAGGTTCTCTCAAACCATCCACCATTGCAAGTCTCTTACCATCGGCGAGGAGATCAGAATCAAATGATCTAGGTCGTCTACTCGTTGATCCCACTGAGAGTGGAGGGTCCACTGAGAGAGTCTCACGTGGAAGCGCGCGTGCGGAACCGTCGGGATGGCCGCCGCCATAAGCCCCAGTAGACCGAGCACCGACCTCGCCGGAACCCTCCTGTATTCTGATAGAAGGGAAATCTGGGACTGGAGGGAGGCCCCCCTGTCCGGAGGCAGGAAGGCCTTGAACATAGTCATATCGAGGATTGCCCCGATGAACTGGAGTCTCTGAGAAGGATCCAGGTGAGACTTGGAATGGTTGATGGTGATACCCAGGCCAGAGAAAACCTGCTGGTTGAGGGAGAGGAAATGCAGGAGTTCTTCCCTGGACGGGGCCACCAGGAGCCAGTCGTCCAGGTAGGGAAAAACCTGAACTCCCAAAGTACGCAGGTGGGCCGCTACCACCGCCAGGCATTTGGTAAAGACTCGGGGAGCTGAGGAAAGACCAAAAGGGAGCGCCCGGAATTGGTAGTGGTCCCCCTGAAACGCAAACCTGAGGTACTTTCGGTGTGAAGGGCGAATGGGGATGTGCAGGTACACATCCTGCATATCCAGTGCAAAGCCATTGGCCCGGCCGAAGCAGGGGCAAAAGGGTTTGAAGGGAGAGCATCCTGAACCTCTTGTATTCCACATATAGGTTCAGGGAGCTGAGATCGAGGATGGGTCTGAGATCTCCCATCTTCTTTGGTACAAGGAAGAAATGGGAATAGTACCCCATCCCGTGGAGGTGAGGAGGGACGGGCTCTATAGCCTGCTTCGCGAGGAGAGCAGAGATTTCTTCCCTGACCAAAGGAAGATGGTCCCTTGAGTAAGAGGAGTTCAGAGGGGGGTGGCGTGGAGGTTTCTGCAGAAACTCTATGAGTGCCCCTCTGCTATGATCTGAAGCACCCATGAATCCGATGTTATCCTCTCCCAACCCGGAAGGTGGAGGGAGAATCTCCTTCCCTCCTACCAGTTCCTCCGGGTGTCCAGAGGCGGTGAGAGGGAAAGAGTCAGGTGGTGTGAGGCAGCTGCAGCTGGGGCACCCGTTGCTTTTTTGGGCGCCGGGGGCCTGGCAGCTGTGGGGGCCCGACGTTTAGTGGCCCGCCTTCCCTGAGGTTTCGCTTGAGGACGGCTGCTTGTGAAAGGGATGGCACTGTGGGGGATGGGGACGGTACATTGAATCAACAGATTTAAGGGCCGTCCCCTTCTCCTGCAAGTCAGTGATGATGTCCTTGACATCACCGCCGAAAGGCACGGAACCCCTGAAAGGTGCTTCTTGAATTGCTGACTGCACCTCCGGAACCAGACCTGACACACGGAGCCATGCATGACGCCAAAGACTTACAGCGAACGCAGAGCTCCATCCTGTGGTGTCCACTGCATCATAGGCCATCCTCAGAATATGACGACTGGCCAAACGAGCAGAACGGACCAGGTCGGCTAACTCCTGTTTGACTTGTGAGTCAGGCAAGGAGTCAATCTTAGATTCCGCCTGGGTAAGGACAGCCTTCTGGTAATCCCCCATATGTGCTACATAGTTTAGGGCCCTAATCCCCAGTGTGGAAGAAGCATAGATCTTCCTTCCATATTGATCCAGAAGGCGGGATTCCTTATCCGGGGGAGACGAGCTCAAATGTTTCGGGTGTGCTGACCGGCCGTGAGCGGCGCTAATCACAACCGAGTCTGCACGGGGGTGAGAGTCTAAAAAGTCTACACCCTCCGGAGCCTGGTATAGCCTGTTGGACTTCCGAGGAAGTGGAGCTAAAGCCGACGGTTGTTTCCAAATAGTGGAAACAAGGTGGGCATGAGGCTCGATCCAGGGTGGCACTAGAGTAGGAGCCGTAAGGGGCAAGTCCAGATGTTTGGCGAGTTTAACCCGTTGAGGATCTGGCTCTAAGGAACGCCACTGATGGACTTCCTGGATCTTCCTGAGCAACTCCGTGAAGGAAGGATCCTCCAGTAGAGACTTCGGAGGAGTCCTCGGCCGGAGCTTGGACGGAGAGCGCGGCTCGTCATCTTTCTTGGAACATCCATCGGAGGCCTCCGAGGAGTCCGAGAGAGAAGAAGAAGAAGAATTCGAAGCAGAGTAAGACTCCCCGACTCATCTGGGGGAACGGGTTCCTTAGGGGATCCTCAACGCTGCGTCCTGCCCTTCTGATCCTGAGGGCAGAGCCCGGAACCGGAGGCGGAGAGGGAGTGTGCCGCCTGGGGTGTACGGAGCCGGGGTGGCACCATCGCCGTGAAGATGGTTCTCGACTTCCTGGTGAGCTGAGCCTTGGCCTCAGCCCACCAGGAGGCCAGAGTCTCCTGGAGATCCACCGGTGGCCTAGGGGGCGGTGGAGGAGGAGAAGGAGGGGGATAGTTATACAGATTAAATCCGTAAGGAGAGTATCCATAACCCGGCTGCGGGAATACCGGAGCAGGGTACTGCGGCGCCGGGTACTGCGGCATTGGTGGAGTCGGCGCCGGGTACTGCGGCGCAGGATACTGTGGACCTAGGAAAACCGGCGCCGGATAGGACGGCAGATACCCAGGCACTGGAGGAGCTGCCGGAGCAGACGGCCCAGCCGGGAACTCCACGGGCGGATCAACCGTGATAGGCCCGTGGGGTGGAGGGCCCAATGGAAGAGGAATATCCCCCGCCGGCGTCGGAGGGGCCGGTGTCGGAACCAGTGTCAGCGGGACCAGCGTCGGAGCTGGCATCGGGGTGGCCAGCGCCGGGGCCGGCGTCGGAGCCGGTGTCAGGGAAGCCGACATCGGATCCAGCTCTGTAGGAAGAGGATCAGACGGTAGCCCAGGATCCCGAACCTCGTCCGGGGACGGAGGAGAAAAATCCCCGGGGTCGGGCAGGGGGGACCCAGGCTCCCGTGACGGCAGCGAAGGCTGCGGGGAACCTGGTACGACAGACGAAGCAGGGTCTGCCATAGGCTCCGAGGCCCAGCGCACGTCGGAGGAGCAGACGTGTGACTTAGGGGCCGAGTCCCGGCGGACACCAGAAGAGCCAGCGTCCGACTTCAGGGGTCCCTCGTCAGAGACAGGTCGAGGATGAGAAGAGGCCCGGTCCGATGGGGACACTGCCGTGCGCCGCCCCAAAGGGTCGGGCATTTTAGCGGCCTTCTCCCGTGGACGCCGGAGTAGCCGACGTCTGCTTATGGGGAGGCGCGCACCAGTAGGCCGCAAGCCTGCAGCGTACTGGGGCTGGAGCCTTTCGCCGGAGGCACCCGGCGGGTCAACACGAACCCGACGGGCGGGCCGACACCTCCTCCAAAGCCTTGGAGGCTGCCGTCGGGCGATCCCCCGGAGAGGACATTACCTTGCCTGCGACTCCAGCTGGAGTCACAGAGAAGGAGGCCTTCTCCTGGTGCCTTTCCTTGTCCCGCTTCTTATGCCCTTCAGGGGAGGTCGACGCCTGCGGAAGTTTCTTCAACTCCTTCTCCATTGCGGACATCTTCTTTTTGAGGAGATGGGCTTCGAGAGACTGCTGGTGTCGTCTGCGGGTGGCCACGTTGAAATGAAGGCAGTGCAGACACTTGTCGACCGCGTGGGGGCCTAAACAAAAAGGCAGAGGGAGTGACCGTCTTTGTGAGGCAGTTGGGCGCCGCATGAGTCGCACTTATTTTTTGAAGGGGACGACATATATCGACGTTCACCTGACGATAGGAATACAAAATACAAAATACTGAAACTTTTCAGAAAAACCGACGAAGTAACAGGACTGAGCGATAGGAACTTCACCGCGAGGCGCTGCACGAGCTGACAGCGGGAAAGAACTGAAGGCGGGCGTCCGGGACCGCCCCTTTATACCGATATTGTATGACGTCGGTCACCTGACGTGGGGGCGGTCCCTTGCAAGGGACTGCTAGCTAGAAATTTTTCCGTGGGGTCCTGCCGCCGGCCGGCATCAGTCCTAAATGTAATTACCTACTGCAAGAGCCCTCTCGAAGTAAGATCTTGCAAGACAGATTAGAAGGGCATGAGGGAAGGGGAATGTGGTGGTGCTGGGGGACTTCAACCTGGGGAACCCCGGCCGCCAGCAGTAAAAGGGAGCAGGTATTACTGGACGCCCTTCAGGAAAGCTTCCTGACACAGGTGGTCAGCAAACCAATAAGGGGTGGGAAAACCCACAATCTAGTGCTCACAAATGGGGAGTTTGTGAGGGATAGCAGGGTGGATGAACCATTAGCGGGGAGTGACCATCACCCAGTATGGTTCAGGTTTAGTATGGGCAAAGAGGGGGTGGCATCCAACACGAAGGTGCTGGATTTCAGGCAGATGGATTTTGCAAAGATGGGGGAGGTAATGAGGGGGTACCTGGTGAGGATCCAGCTTAGTACGGACATGGACCAGAGACGGGAGCTCATAAAGGAAGGGATACTAGAGGCTACCAATTTGGATAAAAAAGCCAGAGCAAAAAGGCCAAGCTAGGAGAGCATGGCGGTTGTGGAAAAGGTGAGGAGAAAGAGGGTGACCTTTAGGAGATACAGGAAATCAGGGAGGGGGGAAGATTGGAAGGAGTACCAGCAGGAGGCAAGGGAGGTGACAAGGGCAGTGAGAACAGCAAAACCCACCAAAGAGCTCAGGCTAGCGCAAGGAATAAAGGAGGGGGAAAAAGGCTGCTTCAGGTATATCAGGTTGAAAAGGAGCTGCAAAGAACACATAGTAAGGATTAAGAAGGACAGGGGATGGGTAGAGATGGGGGAGAAAAGATGGAAGCACTCAATGACTACTTCTGCTCAGTATTTACAAAACAGAGAGGGGGAGTGCTACCCAAGGGGGCTGGGGGCAGTAAAGGCTGGAGAGGGAGTAATGGATGGGGTGATCATGGAAGGCAGAGTGCTGGAGGGCCTGAGAGCACTGAAGGTGGACAAGGCACCACGGCCAGATGGCATTCACCCCAGGGTACTGAGGGAACTAGCAGAGATCCTGGCAGGGCCCTTGACAGGCCTGCTCAATGCCTCTCCCCCTGCATAACAGCGACCCCAAAGATGAACCACAGAACTATAGAGCCTCACGTCCATTTTGGGGAAGCTAATGGAAATTATCCTGAAGGAGAGGCTGGTGTCCCTGCTGGAGTCCAGTGGACTGCGGGACAGTAGACAGCATGGATTTGTTACGGGAAGATCCTGCCAAACCAACCTGGTAGAGTACTAGGACTGGGTAATTAGGCAGATGGACAAGGGCCATGTGGTGGATGTCCTGTACATGGACTTCAGCAAGGCATTTGACTCGGTGCCACATGGGAGACTTGGAATAAAACTCGAAGATACAGGGGCAGGACCAAAAATGGTGGTATGGATGACAAACTGGCTGCAAGGGACGCAGCAGAGGGTGGTTGTGGAAGGGGAACTCTCATCCCCAAGGGCAGTAATGAGCAGGGTTCCACAGTGCTCGGTGCTGGGACCAGTGTTCTTTGGGATATTTATTGCAGACATATCCAAGGGCATCAAGGGCAAGATCAGTCTGTTTGCCGATGACACCAAGAATGGGGCAGTGGTGCATGACATGTAGAGGTGGCAGGGTTTGCAGGAAGATCTGAATAAGCTGGAGACTTGGTCAGACACTTGGCAGCTGAGGTTCAATGACAAAAAGTGTAAGGTACTGCATTTTGGAGCAAAATATTCAAGAAGAAACTACCAACTGGGAGGGGTGCAGTTGGCAGAAGGGATATGATCAAGACATTCAAGTACATGAGAGGGATAAACAACACTGGTACAGAGGGGCTATTCAGGGTATGGGTGGAGAGGGTCACTAGGGGCCATGACATGAGATTGGAGGGGGGGAAGGTTCAGGAGGGAGATGAGGAGACACTTTTTTTCAGAGAGGGTGATGGCTGGGTGGAACGCGTTACCAGTGGAGGTGGTGGCCTGTAAAACTGTGGGCTGCTTCAAAAGGGGCTGAGACACGCCAAAAGGGAGGATAAAGGAAGGGGGGTGAGGAGGAAGGGGCAGCTGCAGAATAGGGTTGCTAGCTGCAAAATCAAGCAGACTCAACAGCCCAAAATGCTGGCAAATTTTGAATGTTCGTAAGGCAACTGGCAGTGAGAATAGTCTGCCAGTGGTCCCAACTGCAGATGAGCTACAACAGACAGTTCAGGGCTCAGAAGTCGTAGAAGTTACAGAGATGGACTGTTTTTTCCCTGCTGTGACCATTCAAAGCTGACTTGACCAGGTCTGGCCATCCCCCAGCTGGTCCGTTGGGTTGAGTCTGCCTAAAAGCAGAAAAGAGGAATGTCTGGTCAGACACAGGGCTGAGGCAGAATACGGACAAAAATATCTGTATTTTTCCCCAAGGTGGGCATGGGAAGCAACAGAGAACCATAGGGAGGAATGGCTATAAGAAGAATCCAGAGCTTCCATCAGGCCTCACGTGTGTAAATTTGTAGGATTTAAACTGTGCCATGACAGACTGACATTTTAGAAGTTAGGTCGCACCCTCTACCTAGATTCAGTCAGAGTAATAGATAAAGCTGGCAATGAAACAGTTCATGACACAAGAATTGTTCATCCAGATGGTACAATTGTCTATGGTCCTCATCCTGGGTGGTGCTATCCCAGAGTGCCACTACTCCAGCATTTTGCCAATTTAAAAGTCAGCCACAGCACTATAGGTGCAGCGTTAATGGTGCATGCCTCTTACCAAGCACCAAGAGGAAGAGGCCATCGTGGGTGCAGCTTTAGTGGTGCATGTCTCCTGCCAAGCGCCAGGTGGAGGAGACCAATGTGGGTGCAGCTATCCTTGTAGATTCAGCACGACCTTCATCCAGCAGAAACCTAATCCAAAGGTAGCGTGGAAGATCTGATCCAAAGATTCTCTCCAGCTAAGATCAAGACTGTCAACCTGCGCAGCTAGTCTGGTAAGGCAAAAAACTTCCTCTTTGACTTTTTTGTTTATTGAATGTTCCAATAAGTGAAGATGTCCTTTGAACTGTTGGTTCTAAAAGAGACACTCCTGGATCTGGACTGCAGTGTTAGCAGGCCTCAAGCGTGTGCCAAGAACAGTTTTCCGCAGGCTTTGGCTTATAGAGACTCTTCTTGTATGGAGTGCCTTGTGCACTCAGGACTTCTTCCCTTAGAGTAAAGACATTGTAGGAACCCCCTCCCATCAAAATGTTATTGTAAATGTGTTTCTTTTATATTTTTATACTGCCTTTTGTAGAAAAAACTTTCAAATCTTTTGGGATTGTGTAGTATATTGCTGGTGGGAGGTTTGGTTACTGTGTTTTTTCTTGCAGGTTGTTTCTTGTTTGTAGGATGTGTTCTGACATGTTTTCTTTTGCAGGTGCTCCTAAGTGAAAAAAAGAAGGCAAGAAGAGGATGTTTAGGGCTCCACAGAGTCCTCCTTTGGAGTGTTTTGCGTATTCGAAATGTTTAACTAGGAAATGTTAACCATTTTTTCTGCTTTGTAAGTTTAGAGAATGTAGTACTGGGGGTTGGGAAATGCACAGTAATGCCTAATGTATGTTTCTAAAGCAGTATACAGTTGATACAGTAAATTGTGAAATGTGTGTGGGGACAGGTACCCTGTAGGTAGCATAGGTCAGATAGCTTTTCCCTAGAGGGCTAGGGGAATAGGCAGGCTGGTGGTCCTGATCCAGATAGGGGTCACCAGTGATGTCTGTTAGGGCATGCTTCAAGCAGCCTCTTGGAGCCACTGAAAGTCCCGAGATAGTTTGTTAGGTGAAGCTGAAGATGTTTCGGTGGGCCTGTTCTCTGGTGCAACCTGCCTAGGTAGGGTTGAGCCTGGCCCATTCACCCCATAGGGTACCCAGAGGTTGGATGGCCTGTGTTGCAGACCATAGCCTTGCTGCGGACAGCAAGCTCATCTGGTTAGCGGTGAGTGTAACCACCCAGTTCCCTGGGGTTGCTAGAATCCCATCAGTGTTAGACTTGGAAGGTTCCTGGGCAGTCTGTAGAGTTGTTAAAAGCTCCTTACAACATGACTTCATTGTTTACTCAGCTAGCCTGAGCAGAGAATGGATTACGTCATTTAGAATTCTCGCAGCAGCATAAGCCACTTTGGAATCAGCTGCTCTGGAGCAGCTGAGAATGTTCAAACATTAGTAGTCAGTCAGCAGTAGTTCAATGTAGAGCTCTGAGTGAGCAGCAGTGCTCAGAGTGTAGAGGTGCCTGCCAGTCTGTTCTGAGACTGGGTGAAGGACCTCTGGTCATTTTCTCACCCTAGTGAGTGAAAATCCAGTAGTGCCAAGTGAAGTGGTGGAGACCATTGAGTCAGTCCACAGAGAAGTGGTAGTGGCTTCAGTTTCTGTGGATCCAAGGGGCAATCCCCTGAAGATCCTGAAGAGTGTAGCTGCCCAGAAAGAAACTGTGTTCTGAGTGAAGCTATGACAAGCTACCTGTGAAGGGAAGAGGTGTTTCTTCCAGCATCCATGACTGTATCAAAGGGACAAACAAAACCGTGAGTACAGTTACATGGGACTGTTTCCTTAGGGAGTTGTCTGAGGTGTATGTGCCCAGACATAAGACTAGAAAACACCTGTCAGAGTCCCTGTATCACCACAAAAAGTTGCTGAATGTGAAGTTTTAAAGTCGGGAGTCCTTTAGCAATTTGAGGGAATTGAAGGATCATTTGGTGTAACCCAGGAGGAATGGCAGAGACTGGTTGGGGCCAGGGTGGGTAGACCCCCCATCTAAAACTTCAGGCAGGGCTAACTGGTTCATGGAAGGGCATCAGGTTACTCTGAGCATGTTAACAAAGTTCACTGCGTCAGGAGGAAAGAATTTGAAATGTTTGTAAAGTGTGTGGCAACCCCTATGTAATAGACACTTAGGGAAAGACAAGAGAAATGTTGAATTAAAGTGTGTGAAACCCCCCACAAGATATACACTTTGAGAAGTAAATGTCTAGAGATTCCTAATTCAGAGGGATGGACAGTTCGATGTTTGTGTGAGAGAAATGTTCTAAATGCCCAAGACAAATGTTTCTGGAAAGAAAAGCGTGTTGCCCTGAAAAGTCAGTTCCAACCTGGGGGACCAAACTGTTGCCAGAATACAGCCATACTGCACAATCCCATCTTCAGTAGTGGACAATCAATCTATGCTTCCTGTGTGAACTTGTCAGTGGACCCCCTCAGAAGTTAGATCTAGCATAGCCCTAGCACTTCTCTCCCAGAACTCAGAGTAAATATAAATGTTATTTTGTACCCTAACCCCGACCTCTGAGACTGCCGAGCCAGGTATTTGCCCCAGTGCTAGAGGTAATGCCTATTGTTTATGCCAGCTTGTGGCCTCTTGCCTTGACTGTGGCACAAGTTTAGGGGGGGTCCCAGTTGCCAGATGCTGCTCTTAGTTGAGATACGGGTAGCACATAGGTTCTTTTAAGCCCATCATCTCCTTGCTGCTTTTAGCTGCTGAAGATATTGAACTCGGTTCTGGCCCATCCCTATTTTCTCCTCTCCCCAAAGGTTTGACAGTAGCCACGTCAACATCCATAGCCTTCTCCCTAAGATCAACCTGTTGCAACCACTTATGGTTAATCATAAATCTGATGTGTTGGTCATCTGGCTGGCAGTATAGCCTAGAGGTTAGAGGAACGAGGTGTGAACGAGCTTGGTACATCCAGCAGACCAGACCTGAGTTTGATTCTCACAACCTCCACTTGCATACTGTGTGACTCTGAGCAAGTCACTTAACTGCCCAGTGCTCCCAGGTCGCCCCTGAAAACAGGCACTTGTGCCTAGTGGGCCTTTCCCGGTTACCAAAGACTAAAAAAAAAAATCTCAGAATCTTGGTTGTCCTCCAAGATCCCCGATTCCTCTGTTGCCATCTTCGGTTTCACCATTATTCATCAGGATCAAGCAAAGAGAGGAGGTGGTGCAGTTATTTACCTCTCCTTGAATATTCAGTTTGAGTCTGTGCTCTACATCTCAATCACCTCTGCCTATGAGTTGCTTCTTCTCAAACTCTCCCTCCCAGTACCAATATTTATTGTCAGTGTCTACTGCTGTCCTGGTATGCCTCCACCTTCGGTAACTGAATTACTCATCTCCATCTCCTCCCGGGCTTCCTCTGTTGAGTTACTCATACTAGGTGATTTCAGTTTAAATTGGCTCTCCCCCTCTCTTCATAAATTTTGTTTCAATGTTAAATCCCTTCTTTTAACTCAGCTAATTTCTGCCCCTACTCAACTTTAATTTCAATTCTTTAAATCACTCCCTCTTGGACTGGATCCTTCCCTTCCATCCACATCATACTGGTACCCTCCCTGATGCCCTCAATGACCACCATATAGTTTACTGTGTACACAAGATTCATCACCCCAAAGCCCCCCCCCCAAAAAAAATTCCTCTAGATCAGGTAATTTGGTTCGCTGGACTTGTCCCGCCTTCATGCTGGCCTTGTAGATACTGATTGGTTTCCTACTTCTGCAGCTGACAACATGGACAATGCCATCTATTACTTTACCTTTAAATTTATGTCTCTATGGGATCATCACCCCCACCCACACCCCAACTTAGAAGAACCAGGGTCTGAGGTTCCCAGCTCCCATGGATCTCGGCTTAGTTGCTGGCATGTCACTGTTTGTGTGACCTTGCCTGGAGGACCTACAAATCCTCTGACTCCACTTATGACCTTACTAATTACCGGATCCTTCGTAATGCCTACACTAAAGCTACTAGGCTTGCAAAGTCTGAACACTTTGCATCAACTCTCCAGAACAATCTTAATCACTCTTCTAAATTTGTTGAAGGTAATTCATGTACTTTTCTCCCTTCTGACCCAGTCCCCTCTCCCCGTACTCAAGATGGGTGGTACTCCTATCTCTGACCCTGCTGCTGTCGCCTCATCTTTCAATTCCCATTTCACCTCCTGTGCCCATACTCTCTACCTCCTCCTCCTCTCCCTCTTTCTCTCCTTCTATTCCTGCTCACTCTTCTCCTCCTCCACCTGTCTTACTGCCCCACTCCTCCCTTTTCTCTTTTTCGCCCATTACCCTTGTTGATGCTCTTAAGGCAATCTTGGCTCTAAATCCTCATAAGGGTAGGAGCTCTAATGGTCTTGATCTTAGACTCCTATTTCTCTCTGCTCATGCCACTGCCCTCCCTATTACCTACCTCTTCAACCTCTCTTTCTCCTTATCCTGTCCCTAACTCTTGGAAGCTGGCTACTGTCATCCCCGTTCTAAAAGAGGGAGGCTTCTCTTCCCCTAATAATTTCCATTTTATCTCTCTCCTTGTCACTCTAGCTAAACTCCAGGAACATCTTGTTCTCACCTAAGTCTCTGCTTTTCTTGACTCAACCTCCTTTTTCCCCTCCTTTCCAGTCTAGCTTTAGAAAGTCACACTCCAGTTCTACCTCTCTCCTCTGGCTCACTGATATTATCCTCTCTGACATGAATCAGGGTCTAGTCACTTCCACCATTTTTGTCTATTTAGCCAAGGCTTTTGACACTGCAGTCCATCCCATTCTCCAAGATAAGCTTAAGGTAGCTAGACTCTCAGTTTCCTCAGCTGAGTGGGTTCACTCCTGCCTTAAGGGTAGGTCACAAGCTATCCGTATTGGAGACTCTCTTCCCCCCTCCCCATTAGCTTAGGCATCCCCCAAGAGTCTGTCCTTGGCCCAGTTCTTTTCTCCATTTTTCTAAATGCCCTCCCCAATGTCTGCTCCTCTGCGTCCATTTACATATATGCAGATGATACGGTACTTTTTCCCTCTGGCTCTTCCACCCCTGATCTCATGAAACAGCTCCAACTGGACTTTAATAAACATCCAGCTTCAGTTCCATGAAAATCAGTCATCCCTCAGTGGTAAGAAAACAGTCTATATGATGTTTGGCACCAGGCAAAAGCTTGCTACAGTCTCCCCTCTTCCCTCCTTTCACACCTTGATGGTGTAGCTACTGACTAAACTGGGATATGCCTGAATCGCCACCTTGATTGTTTTGTTCATGTGGATGCTATCCATAAGAAGCTCCACCCCAAGCTTGGAGCGCTATACAGATATAAGCAAAGTACAGTATTCCATTTCCTGCTCACAGAGAAATCCTCTTTAAGATGATTTTCCTCATTTCTGACTATGGAGACATTGTTTATAGTGCTGCTCCAAAGTTCACTTTAGCTAGGCTGGACCCTCTCTTTCACTCCTTCTGTCATTTTGCTCTTGATAAACCGTACATCTGTACACACCACTGTACTTTGTACTCTTTCTTTTTCTCCCTTCTCTTGATACCAGGCACTTTTCCCACTGTGTTGTCTACTCTTCAAATATTGGTTTGACTCTCTTCCCCACTTACATAGCTTCTCTCCTCTCCCCCTTCCTCTTACTCCCTTCGCAATGCTTGCTCTCTCTTCCTTGCTCTCAAGTGAAACTACTGCTGGCCAAGCTGTGTTCTCATTCCATTTCCCTAAACTATGGAGTTCTCTTCCCCTTCCATTTGTTCTGCTCCCTCCTTTCCTACTCTGAAACCTGTCCTCTGTGAGTTCTCTATTCACTCCTGCAGTTGTTTTTGATATTGAGGTTAATTCCTTTCACCTGTCACCAACACTGACACCAGCATGGCCCTGCCCTAGTTTCAGTCTTTTCTCCTGGTTTCTTTTTGCTGCTGTTTACTGTTTAATGTTCTTTTGCCCATTCCACAATATAAGTTTTGGAATTTTACTGTCTGACAATTTATTCTTTAAGTGTTCTTGATTTATATTTTTCATTTATTTCCAATTTTTTTAATTGTTTTATATATTATATATGTTCTCTTCTCCTCTCTTCCCCTTCCCCCAGGATGCATCTGGAAACGAGCTGATACCAGCTCAGTACATCTTTCCTGGTGAAACTTCTGAAATAAATAAACTAAATAAATACATTTCAGAGGTTCCCCACTTCCACTCCCACCCATAACTGCTACAGGATCATGATAAGCATGATTCTACTTGGTGATTATATAATGCACAGAGAATAATGCATGAGCAACCATATACAATGAGGCTGTGTTTTTATCTCGGGGTTGAGATGACACAGTATGGACCTTAACAGCAGAGCTCAAAAGGTCCAAAATGTCATCTCAACCATGAGATGGAAACATGAGCCAGTTGGGCATGGTTGCCCACATCTTATTTTCTATAGTACAGTATATGGTTTTACAGTATGTCAAAAGTGAAAATTTCAGTTTATATACGGAAGTGAGACCAATCCGCTCTCCCTCCCATCTAACTTTCATAGCTCACTGTTACTATATTAAAGCTAAATTATGTCACTGGAGAACTTAACAAGTGATAACTATACATAGCAACTTTCTGTGACCTTTGAACTGTGCACTTTTTATGACTTTTAAATTGTGCCCAACTTTTGCCCATACACAAGGATTCTGAGTGTATGGAAATCCACACACAACACTTAACCATATATTATATATAGAATAGTGTATGAGTGACCGTATAGAACAAGGCTGTATTTCCACTGAGAGGATGTGATGACATCACACAGACCTCAAAAGCGAAGTCGAAGTGAGATGGCATCACATCCTTGGTTGTGTATGGTCACCCATACACCATTTTATGGTGTATGGTTTCCCTGAGATGTTATCATTTCACTTTACAAGGTTTTGTACTTTGACTTCATGGTCCTGCTTACTCCAGCACTTCCGTCTGCCACCAAGACTCTGCAGACAAACAGTCATTCCTGCTCCCAACCCTCCATCCATGTAAAGATAAAATTTGCAGCAAGAATGCTTATTTAAATAAAAAAAAGGATAAATCAGTGCAGTTTGGTAACACAGAGCAGTCTAGGCTGTCCGTGTCCAAACTGTCTTGGTGACCCACTCGCTAAGTGGCTCTACCATTTTGTCTGACATTTTTAGGTTTATAGCGGATCTTCATCCAATCAGGTAACATGTCAAGGCTGAAATGTTGCTGTGGCATAGTTGTGACATCAGAACAATGCCACAACAACTTTTCATGACCTTTGAATTGTACCACAATGTCATTTTGCAGTGTAAGGAAATCCGTACACACCTGGGTCTAACCATTCACTATAAAAGTGTTCACTACTATGACCTGCACTATGTACCTCATTCTACTGCATTGCAACATAAGCACTTTTCTTCTACCCTACTTGTTTCTTGGGACCCTCATGAAACCAAGATACTGTATCTCATGGGGCTATCTCATCATGTGAATGTCAAATACATTTAAAACTACAGAAAGAAATATTCTGATGCCCAAAACATTTGGTAATGTTGGATTAAAAATGTGAATCCTCATACACAAATGAAATCCTCTGCCTTTAGATCAGAACTGAAAATGCAACAGTGTGAACTAAGTAAACAAAGTTACTTGCTCCGGTTCTAGCTTGTTAATCAAATACTAAGTTTGATAAGTTTAAGATTTTTGATAGGGATAACAAAAATCAATGAGCTAGTGCTTACTTCCAATGCATCCGTACAAACAAGTATTTATCTATGCAGCTGTTTTGCACCCAATTGTGTGATGACTACTGTATGTCTTAGTATACTGTGCGACATTGCTTTTATTTTATAATGATATATTACCAGTTCCCTGTAGCGCAGGATGCACCAGGAAGCTGTTATCAGCTCACTGTACCCTTCGGGCCAAATATTGTAAATAAATAAGTTGCAGAGCCAAGAAAAAGAAGTGCTCTGGCCGTCTGTAAGGCATGGACATGGTGGGAGCACCTTACATTGTCTGCTGAGAGAGCTGGGTTCAAACCCAGACTTTGGCTGCCAGTCCTAAGGAGGCATGTCTGAGAGTGAAAGCACCATTAGGAATATGCTAAACTTACACAGGAACTCAGATGTTCAACCAAAGAGAGCATAAGCAAAATAGAACAGAACAGTCACCTTCTAGAGATGGTGGGTAGCCATGAACAATGAACCAAAATGGTAAACATGCATAGTAGAGTCCTACTATAGTATAAAATGTTGTTAAATTGTGGGTTCATTAGATTTTGTCATCTTCCTTTCACACTAAATTCGTAAATGGAAGCTTACATCTAATACCTTGCAGCAATACTACATGCAAAACCTTTTTCTTTAGGGTGGTTCATCACAACACCCAACCATGAGTGTCTGACTAGCTACTTAATAGTCTCTCTGCCCTCATCTAGATCTAGGCCTGCCACGTCCCACGTCGCAGGCTATATGTTTATGCTGTATATCTTGTCTGTTATTCTAGTAGGGCAAATGCTGTTGTAAATATCACTGAATTTTCTTTATCCTATTGTAAGAGTGCTACTTGTATATTTACTGTACTTTCTACTGTATGTCTCCTCTCCCAGGTCACATCCAGAATCGCGCGTTACTACGCTCAATATGCCTGCCTGGTAAAACTCTTAAATAAATAAATACTGCAGCCACTATAGGTGTGAACACCACTCAGGAACACTGGATGGTCTTCAGGAACTACAAAAACCTGATGTTACAATGAAATCTAAGATTGTATCTAAATTACAAGACTACTGCTAAAGATACATATTTTTATTTTTTATTTAGCAATTTTGGCAGGGCACACCGAGTCGAAGTTTGTTCCGGGGAAGGAACTGTCACACAGTATGTGAGCTGCAGTTATGGGATTCAAACCCAGGTCTGCTGGCTCACCATGCTCACAGCTCTAGGGTCTAACCACTCGACTCTACTAATATATTACTGTAATTGCAAAAATGTAGTGGACTTGAACTGTTTCATTTGTGTAAGTCTTTATTTTTCCTTTTTACTGTTTCGGGTCAACATGCCGCATCTGACCACTCCAATGTGGATGGTGCTCCGTGAAGCAGTTCTGAATTTTCTGCTCTTTTCTTGGCCAAGGGTGGATTTATCAAGCCACTGACTGGAACCGAGACATAGTCAGGTAAACCAGGCTGTTTGGCTTGGTACAGGGACGGTCTTTAAGCTCTGCCATTGTTCGCTTTGTTATGTGGTTTCGATTTGAAGGTGGAGGAAACATACTGCAAAGGGCTTATTCTGAGACTTGTAATTTGGACAGTTTTCTTGAGTCTATATAGAATAAATAGTTCCCTACTTGATATACAATTGTTTGGGTTACTCTGAGCTTTATGTTTTGGGGGCCGTTGATGCCGTATATTAAACTGTGTCCATTCTGACACTAGGTTTGGGGTAAATACCCAGTGCACTATACAATTTATTAACATTATCTCTATACATAAGTTCTTTATTTGTAACTGTGTTTGCTCTATTATACTTTCATTCCAAATATGTTCAAGGCCTGTAACTGGGGCCCTGCCATGCTTATTAAGTTACTCCAGATATTCTGCTTCATTCTGGCTAAAAGGCTATATTTATTATAAAACCATGGAACCTGGTGCACCTCGGCCACTGTCCTTAACTGCACTGTGTAGTGACAGCTATGACCACTGCAACACTGTTCTTGCTTTATTAATTTAATTGGATTGCAGTATGTAACTCAATTTGTGCACTCGCTCTTCCCCTCCTGGTGTGTACCACTGACAAGCTTTCATGTTTCCTATGGCTAATGACTTCAATGTCTGTGTATGCATTTTTTGGCTCCCTGAGATATGTCCAGTATGGAAAGTCTATTGGTATGATTTCTTTGAAATCTATTAAAAAAAAAGTAGTAGTGTTCTCTGCCCCTGCCTTTTCCTCCACTTCCCCACTTTTCCCCTCCCCATACAAGAGTATGGAGGGGGTGTTTCCCCCATCCACTTTTGATAATTCCTCTCACTGTATTTCATGAATAAATACTGCAATCTGGAGTCACAGTTCACAGAAACAGCTTCCCCTACAGGACCACTCTCCTAACCTCCTCCAGCAACCATGCCAGGACCTGATTCCACCTCAATTTGCATGTGTCCCCTTGGCCTCGATATGGCAATGTGAGATGCTGTAGTGGTTGTGTTTCTACCAGTAGTTTCATCCACTGTCCCTCGTCTGGGTGCACATGGCTCACCCAAGTATTTGAGATACATTTCTGGCCAGCACCAATAGAATAATATCGCTCTAGGAAATAAGGAATATGAGCCAGCATCCTTTCTCTCGCTCCACCCCATCAGCAGGGGGACAGGGGCAGTAAGCAATGTAACACCAGTTACTTACATTAAGGTGTCCAATTTCCTTCCGAAAGGCTGTTAACTTAGGGCAGTTCCAGGAGCTATGAATTTATATACCTAGTTCCAGCTGAAATCTACCACAGATAGGAGATTTTATTTAATTCACAATTTTTTGGCAAGAAAATACACATCAAGCTAAGGCTCGTTTCCAGGTGCACCCTGGGACCACTGGGAAGTTAAGTGACTTCCTCATGGTCACAGAGTATACAAGTGGTGGACTGTGGGATTCAAACACAGTTCTCCAGGTTTATAGCTCACTGCTCTTAACCACTACACTATACCACCTCACCATGATATATCTCTGGGTAGAATATGTGAACTATGGATGGTGGGTAGAAAAGCCTATTTAAAAACTTATACTGTGTTACCAATAAATAATTCCATGTGGCCTTCCCACATTTCTGTCTATGCCTCATCCTCTACTTTGGCATCTAGGTCCCTTTTCCAATGTTTCCTGTATTTTTTGGATAGTTCAGGACTTATTAAGCTTTCTGAATAAGTCGTCTCCATAGCATTTGGGCTTTCAACTCATTTGGGCCTAGGTTACCTAGCACGCCCCTGTTTGCTGTTTCAAGATCATTTCTGGTCTGTAAGTACAGTATTTATGTACTCTAAATGCTATCTCAGCAGTACTACTAGTTCCCTTAACTCTTCAAAGGACCTTATGCCCTCTTTTGTCATCACATCTCCCCTTAATAAAATATTCCCCTTCTCTCACTTGGCAAACACTCTATCTTGTAGCCCCAGAAGGAACTGTGGATTCCTGGCCACTGGTATCAGGTAAGAGAACACAGCCATTTTTTCAACCTTTTTATGATATCTGTGCTCAGTTTCCAAAGTGGAAGCAACCAGTGGATTTGGATTTGTCAATATTTTATATTTATGTGCTCCTTCCTGGATCCAAGTACACCACTGAAGCATATGGTGCACTCTCGAATCTAGAAAACACCATGTCTGATCACTTTGTGTGCGCAGCTGCACATCCCACCGGCAACATCTGTAAGGAATAAAGGAGATATTTTCCTCTATGCTCCTCTGTCAGGCTGGACAGCTGTATCAGCCTGTCCCTTCTGGCACTGCGGCCATCCTGGGTCTCTTAACTCCTCCTCCTTCCTCTGAGCCTGGGTGAACCATCAGCGCAGCTGGGAGGGCTTCATTAAGGCCCAAACCCCAGTTTTCCACTTATTTTCTTCCCTTATTCTCCAGAACTCAGACAAGGTCAAGCACAAGCGTGGAGGTGTGCTTGCATGCCTTGGCCTGAGATGATTCCATTCCTCCCACCCCTGGCCTAGCACCTAGCCACCCTCCATCACCTGATCACCATCATGTCTCCACATGGTAGCGGTCAAAGGCCAGGAGCACTAACTACCCCAATCCGGGAGAGGAGAGCTGCTTGGTGGCCTCTCAATCCTCACCCAGCTCAACCCCACCCAGCCGACCCGTGCTCATCACCAAACACAGGTCGCCGGTGTGGCAGGAGGTAAGGCACCAGCACCTCAGCTCTCCTTGCCCCAGGACAGGCCTCCAACTAAGTCAATCTAGTATATAATGGCCCCTGAGATTCCTGGAGACTTTGATCCACAAGGTATGTAGCATCATGTATTAGATGTGAAGCGCTGAGAATAGAAGGTGCTTATCTTGGGCTCTCCAAATAAAACTTTGGCATGGATCCTTAAGTTTGTACCTTTCTTCATTTGTACGTATTTGGACTTTGGAGTGTGTGCTGGTGGTGCTTGCTGTATTGGAAAGGGTACTGACAGCAGGAAAAAGGAAGTAGTACTACCTCTATATAGGTCACTAGTGTGGTCACATCTGGAATATTGTGCTTCCCGAGTCCTCACCTAAGGAAAGATAGGGACAGGCTGGAGACTGTGCAATGCAGGGTGACCAAGATGATTCAGAGCTAACAGGGCAGATCCTATGTTGATGGTCTGAAGGAACTGAACATGTACTCCATGAAGACCACGCAAGAGAGGGGAGATATGACAGTAACCGTCAAGTTCCTGAAGGAAATAAACAAGGTGAACAGCAGAGAACTATTTAGCAGGAGTACAGAGTCAAGAACCCGAGGTCACAAGAGAAAAAGGGGAAGGGGTTAACAGGGATGGAAGGAGGTTCTATTTTATGGAAAGGGTGACAGAGCCATGGAGCAGTCTGCCAGCGGAAGTGGTGGGTGGCAAGACTGTAAATGGTTTCAAGCATGGCTGGGACAGAATGAAAGGCCAGGTGGTTGCTCAGGTTAGTAGCAGAAGAGAGCAGAGCGGGGGGGGGGGGTGGACTGGTAGGGATAAAACTCCATATAAATAACAGCTCCAGAGACAGATAAGGAACTCTAGGCAGACTAGATGAACCATCATTGTCTATGTTTCTACCTCGTATTTTTGTTCAGTTACTGCAAATATTGTATATAGAGTAATATATGGGGTGCTGTACATTCGGAGTATTTTATACACACCTGAGGTGTGTGATACCACAAGTGCAAAGCACAAGAGGTTTTGTGATGCCATCACACACCAACAGTGTGTAAAAAAAGAAATGAAAAATGTCAACACCTCATAGTTAATTTAATACAATTGCTGGTTTGGGTTTCACAGGTATACTCTATTTTAAGACTTCCCCTTAGTAGTAAACAGGAGGCGAAAGACAAGTAAGTGAACATACAGTTAAACTGCCTTTCTAGTGCTGTTGTTCAAATGTCTGTAGTGAAAGGATGTTTTTTTTTTTTTTTGTTTTTTTTTATATATCCTTTTTTCCCTACCTGGCTCCCAGTCTGCACCAGTCTTCTGCACATCCTGTTATCCGGCCACCGTCCAGAGTCCCCTAGCTCCCTTAGGGACCCTCACCTTATACCCCCGTGGATTACCCCCTGCGGCGAGGTGTGGCGGAACGCCCCTAACTCCGTCTGGTTCATGATCCAGTGTTCGGCAATGTCCCCCAGAGCCAGGTGCCCCCATAGGATGGCCATCAAGCTGCCGCAACCAGTCACCAAGCCATTTTCCCTTATTCTGCTTACCCCTTGCGAGTGGGGCGTGCAATGGCACCCAGGGAAGGAGTGCGCATATGTCTGCACGTGCTCTTCCCGGCACCGTGCCCCATCTCAGCTCCCCAGTACTTGTTGCCGGTGTACCACCCCCAGCCCGCTAGGAGCTGATAGTGCACCGACAACTGGGATCCCCCCACCCCGGAGAGGGAGATCAGTCTCTTGGACGCTCCATCCCTCTCTGCCTCCGCCGACCCCTGTATGACCCAAGTCCACCCCCGAACCCGGGTCACTGGCGTGGAGCGAGGTGTGGCGTCCAGCGCCTCAACCCTCAGCGCCACCGGGCTGGCCAAAGGATGTTTTCAACTTGCTTTATTAAAAGCAGATGTCTGTGTAGCACATGAGGAATAAAATGTCATTCTCTTCATGTGTTTTCAAAATGCACAAGGAAACCACTGATTTTCACACCAGAATAATGTATAGTATGGGAATACTTTTCCCAATGGCATACAGCTTTACTTGCAGAGGGATACAGCTCTAGCTGGTTTAACTGTGGAGGTGTACAAAATAAAAAATGGGAGCTGTACAAGGAAATGCACGATAATAGATCCTACAAGGAAATATTCCCTTCCATGTATCAAATAATTATATATACATACATATACGGTATATATATATATATATATATATATATATACACATACACACACACACACACACACACACACACATATACACATATGTTCCCCATATTCCCCAGGATGCATCTGGAAACAAGTTGTTTCTCAGCTCAATATGTCTTTCCTGATGAAACTTTTGAAATAAATAAGTATAATAGAGTAAGAAGAACTGACAGTGGTTTGACCACTGGAACACAAATACTTTGAAGTTAATGCTATATGTAACAACACCCTCCTGCCACTAGGGGATGGGTGTTGGATACTAGAATGCCAGACCCACAGCCTATGGATTGGTCATAACTCTGACTTAGTGAGACCAGTGGGTGGAACTTAGTGCCATTGAGAAGGGTGTACTCAAGGTCACTTGCCCCTGTTCGCTTGCTAGACTGTTTGAGATGGCTAGGACCTCACAACTTGCATCTGTCAATAAATCCAGCCTATGAGCCCAATTCACCTCGATGCCCATTTGCATAGTAGCCCCCAGGGACAGACCCAAGACAGCAGTAAGAATGTCACGGTATGAAATTCTGATGGTATGATAACCATCACATATAATACCGTGGTTACCGTTACACCAAGACATAGAAGCAATTTTTGTACAAAAAAAGAAGCTTCCTCAAACTCTCGCTTCGGGGAATCGGCATAGAAGGGACAGCTGTCCTTGAAAATACAAAAAAAAAAAAAAATAGTTGAAAGGCCTGAATGCTGCAGTATACTGTGAACTATGGTTATCACCGTATTGGAAATTGTCCATGGTATCAATACTGTGACTTCTGATACCACGGAATCCTGTAAAACCACGATACCGGGAAGGGATCAGGGGGCATTTAAGGTATGTCACTGTTAATTCCTGGGAGTATGTCAGGGTCACACAGGAAGGGTGTGGGAACCCTGAGGACTTTCCCCTCCAGGGGTGTCCCTAGAGTCTTGTGGCACTGAGTGTGTCCCAGAGAAGAGGGGCGATCACCTTTTGGAGGGTGTTTGCAGTCCTGTGCCCAAAGATGCTGCCAGCCAAGTTGCTGATGGATAGAAACCTGCGAGATAGACAAAACTGCAGAATAAGGTAGAAGTTATGCCTAAAGTTTGGGCAGGAGAGCCCGTCAATGTAGACAAGAGATTCCAAGGTGGGATGGGTACCAGCGGTGCTACCTCTGGCTGACGGTCTGGGGGATGGCCAGCTGCTGCTGGGGGGGGGGGCTAGGATGGCATAGCTGTGCACAGCGTACTTGCCAGTGTGTAAGCAGATGCTGATGTAAGGCACCCCCTGCAGGGCTGGCCTCTGGGCTCCAGCGAGTAGACTGGTCTGGTATGGAATGGCTGCCCTGAGGACCAGAGAACACCTTGTTGCCTTCCAGCAAATCAAAATCTGAGGGAAAATATCCCTGCAGCATTGATTCCTCTTGCATCTCCCGCTGACCAGATGCTAAGGTGTCGCACAAGTGTGTAAAAGTGTAAACCTAAAGCTAATAGCACAGTAGGAGAATTGGTACAGTAATACAGAGTAGAACTGACTCTGACCCAAGGTATGACCTCACCCACTAGTGTGTGAAAAAGAAAAAAAGGAGCAGTCATGTGGCTCCTGTTGTGAGAGGAGGGTACAACCTTTACGAAGATACCCTAAGGTCCTGGACTCATGTCTGGGGTCAGGATCCAATGTGTCTGTATGGTGCCAACCAGAAGAGCTTTCAGGGATTGGGTTCCCTTGCATGTAACCAAATATGTCAATAAAGCATGACTACTGCTTGAACCACCTTGCTGTGTAAGCTGAGCTTGCACCATGGTCAGCCTACAATGTGTGTACAGTGAATTTAGTTCAGGGGAACTTTCTGGCAAGCGGTCCATCTTATCCCTAAACATAGAGGGTCTCCCTGGGCTATTCCCACCCTTCTTAACACCAAGCGAGTGTTAACATAAGGTGCCAGCACCAGCTGAGCAAGCACAGCTGCAGCCAGGTGAATCCAATATCCAAAGGTTGGGGCTGCAGGATTGTAAATCGCAGAAGAGGGGTTTGCATGTACATAACCATTTTCTGTCATTTTTTGCTATGTGAAATAAGAACACATTATCCTGGCAGGTACTGTATATGCAGGCATACACGCAAAGGTGGCCTCTATCAACAACAGAACAGCTGTATTGTTCTACTTAATGCTACATTAGCGTCAGCAGAGGCACATAAAAATATTGATCTCATTCCCATGGAACACCTTTGCTTTAGAAACAAGACATATGTGAAGTGAAGCCATGCAAATGAACAAATATTTGTTCAGAGATTAAAAAGTAATGCAACTTAAAATAACTAAATGGTATAATGCTGCAATATTTACCTAAACATTTATTTATTTATTTTTTGTTGACTGGGTAAGTGCACTAGACAAATTCTGCCTATTTTCAGGCACGACCCTGGGGAGGGGGGATACAGAAGAATGCCAACTGACTTTGAACCAGATTAAGCTGTTGATGGTATTTTTAGTGAAGCAAGACACACATTTGTGCATTCAACAGAACTCTTGGTCTGAAAGAATGACTTACTGTAAATTCCAAAGTTATTCTTTACATTTAGTAATTTATTGTAATTGTTAGACAATATTTTAGTGCTCAGAAGGGATAGCAGTTTTCAAACTGTGCTGGATTCAAATCATAAACCAAGCGAGAAAGATTTGTTGCCCTCTCATCCATTTCTTCCCTTTATAACCCCTGTGCCCAGCCACCCCATTTCCTGGAAATGGGTACCTAGTGCTCTTATGAACCCCATCATCCTTAGAGGAAGTCACCACCTTTAAATGTCCCGAGTGTCAGGCTGCATCATCACCCGCCAAATACTGTAGATACCATACCCAAAAAAGGATCCCAAAATAAGGTGGGCTACATTGGAGCAAGCTTTCACCCTCCTCTCTGCTAGCCATGTGATAATTAGGAAACTATCACCGGCATTTGACTATAGGGATGTGACTTTTACTGTTGCCTCTAAATCCACACTGTCCAACCTGACCACCTTTTCCACTCATTGTGTCGTTTTGGTCTTGACCCCCCCGAACCCATCACTGTTTCTTATGATCCACACTCCCTCTCTTCCTTCACAGGGGGCCTATCTCACAATGCATCCCTCATCTCGAAATTCTGGTCTGGTTCCCTCCCTTTCTACCTCAACTCACTCCTTACCTGTCCTCTCCCATCCTCCTACCCCTTCAGAAATGCTGACCCTCCCCATTCTTTCCATATCTCTTAACCTTTTGTCACTGAAATGTAGGACACAGGCACTCTGGAAACCAGTGCATTTATTAGTGCAAAGTTTAATTTTGATTTAGCATCTTAGACTATTATGAATTTCTGCTTTAATGTCCAGGTTTACAGCACTTTCCTGTGTTGGAAGCACCTTTCCAATGTAGGATGGATATAGGACAGAGCAATTTTGAGGATTACAATAATGAGGGGCAGTTGAGAGGTATAGTTCTTTCTCTATCTGCCCCCCCCCACCTTAATACCTCTGCTGGGAGGGTGGCTTTATCATACAGGATCCTCGTCTCTAATCAAGTTTTCCCTTCCCTCCACTCTTTCACCTGCCCCAGTATTCCGCTACTCTGCAAACAACACTTCTCATGACTGTAGTTACACTCAACACTCTTTCACTCTCTCTCACACATCTTTGTCACCTCCCTTTCTTCCTTCCTCCAGTTTACCTACACCACTTACCTCTCCATAACCTCGTGTAGCCTTCCTAAACCTCTGAACTTCCCCAGTTGTTTACTGGTAGGAATGATCTGCTCCAATTAATCTATATATTAAAATATCCACTCTCTTGTTGTTTTTAATCATTTTGACCAACTAAATTGCATGTTAGCACATGTTTTTCTGTACTCCTACTTATTATGGTACATTTGCACATCTGCTCATGTTTAAACATTACATATCATGTTCTTTTCCATTTTTGCGCACTTCCATTTTACCACAGTGCTGTTTTGTATACCTAATTCCATCTCCACCCCCCCCCCCACACACACACGCACTATCCTCTCCCCAAGGATACAGCTGGAAACAGGCTGTTTCAATGTTCAGAATGCTTCTTGGTCAAAACTTCTAAATAAACAACGGCAACAAACTCTTCCTCCTTGTGCTTCATCTGGGCTGACAATATAAGCTTTCCCACAGCAGCAGCATGGGTTCTGCCAGTACCATCCATAGCAATCCAATAGAAAATAGGAGTAGCCAACTAGTCTTCGCCTGATTCTGTGCTCTGGCAGGGTACTCAGCATCCTGGAGTGGCCTAGTCTTAGGCAAGTTTCTCCCACCCCTCCTCCACCTCCTCCTTCTTCTCTTTACCATCCCCCCCCTACTATCGGTATCCAACTTGCCCTTGCCTACTCCTGCCCCTTATTCTAAGTCCTTGCCTCATTCTATCAAGGCAGCAATTCCACACTCTGAGGGGTCAGTTCCATGAATAACTCATCCTTCCTTCTAAGTCCCTTACCCCACCTCCCTCCTGCCCCCACCCCACCTCCCTCCTGCCCCTCTCTACCCCCTGCACTTAAACAAAGGAATTAGTTCACTTGAGCTAATAACTTGCACTTTTTCTTCTGTCTGAGGTGCTCCCAGATTGCACTAGTCCTGTGTTAACTTGCTCCTCGCAATTGATTTTTTGCTCACTTTGCTCCAGTAATGATCCCCCTCCCCCCGTTATCCTCTCCCTCCCCCAGCTGGTTTCCTGTCTACCCTCTACCCTCCTTGATGTCCCCTCACTGCACCTCATTCATTCAATAATTGCTAAATTATCTGACTCTTAACTGTGATACATTCCTGTAAGGATTTGGCTCCAAGGTTACGTTAAATTCCTCTACTATGTTCCTCAGATATGCCACTTGTAATTAAATGCATATTCCACAGGTATGATCTATTTAACTGTGTGTTATGTCACAAATGCGATTGTATGATTATTTATGATATTTTTTAACTGTATCTTGTTACAAATGTAATTGAATGTTTAATTTCTCGGACATGTTAAATGGTAAACTAAGGCCCGGATATTCAAAAGGGTTGCGCAGCGAAACCCACTGATGCACCCCGGCATGATATTCAAATGGGGATTGTGCCTGGCACAAATCGATGTGCGGAGCGCAACAGTAATGTACGGCGCGAGGTAGGGGGCGCTCATGCATACTCCGCACATCCCGATATTCAGCCCAGGATGTGCTGAGCCCATGCATGCGCAACCCCTACTTGCGCTGCACACAGGTGAGCCAAAAAAAAGGAACAACGGCTGGCACCCACAGGTGAGCTGCCATACTGCAGGGCGCAACACGGCAGCTGCCACCTGTGGGTGGCCACCCGAGCTCTGGCTGCACCTCAGTGGCGGTGCCCCCCATGCCCGATCGCGGGCATCTGTTGACATAACAGCATTCCAATATCCCTAGTGGTCCAGTGGACCACTTGCAGTCCGATCGCAGGCATAAGTATGAAGAAATGTATTCCAAAATCCCTGGTGGTCCAGTGGACCACTTGCAGTCTGATCGCGGGCATAAGTATGAAGAAATGTATTCCAATATCCCTGGTGGTCCAGTGGACCGTTCACAGCCCGATCGCGGGCATATGTAATAATAGAACAGCTCACGGTACCCCCTCCTCACCCGCCCACTGAGCCACCGCCCGCCCCGGTCAGCGGCGGGTGGCAGCACTACCCGCCTGCGCCCGCCACCCACCGACTGACAGTGTATGTAGGGCTGTAGCATCCATTGGTCCTAGCGTGAGCCAATGGGCGTGCAACCTGTGGACCAATGGGCGTACAGCCTATCATACATTGTCATCGGCAGGCGGATGGGGTGCTGCCACCCGCCGCTGACCGGGGGGAGCAGGGCGGTGGGGCTCAGTGGGCGAGTGGGGACGGGGGGTACCGTGGAGCTGTCCTTATTATTACATATGCTCGTGATCGGGCTGCGAGCGGTCCACTGGACCACCAGGGATACTGGAATACATTTCTTCATACTTATGCCTGCGATCAGGCTGCAAGCAGTCCACTGGACCACCAGGGATATTGGAATACATTTCTTCATACATATGCCCGCGATCAGGCTAAAAGGGATATAGGATGATTTTTAAATCTACATATGCCCGCGATCGGGCAGAGGGGCGCATTGCTGCGCTGTGCAGGGGCCGTCAGTCCCCGACGGCTGCTGCTTGGCAGGGCGCCAGGCGCAAGTCGCCGGGGACTGGTGCACCGGCATGCAAATGGTGACATAATGAAATGCAAATGGCCCCATTTGCGCCTTGCATACATTATAGCCCCACCTGCATGTGCACTTTTGAATATCGCGGTTGTTGCACATAGCGCAACGGAAGTTGCGCTAGCACATCCCCCTGCTCCACTCTGGCCATTTGCACTGGCGCAGTGCCACTGCGCCATGTACACTGCGGGTGGCCAGGGTGCGATATTCAACGATGCTGTGCCATGGCGCAGCTCCGTTGAATATTGCCCAGTAAACGCCCCTGCGCAGCCAAGTTGCGCTGCGCTCAGGCTTGCGCCACAGCCTGCCGCAGTCTGAATATCTGGGCCTGTATGTCTAATTCTTCATCCAATTGTAACCCCCCAAGTTGCACCAGGAGACAAGCAACTTGTTGTTCAGTGCGTCTTCCTGGTGAAACAGTTCAAAAAATAAAATAAATAAATAAAAAAACTAGGCGGGACAGTGCTCTTGTATGAGGTTCCCCACAGGGCCATACTGAAGTGTGCAAATCTAGGTGGCAGAGCTAGTTCCCCTTTGCAAAACTAAATGGCAGCTCCATAGAGACCTACTGGAAAAAAAGTCCTTTATTTTATTTTGGACTTGCTAATGTCAACCAAGACATTATCAGAGATAACTGAGGACCCAACTGGAAAGCATGACCACAACGTTTCTAATTAGCAGATCTTCACAGCTGCATCTTTGTTATTTGCCCCTTTGTGATTTTGTAATTGCAATTCTTCAAATGTAAACCGGCCCCAAATTCACTTGTACAATGTTTTTCACTTGTTGGGCATGGGTACAGTATATATTGTCACAAAGTTACATTCAGACTAGATATTTTGTACCACATGAATGCTGGGTGTGAGTGTGGATTCCCAAGTAATGCTAGAGACATGTTCCAATGCATTAAAAATAGAAATTGCACTATAACCTATTTGTTTAAACCTCACTACAGTACTGGTTGTTGTTTCCTAATTTCAAAGTCGTCTGGCTTTGTACAATTTTGTAGGGTAAATACTAATAGCCACTTAGGAATACTCCTTGCTATATGAAGCAGGTGACAGCTGTTAAATAACAAAAGAGAGTTTCAATCTGTGGGCTTTTGAAATAAGTCCATGGCAACATGCCCTCCCCCCAGTTGCCTACTGTTCAGATCAAGGAAGGAGATAATGTCCTTATCTATATGTGCCTTAAATCTGAGATTCAGGTTTGTACAGTCCAACCAGGACACGAAACCAGTAAATTCTACACTGCTGCCCTTCCAGATAATCAGACTTTCGTCAACATAGCAACACCACAATCCAATAAATGAAAGTATGGATCTGCGCCATTGCTATACAAATACTCTGCCTCCCATCTGCCCATATACAAACTGGCATAGCCGGGGGCCATGGTGGCCTCATTACCCTGCCCTTTGACTGTCTGTAGTATATCTGCTGAAATATAAACATGTTGGATTCTAATACAGTTTTTGACAATTTAACAACATACTCTACAGGTACTGATACACAGACACTTTCACTTCGCTTGTTCAAAAAACACATGAAAGCATTCACATCACCTTGATGGGGGATGATGGTATATAAGGAATAAACTTCTAGAGTTGCAAAGTGCCACAAATCTCCTATGTCCAAGTTCTCAATGAGGTTAATAACCGCAATACTTTATCTCACATAGGATGGTAGGTTTTTTCTCAAGAGGTTGTTAAATGTTGGTCAACAAAATTTGATAACGTCTCCATTATCCAACCATTCCCCGGTGTTATGGGTTGCCCAGGTGGTTCCCTAAGATTCTCATGAATCTTTGGTAGTACATAAATGGTGGGAACCACCAGGTGTGCTACAGTTAGTGCTTTGTATGTGGCCTCAGACAAATTTCCTCTCACGTACCCTTTCTTCAGTATTTTCTCAACTTTTTCTTTGAAATACTTTGTTTAATGATTTGGAAGGCGAAAGCAGAAATTAATGTCTGAGAGCAATTGCATACTTTTTTCCACATATCAACTAGTATTCATAATCACTACAGCCCCCCTGCAGTGACTGACATGTCTGATACTAGAGTCTGAATAGTATGTCTCAGCAACAGAACAAATATATGTGTTAGAATGGGGAGTGTTATGCAAAGCTGCTAAATCCTGTTCACATTTCCTCAGAAAAACACTGACACCACGGGGCTGTGAGTTGGACGGTAAGTATACTGCGGCCTCTGCACTCCAGGCTCATTAGTGGCATGGGTAGGTATAGTTTCATTGTTGCTGTCAAAGTAAATGGATTTGAGGGTAAGTGTCTGAGCACACAGATGCAGGTCTACTGTCATTTGAAAAAGACTGACATCAGTAGTCGATGCAAAATTCAAGCCCTTGTTTAAAGCTGCCTCCTCTGCCTTCAGCAAGTTACACTCTGAGATATTCATGACCGCTGAAGTCTATGTGTGGGATGTTGGTGGGGTGGGCCAGTTGCTTGTAACTGTGGGCCATCATCCACTATGTCTCACAACCGGAGTGGAAGAAAGGAGCTGCTACGAGCAGGGAAAAAAGGGCAACAAATCGGAACTGCAAGGAGCAGTTTAAATTGGCCCCTTTATATTCCCACAGCAGCAGTCAGCAGGAGAGAACACTCAGGGAATTTTCTCCCTCCAACCCATTAAATGGTCACTAGCCCCACCCAGGGAAGCCGCAATTGGTGGCTGGGGAAGGACTATCTAACAGGAAAGGGGGTGTCAGGTAACAAAGCACACAGGGACTTATGCAATGATTTATCTGATATGACATTCAAGCTAGCCTGTTATGTGATGTAATAATGTGGTTTTGATATGTACTAAGGTGATTAAGTATTATTGAGCTACAGTTCTAGATCACACATGGGACTGGGATAGGTATCTCGGGATCAAAAAGAGCTGTAATACACTGAGGGGACTGTACTATGTGTTACTGAGTAAAAGACCAGCAAACTGAGGAACAGGGAGTTAAAGAAGGACTAATATCAGGCTAGTAATAGAGATAGGTGTTACTGAGTAAAAGGCCAGCAAATGGAGGACCAGTGGGTCTAAGATGGATTAATATCAGACTAATAATAGAACATTTAAGAATGTGGGTAAGGACTGGAGATAGGGTGTGAGGACACACTTATGCCAAAACGCGAATAATGGAGAGTAGGAGCGAGGGGCAGCAAGGGGGGAATGCAAGGGGTGGTGGAAGTGGATGGAAACAGATAAGGTTGGGGGGGGGCAGCGGAACAGAGGATGGAATGAGGGGCACCATGGAGGGAGGGTGGCAGACACAGGAAGGATAGTGAGTTGCAATGGATGTGGGGCAGCCGTTTGGATGAATTTATTATGGAAACTGGGAGGCTGTCCAATTTGCTGCAGGCTAAGGAAACTGGAGGATGAAGTAAGGGAACTAAGGAGAGTGGGGGGGGATGAGGCAGGAGCGACCCTAGCAGGGGGTGGCTGGGAGACGCAGAGAGGGAACAGCAGAGCTAATGATAGGGATGTAAGCAGGATTGGGGAGAGGTGAGCAGAGGTGCACTAGGAGGAGGGAGGGGTCAGGGAACGAGGAAGGAGGTGATGGGCACCACTGTGGGGGTATCAAGCAATAGGTCTGCAGTGTTGGTGGAGGAAGGGGAAGGGCCAATATCGAAGCTGCGAGGGGGGGAGAGGGGTAGAAAAGGTTCAGGAGGCAGGAATCACAATGGAAAAAGGAGATGGGGAGGAAGGGTAGGGTAGAGGAGGAAGTAAAAGGATGGGAGGCAGCGGGGGGGATGATGCAAGGAACACAGAAGGTACAGATGAGGGATGTAAGGAGGTAGACAGTGGGGACCTCGGAGTGGACAGGGATCACAGGGGAAGGGGGGGGTCAGGATCAGAATGATGGGGTGGTACTGGTGCTAGGGGATTCCATACTGAAAGGGGTAAGATGGGGATGCAGGGGGGAAAGCCACAGTCATATCTGGGTCGAGACTATTCCGGAGTTGACCGGGGCAGGGCAGGCACTTTGTAAGTGCGTAAGCAGAGAGAAGATGAAACCACATGTAGTAGTGCACGTTGGTACAAATGACTTAGTGGGGGAAACAGTGGAGGTGGTAAAGGGAAGGTTCGAGGAATAGGGAGGCAATGTGAGGAGGTGGGGGGGGATGATGGCATTCTCTGAGGTGCTACTGGTACCACATGCAAGTACAGGGAGGAAATAAAGGACAGAGGATTTCAACGGGTAGTTGAGGGATTGGTGCTGAACCAGGGAGTACAGACTAGTGTCAGACTGGGGCAGGACATGGGACAACAGTGACCTATATGCAGGGGACAGGTCACATTTGAACAAGGAGGGGAAGGGCGTACTTAAGCTGGGAATGGAGGGGTATATTTCAACAAGGGTGGATTTAAACTAGGAAGGGGAGTGGCGAGGAACTGTTAGAAACAGTGGACGGAAAGGGGAGCATAGGGTGCTCAACCCCTAGTTATAAGTGAAGGCAGTGGTGAGGGGGCACAGAGAGGGTCGGGGGGGAAGAGGAATGGTAAGGTAGGGGAGGCAACAGGCTGGAAGGTGGTCTCACTAAACGCAATAAGCCTTAGGTACAGAACAGCGGAGTTACAGGCTCTCTTGGCGGTAGAATTGGTGGACATAGCAGCCATCATGAAAACATGGGCCACTCAGTACCAGGACTGAGATACGATGATCCCAGGGTACAGGCTATTTAGACAGGATAGGGCCAAGGGGAATGGGGGGGTGGCGATCTATGTAAGGGAGGGGATTAAGTGCACAAGGGAGGAAGGGGAGGAGAGGAGGACAGAAGCTCTGCGGATGCAGTTCCAGGATGTGAGGAATAGGACATTGAGGATGGGACTAGTGTACAGGCCACCATCACGGGGGTGTGACCTGGACCAGGAACTAGCAGATCAAATTTGAAGGGTAAGCAGGAAGGGAAGCACAGTTGCAGTGGGGGATTTCAACCT
The DNA here is from genome assembly GCA_016271365.2 of Neoceratodus forsteri. Taxonomy (NCBI): domain Eukaryota; kingdom Metazoa; phylum Chordata; order Ceratodontiformes; family Ceratodontidae; genus Neoceratodus; species Neoceratodus forsteri. The sequence goes on from CM028136.1 coordinate 909,027,839, forward strand.
ATCGGGGGTGGATTGTAACACACCTGCCACCACGAGTGCCAGAGAGGGGGGTTCTGTTTAAAGCTTTTCAGGACAGCTTCCTGACACAGCTGGTACACAGGCCGACATGGTTAGAAAGGACCTTGGACCTTGGACTGGATAATAGGGGAGCTGTAAGGAACATGGATGTGAAGGAACCACTTGCTGGGATTGACCACTACTCGGTGTGGTTCACACTGAACATGGGGAGGGACACAGGGGGCACGGGTACAAGGGTGGTTGAGTTTAGGGGGCAGGCTTTACAATGATGGGGGAAATTCTAAGCAAGCACCTGGCAGACATCCAACATCACATGGATGCAGACCAGAAATGGAACATAATTAAGGGAGAGCTGGCGGAGGCAACAGAGACCTGTACTAGGAAAAAAAAGAAGACAGGCAGGGCAAAGAAACCCAGTTGGCTGACACCGGAGATCAGGAAAGGGATGAGAGCCAAGAGGGCAGTATTTCAGAAGTACAGGAAAATGTGGAGTGGGGAAGATAAATATATATACAGGGAGAAGTATAGGGAGGTCACCAGACTGGTCGGGGGGGCCAAAGCGTCTAAAGAGCTAAGACTGGTGCAGGGGATCAAAAGAGGGAAAAAGACTTCTTCTGCTACATAGGAGAGAAGAGGAGATGCAAGGACCAACTAATGAGGATCAAGAAAGATGGAGGGGTGGGTGAAGATGGGGGCAGAGCAGGCAGAAGCACTGAATGAGTACTTCTGCTCTGTGTTCATGCAGGAGAAAGGGGGGTAAACACCTCAGGCAAGTGGGAGGGTGGGTAAGAGGGGGGAGAGGACGACAGATGTAGGGATTACAGAGGGCAGGGTGCTGGAGAGGTTGAAGGCAATAAGAGTGGACAAGGCACCTGGACCGGACGGCATCCGCCCTAGAGTACTGAGGGAGTTGGCAGAGGACCTGTTCAATACCTCCCTGGACACAGGATGTGTACCACAGGACTGGAAGAAGTCTTTTTCTCCTGTTTCGATCCCCTGCGCCAGTCTCACCTACTACAGTTCCTATCTTGGTATCATCTGCGAACAGACTGATTTTGCTCCAGATCCCATTCAAGATATCTGCAATGAAGATCCCAAACAGTACTGGTCCCAGCACTGATCCTTGTGGTACCCCGCTCGTCACCGCTCTTGGTGATGAGAGTCCCCCCCCACCACCTTTGCTGTCTTCCCCTCAGCCAGTTCCTGATACAGGTCACCATTTATGGTCCCGCCCCCACATTCTCCAGCTTCCTCCCCAATCTCCCATGTGGCACTGAATCAAAGGCCTTACTGAAGTCCAAAGTACAGGACATCCAAAGCATGGCCCTTGTCCATTTCCCGCATCACCCAGCCGTAGAATTCTACCAGGTTTGTCTGACATGATCTGCCCGCGATAAACGCATGTTGTTGGTCGTCCTGGATATCATTTGCCTCCAAGAAGCTCATGGGCCTCTCCTTTAGGATGGTCTCCATGAGTTTGCACATGACTGAGGTGAGGTTCACTGGCCTGTAATTCCTTGGTTCATTCTTTGGCCCACTCTTATGGATGGGCACCTGTTAGTTCAACACAACCGCCCCAACCCCACATTTTAACGCATAATTTTCCACATGATTTAGTTTCAGTTTCCACATATATTCAACCAAAGTTTTTCAATAACCGATGACGTCTGACCTTGCCACATGCACTCTTCCAATTCACAGAAATGTTGCTAGGTCAATACATTCATTCAACCCCAAACCCTCAGCATAAAAATACAAAAACTTTAACATTTTCCAATGAGAAACTTCTATTATCCACCTAAACCGACTTTATCTATGACCATGAAGTCAATTGTATGTACTCCATTCTGGTCTGATTTCAGATGCCTGACTGTAGCATACAATGTGTCACTTTTCTGCATCACCCTTGTGTGCTCACTTACATGAACTCTAAACTGGCAAGTGGTGTGCCCCACATAAAAAGCACCAAACGAGCAAAACAGAATATTCACTACACCCCATGTTTCACAGTTAAACTGTGTACTCTTTGCCATCATTTGCAGTCCTTAAGGTTTTCCCTTGCTATATGCACATGCAGAAATGAGCACCTACCACATCAAAAAGTGCCCACCAAAGGTGATGGGAACCAAGATATATTGTTGCCTTGGGGTGCTTTTAGTAAACTGGTTACAACTTTAACCCTGACAGGGTCAGGCCCTCTGAAGGCAAAATCAGGACCCCCTCTGCAATCCCCTTCATCTTAAGTTCTGTACCAAGGATGCCCAATTGGCTTGTACACTATTTTTCACTTGCTGGGCACGTGTACTGTATGTTGTCAAAAGTTACATTTAGACTGTATACCTTGTACCACATGAGTGCTTGGTGTAAGGGTGGATTCCCGAGTAATGCTAGAGACATGTTTCAGTATATTGACAACAGAAGTTATACTATAACCGCTTTGTTTAAACCCTCACTACCTGCTGTTGTTTCTTGTTTATTGGATTTGTGTCATCACTATATTGATGACAATCCAATTAGCTAGAATGGTAACACTGTAGAATTTATTGGTTTCATGTTCTGTTTGGAATCTATAAACCCAAACCTCAGATTTAAGATGCATATAGATAAGGAGAATATCGCCTTCCTAGATCTGAATATTAGCAAACTGGGTGAGGGCATGTAGGCATGGACTTGTTTCAGAAGCCCACATATCGAAACAGTCTCATTATTTAACAGCTGCCACCCATCTCATATAGCGACAAAAAAGTATGTACCCTACAAAACCAGATGACTGAAGTTAGGAAACATAATGAGGTTTAAACAAAGAGGTTAATTACTCGAGATTCCACCCTCACACTCAGCACTCGTGTAGTACAAGATATTCAGTGCTGAGCATTATGTTTTGCACACATTGTGGTCCGAAATAAACACGATAAGATTATACATATCTTTTAAATGCTCTTAGTCTGTTTTTGTTGTGGGTGCTAGTTTTTGCAATGTTTTTGTTACCTTATCTGAGCACCATTACAATATCCCGGTGCATGCCATTCTTATTTACTGATAGCCCTTGTATAACCTGAAGGCTTTCCTTTTGTCCCAAACTGTATCCCTCACCAACTTGTCTAGCCAAAGTCGCTTCTTTTGTTTTGCACATGTTGTGGACCAAAATAAATATGGTAAGATTACAAATATATCTTTTCCATGTCTTTAGTCTGTTTTAGTGGGTGTTAGTTTTTGCAGTTTTTTAGGTTACAGAAGGGTAAGCAGAGTGAGACCAGCAGGGCGATATACAGAGAATAATGCACAGACAACTGTGTGTTATGAAGTTTTCTACACACCCAAGGTGTGTGATGACCCTCAAAGCTCGAGAGGTTTATGGGTCATCACACGCTAAGGGTGCGTAAAAAAAACTTCACAGACACACAGTCATCTATGTTTTATTTTTTATACTTACTGGTGCAAGGAGACTATGCCAAAGAAAGTCACTGAAGCAGTTCTGCTGTGATCCCTGTTGCCTCTCACTCAACACACACTCACACACTCATTCACTCACTCACTCTCTCCCACCCTCTCCAGTCACACATACACACACACACACACACACTCTCTCCCTCTCCCTCTCCAGTACACACTCTTTTCTTTTTTTTTTTTTAATTCACAGTGTGGAACCACACATAAATAGTGTTACAGGTAGTCAGACACGGCCCACTTCCAAGGACAATCGTTGTCTCCTGAAGCTGACAAACACCAGGATCTGAGATTGTGAGAAGTTGTAAAGGAAAGAATAACTAGATAAATACTGAAAAAAGCAAATAAATAAATGATCAGTGTAGCTCCTTGTTAACTGAGAAACAGAGCCGCCATGTTTGTGGAAGTGATCAGCCCATCCACACACGCACAGTAAGAGCCAGTGAGGTAGCACACTACAAAAAGAACTGAACCGGGATTGAAATAAACACTGTAATAACTGTAACCCATATACGGGCGCTTTTGAACACAGACGAGTTCATGCATTAAAGGGGTTAATAGTAATTGTATAAAGATAAGCTAGAGAAAAGCAAGGACTACATTAGAAGGGCAAAAGCAAACACAGAACTAAGAATAGTGGAGAGGGTCAAAAATTATGATCAAGCTTTAGCAAATTCTCTGATCAATCACTCAATCAAGCACTTTTTTCAAATTCAAAATCGTTACTGATCGACTATTACCTTGACATAAATAGATTTGCATGCTTAAATTATAATTACTACATTTCATGGATTATCACTGTTTATTAGGCGGCAAGCAACAGCTAGAGCCTCTTGTAGTTCAGCATACTTTTGTGCAAATTTTATTGTTATGTTTAGTGTGTGTTTCAGCTGTGGTGAGGTCTGAGTAGTAACATGACCAGCAGAATGTAGTGCTCGTTGAAACATACTCTGGTCAGAGCTGATATGACTGCAGCTGAGCTTGCAGAAGTCACAGCAGAACACGGCACAGTCTGCCATGTCCAAGATGGCCACTGAACTGTATTGCACATGCACGAGTAGTCGCTCATGCCCAATTTTACTCATGCAGATAATGTACTTTTCTTTCTTCTCTTTAGCCATCCAGATACATCATTCTCATGGTTCATGAATCCCTTCAAGTGTGCCTACTACCTGATCTGGAGAAATTATAAAACAATACATCAGATGTGAGCTTCTGTGTTATTCTTGGCTGCAATAATCTTGACTTAAATAAAGAATGGGTTAAAAAATAGATCATCATTGGCTTGATTTTACTCATCCTTATTTTGTTCCTTGTACTCTTCCTCTACACTCTGCCTGGTGCTATCAGTAACAGGACTGCAAGTGGATAAGATTCCAAGTCCCTCTTTACTAAACAATATTTTGACAGTTTTCAAAGTGAATCAATATAAAAAAGTGTCTGAGCTCATAGTTCACAGGCACAGTAACTGGTATCTAAATATTCAAAGCATCAAACACTGGAACCAGTACATTACTGTAATCACTTATTTGAAAAATACATCAATATGTTCCCCCCAACACAATACTTTTTAACATTTTTTTTTTTTAAAGAATACGTATTCCAAGTTCTTCACATATTTTGTCCCTTTTAGCATAAGGTGAGAATTGAATGGATTAACATGGCAGTTTGCTTGTAATCCCTTTCAAATAACTGGTCCTCTCCATTTAATAGCAAAATCACAGAAATACAGGTGCAGCTGTCAATAACTGAAAATCGTCAGTTTGTCACGCACACATTTCCATTCCCAGAGTTAAGTGGGGGGGGGGTTTATACTCTCTTTTTTGCTCCCCTTCTCCAACAGCCCATGCTTGGGAGGGAGCCCAAGCCCCATTTCTCTGATGTCTACCGGCCAACGCTGACCGTCTTCCCCCAGAGCTTGCCCCCCCCCGGTGGGGTCAGCAGGGGTACCTTGGGCCCCCGCCGAAGACCGGATCCAGTTCTGGTTGGCACCACAGCTGGTCGGAGAGTGGACCTGCAAGCCTCTCTTTCATCCAGTCGTTGGAGATCTTTACTCATGTTTCTCCTCCTACCAGAGTTAGGACGTGCAATGACACCAATGACAGTGCCGCATACACTCCCATGCACATCCCATCTGGTGTCTGTCCCACCTCTGTCCCCTGTGGACAGCATCAGTGTGCCAGCCCCCAGCTTCTGCTAGGGGCCAGACATGCACCAACCACTGATAGTCCACCTTCCCGGAGAAGGAGAGCTGTCCCTGGGATGCTCGATCCTCCTCTCTGGCAAACCCCTAGCGAGTCGCTTGCACCACAAACAAAGGTCACCAGCATAGCAGGAGATAAGGAAGGATGCTTCAGCCCTCCATGCCACTGGGATAGCCCTCAGAGTTCTGCAGAGACAGGTCACAGGAGGGAGAGAGACAGAGAGGGAGTGAACAGGTATTGCGTTTTTCTTTCTCTGCTGTGACTGTGAGACTGCTGGAATGAATGGGGACAGCGGAGTACTTCACGTACCGTGGAGGAGACTGTGGTGCAACTCAAAACTATTCTTTGGTTGGAATCTGGTGAGTTCTTTTTTGATCCTTTGATCCCAAGATGTCTGCAGGGCTCTGCCCACAGCAGCCATAGAAAGGAGCTGCACAGCCATGATGCTACGCATGGGGTTTTATACAGTGTGCTTTGGAGTTGGAGAGAGTTTCAAAACTTGAAAAAAAAGGGAAATAATATAATGTTTATTCATTCGACATACTGTAATGCTCTTTTTGCAAACTGCCTTTGCTTCTCATCCATGTTGTGCCAACTTTAATGATTGTGTCATCGATTGAGAGAGTTTACGTCAGGAGGATACATTGTAAAATAATGTCTTGGTCCTCTGTGGCTGTCACTGAGTACACAAGCTGATTGCTCATTGCTGTCCTTACCAGGAGCAGTGTGGGGCAGCAGGTACAGCATAGTGAAGGCTTCCCCACACTGTGATGTATTCAGTGCTGGTAGGTGGTCCCCCTTCTGGGGACTTATACTGTATATAACTGTGTATATAATGGATCAATACTGTATAATGACTTGTATATATTACGCTGCTCACAGCTTTGGTGTTTTGAGGTATTTGTTGTGACCACTGTACCTGCTGACTGTGTTATGCTTCTGTTTTCCCTGACTGTGTTACTGCCTAAAGTGAATCCTGTTGTACCATGTCGTATTTCCAGTACTCTCCTGGGTCGTACCTGAAAATAGGCAAATGTCTTGTCTAGTGTACTTACCTGGTTAACAAAAACTAAATAAATAAAAGGTTAGGGACTGACAGCATGGGAGACTGAAACCCTCTGTTTATCCACTGACTAGGTATTGTATGAAGCAGGTACAGTGCCGGCTTCCCCACTCTGTGACACACTTAGTGCTGGTAAACTGTGAAGGACTGACTACTGAATGCACTGGAGATTGAAGCTTTCTTTTTTTTTTTTTGAACTTTCTGTTTATTGTTATTCGGTAAACATAAAGTTAATACTCTGGAAGCAGTACATACGGAGACAAACTTAAAGAAATCCACATGAGGGCGCCACCCCCTTAATACAAGCAGGTTAAAGTTTTATCATACTGCTTCAATTAGACACCTCATATGGGGGAATCAGTAGGTACATTTTAATCCTTTAATAATTACAGGCTTTCGGTTATATTTAAACAAGCCCATGAGCTGCATGATAAAGTAGTCCATGAGAGAGAGAAAAAAACAATTTACTTTCGAGAATTGTGTCCTAGATAGGACAAAAAAGAAACAAATTATCATGCTAACCCACTTTTTAGGGACCATAATGGTATCCTTTTTAAAATTAAGTGTAGATGTCTCTTTAAATTCAAGCTTTTAAAGTATTCAACCAAGGTTTAGAGTAACCACAACCTTTTAGAGCCAAACATGTTTAAAGGAGCAACATATACATAAGAGCATGCATTCTCAGCCCCAAGGCAAAACATCCTTTCCAACCACCTTTTATTTTAATTTTTCCCCCCTTTAAATTATATATGCCTGGCGCTAGAAAGACACTATCTCTGTTATGATATAACTGGAAAAAAAACAAAAGAAAAAAAATCTCATAAATAGGGAACAGTCATAACCAGAAACATGTCCAGCACAACATCTTTATGACTGTCACTAATTCAGGCTATAATTCTAGCCTGAATAATGCAAACCTGAGGCCAGTCCATAAAGTTGATAATCAGGTCTCTCCTTCATCTGATTCATCCTGGTCAGAGGAAACTACTCGAGCAGGTGGTGTTGCGTGTCTTTGGGCCCAGTTCAGGGCTTCACCAGAGTCTGAGAAAATAAAGACCTTGCTGGCGTGGATAATCCGCAGACGTGCAGGAAATAGCATACTGTGGGCTATTCCTGCTTCCCTTAAGATGGCCCTGACTCCACTGAAGCGTGTTTTCTTCTGCCTCGTGGCATAACTGAGGTCTGGATAAATTCTAACTTGGGAGCCATCGGGAAGCAGCATTCTTTTCTGCCGTGCTAATGCCAGGACTCGATCTCTCGAACCCACTCCATCCAGAATCGCGACTATTGCTCTGGGTGTATCCGAGTTATTACTGCCCCTGGATGCCACTCAACATGTCTTCTGTATTTTGACCTGATGCTCTGAAAAAGTGTCCCCAAGTTGCTGTTCCATCCATTCATGTAGGAATAGGCCCAGATGGTCTCCTTCACTCCGGTCGGGCATACCCACTATTCGGAAGTTGACTGCTCGGGCTTGATTTTCTAGCGCCTCTAATCTGGAGCGGAGAGGCGTGTTTTCCTTTACTAACAGCAAGGCCATACCCAATGGCTGCCTAGAGTTCTTGTGAATCTCCGTGTTCCCCAGTTTAATGGTAGTCATCTCTGTTTCTAGATTCGTCACCCTGTTCACCATTGTGTCATATTTTTCTGCCAAACCCGACACTGTGGATTTAAGCCAGTTGATTTTAAAATCCAGGGTTTGTAGGGTTTCCTCTCCGGTGCCAGGTTCTTCAGTAGCAGTGCGTCCTTGAGTCGACCGCATGGTTGGAGGACCCAAGGGATTTTTGCTTCTTGCTCCTTCTTGCTGGTATTTTTCTTTTTTTGAGTTGGCCATTTTTGTTGCTTAGGTATTCCTATTGTCATATCTGGTCGTATACCTCTAAAACTCCAACAAGAAAGTATGATTATTTAAATTGTTTTTCCGTTTTTGGTAAGAGCTCTAACATGCTGCATCCGATTAGCTTGGGCTCAGCAGCGCACCCCCGAGACTGAAGCTTTCTGTTAATCCACAGTCTATGTACAGTGTGGGCAGGTAGACTGCAGGCTTTCCCACACTGAGATATATGAGGTGGTAGTGAAACGTAAGGGACTGAAAACTCTGGAGGCTGTTTAATCACACGAACATGTATAGTATGGGGCAGGAACAATGCAATCTTCCCAAAATTGTGATATAATTGTCCCTGTTGGCAGGGGAGGACCAGCCATTCCATCTGACTGCCCATGGATGGAGTCTATATACACAGCCAGAATTAATGGTAAGGAAATATAATTCCTCATACTGAATATTTAATAATGATGTATAATAATAATATATATATTAAGACAAATTTTTACACTAAAAATTATTATGAAGCGTTGTTATGATCCTCTTTTTACGACTGTGGACGTAGCCCAGCAGGCGTTTTGCATTCAGAAAAGGGCTGATGTCATTTTTGCTACCAAACAACATGATAGAGTGTTAAAAATAGATTCCTCCGCTGAAGCCTCATTACTATGCTGCCTGCGTGTGTATAGGAAGCTGTAGAGCACTATTTTTCCTCTGGCTTGAGGAGTTAATTGAGCCCACAGAAAGTTAACTCATTATCTTCTGGCTGTCATTCTCTGTCAGATTACCAATGGATAGTACAGACATCATAGAAAGCTATTGTAAGTAGAATGGGTTAAACACTTCCTGGAGCTTTCTGCATAACAAATAAGCTCTGCTGTTCACCAAGCCATTTGACACCACCATCCTAAGAGCAGCCATTCTGTTGCAGGACATTGCATAGCAAGATTCCAAGTGTTGCCTGTTTCCAAATAATACACCAGCTTCATTTTCTCAGGCAGGCAGTTCTGGGCTACTGTTTATATTCTACTGAATGTTCTTAACCTGTAATTTGTGACTACAGGTGTTTACAACTGAATAATAGTAACTACATTTGCTTTACTTGCAAATAGGTATGTGTGTGTCTAATTTTTGTTTTACTTAGGTTACACATAGAATATGATCAGTTCATAACTGTATTGTGGTTAAATGAACTGATAAATGGGGGCTTTGGTTTCTTTTACAAATTCATTTTTCCTGACCATGGATATACTAAAACAAAATGTTATCAACAAAATGTTTAAAAATAAGGGACTTAAGTTCTGCTAGTGCGCCGAACAACGTTACCGCAACTATGCCCGATTTTCCATTCCCGGGCGTAGTTGTGACATTTTCCATGCTTTATGGCAGCTTGCGCCAAATATCTGGTACAAGCTCCGTGTTGGAGGCTCCTGGGAGTGGCACAGGCTAGACCACAAATATGTGGTCTAAGGACCTGCGGTCGGTGCAAGGGACAGAAAATCCTGATTGCTGACCGGAGACTGCCACAAGCTCCATGCACCCTATGTTCGGTGCACCAGGGGGGCTTGTGGTGTCTCAGCAGGTTTGAAAATCCTGCCCAAGGAGTTTAGCAGTAATCTAGCTGATGTGGTGTAAAGAGCTACTCTCTGGAAAATTACCTAGTTGGCGGGGGCTGCCACAACCAGAATGGGGCTTCATGGATGGGGGAGCTCATGGCAGCAGAAGAGGCATGATGGCATTAAAAACTTAATAGTGTGGATGTAGAGGCACCAATATTTAAGCATGACTTTTGTAGAGAACTAAGGGTGACTTGGAGATGGGGGAATGACTCCTGGTATTTTTAGCATAATGGTTTTCTGAAACTTCAACCTTCAATGGGTTAGACTCTGCATCCATCTGCACAGTATGTCACTAAGCCACATGCAGTGGGGATTGGGTAAAAACCTGATCACCAGACCTGGACCAGAGCTGTAAGATCTGGGCTGGGCACAGCTTGTGCAAATATTGCTGATCCACTCACTCCAGATGATCTGGTCTGGTCCTGATGGCTCCGTTTTCAATCATGTCAAGGAAGGGTTGAAAAGCAGACTTCCAGGAGCAGACCAGATACGTAAAAGTCAGACTGAACAGTGCAACCAGTGTGACCGGACCAGCAGTATTTGTGCAAGTTGCACCCAGTATGGCCAGCTTGAATTTTTACAGAACTGCTGTGGTTCAGGTCTGTCACTCCAGTTTTTAATCAATCAAGCTTTATTTTATACTGAAAGGTATGTGAGCAAAAACGCCCATTTACACAAACATCCAGTTTAGCATTAAAAAGAGAACAGAACACCAGGCCAAACAATTACATACCAAAACACAATATAAACAGGTCTAATACAGAGATCTTGAGGGATATACAGAAGAAAGGGGAAGTAAATAAATAACAGTGACAAATTTACAGCATGGGATATAGCTGGAGGTACAATTCAGGAACATGAACAGTTGGGTGATGTGTCAAAAAGAAGAAGTGCAAGTCCTGTGGCATGCAGATCCTGCACACTGACGAGCATTCCCACTGCGTGATCTGCCTAGGCCCCAAACACCGGGTCAAGGATTGTGCGCCCTGCCAATCCTTCAACCAGGCGACACAGATTAGGCACCAGAAAAAGCTTGAAGCCCATTTGCTGGAGAAGAGCCTAGCTTTGATGGGAAAGGAACTGCAGAATCTGTGGGGAAAATCATCTTCTTCAACATCAGAACCCAAAAAGAAGAAAAAGGACAAGGAGAGGCACCGAGACCGGGATAGGTCTCCATCCACTTGGCAGCGACCATCAGGCACCACTGACACCAGAGGGGCCTCCACTTTGGTAAGTACCGCTACTGCTAGGTCTCCTACCGCTCCAGCAGATCAGACCACGGCCTCCCTGCCAGCTTTACTCACGGTGTAGTCAGGGCTCTTCTTGGACGATGGAACTCCTATTGTGATTCTTAGGCCCATACCTTCATCAGGGTCTATTGCCAGCAGCCAGGTCAATGTCATTCCTCAGCCCCACCAATGAGCACACAGTCACATTCAGTAAACTGGACTCCAGCTTCACTGTTGTCTGCATGGTCCAGGCCGATATGTCAGATGTTAGCTCTTCTGACATCTGCACTGCCGCGGCTGATAGGTTGTTCCCTGGTTCCTCTGGGGACCGCACAGCTGGGGCTCTCCTGTCAGGGTTGCAGCATACCCCCGATGTCGAGTTGAGCCAGCTGCTGGACATGCAACAGTCTTTTGAGGGTTCCTCGTGCCCACTAACGAAACCAGACCCTCTGGGCTTGCCTGAAGATAAAGAGCCAGAGGTGGGCACTAATCTGGAGGTTCCCCCTCCTTCGCCAGGTCAGTCTCTTCCTGATTCACCCACTGGGCCTATTGTTAATCCCTCCAGGAACCTTCCATCAGGACCTCCTCAACCCAAGCCCTCTTGGACAACCAAGTTTCACCATCTTGGACTCCGGCTCCCTAGATGATGGCGGGTCTTCTGTCGGGTTCTACTCAAACCCCGATGCCAAGTGACCCTTCGCCATGTGACCCTTCACTGGGTCAGGATATATCTGGCACTCCGGCCATTCCTCAAATGCTGGACGGCCTTCCATCAGGCCCCCAGGTACAGAATCTTCCAGTGCCAGACATTCCTGTGCCTGATCCATTGCCAGCCCCTTCAAATGTCCCTACGGGGCTGATGCCTGGTCCTTCTGGACCTCCTGCTGGGCCTCTGGCCCCAACTCCTGCTGAGCCTTCAGCTCCACCTCCAGTTGGACCTATGGGCAATGTTCCAGACTACCCGCCCCCACAGTACCCAATGTACCCTTCATCGAGGTGTCCAACACCTGGTCATCAACCTCATTATGTACAGGGGTACCAGGCGCCAGGCTATGTCTAATCAAGGGTATGCCCCTTCTGGCTTTCCCTACTCCTATCAGGCTCATGGATACCCTCAATATCAGATGCTGGGCTTTCCATTACACTAGCCTCCTCCTCCACCACCACCTCCTCCTCCTCAGCCTCTGCCTCCACAGCAGCCTCAGGCTGATATCCAGGCAGTGTTTCAGACCTTGATTCAGGAGGACAGGAATCAACTAGCCTCGGAGTTTGACGGTCGGAAACCAGTGGTGGCCTCTACTCCCGCCTCCTTTCCGACCCCTAGATAAGCCTCTCCTGTGGATTCCCACCTTTCTGGAGAAGGCTCCTCTAGACACCAGGTCAGAGATAAAACCCAGGACACTCCTCTAAAAAGGATTCAGACCCCCAGCAGGCACTCTTCGGACTCTAACTCTGACTTGTCCTCCCGTTCTGGTACGCATACACCTATACAGCCTCAGCCTAAGGAGTCCCCAAAGTCCCCTCCAGAGGACCCTTACTTTGCAGAACTGCTCATAGCTATACAAAATGCCTGTGGCTGGGCTATCCAGGAACAGGATCCAAAGTGGAAAAGGCTTGCAGAGCATCTTGTCATGACTGACACAGCTCCTATGCCCATACTGTCTTGGACTGGGCCCCATGAAGACCTGATGTCCACTGTCTGGCAACAGCCTTCCTCCATTCCTGCTGTTTCAAAAAAGGCAGACAGGGTATACCACCCCCCCCAGATGGGGTCACGCACCTTACTGGCCATCCTAATGCAGACTCGGTTATCATGGATGCCCACGACCGGTCCTCTAAACCTAACATTTGAGCATGTCTCTTTTTTTTTTTTATTTTTTTTATGCTGCTCTCCTCGCTGCACCAGGATCCCTTCTTGGGAGCCTAGGTCGTATGTCTCGTAGTCCCCGCCCCCAGGTACCTCTCCCTCCGGTACCGCGAACCTGTCCCTATCCTGCCTCAGTTTGCCCCTCGGGCAAGGAGGAGAGGGACTCCCCCATCCCTCTCTCAGTCCTTAAGTGTATGTTGGAAGGCCTCGCCAGCCCCTTCTATGGAGCCTGGTTATGGGTGTTCTAGGGTTGACCGGGTCCTGTCTATGGGAGCCTGGTGCAGGGTTTTCCATTTTTCTTGTCTCCCTGCCCTCAGGACGTCCGCATGCTAGGAAAGCCTAGGGGTGAAGCACGTCACGATGTGCTGGCACTCCAGCTCCCGGCAGATGTCCTCCCACCCTGCTGTGTGCAGTCTCGCTGCACCTCCACCTGTGGTCACCCAGGTAGCAGTATAGCAGCGGGACTTGCATTCCACCCCACCCGGAGGAGGAGAGCAGCCACTGGGCGCTCAATCATCCTCCCCCCAGCCGGCCCTCCAGCTGCCCGAGTCCGTTCCCGAACCCGGGTTGCTGGCGCCGTGAGCAGTAGCCCTACCGCTGCGCCGGCAGGCCGGCCAGCATGTCTCCTTCTGATAAGGAGTCCAAGCAGTAGGATAATTTCAGTCGCAAGATCCATTCCTCCTCCACTTGCACACTCAGGTTCCTTAATTATGTGGCTCATATGGTTTCCTATCAAAAATCTTCCCTGGCCTCATACGAGTCAAAGATGGAAGCTATCCAGCACCAGGAGCTTAAGGCCGAGATTGCCAATACATTGAGAATGGCTAAACTCTTCTGTCGTCATGCCCTCCAGGCCATTTATGACACAGCAGACTCAGCTGCTCACACCACAGCCACTACTGTCTGCATTAGGTGACATTCGTGGCTCAGGATTGCTGGCCTAGCACAAGACGTCCAGAACTCCATCCTGGATGCCCCTTTCAGGGGATCTGTGTTATCTGGAGGTGACACTAAGGAAGGATATCATCACTGAATTGCAGGGCTGAGGTAAATCCATCCGCAACGTCCGCTTCATGTACCGAGGGGGTTACAAAAGCAAACAGCCTTTTCTTCGACAACAGAGATGCCAGACCAAAGAGGCCCCTGCCAAACGCCATGCCAAATGCTGGTATCCAGCATCAGGAACCCCTACTCCCCCGGCCAAGTCCCAGAAGCCCCCCGGAGGAGCTGCCAACTCCCTCTCTCGGCCTCCTGATTTGTAGGGAACCCCCCTGCCTCCTCCAGATCCCCTAGGGGAACCAGTGGGGGGGCAAGATTTGCCCTCCACCTTCTGGGTTGCAGGACATAACCACGGACCCTTGGGTCCTTCAGTTAATAGCAAGAGGTCACACCATAGAGTTCCTAGACAGATCTCCGGACAACCCACCCCAGGCCTCTCCCATTTTCCTCCAAGATACCTGTCTCTGATAGGAGACGAGATCCAAGCTCTTCTGCAAAAGTTAGCCATAGAGCCCGTGGCTCCAGCACAGATAGAAAGAGGGTACTACTTCAATTTCTTCCTAGTGCCCCAAAGGACGGGCAACCTAAGACCCATCTTGGACCTCAGCATGCTCAACCTGTATGTCGAGTACAAGAGGTTCCGCATGCTCACCATCCAGAGACTTCTACCCCTGCTCCACAAGAGCCATTGGCTTTGTACGCTGGACATGCAGGATGCTTACCTGCGCATTCCTGTCTTCCAGGCCCACCGCCACCTTCTTCGATTTGCCTTCCAGGGGGAACATTACCAGTTCAAGGCTCTCCCTTTTAGCCTATCCTCAACACCCTGGGTTTTTACCAAGTGTCCAGCAGTGCTGGCTGTGGCCCTATGCCGCAGAGGGATCTAACTGTGCCTGTAACTGGATGATTGGCTTCTATCAGCCCATCACAGAGCAGTCTGAGGGAGTCACTCTCCTCCACCCCGGACCTCTTTTCCAGACTTGGAAAAACAGTCAACTATCCCAAGTCCCACCTCTCCCCTCCCAGCTCCTAGAGTTCATTTTGGGCGGTGCTGGATATGGTTCAGGGCAGGGCCTTCCTCCCACTGGACAGGGTAGAGACCCTACAGGAACAGACCAGATTAGTGGCCAACTCATGCTGGACCACAGCCTGGTCGATCCTCAGTCGTCTCAGGCTGATGGCAGCTGCAATCCCTACAGTTTCTCTAGCCAGACTGCATATAAGGATGACCCAATGGACTCACGTCCAATGGGATCAGCGGCTGGACAACATGGACCACAAGGTTCTAGTGTCCGGGTACAAGAAGAAGGATCTTCTGTGGTGGCAGGAGTTGTCCAATTTCTTCACAGGGGCTCCCCTTTCAACCCCCTGCTCCTACCATGATCCTTACAATGGGTGCTTCGTGTCAAGGCTGGGGAGTCCACCTAGGAGACCATCAGACCCAGAAAACATGGTCTCAGCTGGAAGCGTCTCTGCACATCTATGTGCGAGAAATGAGGGCAGTACTGTATACCCTCCAGGCCTTCTAGCCTCTTCTATGTCCAGGGACACTCCTGATTCAGACAGACAATATGTCTGTGGCCTGGTACCAGAACAAACAGGGAGGCACTCGCTCTTACCCTCTATGTCGGGAGGCGATGCAAGTGTGGTACTGGGTAGTCCAGCATGACCTCCGCCTTACTGCTGTCCATGTGCCAGGCATCAGCAACATCCTGGCAGATAGTCTCAGCCACACCACTACCAGGGCTCATGAGTGGGAGCTAAATCAAGAGGTGGTTGAAAGCTTATTCGACCTGTGGGGTCTGCCGGAGATATACCTCTTTGTCTCCCCATCCAATGCAAAACTACCCAATTTTTGCTCACCCGTTCCCGGGCGTGGTGTTTTCTGGTGAGATGCGCTGTCTCTGTGCTGGACAGGGAGGTTCTTGTACACCTTTCCTCCCTTCCCAGTGCTTCAGAGGGTTGTACTGAAGCTAAAGGCGGAAGGGGCTCACATTATTCTAATAGCCCCTCCTTAGCCTCATCAGATTTGGTTCCCTCTGCTTCAACAGCTATCGATGGAACCCCCAGTACCTCTGCCTCTCCACCATGATCTTCTGACTCAGGAGCAGGGCAGACTGGTGCATCTGGGCCTCTGATCCCTCCACCTGCATGCGTGGCACCTGTGGACATATCATTTTTTTTTTTTTTTTACAAAAATTGTCAACTGTGCAGACGCATTTGTAAAAAATTTATTGTAATAGTGAGACTTTTTGAAATGTTATTTGACTTACCATACTCATGGTTGTCTATCCACTTACTCAGTCTCCTACTTGTTTCTGTCCTTGTACTAACTAATTCCTGTTGCTTCATATCCAGAGGTTGTTGATTTTCATATTGTGTGTGTCTGGGGTGGAGCAGCAATAAAAGATAATCTATGCAATACCCTCAAATAACACATCTACCCCAGTTTACTTTTACCTAACGCCCATTTTTAGGCCTTGTACAGAAAGATCTTCCTTCAAGGGAACAACTTGTAATGAAATGTGTAAGATTTACATAGACATTTTGGTATATGTACTTTTATATTATACTAATTACGTGTGTGAACTGTGTAGCAATCTCTAAAAAAATCAATTAAACACATCAAATGTCTTCAAAAACGTGTCTCGACATTGTGTTTATCTTCCATCTTGTCACAACATATAGTTGTCTCAGCAGTGTTTGCAATTAAGGTACAGTACCTTCATGTATATGATGGCCCAGTTCTGTTGAGTTGATTGCTATAACAGTGCATAGAATAAAATGTGAAACATATAGGTAACTGTAATACAGACGGTGGCATTATTTTTTATATCTGCCCTTTCTCAATGTACCGTACTTTGATTCAGTTAGTGTATGCAACAGCAATTCATGTTTATGTTTAAGCCCATGAAACACCCTTATCTAGTTAATGCATTTACAGCTGTAGTGGCTCTGCCAGAGTTTGTTTAAAATAGTAAGCAACTTGTATTGCATTTTACCACATACTGAAATCCTCAAGCCTGACATGGTGCAGTTTCATCATCGGACACAGTGCACCAGACTGTAGCTTGTTTCCCAAAGGGTGACTCCTGTAATCTAGCAAACTGTCCCAGACCTGTAGCTTACTTCAGGCCACTAACAAAGTAGTAACATGAGCTGACTGAGTCAGTGCTGCGGCACCATTTCTCCGCTAGGCAGCAACAAAGCAACAGTATGTGCTGTCTCCTCTCCCCAAATGAGGAGTGCTGCCAATGGATGCTCAGCCCTCCATCCCCTGTCCATGTAACTGAGCAACCCTGGTCTATTCTCGAACCCAGGTTGTTGGTGTAGTGTGGTGTGCCACTGGGCCGGCAGTATGGAATCTTTTAACATCCACCTCCAGAAAACGCAGATCAGACCTCTGTTTAATGTCTTATCTGAAGGATGGCACACCCCGATAGTACAGCATCCCCTTAGTACTGCATTGGGTACTAGTGTTTATGGTACGAATACAGTCCCAGTGTGGGATTAGAACCCACAGCCTTCTGCCCAGAGGCAAATGCTGGAGAAGAGGAGGGGCCGGGGGGGACATGATAGAAACATTCAACTATCTTAAGGGCATTAACAATGTGGAGGGGGGAGACATTTTCCAATATAATAGATGTACAAGAATGAGGGGGCATGATATGAAATTGGAAGGTGGCAGACTGAGGGGAAATGTGAGGACGTTTTTCTTTGCAGAGAGAGAGTGGTGGACACATGGAATAGACTGCCACAGGAGGTGGGGGGAAAGCACAGTGGAGGGTTTTAAACATGCATGGGACAGGCATAAGGGTACCTTAGAGGTAGGAAGGAGGGGTAAAAAGCCATTGATCAGGTAGGATCAGAGGCCACAAACTAGTGTAGGGCTTTCGGGCAGACTAGATGGTCCTGGCAGTCCTCATCTGCCAACAATTTCTACATTTCTATGTTTCTATTTAGTGCTGGTGTAAGCTGAGGACCTAGCAGCGCTACAGACTGTTTACCCAAGGGGCAGGTAAAGTGCAAACTTCCCAGCACTATGATGTATTTAGTGTTGGTGAAAGGTGGGGGACTTCTGTCCACCATACTTTTTACTGTGATCCAGGAATATGTTGACCCACAGAGCCATTACATCATTCTGCAGGGCGAATTATGTGCAGCAGTTACTGCAGAAGTCACTCTCAATTGTCTTTATTTGTCCCCGGAATTTCATGAAAATGGTATTCAGCGGCTTTCTGGTAGGCTGTCTGACATGCTGAAAGGTCAAATCATTCTTGCCAGGGATTTCAATATTACCCTTTCGATAGACCTAGACATCTCTAACCCAAGTAAATACAGAGCCACTCCAGTGCAAAATTATCTTCAGGCTAACTTGTCCCAACTGGGACTTGTGGATATGTGGTACAAAGTTTTCCCTTCGGAGTGAGCCTACACCCATTATTCCTCTTTAATATGGGAGCTATGTAAGACTAGACTACTTTTTCATTACATGTGAGCATTTCTCTACAGTCTGGGACCTTATGTATGGTCCCCAATACCTATCCAACCGTAACTCTCTTACTCTTAAACTAGATTTGGGGAAGGAATGTAAATCGACCTTCTGGAGGCTGGACACAGCTCTGTTATGGGATCAGGCCTTTTGCATATTGATCACGGAATGGATACCACAAATGATTGCAGAAAATAGTGCAGTTGAAGTTTCAGCACCGATTTTATGGGATACTGTTAAGGTTGTCTTAACAAGAGATATTCTCTTTAACACAGTAGTAAAATATCACGTGCATCATAAGCAAAACAAGCAGTTGTTGAATGAGTTACATATGCTGTAAGTACACAAACTCGGGAACAGAGGGGTGGCAGACAGGATAAAGGCTGTGAAGAAAGACTTGCAAGAAATATCTGACTTACAGCTACCTTACAAGTTAACTTGCTTGAAGTACTCACAGTATGAAGGTGGGGCCCATGGCACTCACCTTCTAGCCCGTATGTTACGAGTCCGAAAACATGCAGCTTATGTCCTGCATCTGTGGGACCCTTGTACTGGGCAACTACACCATGAATCAGCACAGATCCAGAAGATATTTAATACATATTATCACGATCTTTACACAGACTCTTCTCCTTCTCCCAATCCCACTCATTTCTCAGACTATCTCTCGACTCTCATTCTCCCTTCTCTCACGGACTCTTAAAAAGAGCAGCCCGCAACCCCAGGCCTTCCCGATGAAATTCTATTGGTGTTGCCTACCACAAAAACACAGAAATGTCAGGGTCCAGATGGGCTCACTGTGGAGTGGTGCAAACCTTCTTGCCACTGCTCCTTCCTACCCTGCATCAAGCCTTCCAGAGGGTGGCTTCCAGGATTTCCCCCCACCCGGCATCATGAAAGTTTGCCACCCTGGCCGCAATTCCCAAGCCAGGTAAAAATCCTGTATGTCCCACCTCTTACCACCCAATATCCATACTAAATATGGATTACAAACTCTTCATGGAGATATGGGTATCGCACCTTGAGCATATTCTACCAACAATAATATATGCAGGCCAAGCGTGATTTATCTGCTACCACCAGACTATGGACAACATATGGTGCACAATAAACCTGCTTGAGTATGTAGCCTAGTGATCAATCCTGACTTCCCTGCTACACTTACATGCCATGCAGGCTTTCAACAGGGTGTCTTGGAGCCTCCTCTGGGGCACCCTGTCGACCTTTGGAGTCCCTGACTCCTTCACAACTCGGCTCCAAAATGTCTATTCCCATCTGCAGGCCCACATTAGGGTTAATGGATCCCATGATGCTCCCATCCCGCTAAAGAGGGGAATGAGACAGGATTGCCCCCTGTGCCTTCTCCTTGCCCTCTACACTGAACCATTGGCAGCTACAGTACAGCAAAGCCAGGAGGCCAATGGAATACCACTGGGAAGCACACAATACAAAACAGCATTATATGCTGATGATTTCCTGCTGACCGTTCTAAACCCTTCCCCTCCTCAATACCTGTGGCCTGGTCTGTTCTAACTACCTTCAGCTCTTTTTCTGTGTTTTTTCCCTGAATCTTTGCAAGACAGAATTCCTTCTGTTGCATTATATTGCTTCACCTGCACTACAGGGCCAATTTTCGCTCTAGTGGAAAGGCACGAAGTTTAAATACCTCAGTATTTAAATCCCACAGGATTTGGGCAACAGAGAGTTACTGAACTATAAGCCACTCACAGTAACACTCACAGATGACCTTTCAAAATGTACCCACCTGTCGCTTTCTTACTTTTCCAGGGTGGATGCCATACTGATGAATGTATCACCCCATCATTTTATCTTTAGTGCAGACTCTCCTACTATTTCCTGCCTCTTATTATATTTCCTCCTGGATGAAACTAATTTCCCATTTCATCTGGGAAGGGCTGTCATGAACCCACTCCTGGGGGTCAGGCCCACTGAGCTCAAAGTGCCCACTCTTAAGTGCAATCCATGATGGGGGGGGACAAGGAAATCTTCCTCATGCTTTTAGAATGCTCGCCGAGGTAACGACTGCACCTCTGCCACGAAGACCCAGAGCATCCCTCTAACTCTGGAAGGGGACGCAATACCAGTCTCGAGCCTTATGGCCAAATATGACCCTTCCTTGGCTATTACACAAAGGAGGAAGACCCAGGAGTCACACTCTCGTTGGGGGCAGCAGTGTAACACCTTAACTGGCCTTCTCCCTACAGGACATGCAACAGCCGGGTTCGAAATCCCTGCAGACTCTGGTATTCTCCATATACTTCCAGATCCCTTACTGACCCTTTTACTTGATTTGGTTGCTACAGCGACACCCCTTTTGTCAGTAACAGTCTGATCACAGATTATTAATACTGTTCCCAATTCAGACACAAATATATATAAATCTCACACAGGCAGATTTCTTTAGGAAAACAAATGTTTTACTAAAATACTTATATAAATACAGTTACAACTAAAAAGAGAATATACTAATCTGAGTTACAGTATGCAGAAGCAAAATGGGAAAAATATACACAGAAATATGCACTAAAATTGTTAGCTAAAAGTCTACCTTATATTTGCCATAAATTGAAGTCCAGAAAAGTAGATGAAGGTTCCTAGTTACTTTAGTCCTTGGCAGCCACACTGGGTCTCAGCAGTTCTGTTCCTGGTGTGTATCAAGCAGAGTGTCCAGAGGAACTTGTGTGCCCAAATGCCCTGAGCTGGGGCTATTTATACCTGTTTCAGCTCTAAAAATAGTGAGTCAAAATCCCACAACATTTAGGCCAGTAGATGGCACTCTTGCTCTTTCCTTACAACCCACTTTTTAGCTATCCCTTTGATGTATCAAAGTCCCACAGTACCACCAATGTCATTAGCCAATGTTAAGAATTTACACAGGTTTTCTAGGAAGCATGTTTCTTTCCTGTTACCGCATAAAATGTAGCATATTATAACAGCTTCCTTGGATCAAAACATTCTGCTCCTGAGTGCATGGTTTTATGACCTACAAATGGATTTTGGCATATTTCTTAAAAAACCTGGGAATGAAATCTTAATTCCTGGCAAGCAGCTGGCCTGCAGGTCAAAAGAAGGTCAAACCCTTAAAAAAAAAAAAAGAAATCCAGTCTTTTTTTCTAGGTGCATTGAATTAGCACTGGCATCTTCTTGCATGTACATATACACAGAATGACATAAAAAAAATTATATATATATATACACACACACACACACACACAACCGAATTACATCTAAAAATAAGGACTAGCAGTTGGGTAGCTTGCCACATCCCTCCCTCCTAGACTGAATTTATGCGAATCCATCCCTATCAATGGTATGATTTTCACAAATTATGTTCGCTGCTCTAACTGGCAAGAAAGTCCACCTGCATTGGCACTGGCTGATCCAGCCCTGTGGGTTATGGTCATATCATAGCCCTGTAAGGCAATACACCATCTTAAGAGAAAACCATTCGTTTTTCACCATCTGCATTAGCCACAGCAGGGGGTTATGATTGGTCTGTACCTCAAAGTGCCTCCTGTAGAGGTATGGCTCTAATTTCTTCAGGGCCCATACCAGCGCAAGGCATTCCTTTTCAAAGGTGGAATAGGCCTGCTCCCGGGGAATCAACTTTTTGCTAGGTAGGCACCTTACTGACCGTTTTAGGGAACATTACAGAGCAGTCATGAATGGTGACACTGCTAAACCCACTGTATCCCACTTTATCTCCAGGGACCACAGAGTCAATGACCTTTCTGTTTGTGTCCTTCAGCAGGGCTTCTGGGATTCTGACCATAGAAAAAACACAGAAGCCAAACTGATCATCCACCTTGGCTCTCAGCAGCCCTCTGGTTTAAATGATAGACTTATTTTCCACTAACATCTTTCAGTCACCCCTTATTTTCCCTTACGTCTGTTTGTATCTGTACACATTTATTTTTCATTTTCACTGTAAGTCTCAATCTCTGTCTCCTTCCCACACAGTTGTCACCTTTCAGCCTTCGTACTAGGCCCTGTTAATTAGTCCCAACCTGGGGACTTCTCTAGCTCTTTCACTCCTATTATGCTTTATCTTTCCCATCATCACCTTTTTGTTTCACAGATTCTCTCTTAATCCTGCCATTTCTCACTTCTTCTCCCTGAGCCTCCACTTTTTTCTTTCTCCACATATAAATATCCCTCATTTTACCTCCCCTGTACACTAACTTTGTTTTTTTCTCTTTTAGATATTTCCTGAAGAAGACCTAAGGTCAAAACGTAGATTTTTAACTCTATTTTCTATTTTCAGCGTGCATTTAAATATAACCATTTTGTTTTGCTTTTAGACCACATGCTGACGCAGTGCCTTGTTTTTGTTTTTACATTTACATTTTGTATGCTACATTTGCTGCGACCCACTATGCCTAATCTGAAATCTCTTCTGAATTCTCTACGATGCTCCTTCATTTCATATATGGCTGCATTCCCTTCTCATATTTTAAAGTCTTTTCTTGAATTATTTTCTGCCATTTGCTCTATGACTAAACTCTGCAGTCCCTTACAGTTTCTTTCCAAATGCCACCACCTGGGTATTATTCCTAAAGGTTTCTGTTTGAAATGTCACCCTTGTTCATTTGGGTCTGAGATACATGTTTCCTCCACTAATAAACTTTTGAAAACTTTCTCTAGGAAACTTATCACGCACACCATTCTCTCCATTAAAACACAGCTGATCTCTGTGGACAAAACCATTCAAAGGCAAAAGGATTTCCTGTAGCACACGGCTCCACATAACCTTCCTTTAATTAAGAACTGCATCCAAAATCTTAACTCCACTCTCTTTCAATTCCTCAAGGACACCAAATCTTCAAAACTTCAGTCTCTCACCCAGCAGATCAACAACAAACATGATCCCTCAAGTCAGACACAACCTAACAATTTGGTATTTTGTATTCCTCTAGACCTTGCCCTGACCCAAGAGGAGCAATCACTCCTTAGCAAAGGTCTCTCTTTTGTGCCCACACCCAGATATCTTGATGCACCCCAGGTTCAAGTTGATCTGCAATGCTTCTATCATAGAGTACGCCTTACAGCTAATTTTTCCCATGAGACTCCTCTTCCCGCAGATGATGACAGTATCACCAGATCAATGATATCAATCCCCAGCGAAGTGCATGGATACCCCCCCCCAGGACGTTTTGCTGCTGTTGATTATTTTGTTAACCAATGCATGGAAAACACCACTAACTTAAATCTTCATTGCAGGCACAACCAATCCAACATGACAGCTGGTGAGCTTGCAGCCCTCAGATCTCTGCAATGTAGGAATGACATTGTTATCAAACCAGCTGATAAGGGAGGTGCTGTTGTGGTCTGGCAAAAGGAGCTCTACATCACTGAAGCCACACAGCAACTCTCCGACACCAGGTTTTATTCTTCTCTTCCACAGGACCCCACTGCTGACTATCAGACTGAAGTCACCACCACCATCACCTCTGCTATTGAAAACAGACAAGCTCCCTGTTTCTGCTAAGAGACTCATAGTTCAGCATCCCCAGACATCCAGGTTTTATCTCCTTCCCCAAATCCACAAAACAGGAAACCCTGGTCACCCTATTGTGTCTGCCTGCTCCTGCCCCACATCCCACATCTCTGCATTTTTGGACAACCTCATGAGACTCCTTGTTGAGTCCCTGCCCTCCTATGTTAAAGACACTAACCATGCTCTCCAGCTATTTGACAGGTTCAGATTCAGTGACTCTCATCAGCTCATCTTCACCATGGACATCAAATCTCTTTGCACAGTGATCCCCCATGATGATGGTCTGACAGCTTTGCAGCATTTCTTGAATAAGTGGAAAGTCCAGCAGCCACCCACACACACACTAACTTGTCTGGCAGAACTTGTTCTTACACGCAATGCTTCTTCTTTTAAAAACAGTTTTTTTCAGGAGGTCAGTGGCTTTGCCATGGGTACCAAGATGGGTCCCAGCTTTGCTAATCCGTTTGTGGGTTGGGTGGGGTAATGTTTTTTTCTCTCATTCAGAGGGACTGTGCCTGAACTCTATAAACACTACATAGATGACTGTGTGGGAGCCACCTCCTGCTCCAGGGAGACCCTCCAAGTCTTCCTTGACAAGTTTACCACAGCCCATCCTTCCCTTCAATACACTGTTGAAGTATCCTCCTCTACACTGCCTTTCCTGGATATTCAACTATCAGTACAGAACAATGGTCTGAAGACATCAGTTTATTACAAACCCACTGACTCTCACAGTTTCTTCCTCCACAGCTCGTTCCATCCTAAACATGTCAAGAATGGCCTGCCTTATTCAGTTTCTTAGACTTCGCAGGTTATGCAGTGAAGAGGAAGATTTTGCTGAGCAAACCCAAATAATGTACTGTTTTTTTATCAACAGGGGATACCCTAAAAGCACAGTGGACAGAGCACTCTCCCGGGTCAGTAACATGCCCCGTAACTTTTACCCCCACAGGAAGGATACTGTCACGCAAGAACAACAGTGAATTCCACTAGTGCTTCCTTTCCATCAGAGCACACCTTTTCTTCACAGAATCATCACCAGTAACTTTCTCATTTTGCAAACTGACCCCAACATTAGTGCTTCCTTTACAGAACCATCTATTGCCTCCTACGGCCGGCCACCCACCCTGTGGAATCTCCTGGTTAAAAGCAGCCTACCTACTCTTAACAATTCCTCCCAGGTACTAAACCTTGCAACAGGACTCGCTGCTACACCTGCAAATTTATTTATAGTGCGACTGAAATCTGGGGGCCTACAGGTGTTTTTCACATCACCAAGGAGTTCTCATGCACCTCCACCAATGTGGTGTATTGTATTCTTTGCAGGAAGTGTACAGCTATTTACAATGGAAAGACGGGTAGGCACCTTGCTGACCATTTCAGGGAACATTACAGAGCAGTCAGGAATGGTGACACTGCTAAACCCATTGTATCCCACTTTATCTCCAGGGACCACAGTGTCAATGACCTTTCTGTTTGTGTCCTTCAGCAGGGCTTCTGGGATTCTGACCATAGAAAAAACACGGAAGCCAAGCTGATCATCCGCCTTGGCTCCCAGCAGCCTTCTGGTTTAAATGATAGATTTATTTTCCACTAACATCTTTCAGCCACCCCTTGTTTCCGTAACATGTTTGTATCTGTACACATTTAATTTCTTTTACATTTTCACCATAAGTCTCCATCTCTGTCTCCTTCCCACACATTTGTCACCTTTCAGCCTTCTTACTAGGCCCTGTTAATTAGTCCCCACCTGGGGACTTACCTAGCTCTTTCACTCCTATTATGCTTTATCTTTCCCATCATCACCTTTTTGTTTCACAGATTCTCTCTTAATCTTGCCATTTCTCACTTCTTCTCCCTGAGCCTCCCCTTTTTTCTTTTCTCACATATAAATATCATTTACCTTCCCTGTACACTAACTTTGTTTTTTTCTCTTTTAGATATTTCCTGAAGACCACCCTAGGTCGAAACGTAGATTTTTAACTCTATTTTCAGCATGCATTTAAATGTAACCATTTTGTTTTGCTTTTAGATCACATGCTGACACAGCGCCTGTTTTGTTTTTAACTTTTTGCTAAGTAATAATCCACAACAGGGTGTGGGTTATGCTGGGATTTATTCACACCTGGTGTGGTTTAGTCACGAGGCCACAGGCAGAGTTGCCAAATCGATACCAGGTGTGAGTAAATCCCAGCATAACCCACACCCTGGAGTTGATTATTGCAGTTATACATTGGGACATTTATTAAAAGACATTTAATATTTAAAAAAAGAAGAAAAAGTTGTTAAGCATTTAGTTGTTTTTGTTTATATAAAAATATTCTACCGCAGCAGTGTAAATAGTCCTTTGTTGGCAGGTAAAATTATTGTTATGGATGTCTTGTGTCTCTCTCTCCCTTCTTGTGACCTGAATTTTATTTTTTTCATCTGGGTGGTTTTTTGCGAGTCCCTTGCTGTGTGCACTGACTCATTTCATGTTTTTACCACTTTGCACTAGGAGAATGAGCAGTGGTGGGAGGTGAGAGAGTGGGAACCTGAAAGCGCCACTGGTGGGAGATTGAGACATGTGGTGTAAAAGCACAGTCATTGGAGAGCAAAAAGTGTGGCTGCATGACCCTTACTAATTGAAGTTTGAAATGGGACACACTAGGCAGTGGAAAGGAAGCAAAGGAGTTTTGTTTTTGCAAACTTAGGATGGCGTGAGCTGTAACTGTGGCTTTGTGAATGTGCGGTGACAGAGAAAGGAGGGTGAAGAGAGCGCGATGGAGCCGGTAGCGAGTGTACATCGGGACTCGGAAGAAGCGAGGGAAGTAAGTGACGAGCAGTGGGAAAACAAGATTTTTGAAACTTTAGTCTACTACATTTCTGGGGCTTCAGTGCTGTGGCACAGTACTGTAACTTAGCAAGGCTTTGCGAGTTTGACTGCTGTGGCAGTTAACGGTGAAAAAGAAGATGGCAGCGGTTTATTTACGGTTTTGGTTAACAGGATGAATTTCTCTTGTGAAGGGGCTACTGGATCTTTACCCGTGAGTTATCGTAGGATTTACTCAAGGGTTAAGATGTTCAGTAGCCAATCAGATTAATAGAAAAATGGAGCCCATTGTATAATATGGGGTCATCTTTCCCCTTGGTTAGAGGTCTGACTGAGGATTGCTCCAATCCCCACATCTGAGGCATCTGTCTGGACTACAAATGGCTTACTGTAATCTGGACTGGCCAGCACAGGGGCACTACACAATGCCTCCTTCAGCCATGCGAAGGCTCATTCACAGGCCGACTCCCATTTAACCTTTTTGGGCATTCTTTTCTTTAGCAGGCCAGAGAGGGGGAGCTGCCAGGGTACTGTAATTTGGTACACACTTTTGACAGTATCCAGCAGTCCCTACAACACTCTGAACCTGCTTCTGGGTTTCAGGCATGGGCCACACCTCTATTACCTCAATCTTGGCTTGATTGGGACGGAGCTGCCCCCGCCCTACCACATGTCATAGGTATGTCACCTCTGCCATGGCCACCTGGCACTTTTCAGCCTTGACAGTGAGCCCTGCCTTCTGTATCCTGCCCAACACTTCCTTCAAGTGGGACAGGTGTTCCTTCCAACTGGCACTGAAGATGGCAATATCATCCAGACATGCCACTGCTTACTCTTCAGTACCATGTAACACCTGGTTGACCAACCTTTGGAAGGTGGCAGGGGCATTCTTCATTCCAAAAGGCATTAACTTGAACTCGAATAATCCTATTGGAGTGATGAAGGCCGATCTCTCCCTAGCTCTGGCAGTTAACTCCACCTGCCAATACCCTTTTGTCAAGTCATTGTGGTAAGGTATGTTGCCCCTCCCAACTTGTCTAGTAGTTTGTCCATCTGTGGCACTGGGTGGGCATCTGCCTTTGTGACTGCATTGAGCCCACGACAATCCACACAAAAGCGAGTAGAGCCATCTGGCTTGGGAACGAGGACTATGGACGAGGCTCAGGGGCTGTGGGATTTCTGGATTACCCCTAAATCTGGCATTGCCTCCACTTCCCTCCTAATGTCCTTTAGGACAGCCTTAGACACCCAGTAGGCTGTCTGCCATATGGGCGATTGCATCCCCATGTCTACATCATGTGTCACCAAGGGAGTTAGTCTAGGCTTGGCCGTAAACGAAGGGATAAAGTCCGCTAAAACCTCCCTCATTTCCTGGGCCTGTTCCGGGGTCAACTGTGGCAGCAGTTTGATTGCCTCCACAGAGGACTCCCGCTTGCTTCTTTCCAGTAAGTCCAGTAGGGGGTCTTCTTCATCCATCCCCTCCCCAGGACTACATACTACAAATACCATGTTGGCCCTATTTGCATATGGCTTCATCATGTTGACATGGTACATTCTATGGGTATGTCTCTTGTCAGGCAGCTCTACAATATAGTTCACATCATTAACCTGTTGGACTACTCTGTATGATCCCGCCCACTCGGCCTGCAGCTTGTCCTTCCGGACCATAATTAGGACCATGACTTTCTGACCTACACTGTATGAGCGAGCTCTGGCTCTGCGGTCATACAAGACCTTTTGCTTCCACTGGGCAGCTGACAGGATGCTCTGGGCTGCTCTCATAAGCTCCTTCAGCTTTTACCTAAACTTTAGAACATACTCCACTATGGGAGTTCTCTGGGTGGCATGCTTGCCTTCCCAGTCTTCCCGGATCAAGTCCAGGGGCCCACGCCCCTTACGTCCATATAAGAGTTCAAAGGGGGAAAACCTTGTTGACTCTTGGGGCACCTCCCTGTATGCAAATAGGTGGGGAAGGTATTTCTCCCAGTCCCTCCCATGCTGTTCAGCAAATGCTTGGAGCAACAATTTTAGGGTACCATTAAACCTTTCCACCAACCC
Organism: Neoceratodus forsteri; assembly: GCA_016271365.2. NCBI lineage: Eukaryota > Metazoa > Chordata > Ceratodontiformes > Ceratodontidae > Neoceratodus > Neoceratodus forsteri. The sequence goes on from CM028136.1 coordinate 909,056,990, forward strand.
ACTGGCTTGCGGGTGATAAGGTGTCATGCATCTCTGCACCACCCCACACTTCTCCCACAAACACTTCATCAGGTCCAACATGAAGATGCCCCCTTGATCAGTGATAACCTCCTGCAGAAACCTGACACGGGAGAAAATCCCTGGCAAGGCATCTGCCACTTTGTCCTAAGCGAGGAGAGGGCAACCACCTCTGGGTATCGGGTGGCATAATCTACCACCATCAGGATAAACCTCTTCCCAGAGTGGCTTGGAATATTCAAAGGTCCCACAATGTCCATTCCTACCCTCTGGAATGGCTCCTCCACAATGGGCAATGGAATTAGGTCAGCTTTGGTTTTACTACCTGCTTTCCCTATTTGTTGGCACCGGTGACAAGACCTGCGATATTCTTTCACCTGCTGGGTGAAGTTGGGCTAACAGAAATTCTGGGCCAATCGCTGCGTGGTGCGTGCAATTCTCAGATGTCCTGACATGGGGATATCATAAGCAATCTTGAGCAAATGCTTACAGTACCCCTGGGGAAAGACAAGCTGCCAGCCCATCACCCCTCCCTCTGTCCTTACGTCCTACATATACAACAGTCCATTGTCCCAATATACTCTATGTCTCCCATCACCTCTCTGGGTCCCATCAGATTCTGCACAAGCCCTCACCCTCTCCAAACTAGGATCAGTCCTCTGAGCAGCGGCAAATTGAGCAACTCTCTTAACTTCCCTGTGCTCCCAGGTCGCTCCTGTAAAAAAGCTTTCAGCTTAGTGTGCTACTCCTGGTTAAACAATAAAAAAAAAAAAATTCTTCATATTTTCCCACAGCATGGGACGTGTCCCATTCAGTTTCTAAACTGGGGTCCATAGCTCTAGTGTCAGGACATTCAGGGTCACTACCATCCCTAACCTTCTGACCACTGGTTACCCTTCCCTCCTCAGTGTAACCTTCTGTAGCTGTTTCATGAACTGCTATTTGGGGAAGTCCTACCTCCCTTTCACTACTCTCCATTTCAAGAAACACAGGCTGGAGAATCGGCCTCCCATTGTTTTCCACAGGGGCCTTTATGGGGTCCAGGGAACTACAATCGTCATTCGCCGTCTGACTGCGAGTAACAGCACACTACCCCCTTCTGGAGATTGCTCCCTATAATCATATCCAGGGCGAGGTTGTCTGGTACTGCCACCTTTTTCACCCTCTCTCCTGTCTCTCCCCAGTCTAGGAGAACACTAGCTAATGGCAAAGTTTTTTCCTCCCCAGTGAATCCCCTTACTGTTACGCACTGATTAGTTATAAGCTGTTCAGGCTCAACCAAATCCCATTTTACTAAGGTAAGAGACGCCCCGCGTGTCCCTTAACCAATGGTTGTGCATCCCATTTACAGTAACCATACTAGGATTCATACTAGGATTTGTTAGGAGCGAGAGAACCGAGGGGTCCGTAATTGCTCCTATATGCTAATAATAGTTAAGAAGTGAGCCAGAAAGAATGAACTTGTCAAGTCGTGATTTAAAGATAGATTTAGAACTACTGACTATCACTTCAACTGGAAGTGTGTTCCATGGCTTAATAATACGTAATGTGTAAAATAATTTTTGAGGGGCATAGTTAAATCTCTTTAATTGCAGCCATAGTGGGTGACCTCTGAAATTATATGTTTCCTCCTTAAAGTTGAAACCCAGGTTTGTTATTAAATATGGGTCTTTCATAACATCATACATGAGAAGAAGATCACCTCTCAATCGCCTGGTAGATAGAGGCATCAAATTTAGTGTGGTTAATCTAATCTCATATGGGACATCTCTTATGCCTTTCACCATTTTAGTGTAGCCCCTTTGCACCTTTTCTAAACGTGTTATGTCCTGTTTCTTGAAAGGACACCACAGCTGGGATGAAAAGTCCAAATGAGGGATGACATAAGCCCTATAGAGAGGCATTACAATTCTGCTATCCCTAGATTTAATGTTTCATTTTATGGCCCAAATAACCTGATTTGCTCTAAGAATAACCTCGTTTATCTGTAAATTGGGGAGGAAATTATCGGATATCGGTACTCCCAGGTCCTTCTCAGTATCTGTACTGGCTACCATCCTATTATCTAATGTGTATACATGCATGGGATTTCTTGCCCCAAAATGCATGATTCTACACTTGGTGTGATTCACTTTCATCCCCCAGCTGGAAATCCACTGAGTTATTTTGTCCAAGTTATTTTGGAGTAGGGCTATGTGCTCTGAATTTACACATGGTCCACATATTTTAATATCATCGGCATATTTGACTGTATTGGAATAACGATGTTTTGTAATGTCAGCTATAAATAACTGGAAAAGACAAGGGCCCAAAACAGATCCCTGTGGCACCCCGCTCATGACTAAACCCCTACTAGACAGCTGGTCATTTATCAATACTTGTGTGCATTTATCTAACCAGTTAGCTATCCATATAACCAAATTGGAATTAATATTAAAATGGTTGAGTTTTTGTAATAATGCCCAATGCGGGAGAAGGTCGAAGGCCTTACAGAAATCAATGTAAATTACATCATACGAAATTCTGTTGTCCAACTGCACACTTAGATCCTTATAAAAACACAGCAAGCTAGTCAGGCAACTTCTTCTCGTTTTGAAACCATGTTGTTCTATATTGATATTTTCAAGAGATGAAAAAATCAGATATTTTATCATACTTTCTAAAACCTTTCCCATAGGAGATGTGAGACTTATAGGTCTATAATTTTCCCATTGATTTCCAGGGCCTTTCTTATAGATAGGAATCACATACACGGTTTTCTATGATTCAGACAGTGCTCAAATAGTAATTTCAGAGGCATAGACAAACTATGAGCCAATAAATATAAAAGATGGCCTTTGAGCTTAACAAGTTTAGCGTGAACATCTGATACTGAAATTGAAATATTACTTCCTGGGGAATAATTCGTGGGAATGCTGAACTGATTTTTTTGAAATAAATTACAAAAATTTATGTTAAAAATATTAGCCGTATCATGTGGATCATAAATTAGAGTTTCATTTATCTGAAGGGGACCGACTTGCATTAGATGCCAATTTTAGCTCCCACTTCCTTTTTGCCCTTCTGATACTACATTTTCATTGTTTCTGGATACATAAGAAGGAACTCCAGTTTGAAGGTGTTCGGGACTTTAAATAAGCTGCATAACACTTCTCTTTTTTTCTTAAAAAGCCTAATAAGTTCCTTAGTTGTCCATTTTGGGTTTGATTTTAGGGATGTAGATTTTACTCTCGATCGAACATGACTGTTTCTTAAGTCAGTAATGTGAGTGAATAATAAATCATAATAATTTGCAATACCCATGGTGTTAAGCATGGATGACCAGTCAATACTGTCCAGTTTATGTTTTATAGCTGGTATGTCTGCTTTCTCATACAAATAAATCTTGAAAGTGCTAGATACCAGGGAGACTATATGTGTCAGGACAAAACTGATTGAACTGTGATCACTATTTCCAATAGGTGACAGCACATAAATATATTTTATTATTAGTGATCTGCTGTAAAGAACAAGATCAAGAAGGTTAGTGCCCCGTGTTGGTACTGTTACATTTTCCCAAAATGAGTGCGCACTGGGATGTGGTGCTCAAAGAACCAACTAAATTGTGTAGACAACAAAAAGGTTCTGGCACATGCAAAATCATAAGAGTGACACATGCTTTTTTAAAATATTCTTTTATTGTACCATAAAGACGTATAGCCTGACATGTTTCGGACTGGCTACAATCCTTTCTCAAAGGCTAAAAGTCCAAAGAAACACTCTTCTTAAATACGTACATACACAGGTGATCCATATATTGCATCTAGTAATACTCATTACTCATTAACACAACACTAAATAAGACTAACAGCATTAATTGAAAAAATTAACCAATCGCGCCTTGAATATTTTTAAAGAAAGGGGACATCATATTTAAATGATTAATCAATCATTTATTAAAAAACACTAATTCTATAACATAAAAAAACGTCTTCAATATTTTAATTTTAATGATAATCAGGAGCTGACCAAGGTAAATATAATTCAATGTTTCTTAAGATAGGGATACATTTCCAATGGCCCATTTAGTCCCGGGATATTATTGGCCCTCAAAGTTAAGATCGAAAAGTTCTCCCTTCATAAGACTAAATTGTCATAGTCTCCCCCTCTAGGATTCCGGCAAATTTTGTCTATTGCCATAAATTTAAAAGAATGAGAAGAGGGGTCATTAGTTTGAATAATATGGGCTGCTGTAGCACATGAAAGATCTTTTCTCTGAATGGCTCTGATATGTTCCCCCGCCCTTATTTTAAAGCTCCTGATTGTCTTACCTATGTAAAACACTTTACAATTGCATGTAGCCAACTAAATTACACCCTCAGTGTTACATGTAAATTACTTAATACACTGTCTCACTTCGAAGCTTTTTTCATTAGCACTTGAAAAATATTTATCCTGAATGATATAATCGCAATAAATGCATTTTTTACACTTAAAATTCTCTTTAGTTTTATTTAGCCACATTTCTGATTGTATCATTTTATAATGGCTTTGTGTCAGCAAATCTCTCAACGTAGGTGATTTTTTATAACACATTCTTGCTGATTCCTGTACGATTTCTTTTAACCCTGGTTCTTCTCCTAAAACATGCCAATGTTTTCTAATTATATTCTCAATCTCCCTGGCTTGTGCTGAATATTGGGTAACAAAATTAAAACGATATTCTGTATCTATTTTTTCTTCAGTACGAGACTGAAGAAGTGTAGTCCTTTCAGTATTTCTAGCTCTTAAATGGGCCTGATGAATATTATTTTTATTGTAACCCCTTTGTACTAATCTCTCCAACAGAATTTCTACTTCTTTTTCACAATCTGCTGGCTCTGTACAATTCCGTTTTATCCTGAGGAATTGCCCAACTGGAATAATATTTGTCACATGTGATGGGTGGCAGCTATTCGCAAGCAAGATGGTGTTGCCGTCTATTTCTTTTCGATACAAGTTAGGTTTTAGGAGGGAGAACTTTTGGATCTTAACTTTGAGGGCCAGTAATAGCCTGGGACTAAATGGGCCATTGGAAATTCATCCCTACCTTTAGAAACACTGAATTATGTTTACACTTGGTCAGCTCCTGATTATTATCATTAAGATTAAAATATTGAAGACTTTTTTTTATGTTATAGAATTAGTGTTTTTTAATGAATGATTGATTAATCATTTAAATATGATGTCCCCTTTCTTTAAAAATACTGAAGGCACGACTGGTTAATTTTTTCAATTAATGCTGTTAGTCTTCTTAGTGTTGTATTAATGAGCAATGAGTATTAATAGATGCAATAAATGGATCACCTAAGTATGTATGTATTTAAGAGGAGTGTTTCTTTGGACTTTTAGCCTTTGAGAAAGGATTGTAGCCAGTCCGAAACATGTCAGGCTATACGTTTTTATGGTACAATAAAAGAATATTTTAAAAATGCATGTGTCCCTCTTATGAGTTTGCATGTGCCAGAACCTTTTTGTTGTCTACACTAGGTACTGTTACACCCTGTATAAGGTTACATTGCTCACATAGATTTACCAATTTTTTTCCTGAAAGGGATAATACTACCATTCTCTTACAGGCAATATCAGGCAGATTAAAGTCGCAAGTAAGTATAATATCACCAAGTGAGCAGACTAACTCAATTTCTTGCATAATAATGTCAAGGTGTTCATTAGGGTCACTTGGGGGGTGATAACAAACCCCAAGGATGATATGCTGATGCTCACTCACCATCAATTTTACCCCCATCGTTTTAGTAGTGCTATTTGTTTTTTTTATTTTGTTTGAAATATCAGTTGCAAGAAAAACATTTCTTAAAAAGATAGCTACTCTGCCGCCGTTTTTGTCCTTCCATGTGTAGTTAAACAAGGTATACCCTGGAAGGGAAAAGTCCCAGCTGGATTTATCATATCCCCATGTTTCTGTTATAAGAACAATATCTATTACATTGTTTGCTAAAATAATTTTCAGTTCAAGTTTATTATAGAGGCTTCTAGCATTGAAATACAGACATTTTACATTACTGGAAAATGTATTTTTTTATAGAGGTCCTTTTTGGGGGAGGGACTAATCTCTCCCCCAAATCAAGCAGTTTAAATGATTATTTATATAGTCCAGGATGTGTTTACTCAATATCTGATTCCCCTTACGACTCAAATGTAGTCCCACACTGCAATACAGATCTGATCTACCTATAAAATCTTCCCAATGGGTGATGCAAGTCTGATTTTGCTTGAGACATCTAACACGAAGCCAATTATTAAACATACGTATAGTTTTGCTGTATTCAGTAGATGCTCTAGGTACAGGCAGAACCTCAGAAAAAGCTACCTCACACCCTAATTCCACCAAAATACTTGAGAAGGCTACAAGATCCTTTTTAATATTTAGAATACTAGAATGCATAAAATCATTTGTTCCAATATGGAGGACCACTAGTGGATTATAACCACCATCTGCCAAAATGTTATGAATCATGCTTATGATGTTTACAATTCTTGCACCCCAGAAACTTGAACATGTATGAGTAACCTTATCTGGGTCACAAATGGCCCTGTCCTGATGTTTCACCATTGAATCTCCTATAACATACACCTGCCTTTGTGATACCACTAGTGGAATGGGGACTTCCATCGTGGAGGGAGCATATACAGTATCAAAACCCAAGCTAGATGAGGGGGGCATCAAAGGATACTAAAGGAACATCTAATGGAAGGGGACAGTGGGTTACAGTAGTATGTGAATTTGGTGATGTATCAACCAAGTCTTTTTGTCATACTATTGTGTATGTGCTCCCTCATGTTCACAGGCATGTTTTCAGGGATACACAGCACACTCAACTCTGTTCAAGCACCACTTTGCCCACTCTGTGACTTTTTAGGACACTGTCTAGCTAGATGCCCTGGCTGTTTGCAAAACCAGCAGTCATCATTTCTTTTATCCGATGAATCCTTTTTTTTGCAACCTGGGGCTTCCCCCTTTCTGTGGAGGCAGTGAGGGTTTTAGCTGCCCTGAAGGTGCTCTTTTCCCCTTCTGTGCTGCCACACCTGCCCCACTCCCTTTCAGAGCAGGCCTGCTCCTGGCATAGCAATCAGAGAGCTCAGCAGCCTGCTGTACTGTTTTGGGGTCTCGGTCCTCTAGCCAGGTTTTCAACTCTGCTGGGCAAGCCCAAAAGAATTGCTCTAGCAACATAACCTCCTCAATTTTTTTTCCACAGAATTTGCTTCTACTCCCACCCACTAACGTTTTAAAAATTGACATTGTTTTGTGGCGCGTTCCTCATGGCTCACGTCAGGGCTTCTCCGGAGCTTGCGCGGAACTTAACCCTTTATGCTTCAGGCATTAATTCATACTTTTTAAGCAATGCAGCTTTAAGTTTCTCATAATTACTACTGTCCTGATTGTCCATTTGGCCTAGTGCTTCACGCCCTTTACCAGTAAGTAGCAGGAACAGCTGAAATCTCCAAGACTCCCTGGGTATTTTAGCCTGGATACTGACCTTTTCAAGCGAATTTATAAAAATGCATCCATATCCTCCCCCTCTTTAAATTTGGCGATTAATTTGGAAATTAATTTATACCCCAGCCCTGGAGATGCAGGTTCACCCCTGCCACTTACCTCATCCGGCACTGGTCACTGGAATTTTAGCTTCTCCAGTTCAAACTCCCTCAGACGCTGTTTTTCCTCTCTCTCAGCCTCTCTCTCTCAGAAGCTGCCTTTCTTTTTCCTCAGCCTCTCTCTGGTGCTGTCTTTCTTCCAACTCCATCTGGAACTTCTGTTCGAATTCCCATTGCTGCTGGGCTTCAAACTTCTTCTGTTCGAACTCCAGCTCCAATCTCCTCAACTCCAGCTGCAACCTGATCCCTTCTGGCTCCGGCGTTGTGGTGACCCTCCCAATGCACTGTGGCTCTGGGTTCCTCTGGTCTCGCTGTCCTCCTCCCTAGAACTGGACACTGAGATGTCCCTTGGCACCCCCATGCCCAAGGTCTGGTCCCTTTCAGTCACCAGCTGTGACTTGAGGTCCTGGGCAGTTGCTTGCTCATTGGCTGCCTCAACAGCCTCCACAAGGTGCTTTTTGGTTCGCCCCTAGCACTGGATCCCTCTTTCCTGACACAACTGCTTTAGGAAGTCTGCGTCACTGTAGATGGAAGCCGCTATACCGTTGCATATATAATATATATATATATATATATATATATATATACACACACACACACACACACACACATACACACACACACAATAATTATATCTATAAACAAGGACTAGCAGTTGGGTAGTTCACCACAAGGGTAGTAGTAGTAGTAATGATTTTATTCATTATAATGAACAAGGTAAAACAATCCCATTGAGTACACAAATACACTCATTTTCAAGGGACACCTTCTACAAGATACATAACCTGGTTACAATATAGGAGAAAATATACAAACATACAAAAATACAAAATACAAATACACATATGCACAATAAATACATTAAATACATATCCACACATTTAAATCACATCAATAACAAAACTTAATACATAAACATTCATCCATTTTCCAGCATCACACAACATTCATGAAATTTCTCACCTTGCCTATGATACCAGGATCTAATTTTCATCCAACTTATTTTAACTCCATAACTTCTCAAGTCAGGAGGCAGGTTATTCCAAATTTTTGGACCCACATAAAACAGCGTTGCACACCCATTCCTCGTCCTAAACTTTGGTACTTCAAACTCTATACATTGGGCTGATCTCAATCCCCTACTTGGATGTTTAATTTTCAGATCTTTAACAATATATTCAGGTAATTTATTATCAAAAAACCTGCACATAATTTTAGTTATGTTTAGTTTAGTTAAGGGTGACCTCCCAAGATACATCATTCTACTCTACAGCTGCCCAGGGCAAGGGGGGTGTCAATCTGCCAGACCTCTGCACTTCTGCCAGGGTCTGCCATCTCCAAACTATTTATGTCACGCTAAATGAGTGACTAAACCGGCTATGGACACAAACAGAATTTGTCCTTAATGGCCTCTTTGATATTGGTCACCTACTTTTCTCTGATGCTATGGGGCGCCCTTGACTGACGGACTATACAAGAGGCAGTGCTTAGATATTAGCAATCTGGTTCAGAATACAGAAACTCCCATGACTCGAGACAATCTTTTATTTCTTTAAACTGCTATCGGCAGGTGCTGAATTGCGTTCAGCTTGAATAGACCACACTTTTCACAGGTGGCGGCAGCTTGGTCTGAACTACATTTTTCAATTACTGACCCCTCAAAGCACTGTCTCGTTTGAAAACATGCAAAAACACTAAGGCCTCACCAGCCAGTAACATTTTTGATATCTTCAGGTACGTAGATATCTGTTGCCTAAGTCACCTGACTGAACCCAGCCTGACCGTGCCCTCTGCTTTTGCAGCTGTTGTGCAGTGCACTACAGGGCACAGCTTGTACTCATCTCATAGGCACTTTTCACTGAGGGTTGCAGGACTACCTAGGTGACTCCACCCAAACTGTACCTGACTCCTGGAACCAAGATCTTGACTTGATGCTCTCCACCACTCCTGGCACAGACATGCCCTTTCTGTTCTTAAAATAACATCGTCCACCCGATGATGACAATTTGTGTGGAAATGTTGGTAATTGGGTTTTTACACACAATGGCAGTTCAAACAAAGTTCTTACCAGCAACATATGGTCAGTGCTGGAGACAATGTGGGCACTCTCTTGTGGACCAGGCAAACATTTTCTGCCACTGTCCTGTCCTTTCTTCTTTCTGGCAAGATTTGGCCCAACAATTTGAGGAGCTCTCCATTCCCCCAAACCACCTCAACCCTACTATGGTGCTTCTTTCCATCCCTCCCTTGAACAGTCATCTACACAGTGGAGTTATGATTTTCTTGTATATTCTGGCAACCAAAAAGGCAATAAAACGATTATGGATGCAAGCTAGAACCCCAACAGTTTCCGAATGGTGTGCTATTATCCAGGAAATATACCACAGGGAATCTATTATGGCCACTCTCCAAAATCACCAGACAAAATCTGCAGTACACTGGCAAAGATGGCAGTTATATGCCATGTCCTATGATGCTTCTCTGGTGCTGTAGACTGATGGAATGGAATAGAGTACAGAAGGTCCTGATCTGTTCTGGAACACCCCATTACTTAGACCATACTACCACAAAGATATTAATTGGTGTAAAACAAGTTTGGGATCCTCTCTATCCCCCTCAACCCCACCATGATCACCCAGCAGGGATAAAGTAAACATACTTATTCTCAACACCATTGTGAACCGAATAAGAATAATATACACCTACAGACTCAATGTGAAAACTGATGAATTTTTTGTAATATTTGCTATGTCATAAATATCATACTGGGGGCTATGCACAAAGGCAAGCCTGGCATTCGCGAGAGGTGAGCACCCAGCCCACACAGCTCCATACCCATGGACAGGTGGACGGGGCATGGCATGCACTAACACACACCACAACACAGTGCCTATCCACAGCTCTGCCCCATGGCACACTGCAGTGCGGGAGGCGGACTGGAGAACACAGGTGGGCATCCAATCGGATGCCGTCCTGTGTCCTGAAGTGAATCGTCTGCTCCGTGTGGGAAATTCAATGTTCCAATGGACGGGCAACTATAGGAATGGCTGCCCACAGCCCTCCCTTTCTTACCAGATGGCTGTGGAAGTACTGTAGGGGGGTGTTTCATTCCCCTACAGCTTGCTGAGTCTTTCTGGGTGGGGTGCAATAGATATAGCAGGGTGCCTGTTGCCATATCCTGCACTCCCCCTTACCTGGTATTCCGCACTGTCATGAATGGCGTGAAGTACAGGCACACCCCAGACACATCCTGAACCATCCCCATGTGTAGCTTCATGAATGGCTGAAAATCACCTGTGGAAGTGGCGTGCTTCCCTATCATTAATGCATGGCATTCTAACGTATGGTTGTCTATGCGCCATGGATTCGCAACGCATAGTCAATCCACCGCTTTGTGCATAGGGCCCATTGTTTGTAAGTCTTTGTCTTAGTAAATTTTAAATATATATATAAAAAAAAGGCAAGGGACTGACAACACAAGAGACAATACACTGTCTGTTAACCCACAAGGAAGTACTCTGTGGGACAAGTAACTGCAGACTTCCCATAGTGTTTATTTATTTATTTGTTGAAAAGTTTCATCAGGTAAGGCACACTGAACAACAATTTTCTTGTCTCCAGGTGCAACCTGGGGGACAGGGTAGTGGTAGTTACATAGTAAGATATTGTACAAGAAAAATATACAGCATAACGTTTATAAAATAGGTAGATTACAATATTTACGGTGACCTTATGAATGACCTATAGAGTATAATAGTACAAACAGTGGTGGAGCTAGTGGGGGGGGGCTGGAGGTCGGTTGCCCCTCCTGGCTGCCCCAGTGTGAGTAGTGGCACCCTGCCACCATCTTTATTCACTGTTTAGTGCCCATTGTGGAGCCTGTGATTGACTGAATGGCCCCCCCAGCTCCCAAATGCTCCCAAACCTGGCTCTGCCACTGAGTACAAATGCTCCGAAAGCATACATGGAAGCAATTTCCAGATAGGACATTAGTCACTTTAGCAGTAACCATTTGTATGAATTATAGGGACATATACAAACAAAGGAAGTTACACAGCAGTTTAGCCTAAGAGTAGGAGAGTTGTATCAGTGAGAATAGAGAACACTAAAGCCTACATGCAAAGACTACAGTAAAAATTACATGTAGGGAGATAGCAGTAGAACAGAGTCAGCTAGTAGACCCTGTCGGAACTCACAGGCTCCGAGGCGGAGCCAGACAACAGAATACAGTTTGCATCAACATAAAACGAGAAGCAAGATTAAGTGCTTATAGGTATAAGGGCTATGAGTAGGTCATGCTTAGACATGCAGGGCAGCAGACAATGTGTAGGAACATTAGGGGTGGGGAGTTGGGGCAGACGCAATTAAAAGAAAGGAAATTATGTAGTGCTTTATTTAATGAGCCAGGCGAGGAAGAAAATCGGATTTGTGTAGGAAGCAAGTTCCACAATTTTGGGAGATGGTAGGAAAACGAAAACTGGCCAATTGAGGTGGATCTTCGGGGAACTGAAAGGGTTCTGTGGTCATGGGATCTGAGAAGGCAAGAGGGAATGGGTGGAGGGGAAAGGGAGGAGGTAAGATAAAGAGGGAGAGTGCCAAGCCAGAAGTTTGAGGTGAAATTTGTACAGTGATGCAGCCGCCTATTAGCTAGAGATGGGAAAGCCAAAGGTAAAGGTGACAGTGATGGGCTAGGGGAGGAGCATCAAGGGCAAAGAGGCAGGAGTTGAGAAGGGTATCCAAACTAGCTAAAAAGGTGTCGGGAGCACAGCAACAGATGACATCACAGTAATCGATAATTGGGAGAACCATCTTTTAGACCAGTTCTGGAGTGTGCTGGATCTAATGTTGATGAATGGTGATGGACTGACAGCATTGGAAACTGAAACCCTCGGTTTATCCACTGGGAGGTACAGTATCTGACAGGTACAGTGCAGACTTCTCCACAGTTAATCAAATTTCATTTCTATAGCACTATTTCCATGAGGCTCAGAGCACTGCAAAATTTACAAAAATATGAACAATGACACTGGCACTGTAAACTATTTAGTATTGGTGAAAGGCAAGGGACTAGCAACACATCAGACTGAAGCTCTCTGTTTATCCACAGGATCAAATACCACATGGGGCAGTTAGAGCGCATGCAATCCCCACTCTCAATTATTTAGTGCTGGTGAAACAATGGGGGACTCACAACACCAGAGACTAAAACACTCTGTTTCTAGACTTACCAGGAACACTGTGGTGCAGGTATAGTACAGTGCAGGTTTCCCCACACCATCATTTATTTAGTGCGGGTAACTGGTGGAAGGTTAGGGGATGATGACATGGGAGATTGAAGGCCTCTTTACACTTGCCATTCTGCACCAGTGTGAGGGGTGCAAAGTATCTGATCCCTTGCCAAAGGATAAGGGTAGACAAGTTTGGAAGTATGATAAGTCAGTCATTTTCAGCTCCTGTGAAACTCTGCAGTGGTGGGAAGCTAAAACAATGCAGGAGTTTTCAGTCCCTGTGTCGATGCTCCACACCACTTACACTGATGCACTTGCAAGATCAGAATTTAGCAGAGGGACATAAAAAAACATGGGAAGAGGGCGTGGATGCACTGAAAATGGCTACAGTGGAGCACTCTACTCACAGTTCCATAACAGTGCCAAAACGCTGTGTGTGTGTGTGTGTGTGTATGTAAATGTACCTCGAAGCCCTCTATTTAGCCACACTGACCAGTTACAGACAGGCACGATGGAGGTTTCTCCACACATATGTATAGTGCTGGTAACTGGTGAAATGTGATGGACTGATAACAGTGGAGACTGAAGCCTTCTGTTGATCCACTGGTTCGGCTACAATGTTGGCAGCTACATTTCACGCTTCCCCACTCTGTAATATATTTAGTGCATGGTGAAAGATGATGGACTAGCAACACTGGAGACTGAAGCCCTCTGTTTATCCACACAGAGTCCGATACCATGTACAGCAGGTATGTGTAACCTTCCCAACACTACACCATTTGTATGTTTTAAAGCCAGCCAGCCACCAATCAACCATTTAGGTACTGCTGCCGACCAGTAGATCTCATTTTAACTTGTAGGTACGGTTTTGCAAAAATTACTTGAATCAGTCTAACATCACTCCCTGTTGTTCAGTGCCACCCTCTTACACACCCACCATGTTTATTAAAATTGTCCAACCTGAGTGAAACAGCAACTAGCGTCGTCCTATGCTCACCTTTCCAGCCATCTGCCATCTGAAATATTACAGTATTATATTCTACACCCGTGGTAAATACCGGTGTTTGGTTTTAGTTATTAATCATTTCCCCACTAGCTGTTTACTGTATCTTAATTTATTTATTTTAACCTATTCTGTATGATTACTATACTGTAATTTCCTGATTTTTTATGACGAACAGCATTCTGAGCCACCAGGAACAGGCACTAAACAAACTCACTACTACTAATAATAAATAAATCATGTTATGGCAACATACACGTTAATCTTCACTTACACCACGTGCTGTTACATTCAACATTTTATTTCCATTCAGAATCTGGAAATAGAACACTGAGAACAATGGATCAGATCGTTTTCAATGGAAAAAGAGGCAACTTTAAGCCAAAACAAGGTAAACCAGAAGTAAAAGCATTAACAATTGTGTGGTTATATATCATGTGTATATAATGTGCTGTAGTGGAACAACACATTTTTCTCTACATGAGAGGCAAGACCTTCATAACCAACTTGTGTCTTTGTCACTTGTGAGTTACAGGTCTTACCATTCACTAGTGTGGATAAATGTGATATTCCACTGCAACCCATTATGTATTCCCTATATATCACAAACCAAAAGAAGTGAGAAAACATTTTAAAGGATTCAAGGGAAAAGGTTGTGACCCAATCTGGGCAGGATATTTTAAAGACTAAATCAGAAGTTGAGACAAGAGCAGCAGGTGTGATTTTGTTTAGTCCCATAGACTGCTCTGTACTGCCTTTTCTGGATTTTTCATATATTAATATCAATATGTATTGCTGTCTATTTTTGTTTTCATTTCTATTCAGTATTTAATTCCTGTGTCTCTGTTTTTTGAGGCAAGGCAAGGCAAATTTTATTTATAGGGTGCCCATTTCCAGAGGCTCTGGGCACCTAACAATATAAATAATAAAAGCAGAAAGCACATAAGTAATAACTAAAATTCATAATCACAGCTTCCTCATATTGAGACTGTCATACAATAATATTGGAACACTGGACCTGACTGTGGCTAGAGATTTGAAGGACCCCATGATAATGCTTATTTACAAGATGAAAGCATACAGGCTTGAAGAACCGAGTTTCAGGGCAATCCTTTTTCAGCAATAACAAAAGAATGGACTATTAAAGAGCCCCTTACAGCATTAGAAAAAGTTTGAAAAAAAAGTAAGATTTATGTACAGCTCCATCCCATTTTCTTCATTACTTCATATATTTTCAGTAATTAATTCCTCATTTTCTTTCGTACTTAAAAAAAAGTTGCATGAAAACAAGATCCCTATCCCCTAGACTATATCTATTCTGGCTGCATCTCATCTAGGACATCATAATTATCTCCACAGCTATACATTTTAATGTCATAAACAGAATTATGATGTCAGGTGTAGGCAGACAGCCAGGGCTAAAAGGGCAGAAGTACTGTATCTGTTCAAATACCCTTAGTAATAAGGAAATAACGGTGAGAATTACAGAATAAAACACAAAATATAAGCTACATTTATACCTGAAGGTTACATTTTTTTCAAGTTGTCTCAACTGTGTCAGGTGCTCTTTAACTAAATGTAGCCACAGTCTTAGATTAAAGAAATGTCCATTTAGATACGACATCCTTTTACAAAGTGCTTCTGTCTCTAATGTTACTCTTAACACACACAGTAGTTTTATGGTGGTGGAATTCACTTTACTGCACTAGCACTTTCAGTGAGTAAAGGAGACATTGTTATCATGGTGACCTAGCAACATTTAAATGGTTAAGACACAGCTCATGGCCACGCGCACTGACAAAGTTCAAAAGGAACGAAGCACTGGGGCATGGAGAGGAGGTGTAAATCTGGTTGACCTGACTCACATATAACTGGTATTTGTATCTATGCACTTCTTTGCACATTTTGAACCTTGTGATTGGTTTGACTTTCCTTGGATTTTTGGATCAATGCACAGCATTGCGAAGCAGGACATTTCCCTCTTTAGAGAGATATTTACAGTATATTAGTTGTGTTAGTGCAATTTAGTGGCACAGCCACGGTATAATTAATTGCCATATTATTTGGGAAGGAGATTATTTGCACTGAGACAATTACAAAGTGCAGCACCCCATACGTCAAACGAGAAGAACACCCTTCCCCCCTCAGCTAGTGGTCAAACAGGAGTTCAGCATGTTTGCAGTTCATTTGCACCACCAGGTAAGGAAAAAGGTCCAGCTCCCCATATGACGCACAGGGGATTGGACAGACTCCACCCAACAACTAACACACTGAAATCTGGCCAATGGAAAATCATGTACATAAATGCTTGCAGTCTGAGAAACCAGATCCCAGACCTGCAGGCAATAATGACAGAGGCTAAACTGCATATAGTAGCAATTAGCGAGACGTGGTTTACCAGTAACCATACTTGGGAAACTTCAGTACCTGGCTATACACTGTTTAGAAGAGACCAAGATGCAAAAAGGGTGGTGGAGTGGCCCTGTATGTCAATGAAAATATCAAAGCTACAGAAATTCAGAATACATATAAGGAGCAAGAAGAACTATGGGTCACCCTGGAAACAGGAAATGGGACAGCCATAAGAACTGGGGTTGTCTACAGGCCCCCAGACCAGGGGGAGGACATAGACACATTACTGTTAGAAGATACACAAAACATAACAGCTAAAGGGGAGGTTCTGATAATGGAAGACTTCAACATGCCAGATACAGATTGGTCAATACCAGTAGGAACATCTGCCAGAAACAGAAACATGGTGGAGTCCCTGGAGGGGGAGGGCCTCAAACAACTGGTACAACAACCCACAAGAGACAGGGCTATCCTAGATCTAGTACTGACTAACAGGGAAAGGATCACAGATATCCAGGTAGAAGGTCACCTCCCATTCCAAGGCAAAAATATGGGACTTCAGAGGAGCTGACTTTGATAAGATGCCCAACAGAGTTAAGCTAGCCCTGGCAAAAAGAAATACAGGTGAGGGGTTACAGGCAAAATGGGCAAGCATTAAGGATGCAATACTTGAAGCAACATCCCATTGTGTTAGAGAGAAAATAAAGTGCAAAAGAAGAAGGAAACCACTTTGGTTCTCAAAAACAGTATCAGAAAAGGTCAGAGCCAAAAGACTGGTCTTCAGGAAATATAAGGAACACAGCGGGATGAAGATAGGAAGGCATTGCAAACTTCCCTAAGGGAAGCAGGGAAGGCAGTAAGGCAGGCAAAGACCCAAACCGAGGAAACCCTAGCATAAACAGTAAAAGAAGGTAACAAGACTTTCTATAGATACATTAGTGAAAGGAGAAAGTCCAGAGGGGGTATTGCTAAGATCAAAGGAGATAAGGGTGTGTGTGAGGAGGAGGACCATGTAAAAGCATCTATCCTAAACAGATACTTCTGCTCAGTATTTACTGAAGAGAAGGTACGGCAGGGACCACAGCTAAGCATGGGTGGGGGGGAGG
Source organism: Neoceratodus forsteri (assembly GCA_016271365.2). Lineage (NCBI taxonomy): Eukaryota > Metazoa > Chordata > Ceratodontiformes > Ceratodontidae > Neoceratodus > Neoceratodus forsteri. Next base: position 909,074,332 of record CM028136.1, read on the forward strand.
TGAGCACTAGTCTCTTCACAAAATAAAGGGTCCTACAAGAGCTTGATAAGCTCAGGGTGGACAAGGCAATGGGATCTGATGGCACACATCCCAGGGTACTAAAGGAGCTAAGGGTGGAACTAGCAGAGCCATTATCAGAACTGTTTAGTGAGTCTCTGAGCACAGGAGAGGTCCCAGAAGACTGGAGAAGGGCTCATGTGATCCTGCTCCACAAGAGTGGTAGAAGGGAGGAGGCAGGGAACTACAGACCAGTCAGTCTTACCTCAGTAGTGGGCAAGATTATGGAGGCACTCCTTAGAAAAAGGATAGTGCAACACCTGGAATCCATAGGAGCACAGGATCCAAGACAGCATTAGTTTACAAAAGGAAGGTCATGTCAAACTAATCTCATAGATTTCTTTGACTGGGCAACCAGAGTGGTGGACCAAGAGGGAGCAGTTGATGTCACCTACCTTGACTTCAGCAAAGCTTTCGATACTGTTCCACATAGAAGATTGATACGCTGGGTAGGCTCAGGGTTGGTCAGAAGTTGGTCAACTGGGTGGCAAACTGGTTGATGGGCAAAAAACAGAGAGTGGTGGTAAATGGTATACAGTCAGAAGAGATGCAAGTCAAGTGGGTACCTCAGATATCAGTCCTGGGGCCAGTCCTCTTCAATATCTTCATCAGTGTCATTGCAGATGGACTGGAGGGTAAGGTTTGTCTGTCTGCAGATGACACCAAGATCTGCAACAGAGTAGATGATCCAGATGGGGTGGGCAGAATGAGAAGAGATCTGGATAAACTAGCAAAATGGTCAGAAGAGTGGCAACTGGGGTTTAATGCAGAGAAGTACAAGATCATGCACATAGGGAAGAGAAACCCTGAAGCCACCTACAGGCAGGGAGGGGAGTTGCTGGCGGTCACAAGGGAAGAAAGAGACTTGGGCGTCATCATCACTGATGACCTGAAATCATCCAAGTAGACCACTAAAGCAGTAGGTAAGGCTAGGGGGATGTTAGGTATATTAGTAGGGGTATCACAAGTCGAAGAGGGAGGCAATAATCCCTTACAAGACACTGGTTAGGTCCCATCTGAGTACTCATGGCAGTACTGAGGCCACACCTTCACAAGGACATTAACCAAATTGAGGCAGTCCAGAGAAGGGCACCAAAATGGTGCAGGACTGCATCAGAAAACATATGAGGACAGATTAATGGAGCTCAATATGTATACCCTAGAGCAAAGGAGGGAGAGAGGTGATATGATCGAAACATTCAAACACCTTAAGGACATTAACAAGGTGAAAGAGTCTAACCCGTTTCAATATAAGAAAAATAGCAGGACAAGAGGACACATCATGAGATCAGAGGGAGGCCGATTAAGAGGCAAGGTGAGGAAGTTCTTTTTCACAGAAAGGGTGGTAGATGCATGGAATGGCCTACCTCAGGAAGTGGTGGATATGAATACAGTGCAGGGCTTCAAACAGGCACAGGATAGGCATAAGGCAGCAATACAGATGAGTATGAATAGATAGGCCATTGACAAAGCAAATGCCGATGACACATTTATAAGGTAGAAAAAGAAATGGGCAGACTGGATGGGCCTTGCGGTCCTTATCTGCTGTCAACTTCTATGTTTCTATGTTTCTAGATGACCTTAAAGAAAAGGAGTGGATTTGAGTGCTACCTCTAGTAAAACACTATTTTATGCACAGTTGTTCAGCGACAAGTGTCTTTAATCTCGACGCACTAGCAAATGGGCAGGAAGGAGGGGTGGAAGAACAATGGGGAATAATAAAAACTGCCATCACAGAGGTAACGAGCCTTTGTGTGAAGCAAATAAACAAAACAAAACGATGTAAGAAACCACTATGGTTCTCAAAGGAAGTGGCAGTGAAGGTTCAAGAGAAAAAGAAAGCATTCAGGAAGTATAAGGAATCACAGAAGGAGCAGGACAGAGAACTGTATCAGTTAAAGCAAAAGGAAGCTGGGAAGGCAGTCAGAACAGCAAAGGCCCAAACCGAGGAAAAGATAGCCAACTCAGTTAAGAAGGGGATAAAACCTTTATAGGTACATCAGGAGCTAAGGAAGACCAAGGAGGGAATATGAGGCTAATAAAGGGAGGAGGGAGGGTGGGCAGACGGAGACTGTGAAAGGCAGAGATACTAAACAAATATTTTTGCTCAGTATTTACAAATGAAGAGGGGAGGTACCTAAAACAAACAGCAGAAACACTCTGGATACAGAAGTTGATACCAGCCCATTTACAGAAGAAAGGGTTATGAAAGAACTCTAAAACTGAAGGTGGACAAAGCAATGGGGCCTGATGAGATTCATCCCAGAATTCTAAAAGAACTAAGGGTAGAACTAGTGACACCACTGACTACCTCTTTAACAAATCATGGGAGGATGGGGTGGTACCCGAGGACTGGAGGAGGGCAGATGTGATTCCCTTCACAAAAGTGGGAGCAAGGCAGAAGCAGGAAACTACAGACCTGTTAGTTTAACCTCAGTGATAGGGAAAATGATGGAATCACTTCTGAAGGAAAGAATTGTCGGTATCTAGAGGTCAGAGGGCACAGGACCCAAGGCAGCATGGATTCACAGCGGAAGGTCATGCCAGACGAATCTGATAGATTTCTTGACTGGGTGACCAAAGTAGTAGATCAGGGAGGGGCTGTGGACATGGCCTACCTAGACTTTAGCAAGGCATTTGACACAGTCCCACACAGAAGATTAATATACAAGTTAGCCAGCCTGGGGTGGGTCCCAAGATGACAGCCTGGGTAAAGAATTGGCTGGAGATAGGACAGAGAGTAATAGTAAATGGGTCCACTCTGAAGAAAGGGGGTTACTAGTGGGGTACCGCGGGTTCAGTGTGGGACCGTCTCTTCAATGTCTTTATAAGCGACATTGCAGAGGGACCGGAAGGAAAGTATGTCCTTTGCAGATGACGCAAAGATCTGCAACAGAGTTGATGCACAAGGTGGGGTGGAAGGGATGAGAAGGGACTTGCAAGGTTAGAGGAATGGTCAAACTGTATGGCAGCTTAGATTCAATGCTAAGAAGTGCAAGGTAATGCACCTGGGAAACAAAAACCCAGGGGAAGAGTTCACAATGGGGTGAGATACTAACAACAACAAAAATGGAAAGGGACCTGGGGGTAGTCATATCAGATGACCTAAAGGTGGGCAAGCAATGTGAGAGGGCAGCAAGGAGGGCTGGGGGGGGATACTGGGATGCATAGGGAGAGGCATCACCAGTAGAAAACAGGAAATTTTTATCCCCCTATACAGACAGCTGGTCAGACCCCAACTGGAATACTGCGTGCAGTTCTGGAGACCCAATCTCCGCAAAGACATAGACAGGATGGAAGCTGTCCAGAGGAGGGCAACTAAAATGGTGCAGGGTCTGCACCGGAAGACATATGAAGAGAGACTAAAAGAGCTTAATATGTATAGCCTCGAGGAAAGGAGGGAGGAGGGGACATGATAGAAACTTTCCAGTACCTCAAGGGAATCAACAAAGTCCAAGAGGGCAGCATCTTCAAAAAGAGGTGTGAAAGAACAAGAGGCACAATTTGAAGATGGGGGGCAGCTCAGAGGTAATTTAAGGAAGTATTTTTCACAGAGAGGGTTGTGGATGCATGGAACGGCCTTCCAGAGGAGGTTGTGGAGTCAAAATCAGTGGTGGAATTCTAGCATGCATGGGACAGTCATAAGGCCATTCTAGGGGTGGGGTAGGAAGAAGTAGGCTGCTGGTTAACTAGGATCAGCAGCTTATCCAGTAGGTAGGGAAATGGGCAGACTGGGTGGGCCAAGCGGTCCTTATCTGCCGTCAAATTCTATGTTTCTATGTTTCTAAAGATGTATAGCCTCGAGGAAAGGAGGGAGGGGGACATGATAGAAACTTTCAAATATCTCAAGGGAATCAACAAAGTCCAAGAGGGTAGCATCTTTCAGAAAATGAGATGTGCAAAAACAAGGGGGCACAATTTGAAGATAATGGGGGGACGACTCAGAGGTAATGTGAGGAAGTATTTCTTCACAGAGAGGGTTATGGATACATGGAACAGCCTTCCTGAGGAGGTCGTAGAGTTAAAAACAGTGGGGGAATTCAAGAATGCATGGGGCAGACATAAGATAATTATAGTGGGGGGTAGGAGGATGTAGGCTGTTGGTTAACTAAGATCTGCAGCTTATCCGTTAGGTAGGGAAATGGGCAGACTAGGTAGGCCAAGCGGTCCTTATCTGCCATCAAATTCTAAGTTCTAAGAAGCCAGAATTTCAGTTGACTACAGAGATTCACTAGTGGACTGAGGTGCTTGTTCTAATTTGGGACACTAGCCAGCCTAACCTCCAGCACCATCCTTTAAGTGAAATAAGTGCTCACCATTAGCCACTTTTGGGAGCTACAGGGATGTCAAGCAGATGGATTTAAGTCATTTTTTTTATAAAACCATGCACAATATTTCAGATGAAAAGAGCGACAGAGTTTAATCTGCCCAATAACAACAGCTGAAATACAACTGACTGAAAGAGAAGTGGGGGGGTAGTAGACACAAGGGAGTGACTGCAACCAGGATGAAAGGCATGATGGTGAATTCCCCCAAATTGTTTCATCTGTACTGCACCAGTATTGTTGGCTTTTCAAAACATTTACTGTATATCTTCTTCCCTGTTATGCAAGTAGTAACATTCAGTAAGCTGAGTATATGAAGGAATACCCGGTTGATGTGGGTAATTAAATGCCAAGGTCGAAGGCCAAGGCACTTAGTCAACCCCAGAAGCTAGTTATTCCAAGTATACTCAGGCTAAATGAATGATATTACTATTATACAACTAGGAATTTGGAATCAACAATTCTAAAGGGTTTACTACAAAATTCCAATGCACACAAGCCTGAGTAATGAAATCCTGACAGCACAATCCCGATGAGAAGAAGATGCCAACAGCACAATTTCCAATACTGTTCTGCAGGGGGCTCCACCCCCTGTAAAATATATATAAACACCTTGGGTGCCGCTTTATGGCTGTCGGGAGGTCCGCCATACCGTCAGGATTGTGGCCATCAAGAATTTTTCAGTTGGGATTTTGGGTGTCAGGATTTCATACGAATGCCATTTTAAAAGTTCTGTGGTAATTAAAATGGAATGTGCCTTTTTCCCCCTAGTTTTCTGTAGACTAAATGGAAAAACGTCTGTGAGCATTTCTAAAATGTGAATAATGTACTGTGGGCATGTCTAAAATGCAGCTGTAGTAGTTAGTGGGGTATTAGTTTTCCTCTGTACTGACTGGCTTACAACAGACTGTATAACAGTACTTCGTATAATTTGCCTAAACCTTCACATTCGCTATGCCTAGCAAGCTCATTACTGCTTGTACACTGTTTTTGGCACAATCTGCACTTTACCAGTATGTAGGTTTTTTCTCCCTGCACCCTTCCCCTGGGTCGTACATGGAAATGAACCTTGGCTCAATGTACCTTTTCCGGTTACCAATTTTCAATAAATCAATAAATAAATCTTTATAGGACTGGAAGGGGACCTCCACTGCACAATGTAAATGCAAAGAGAAGAGAGAAGCCCCACTGATTTCCAGCTGCTTCTACAACACAGGCAGAAGCTGAAGGAGAAAGCAGGGAGCATGTAAGGTATGGAGAGCCATGTGAGCCAATGCACGGACCTGGAGGCTATCATGGAGGAGACTAGCCTGGATTTGGTGGCCATAACTGAGTCATGGTGCACTGACAGCCATGACTGGGATATAGCCATAGCAGGTTACTCTGTGTTCAGTAGAGACAGGGAAGGGAGGAGAGGTTGTACTATATGTGATGTAGGGAATCAAGGCTACGGAAGTACAGGAGCACTAGAGGAAAAGGAAGGACTAGAGATGCTGTGAATCATCCTGGAGATAGGAGCTGAGATAGTTATCTGTACAGAGATGATATACAGACCTCCAGCACAGGGAGAGGAGTTGGAAAAGGTACTTGGGGAAGACATCAGGATGGCAAAAAAGGGGGAGGGGCTGCTAGTTGGTGACCTCAATCTGCCAGATGTGGACTGGAGCCTTCAGGCTGTAGCTTTGGCAAGAAGCAGGGCCATCCTTGACTCCCTACCAGGGGCTTTTCTTAGGCAGCTAGCCAATGAACCCACTACGAATGGGGCAGTTCTGGACTTGATGCTTACAAACAGGGAGAGTATTGCAAACGTCATGGCGAGCAGTCCCCTAGGTACAAGTGATCAGTGTTCAGTGCAGTTTAACATTAAGACAGGAAGAGAGGCAAACCACACAAGGAAAAGGGTCCTGGACTTTAGGAGGGTAGATTTTAAAGCAATGGAAGACTGCCTCGGAAACTGCCTAGTAGGGGGATTGCCAGGGAGGGGTAAAGGAACAGTGTGGAGAAATAAGGGATGCATAATTAAGGCAGCCAACTTCTGTGTGGAGGAAATGAGTAAAAGGAAAAGGAAGCACAGACCATTATGGCATTCTAAGAAAGTGGCCACGGTGATGAAGGAAACACGCATTTCTCAATGCCAAACGTTTGCAGCTGGTATGTATCTCTTTTCTTTCAATTGAGACCTCAACTTTTGAAGATACTTGTTAAAGATCAACAGCAAATGTATAAATGTGTTTTATTCATTGGTGGTGTTTGAATATAGATATGTACTAAAATATGCATTTCTTAACCACATTTATGTGCTTCTTTACCATTTTCACTATCTACATGCTGTAATTTATAAAGTAATGTCAATGTCTGGCAATCGCGAATCTGTCCTTACTCTGGTCAAGTTTCCGTGACCAGTAACTGCTTGTTCATCACAGCAGTCATGATGTGATTGCACTGTACAGTTTATCTCTTGTTGTTTAAGGTCATTGGTGATTCCAGTAAGTGACAGTAGCAGGGGGAGAGAGCAGGAGCTACCTTGAGTGACTACTGAAGTCACACTGCCACGCTCTGTCCTAACTGCTGTTCAGCCACCTGTGTGACAGTTGTCCACAGTTGTATAGTACATCTGCTAGTGAAGTTGTGAATGACACTTATATTTAATTTTAATCATTAAATAAAACATGTATTTGTTTTTTTCCATCCGTTTGTACTGAGAGTCTTCTACCTCAGTTCTCTGTGATCATCTTAATGAGTTATGCTTATTTGTGTAGACATACTTTGTCAGACATGTGACGCCACTGATGTACTCATCTTCAGCATAAAACTATACAAATACTCAGTGTGGGATTGTTGGTAAAGGAAAACATGTAGCACACAGTACATTTCTCCCCACTGCTACAAATCAACAAATATCAGCCAAGCTACTTACCTGGTGCAAATTCAGTTTTGTGCTTATTTACACTACCCAGCTCTCTCTTTCCAAAACTTTGGATTGTTGGTAAAAATAGAAAAATCTTGCTCCTTCGTATTTTATAGTTGTTGTGTGGTTTTATTTGTGTACAGTATCTAAACGGTGGCAGTAATTGTATCCTGTAATGGATTTCATTTGACTTGACAGCTGTCAGCTCTCGAAGATTGCGGTAAATTTGTGCCTCTCATTTCTACAATAATATTTTATTGTCACATTGCAGCAACACAATATTGAATATCACACTCTCGTGCTCTCTCTCTCTCTCCCACACCATTGCCACGTCCCGAAACATATACTGCAAAACTTCTCTCTCTCTCTCTCTCTCCCCACCACTGCCACCTCCCGATACATATACTGCATAACTTCTCTCTCCCACACCACTGCCACCTCCCCATACATATACTGCATAACCACTCTCTCCCACATCATTGCCACCTCCCCACACATATACTGAATAACCTCTATCTCTCTCCCACACCATTGCCACCTCCCCATTAAATATACTGCATAACCTCTCCCCCACACCACTGCCACCTCCCCATACATATACTGCATAACCTCTCTCTCTCCCACATCATTGCCACCTCCCCATACATATATTGCATAACCTCTCTCTCTCTCCCACACCACTGCCACCTCCCCATACATGTACTGCATAACCTCTCTCTCCCACACCATTGTCACCTCCCCATACATACACTACATAAGCGCTCCCTCCCACACCACTGCCACCTCACCATCCATATACTGCATAACCTGTCTCTTTCCCATATCACTGCCACCTCCCCATACATATACTGCGTACCCTCCCTCTCTCCCACACCACTACCACCTCCTCCCATATACATACTGCATAACCTCTCTCTCTTTCCCACACCACTGCCACCACCCCATACATATACTGCATAACCTCTCTCTCCCACACCATTGCCACCTCCACATACATATACTGCATAACCTCTCTCCCATACCACTGCCACCTCCCCATACGTATACGAATACTGCATAACCTCTCTCTCCCCCACACCACTGCCACCTCCCCATACATATATTGCATAACCTCCCTCTCTCTCTCTCCCCCACACCACTGCCACCTTCCCATATATATGTTGCATAAATTCTCTGTCTCTTTCCCCCACACTATTGTCACCTCTCCATACATATACTGCATAACGTCTCTCTCTCTCTCTCTCCCCACATCATTGCCACCTCCTCATACATGCACTGCATAACCTCTCTCTCGCTCCCACACCACTGCCACCTCCCCATATTTATATACTGCATAACACCTCTCTCTCTCCCCATACACTATTGCCACCTCCTTACACATATACTGCATAACATCTCTCCCACACCACTACCACCTCCCCATACGTATACTGCATAACCCTCTCTCCCACACCACTGCCACCTCCCCATACGTATACTGCATAACCTCTCTCTGTCCTCCCCACACCATTGCCACCTCCTCATACATACACTGCATTACGTCTTTCTCTCTCCCCCCAACACCACTGCCACCTTCCCATATATACAGTATGCTACATAACCACTCACTCTCTCTCTCCCACTCCCACACCACTGCCACCTCTCCATACATATACTGCATAACCTCTCTCTCCCCCAATCATTGCCACCTCCTCATACATACACTGCATAATCTCTCCCTCTCTCCCACACCACTGCCATCTCCTCATATATATACTACATAACCTCTCTCTCCCCCACCACTGCCACCTCCTATACTAATTTTTTTCCATGACTGTATATGCCTTCTGTTAGTCCCAAGGTTCATATGGATGGATACTGCACTTTATGTAAGAGTATGACGACCTACTGAATGAGTCAGAATAATGCTTGTACACTTGCCACTCACGTACCCTACCAGCACTTGAAATCCTGTTGTATGCATTTACTGTATGTTTCTGTCAGCCTTGTTGTACATGTATTCCAGGACCTCCTTGCGAATGAGCTTGCTCAATGGAGTTTTTTCCAGCAATAAACTTGAACTTGAAAACTTGCATATACTGCATAACATCTCTCCCACACCATTGCCACCTCCCCATACATACACTGCATAACTTCTCTCTCTCCCACACGACTGCCACCTCCCCACACATACACCACATAACCTCTCTCTCCCACACCATTGCCACCTCCCCATACATATACTGCATAAACTCTCTCTCTCCAACACCCCATACATATACTGCATAACCTCTCTCTCTCTCTCTGTCGCCAACACCACTGCCACCACCCCATACATATACTACATAACCTCTCTCTCCCACATCATTGCCACCTCCCCATACATATACCGCATAACCTCTCTCCCCCCACACCACTGCCACATCCCCATACACATATACTGCATAACCTCTCTCTCTCTCCAACACCAATGCCACCTCCACATACATATACTGCATAACCTCTCTCTCTCTCCCACACCAGTGCCACCTCCCCGTATATATACTGCATAACCTTTCTCTCCCGCACCACTGCCACCTCCCCATACGTATACTGCATAACCTCTATCTCTCTCTCTCCCACACCAGTGCCACCTCCCATTATACTGCATAACCCTCTCTCACACCACTGCCACCTCCCATCCACATATACTGCATAACCTCTCTCCCACACCACTGCCACCTCCCCATACATATGCTGCAACCTCTCTCTCTCTCTCTCTCCCCCCACACCCACTGCCACCTCCCCATACATATACCATAACCTCTCTCCCGCACCACTGCCACCTCCCCATACGTATACTGCATAACCTCTATCTCTCTCTCTCCCACACCAGTGCCACCTCCCCGTACATATACTGCATAACCTCTCTCCCACACCACTGCCACCTCCCCATACATATACTGCATAACCTCTCTCTCTCTCTCTCTCTCTCTCCCCCACCACTGCCCACCTCCATACATATACTGATAACCTCTCTCTCTCTCTCTCTCTCCCACCACTGCCACCTTCCATACATATACTGATAACCTCTCTCCCACACCACTGCCACCTCCCCATATATACTGCATAACCTCTCTCTCTCTCTCCCCATCACTGCCACCTCCCCATACATATACTGCATAACCTCTCTCTCTCTCTCTCTCTCCCCCCACACCACTGCCACCTCCCCACACATACTGCATAACCTGCCTATCGGCATTGGAAATGTGAATGGGGAGACATCATCATTAAACTGATATGATTTTGCCCTGAATCTCAAAAATGTCTGGCACTTCCCACATTACTTTGTTTCAGATAACTGCAGGCAGTACATACATAATCTACAATCCTGGTGGTGGTAGTGGGGTTGGTCATTAGGGGATCAGGATGCAACTGTACGTAGTGGGTTGCATGCACACCCTTCTTATTTTCTTATGGAATTAATAATAAGGGGAGAAAAAAAAACTGTACAGCACGATCACGTAGTGACTGCTTGGACTAACAAGCAGTTACTGGTCACGGAGACTTGACCAGAGTAAGGACAGATTCCTAGGCCTGACATGGTCTTTTGCATGGTGGCCAGCTGCTGATCTAGAAGGTAAGTCTTCAAAGTCTTCAGACGACAGATGCGAGTCCGGCGGTTGAATCCTGGGCAGTGCGGGTAGGAGTCGTGGTCGGCCCCAGGCAGATGAGGCAGGCCGAGTGACCATGTCGGCCTGGAATCTGCTTCCTGCACGCGCACTTGGATTTCAGTCGCTGACTAGAGGATGACGACAGAGAAGATATAAACTGATAAGGTGGTATAACAGAGAAATTGTAGACAAAAAGTTTGCGAAAATGGTGGTCGACTGGTTAGCAGTAGGCGTCCGTGGAGCCGATGTGAATGGGTCGACGGCGGGAAAGGAACTGGGGTGTGGCCGGGGACTGCCCCCTTTAAACCACTGGCGGACGTCAGAGGTGGTCCGACTTCAGGAGGCAGTCCCCACCGAGTACTGCTAGCTAATAATTTTTCTGTGGGGGTCCTAGTGCCTGGCAGCATAGTCCTTATGGTGTAGCCTGCTGCAAGAGCTCCCACTGGAAGTAAGATCTGCACATACTCATGGCGGACGTGGCAGTCAGCACACTCATTCAGCATGACATGGCAGTACTTTTCTATAGTTTTTCACGTCTGGACTCTTGTATCATTCCGGTAATGAAAACAGAAAGCAGCAACTGTAAGCATGGAGGGAGTTCCAGTAGGGAGACAGGCTCCTGTGAGATGGATCTGAAACCAAGCGCGGCAGGTGATGGCAACCCCAGAAGCGCTGGTACAGAAACAGAGAGGCAGTGGCTGCCAGAATTTATTTAGCTTTTGTTAACCGGGTAAGTGCACTAGCCATAAAATGACTATTTTCAGGCACGACCCGGTAGAGCACAGACATGCAGAAACTTAACAGGATAACAAATTATAAGTGCTTTATATACAATGAGTTAAAGAGGATACAATATATCAGAACATGGAAGACTTGGGCTGGTCCCACCCTTGGTCCATTATTTCCTTTATACCAGGGGTTCTGACATCACTTCCTCAAACAGGCAAAGGATATGCACCTGTCATAGCAAAAGCAGACATCCAGGAAAGGAACAGCAGCAAGTGAAGAGGTGACTGCTCTCTCAGTGGAAGGGAAGTAAATGCAAATCTAGGACTTTCATTATTACTTCTTCGCACTGATATTGCATTGGGGAAGGAGGAGCAGGAGTTTGAAGAAGGTTGTGCAATCGCTACGAAAGTCTGTTTTTGAGTGGATAGGAAGGATAGGAATATAAAATGCAGTTGCTCAATATATCTAAACGTAGCAACAAAGGAGGTGTGAAATAAAGAAAATGTTTTGCACTGATAGAGGAGGAGAGGGAGACTTGGGGAAGTGTTGTATCCTGCATCTGCTGGAAGGGGTGGGGGGGTGGCTGGTGGGCAACGACAGCAATGGGTAGGGTGGTAGGCTGCAACAACTGCAGTGCACCAATCTTTCTAAAAATTGCCTGGAGTGTGGGAGAATGTTTAGTGTGCAACCACAAAGAAAAACTTAGAAAGGAGATTGAGGGTCTGCAGGATGAACTAAGACAGGCAAGGTAGATTGGGGGTGGGTTTAGCCCAATACTGGAGGGAGGAAGAAGGGAAGATGAGGGAGTGCGATTTAAGCCAACAGTGGTGAGGAGAGGGTCAGAAAAAGGGAAGCAGAGACAAAGGGGCCCAGGCCAGGAAGAACAATTGCCGGGGACACCAGGTCAGGAGACAAAAGACAAATGGAAGGAGGAGATAGGGACTTGTGAGGGGAGGCGAAGAAGTGGCAAAAGTCATGCAGTGGAAAGGAGAGAACAATTTACTATGAAGAGAGAGGGAGCAGGCATTTGTGAAGGGCCTTCAGAAAATAGTTGTGCACTGCTAGAGAGGAAGAAGGTGGAGGAGGGAAATGATGAAATTAGAGGAGTAATTGATAAATGCCTGGACCAAACTGGAGTGGGGGGAAGTTCTGCTGGGAGAATTGCAACAGGGGTAAAAGGGGGAAATAATGTGCAGGAGGAAGAAGAGGAGCTGGAAATGAGAGAGGGAGATGAATGGAAGCAAGCAGGGAGTAAGAGGGTTGGAATCTTAGTGCTGGGGGACTCAATACTAAGAGGAGTTAGGTGGGGTAGCAAGGGGGGGAGGCATAGTCGCATTTAGGTGGAGGCCATGCCAGGAATGACAGCAGAAAGGGTGGGACAGTCTGTTCTGAAATATGCTAGAAGGGGTAGGGACAAGCCTCATTTAATTATACATCTTGGGACAAACGACCTGGCTGACAAGACAGTAGATACAGTCCAGAGGAGGTTTGAGGAACTAGCACAATTATGTGGGGCAGAAAGATCAGTAACTTTTCAGAGGTACTTCCCGTGCCAAGGCAAGCAACAAGAAAGCTGAGAATAGAGGAATTTAATGGATGGCTAAGAACCTGATGTTGTGCTAAAGGGTATGGGCTGTTGGGTGGGTGGGAGGGACCTGAGAGGACAGTAGTCTGTGTGCCAAGGACAGACTACACTTGAGTGAGGAGGAAGAAAGTGTTGAAACAGAGGATGGAGGAGTACACAGAGGAAGTTGGGAATTTAAACTAGGAGTGGGGGTGGCAGTTGGGGAAGAGATATGCAGAGACCACAGGTTGGGAAACCATATGAGCTTACCCCCATAACAGTGACAAAGGACAAATGGCAAGTACTTTGGTGATAGGAAAGGAGGGCAGGATGGGAGGGGGGGGAAGGGTGGAAGGTGGTTACCCTTAATGCTAGGAGCCTTGGGAGGAAAACTGCAGAGTTACAGGTTCTCATGGCAGAGGGAGAGGTGGACATTGCAGCCATCACGGAAACATGGGCCACCCAATACAATGACTGAGACCTGTCTGTACCAGGGTACAGATTATTTCGTAGGGACAGAGTGATTGGGAAAGGAGAAGGGGTGGCACTATATGTGAAGGAAGGACAGAAGTGTGTAAGGGAGGAAGGGGAGGAGGGTAGTACGGAGTCACTTTGGATGCAAATCCAGGATTCCAAGAATAGGATTCTTAGAATGGGAGTGGTGTACAGGCCACCATCTCAGACGGAGGAGTTAGACAGAGAACTAGCGGGACAGATCAGGAGGACCTGTGAGAAGGGTAGTGTGGTGATTGTGGGGGACTTCAACATGACAGGAGTGGACTGCAGCACCCCAACAACCAGGAACAGAAGGGAGCAGGTACTGCTGGATGCCTTCCAGGACAGCTTCCTGCTGTAAATGGTCAGTGAACCAACCAGGTTAGGAAATACCCTTGACCTTGTGCTGGCAAATGGGGACTTTGTGAGAGAACTTACAGTGGAGGAACCACTGTCAGGGAGTGACCACCGCTCAGTATGGCTCACATTGGATATGGGCAAGGAAGGAGTGGAATCTGGCACAATAGTGCTGGACTTCAGGAGGGCCGACTTTGGGAGGATGGGGAAGTGGTAAAAGGGTACCTGGCCAGAATTCAATCTAGTATGGACACTAACCAGAGGTGGGAGCCTCAAAAGCTGGGGATAGTGGAGGCAACCAAAACTCTGCTGCAAAGCCCAGAGCAAGAAGGCTGGGCTAAGAAACCGATCTGGTTGAGCAAGGAGGTCATGGAAAGGTAAGGAGGAAAAGAGCTGCTTTTAGGAAGTACAAAAAACAGGGAGGGGAGGACAGGGAGGAGTACTTGACGAAATCAAGGAGGTGACAAGGGCAGTAAGGGGAGCCAAAGCATCTACGGAACTCAGGCTGGCACAAGGCATTAAGAAGGGGAGAAGGACTTCTTAAGTACATCAGAGAAAAGGAGCTGTAAGGACCACATAGTAAGGATTAGGAAGGAGGGGTTGGGTGGAAGCAGGTGCGATAAGGTGGAAGACTAAATGAGTACTTCTGCTCAGTATTTACTAAAGAGAAGATGGGGTGACACCCAAGGTGGGAGAAATGGCAGAAGCGGGGGAGGGTGACAGATGGGGAAATCATGGAGAGCAGAGTTTGAGAGGGTTTGAAGGCACTGAGGGTGGACAAGGCACCAGGCCCAGATGGCATCCACCCCAGGGTACTGAAGGAGCTGGCAGAGGTCCTTGCAGGACCTTGGCAGACCTATTTAATGCCTCACTACATTTGGGGTGTGTACCTCAGGACTGGAGGATGGCTCATATGGTGCCCCTCCACAAGAGTGGCCCCAAGGATGAACCGGGAAACTACAGACCAGTGAGCCTAACATCCATCATGGGTAAGCTAATGGAGACTATCCTGAAGGAGAGGCTGGTGGCCCTCCTAGAGGCCAAAGGACTACAGGACAGCAGACAGCATGGCTTCATACATGGCAGATCCTGCCAAACCAACCTGGTCGAGTTCTATGACTGGGTAACTAGGTAACTGGACAGGGGCCATGCAGTAGATGTCCTGTATCTGACTTCAGAGGCATTCACTCAATGCCACATGGAAGGCTGGGAAGAAAGTTAGTAGGCACAGGCGGGTGCAAAGCTGGTGAGATGGGTAGGAAACTGGTTGCAGGGAAGGCAACAGAGGGTGGTGGTGGTGGGGAGCTCCACACCCAAGGGCAGTGACGAGCTGTGTTCCACAGGGCTCAGTGTTGGGATCAGTGTTGTTTGGGATATTCATTGCAGACATATCATGGGACATCAAGAGCAAGATCAGTCTGTTTGCTGATGATACCAAGGTAGGCGTGTGGTGGATGACCTAGGGGATGGCAGGGTGCAGGATGATCTGGCAAAGCTTGAATCTGGTCAGACACCTGGCAACTGGCTTTAATGCCAAAAAGTGCAAGGTGCTGCATTTTGGGATGAAGAACCCAAGGAGGAGTTACCAGCTAGGGGGAGTGCAGCTAGCCCAGACAGAGGAGGAGAAGGATCTGGGTGTGCTCATTACAGGGTCAATGAACAACTCGGCATAATGTAGGAAGGCAGCTGCAAAGGCCAACAAAATGCTGGGTTGTATTGCAAGGGGTATATCCTCGAGGAGGGAGGAGGTGATTCTGCCACTGTATAGGTCATTAGTTAGACCACACCTGGAGTACTCCGTGCAGTACTGGCGTCCGTATCTGAAGAGGGACATTAAGTTACTGGAGGGGGTGTGAGCGCAGAGCGCACAAAGATGATCAAGGGCTGGGGGACTTATCATACGAGGAGGTTGAAAAGTGAGCTGAACATGTACTCACTGGAGGAGAGGAGAGACAGGAGTGACATGATTGAAACCTTTAAATACATGAAAGGAATAAACAAGACGGGTACAGAGGGGCTGTTCAAAGTAAGGAAGGGGAGGGCCACCAGGGGCCATGATATGAGACTGGAGCGAGGAAGGTTCAGGAGGGAGATGAGGAGACACTTTTTACAGAGAGGGTGGTGGCTGGGTGGAATGCGTTACCTGCTGAAGTGGTATGCAGTAGAACAGTGGACTGCTTCAAACGAGGATGGCACAGGACAAGGGGGAGGGTTAATGAAGGGGAAGGGTGGAAGGGAGGGGCAGCTGCAGAATAAGGGGTGCTAGCTGCACATTCGAGCAGACTTGATAGACCTCTAGGCCTTTATCTGCTGGCAAATTTCGTATGTTCGTATGTTCGTAAAGCGCTTTGCATACTATGAGTTAAAGTGGATACAATATATCAGAGACATACAGAGTAGACCATTCATAAGTTCATAGGTGCCTACCTATGCAATGAATAGAGAGGACTTTGGACAATAAATTATCAGGCAATATATCATATGAACAGAACAAGGTACACAAAAACAAAAACAGGTAATACTAAAGGAAGAAATAACCATTGAGAGCAGGTGGTGTCATTAAGGAAAAGGTCGGTAAGTGAGTAAGAGGGGATCAAGCCATGGAATTAGATTATATGAGTGTATGTAAGTGTAAGGGAGATGCCTGCTGTGCAAGATTGTATATGGGCAGGGAAAGGGAGCCGGGACAGGCTGAGGCAGTAAGAGGGTTATATAGAGGTGAGGAAATACCAATGCATGGTCAGAGACATCAGTCATTAGGTAGGATGAAAGCAGGAACAGGTATTAGCAATCAGCAGATGCGAGTACGGTTTTCTCTTAAAGCATGTGTGGGAGCTAGAAAGTCTAACGTCGAGGGGAAGGGAATTTCACAGCTGTGGAGCTGCATGCTCAAATGCAACAGTTCCTTTCCTAGTGTGGCACCTCAGCAAATTCAGAAAGGATTTATCAGCTGATCGTAGACCATGGAATGTGTCCTGAGGAACAAGCATAGCTGCAAAACACCTAGGGGTTTGATTTTGAATTATCAAATCAATAAGAGAGCCAAGGTAGTATTTCCTACTAGCTAATGGAGACAGCCAACCAAGATCATTATAAAGCTGACAGTGGTGTTTAAGCCGAGGAGCAGAAGAGGCATAGCGACATATGTTGTTATATGTAATATCCCATCTAAGTAGGTCAGTTTTATGAGCAGCCCCAAATAAGGGAGCCCCATAGGTTAGGGTGGGGAGCAGAATCCCCCTCGCAATGGTCATTTTAGCCGATGGCATGAGCATATAACTAGTCTTATATGCAACACCCAATTTGGAGTGGACAGCTCTGCAAACAGACTGTACATGAAGATTGAGATCAAGAGATTGATCTAGCAGGATGCCCAGGTACTTGAAAGAGGTCACACATTCCAGTAATTGACCTTCTAAGTCCTGCACCGTCAGTGCTGTTGTGCAAGCCCAGAGCTTTGGGGCCGATCGAAGCAGCATGGCTTTAGTTTTGCTAGAGCTGACAGCCAGTTTGTGGTCGTAGAGCCAGTTTTGGATATTGTTAAAGTCAGAGGAAAGGGTTGTGCTGATAGTGTCTATATTAGAAGAACTTGTACATATGACAAGATCATCAGCATATAGAATAGCAGAGCAGGATTTTAGAGCAGCTCCAATGTTATTTATATAAAGAGAGAATAGGAGGGGCCCTAGGATGGAGCACTGAGGTACACCAATGTAAATGGTAATACTGTTCGATAGAGAGGAATTAAATTTCACCACTTGAGTTCTATTTGTCAGGTAGCTTTCATACCAGTTAACAACATAGGAGGAGAAATGCAGGTGTCGAAGCGAGGAGAGAAGTAAAGTGTGATCAACAAGGTCAAAAGCCTTTGTGAAGTCAATAAAGACAGCCCCAGTCAGATTGCCAGTATCCATTTTTGAAAGAGTGTCTGTGGGGAATTTAAGGAGTGCAGTCGGTGTGCTATGTCCTTTCCTGAAGCCATGTTGGGTATCCAAGAGCAGGCTGTGCTTAAGTAGATAGTCAGTTGTCTGAGTTGCGACAATTTTCTCCAGGATTTTGCTCGGTACTGAGATTATGGCAATTGGTCTGTAGTTCATGACAACCTTAGGATCCCCTTTTTTAAGTACAGGTGTGATCCAAGCAGCTTTCCAGAGGTCAGGGACCACTCCACCTGAAAGTGATAATGTATACATTTTGGCTAGTGGTAATGCAATAAGGAGAGCTGCAAGTTTCAAGAGGCGGGGTTCAAGGGAGTCTGAGCCAGAGCTGGTATAATCAGAGATGGACCTCAGGAGCTTCAGGACATCCTTTCTAGACACAGCCTTAAAATAGAATGGAGGAGTATAAGGAGGCACAGGGGACAACACTTCCAACTTATCCAGACAGGCTCCTGATGAGGAGTGGTAGGACACTGCAGTGGGATCGGAAGGAAGAGGTATATTGGGAGAGATCAGAGAAATGCAGGTTGAAAGAATTAGCTATGGTTTGTGAGTCATTGCAATGCACATCATTTATCAGCATATCACTACGGGTAGTTGACTGTGAGGATACTAGGAAGGATTTGATGTATGACCAGAATTTTCTGGGATCATTGGCCGAGTTATTCAGTAGGTCTTTACAGTACTTGCTCTTAGCAGCTCTGACTTGTCTTTTACATGAATTCCATAGCGTACGGTAAGCGTTGAAATCTGTTTGCTGGCCTGATGTTTTGTAGCGCTTCCAGAGTTTATCTCTAAGGTGCAAGTCTTTGCTTAGCCACCTTGTTTGTTTACCCCCTCACTCTCCGGGTGATCTTTGGGACATGTTTACATTGAACCGTGAGGAATTTAGTGATGAAGAGGTTAAGAGCATCCTGAGCACAGTGTGATAGATAGATCTCCGACCAATCAATTCTGGAGACATCATACAGAAACACCTCTTGGTCTAGGTGAGTAAAGTTTGTAAGAGTGATGAGACGTGGTGGAGGAGATGGAGGTGCCCCCAAGGACAGGATGCAGAAAGTAGGAGAGTGGTCGGTTAAAGCATCAGCAAGAGTACCAGCGGCTGAGATGTGTTCGATCCAGTTTACCAGCACCCAATCCAATAGTGTGCCTAGTGGTGATGAAGACAGACTTCTAGTCGGCACTGTTACCATCTGATGCAGGCTGTAGCTATGAGTCAGAGATTGAAGAGAACTGAGAGCTGCCCCAAGCCAGTTTAAGTTTAAGATGACAACCTAATTATGATTAAAATTCTGAGAGGTATTTTCCAACAGGTACTCTAGACCCGTAATCCCTCCCGCTGAGGGGTTATATGCACAGATAACATGCAGTTTCTTGGCTCCCAAAGCAAGGGTAGCATGCAAGTATTTACATACCGATGGAGCATCCGGGATAGTGAGAAGAGAGACAGTCAAATTATTTTTGTAGCACAGAGCAACTCCACCACCACATTTGTTCGATATCCTATCCCTTCGAATAACAGAGTCATTTGGCAGGGAGCAGAAGGAGTCAGTAACCGATGGTTTTAGCCAAGTCTCAGTGAGACAGAAGATATCAGGATTGTACAGTTTGACCCATGACTCCAGTTCCACGAAGTGACACATCAAACTTCTTATATTCAAGTGTGCAATTAACAGCCCATGTTTGGACATACTGTATGTCATCTGCTGAGAAATAAGCATTTAGTGGCCCAGGATTTGTCTCTATATCCCCAGATAGCAGAATGGCAATGATGACAAGGAACCAGAGCCCCATGTTTAGAAAAGGATGGGATAATGCAGGCTTGTTCCGTAGTTTCCTAAACATATAGAGAGAACGGTAGGGACAGCCCTTTTGGTAGAGAAGAAGATTAGTTTGGATGGTTGTCCCCAAAGAAGAGAAAGGGGCGGGGAGCATGGCAAAAAATGTGGAGGAGGAAAACAGTGAGGAAACCAGGGAGGAGAACAGGACTGGGGGGCAGAGGCAGGGAGGGAAGGATACAAGAAAACAGGGAAAAGAAAAGACAGATGGGCAGCGAGAAAGGAGGGCAGGGGAGAATGAGAAGGGGGCTCAGCCAAACAATCCAGCCGCTGCAGTACCAAGTCCATAGACAGATGCAGGAAGCTCCAAGCCAACAACACAAGGCGTGGAGTGCAAAATTTGAACAGGGAGAAACAGGGCCCAGAGAATGGTGCACGGTCAGGTATTGAAAGCCGATCAGCTGCTTGCTGGCCGTCGAAGTCCTCTCTGATTGGAGTGGCTTCTTTCTTGGAAGTACAGGCCAGCAAGCAGTGAGCTGTGTCAAGGCCACAATGTGTGGTCATTGGTGTAGACTGTTGAGCCCCTTTCAGTTTCAACTGCAATGGGTTCAGCAGTGACACCCCCCCACACACACACACAAAATCCCCTTGTACTTGTCCCATAACATTTGATGCGCAAGCACAGCAAACGTAAAAAGTGTGGCATTCAGGAAGTATAAAGAAATGCACAGGGAGGAAGACAGGAAGGTACACCAAGTAAACCAGACAGAAGCAGGTAAGGCAATGAGGGGGGTAAAGGCACAGATACAGGAAAGGATAGCCAAAGGGGTAGCAAATGGGGAATCAGGCTTTCTTAAGGTATACAAGTGAAAAAGAGGAAAAAGCAAGGGGAGGGATACTAAGTATAAGGAGGGTGGCAGAGGGAGACTGCACAGAAAGGGACCAAGAAAAGGCAGATATTCTGAACAGGTACTTCTGCTCAGTCTTCACAGTGGAGGAATGGGGTGGACCACCAGGGAGCAGCAGGAATGGTGGGGAGGGAGTGGACTCAAGTCCATTTTCAGAGGAAAAAGTCCTGAATGAACCTGGAGCTCTGAAAGTGGACAAGGTTATGAGGCCAAATGGGATACACCCAAGGGTACTAAAAGAACTCAGGGAGGTGCTGGCTGCTTTGCTGATGGCCTTATTCAACAGCTCACTGGAAATCAGGCATGGTCCTAGAGAACTGGAAGACAGTATAAGATGGCAGCAGGAAAGAGGCTGGCAACAACACCTCTGTGGTGTGGGAACTAATGGAAACACTGATAACAGAAATGTTGGTAAAGTATCTTGAATCCAATGGGCTGCAAGACCAAAGGCAGCATGGATCATTGGGGGGTCATGCCAGATGAACCTGACTGATTTCTTTGACTGGGTGACCAGGGAAACATATCAGAGGAGGCAGTGGACATGGCCTATCTGGACATTAGCAAGACCTTCGACGTGGTGCCGTGCAGGAGACTGATTAAGAAATTGAGCAGCCTAGGGGCGGGATCCAAAGAGGTAAACTGGGTAAGAAACTGGTTAACAGACAGGTAACAGAGGGTGGTGATTAATGGCACTCACTCTAATGATGGAAGGCTGACCAGCAGAATGCCGCAGGGCTCAGTACTGGGACCAGTTCTCTTCGATGTCTTCATAAGTGACACCACAGATGAACCGAAAGGGAAAATATGCCTTTTTGCAGATGATACCAACATTTGTAATAGGGTGGACAATCAGGAGGGAGTGGAAAGAATGAGTAGGGATCTTGGGAACCTCAAGGAGTGGTCAAGAACATGACAGTTGGGGTTCAATGCCAAGAAGTGCAAAGTCATGCATCTTGAGCACAGAAACCTAGGAACTAAGTATGGGACAAGGGCATACTGTCAGTCACTAAGCAGGAAAGGGAACTTGGGGTTATATCTGATGACCTCAAAAATGGCAGGGCAGTGTGACAAAGCAGCGTGTAGAGCCAAAGTGATGCTGGCATGTACTGGGAGAGGTGTCTCCAGCAGGAGAAGGGAAGTGGTGTTGCCACTGTATCGTTCACTGGTGAAACCCCACCTGGAGTACTGAGTCCTGTTCTGGAGGCCGCACCACAGAAAGGACATATACAGGGTAGAGGCAGTCCAGAGGAGGACAACTAAAAAAGGGTGTAGGGGTTGCACCAAAAGCCCAATGAGGAGAAACTGAGAGATCTCAGCATGTATACCCTAGAGAGGAGAGTGAGAGGGGACATGATAGAGACCTACAAATATCTCACAGGGTGTTAACGGGGTGCAAGTGGGGAGCCTCTTTCGAATGAGGAAGAGCACCAGGACCAGAGGGCATGTGATGAAGCTGGGGGGTGAAGTTTAAGATGGATGGGAGAAAGTACTGCTTCACTGAAAGAGTGACAGACACCTGGAACAGACTGTCAGCAGAAGTGGTGGAGGTGAAAACGGGGCTTCAAGCATGCATGGGAATGGGACATAGGGAAATAAAATTTTTCAGTAGGAAAAACAGTTAAGGGCTGCAGAGACAGACGAGCAGGGACTATCTGGGCAGAATGGGTGGGCCAACAAATTCTATGTTTCTGTGTTCCTCTGCCCCCACCATCACCTCCCTTGTCCAACACTGAGCTCCAAAGTCATGCTCCGGAGTCAGCAGCAAAGCATTATGTTAAGCCAAAACTTGCGTGTGTAAACACGCACACATGTGTGCTTTCAGCATGCCTGTAGAAGGGTATGCAATCTTCTGTCTATGTAACTATAATGGAGTGAGTTATAGTCTGTGTCTGGAATGGGATGCAAATGAGTCAGTGTTTGTGTGTGTGTGTTGAATTGGGTGTGTTACTGTGTATATCTACTGAATTATGCAGGCATCTCTTCAGTAGTAGGGTACGCATGTGTCTATCTTAGTAGTGGCGAGGCTGACGTGTGTGTGTGTGTGTGTGTGTGTGTGTGTGTGTGTGTATATAGACAGCTGCATCTACATTAGCGTGACGTGAAAGGCTCAGGTTTTTTTTTTTGTTCTATTATTGTGATATAATAACTGCCCATCAAATTTTTCATAGAGATGGCCAGTTATCCAGCCAGTTATTACAGCAAATACGCACTCACTGAACAATAGCTACAATCGCAAGTACAACATTCTCGAGTGCCGTATAGTGATTCAGTAGTTACACCGCATCTGAAATGGCCATAGAGGTGGAACGGGTATTGTACAGTACATGTTCATCTGGTATTTATTTTTCTAAAAAAGAGCCTTACATTTAAAATCTAGTCTCCTGCAGTGCTCCTTTGTACTGTTCATCAGAGCCAGCCGACAACTACAGAAAGCACAACCTCCTGCATGAGAGGAGTGACGCTTAGACAAAGTCCTTATATCATGTGTGGGGTGTCTATACCGTAAAACAGCAGTAGTGTATTCTGGAAGCAGAGGCTACAGGGTGTTGTAGTTTCATGCTCCACTGGAGGGACTACAACCCTGAAGCCCTGCAGTGTCTGTAGTGTTTATTTTAACTTGTGGTAGCCAAACAAATTGGAGGGGATCCTGTGGCCTCTGTGAGACCTCTCAGCATTGTCTGAATAATTTTATTGTAAACTTTGAAAGTAACTGCATGGTGAGCGGAGTGTGCGGTCACGTGACCAACTCACTTCTGCATTTGCAGAGCTTCAAATCTCACCCAGTGTAACTGGGGTGAGCGTATGCTCATCACAGGTGAAGATGCATGCTGAGACATGCACAGCATGTCTGTCTGTCTGTAGGTGTCCACAGGGGACAAGGGGTTGAAAACAAAAAATCCCAGTAAGTAGCTCGCAGAAAGTAAGTTCATATTCGAGCTTTATAGCAGGGTACACTATCAATTGCATAGACTGTAAGTGCAATGGAGAACACGTTTATTACACTGAAGGATGGTATGCCAGGTATCAAATGTAGTTCCTACAACAAGCATTCTGTTGAAACTATCTCAGATCTAGGCCCATATGTGTGTCAGCAATGTAGGGAGATAAAAGAACTGAAGTCAAAAATATGTGGTTTAGAACTACAGATAAAAAGCTTAAAAGAAGCTGTAGATGCGGACCGAGTAGGCGGAAAACAGCAGCCCCAACCATCAAACCAAGAAACCCCGAGTGATATATCTAGTAAACATAGAAGGGAGGGTGATGACTTATAGGATTGATGTGTTGGGGAAAATAATAAGGCATATGAAAGTAAAAGGAAGGAGAAAAGAGAGGGTGAAGTTTTTATAGATGTCCAAAATAGATATACCCCCTTGATAAACCTCATGGATAATACTGACAGGCAGACCGATGACCACATAAACTTCAGAACAGAATCTCAAAATGTTCCTGAGATGGAAACTCAAGGGGATAAAATGACTAGTTCAGAACAGGGACAGGATACTGTACCAAGGGACAGCATGACATCCTCGACAAAAGCCCCTGGTGACCAGATAGATTTTCATACTTGGAGATTCCATGTTAAAATATGTGGATCGGCATACAACACAGAACAATAAAAGACTACATAGCAAATTGTAGCTTCTCTGGTGCAAAGATTAAGGATATTGAGAAAATGCTGCCTAATACATTAAAATCTGCTGGGGATAGACCACTAGTTGTGTTGCATGCTGGAACAAACAACACCAGAAATCAATCAGTGCAAGATATACTGCAGGAATGCAAATACTTTAAACAAATAACTGATCGCCTACAAGCTGAACTAATTATTTCAGAAATGTTACCTGTCCCTAAGGCAGGCTAGAACTGGACAAGGAAACTCAGAAGTATAAACAATAACCTGAGGAGATGGTGCTTGCAGGATAGTGTCAAATGCATGAAGACACAGAAATTATTCAAGGGACAGTACAGATTATTTGCCTACGATGGCCTACACCTAAATGCAAAGGGAGCAAGATTTAGGGATAAACTTATTAACAAAGCTATCTCAGAAACAAGTTTAAACGAACTGGAAGGGGAAAGAGGAGAAGCTTAGTCCTAAACTTAGAGATTGCAAATCACATCATTCCCCCCACACACACACATATCATACCCCCCCCCCCCGGTAAAATATTTGCCGCAAACATTAGGGATATCTAGTAATCTAAAAAGAAAACCCAAGGAAATAGAGCATAATGAAATGAGAGCACTGTTAATAAATGCAAGAAGTTTGGCAAATAAAATGGATGAGCTGATAATTCGCCTGCGGGAAGAAAATAAAAGAAAAAAGCACTTTTTCGCTGTGAGTTTTAGTTGCTGAGTGTTTAAACACTAATGCTAATGCCGATTGCGTTTGAGTTTTCCGGCGCTTTGTTTTATTTGATTGTGCTGGTATTGTGAGCCGAGGTCGCTCAGCTGGATTATTTGGCTGGGACTCTAGCAACACTCAACATCATCTAATATTGAGTGTCTTTTGGGCGCTCCTGGGTCTTTTGTGCTGGACTACTGTATGAATTCAAGGGGTCCTGTGGCTAGACGGCCCTGTGGCTTGATGGCTGCCTTTTAGTGTGGGGTCTGGTCAGTGTTTTACCCCCTGAGTGTGTCTTTCCCCGGAATTTTGGCGGTCTGGCTACGCATCAAACAGGATTAGGAGGAGGAATTTGCTGGGGACAAGTCCACTAAGGAGTTTGTTTGTACTACCTTTGGGATTTTTAAAGACCGTGGAGCCAGTAAAGGATCCTGCAGTGTCTGGCTTTGGAGTACTGATTGAGTGATCTGTGCTAACTAAGGAAATGATTCTTGTGTAGCTGGAACCTGCTGGTCTCTTGAGGTGTCCCTGGGTTAGCATCCCACTCAGGGATTGGGAGCGGGGCTTGCTGGAGGGCTAGCCCGGTGATTCTATTCCCTTAGACTCCCAGTTTAGTCAGCTGGAGTGTGGATTGAACTTGGAGTCGAGGTGGTGGGTCACTAATATAACCTAAGTAGTCACCTCTTGATTTTCTGGCATGATCCTGTGGCGTGGTGGACGGCTTTCCTGGGATTCGGGGGGCTGAAGTTTGAGACTGGAATTCTTCTGGAACTTTCGGGCTGACTGGATAATCCCACTGATTTTATGGAGTTTGGGAATTTAGGGTGCATAAATTGTCCGTTTGCTGAACCTACAGCCGGGCTGGACTTTCCTCAGACTTTCTCTGTCTGTGACAATTGGCAACACTGTATTCCGATTCAGCCTTTGGACTTCTGGTGGTTCCTGGTTTCTACAATATTTAATTCTGGGGCTGGATTAAAAAAAGACTGCTGACTTCCTCCTTTTTTGTGCATTATTTCGTTTTTCTGTCTGGTCGATGGGGTGGTGAGAGGACCCTGCGTCCACGTAATTTATTTATTTATTTTTATTTTTATTTTGTTGAAAGCTATAGTTCCTTTCCTGGTCAGTGAAGAAGATTGTAATTTTCCCTCTCACCGTTTGTGAGAGATCTGGGAGGGATTTTATAGTTTTATTTTTCGCTTACTTGGACTGGAAAAATTTAGTTTTGTTTTTTATTTGCTCTTATATTATTTTAATTTGGTTTAACTGTTTGGCAGTGAGAGTGCCTTTCTATCCTCTTTCCCCAGTGGTGAGAGGACGGAAGGGGATACATTATTGATGTTTCTTGTTATATTATGTGTTGGGCTAGGGGGTGAGAGTCTCTAAGCTTTGTTTGTTGTTTATTTGTCTTGTGGATTATTTTGTACTAAGGGGGGTTGTCAGGGCTCTAATTTCAGGCTCTGAATTGATGTTAGCTAACCTGGGAGTTCGGTGGGGTTTTTAAACCGTTTTTTTGTTTTTAGGGGGTATTATTAGTTTGTTCGTTTTGGTTTAGGTTTTGTTCATTGTATTTTTATTTTGCAGTTTAGTTTACAGCATGTGTTGGTCTTCAGCTCCCACAGTTGTGCGCTACTCATCCTCCTCCTCCTCCTCCTCCTCTCTTCGTGCCCTTTGCCCTTTTTACTCTCCCCCTCTTCAGTTCGAGATCTACCAGCATTGTAGAGCAAAGGGTATTATGCGAGAGGGAGAGACAGGTGTGGGTTATGTAACAGGAGGATGATCGAAAGGGGTCATCGTATTGGGGTGGTTAATACCAGAAGGCGCCCTGGGGCGAAATGGAATCCTGATCATGGTTTTCCATGTCTGGTGCCCATACCCAAGGGCACCACCGATTACTGTGGGCAGATGGCCTGTGCGGCCTGTGAAGTTCGTCCAACTCAGGCGGTGTTTTGTAGTGTTAGGTCCATTAAAAATAAGACCGCAATTGTTGCTGATCTTGTTGGTACGGTGGTCCTGGCTGGATGATAATTCTGGCCCCATTTTAGAGGCTATGACTCCAGCCGGGTACTCGGGTGTTACACTGCCCAAGACTGGATCGTAGGGGGGAAGGGGTTACGGTCTGTTTCAAAACCGAACTCTGCCTCACGAAGTCACTAGTGGGGAGGGTTGAGTCCTTTGAGTGTATAGTTGTAATAGGTGTAGGCTTTCGAATCGCCCTCATTTACCGTCCAGCGGGTGATGAGAAGTGATTCCTTCAGGAAGTGGCAGACTTCGTCGCCGATGATGTAGCATTCGAGTCGCCCAGATTGATGGTTCCGCTTACTTCAACGCCTGGGTCGATGACAAACTCTCACAATTTGGTCAACACTTCCTCCAGTTAATGACAACGCTGGGCCTTACACAGGTGGTTTCCTCTGCTACACATAAATGTGGACACTCTTTGGAACTAATCTTCCTTCTAGGGGTCGAGGCATCCAATGTGGGGGTGGAACCCGTCGGGTGGTCAGATCATTACACCGTGGGGTTTATTTTTTTCTCCCCTTCTAGAAGGCCTGCCCCTACGGAGTTGGTTAGGTACTGCTCTTTGTGGGATATAGATCCCCAAGGCCTTGCGGCAGTGCTTGACCTCTCGTCCACCACATTGGCAAGCAGTGATCCAGAGACTCTCGTGTCGCCCTATAACACAACCGTTGCAGGGGCTCTGGATTTCATTGCTCCAGTTCATGTTTGCCCCCTCTCCCTTTGCCCCAAGTCCTCTTGGTTTGATGGGACATTGAAGGAGATGCTGAGACAGGGGCGAAGGTTAGAGCATTGCTGGCAAAAGTCTGCCCTTGATGCCGACCACCTTAGATTGATGGATCATTGTTTGGTCTATCAATCTGCAATCACCCGTAAGAAGGCAGAGTTCCTGTCCAGGGAGATTGTGGTTGCTCAGAATTGACCAGCTCAGCTGTTTCAAACTGTGGACAGACTGCGCAACCCAGCCTGTCTGCAAGTTTGGAAAGTCTTTTCGCAATTGGAGTGCAATGAGCTTGCTCGATTCTTCATAAATATGGTTGCCAACATTAGGGTCGAGCTGCTGCCATCAAGCTCTATGGGGGTTGCCGTGAACCGGTGTGAGATCACGGTGCCTCAGTTTTCCTGGAGTTCCTTCGGTCAGCTGGAGTTCATTGATGTCATGAGAATCGTCTAGCACATGCGCCCTACGTGCTGTAGTTTGGACCCTGGACCAACCTCCCTAATTTTGGGTTGTACTGACATCATTGGTCCAGTCCTTATGCAGACAGTCAGGTGCTCCCTGGAATCTGGTGAGTTTCCCAGTTCCCTGAAAGAAGCGGTGGTGACACCCCTCTTGAAGAAAGCTACTGCAGACCCTGACTGTCTTGAAAACTACAGACCCACCTCTAACCTTCCCTTTGTTGGGAAGGTGATTGAAAAAGTAGTGGCTGCACAACTGGAAGACCATCTGACCATCCATTACGTCTATGAACCCCTCCAGTCCAGTTTTCGTAAAAGACATAGTACCGAGACAGCACTGGTTCGGGTGCTCAATGATCTCTTGATGGCTAGAGATCGGAAGAGTCATTCTATTTTGGTTCTCCTTGACTTTTCTTCAGCTTTTGACACCATAGATCACATGGTGTTGATAGAACGCCTGAGGCTGTTTTGTGGAATATCTGGAACCGTCGTAAGATGGTTCACATCATTACTCACTGGGAGATCACAAAGAGTTGTGTCTGGGGTTTTTTCCTCGGATTCAACGGCTTTGTCATGTGGGGTGCCTCAGGGCTCAGTACTGTCACCCATGCTATTTGCGGTGCATATGCTACCCATCGGAGACATTGTAAGGAGGTATGGGCTGAGGTTTCACTGTTATACAGATGATACCCAGCTCTACCTTTCTTTGGCCCCCGACCAGGAGGGAGCTCTCTCGGTCTTTAATAGTTGTCTAAAAGAAATCCAGGAGTGGATGAATTCTAGCTGGCTGAGGTTGAACTCTGATAAGACTGAGGTACTGGTTGTGGATCCGGGTCGACAGATAGAGGGGTCGGGTGCTGGTGCGTCTTCTGGAATTTTTCTTGGAGGCATTTCTCTCCCGACCTCTGAATGGGTGCGGAACCTGGGCGTAGTTCTTGACGATGGGCTGATACTGCATTCGCAAGTGTCAGCAGTCGTCAAGACTTCCTTTTACCATCTTAGGAACATCGCCAGGATTCGGCATCTTGTTCCGTCTGCCGACATGCCTACGTTAGTCCATGCCTCCGTGTCCTCGCACTTGGATTATTGCAACTCCCTTTATATAGGGCTTTCTGGGGTTGAAATCCGTCATGTGCAGCTAGTGCAGAACGCTACAGCCCGGCTTTTGATAGGTTCTAGTAGATCCTGTCACATTATTCCGGTGCTGCGCGAACTGCACTGGCTGCCAATTCGGTGGCAGATCACCTTTAAAGTTGAATTGCTGACTTTCAAAGCTCTACACGATCTGGGCCCAGTCTATCTGAAAGAACTTCTGTTTCCTTATCGCCCTAATCGATCACTCCGCTCGGCCAGCGAGGGGTTGCTAGAGGTTCCAAGGGTGAATTTGAAATCTTCGGTGCTCGGCTTTTGCATGTGGCCCCTACCCTTGAACTCTCTACCCCGTCGGTTGCGGGAGTGCACTTCTGTGGAGGGCTTCAAGAGAGGTTTGAAGACTTTTTTGTGGGAAACTGCCTTTTTAGAATAGTGATTGAAATGACTGTTTTGATCCAGCTGTATTTTTTAATGATTTTTATTGTTTTAATCTGTTATTTATGTACGGCACCTTGCCAATTGAAAGGCGCCTTATAAATAAAGTTATTATTATTATTAAAATATCCACCTCTGTGCAATCACAAAAACGAGATGGCAGCAAGACCAATGGGGGAAATAAATATCAAGGTATAAATTATTTTGTACTGATAGAACAAATAAAAAGGAGAGGGGGATGTAGCACTCTACATTAAGGATAGTTACGAAGTATATGAAGAATGCCCCATAATACAAAATATAAGGGTTGAACAAGCATGGGTTAAGCTTATCCAACCAGGGAATAGGAAAATCATAATAGGGGTATGTTATAGAACCCCAGGATTAAGTATAGAGGAGAACCATGGTTTCTTGAACTACATCAACAGTAAGAACCAAAATGAAAGAACACTGGTACTAGGGGACTTTAACGTCCCAAACATTGACTGGACCACATACACAAGGAAAAGTGCAATAGAAAAACACTTCCTTAATGTATTGAGCATTGGTGAACTAAAACAATATGTCAAGTGCAACACAAGAGGCAAGAACATTCTCGACCTGGTTTTGAGTAACATGGGGGAAGATGTGAAGGACTGTACTGTCAGGGAACCATTGGCCATGAGTGACCATAACATGGTAGAGTTTAAAATTCTTGGAAATAAGATCATAGTAAGGGGACATACTAAAATAAAATGTTGGAACAAAGCAAATTACAATGAGATGAAACATTATCTTAATAACTGGAATTGGGAGAAAGAGTGCAAAGAATCCAGTGTCCAACAATTGTGGTATAATATAAAATCCAAGACAGAATATTGTATTATACATTGTGTACCAACCAAAATTAAATACAACTCTCAGGGTAAAATACCAACATGGCTACAACCCTCACTAAAAAAAATCATAAATAAAAAGTAAAAAGCTTTTCAGAAATATAAAAAGAATCCCTCATCCGGCAGATGAGCAAACTTTAAGTTTTTTTTAAACAATGTAAAAAGGAAATTAAATCAACAAAAGCGAATGAGGAACTTAGAGTTGCAAATCTAACTGCTGATAATAAGAAATCATTTGTTAATTAAATAAATAACAAAAGGAACAGTTCCACAAGGATAGGACCAGTAATCATAGAAGGTGGAACAATTAGCAAAGAAAAGGAAATGGCAGATGTATTCAAGACATATTTTCTCAGGCCTGGATATTCAAATAGGTTGAGCATGGCGCAACAGGGATGCGCCACGCGCAACCCACCGATGTGCTCAGCGCAATATTCAAAGGGGCAAGTTGCGATGTGCAACTCCCAATGCACCGGGGCGCATTGGTAATGTGGGGCGCATGCAGGGGCATGCCTCATGCATATGCGCACATCCCGATATTCATCATCCCAGGATGTGCGTACATAAGCTGGCACAAACCTGCCTTGCGCCTTTCAGGGGGGCGCAAAGATGTGTCCGGTAAAACCAGGAACAAGTCCTGGCCACCCACAGGCGAGCTGCCATATTGCAGGGCGCACAATGGCAGCCGCCAGCCACAGGTGGCCACCCACCCACCCAGAACACTGTCCACAAGCCCCCTGCCCTGGGAGCACTGTGCCCCCCTGCCCCGCCCGATCGCGGGCATACATATGAATAGTCCCTGGTGGTCCAGTGGAAACTCCCCAATCGCCCGATCGCAGGCATATGTAAAATTAACATTCATGGTGGTCCAGTGGAAACCCTAGCCCCCATCGCCCGATCGCAGGCGGAAATAGCAAAAGAAGCCCTGGTGGTCCAGTGGTACCCTCCCCGCCCACCCACTGAGAGCTAAAACTGTGATGTTGTCACTGTACAGTGCACTGGTGAGACCCTTAATGGAGTATGGTGTGCAGTTTTGGTGCCCCTAACATATAACAGATATTAAGAATCTGGAGGCTGTTCAGAGGAGAGCAACCAAAAGCATCGAAGGGGTGGAGTCCCTCCCTTATGAGGATAGACTGATGAAGCTGAACTTACACTCACTGGAGTATCGTAGGCTACGGGGAGATTTATGCATGGTATATTCAGCATTTCAAAACTTAGACTTGCGGGAATGTGTGGGACTAGAAAAAAAAACGTAGTGAGATCTATAAGAACCCATGATCGACAATTAAAAGGGGAATTCTATAGGACAAAATAAAAGGGGGGTTTGATTCAGTCAGAGAGTAGTGTCCTGCTGGAACAGACTCCTCCATAGCATAGTTAATACTGACTCACTCACTAGTTTCAAAAATAAATTGGATGTCTTCTATTGCGTCAACCAAACAACACAGACGGGACATTAAATACTTTAATAAATGAGGCTTTTAGGCGTAAGCTATTGTCTCAAACCTGACTTATGAAATGTCTCCTTACTCAACAGTTACGAAACAAATTAATGACCAGCAATTATATACAGTAAGGTATAGGGTGGTGTGCTTACTCGAATTTAATACACACCCTTGGTGTGTGATGCTTCGCTCTCAGGGTTTACACAGCATCACACACCTCAGGTGTGTATTACTTTCTCGTAATGCACACCACACCATGCACTGCTTTCTATGTAATTGTGGGATTATTACATCGCAATAATACAACCGGTGAATTACAATTTAAGCCATACATTAATTCTGTATCCCTAATAAGGTTACTGTATTATCAGCCATTTTGGCTCTGACTAAAGCTTATGTTTTGCTTACCAAAGGTGCAAATATATTGGTATCAATACGGGGGGGGGGGGCAAGAAGGAGACTTAGAAAGCATCCACTGCATATGACATCAATCATTTGTGTATTTTCCTGTCAGCTTGTCATTCATGCCATTTCTTATCAATAAATGCATTTCCAAAACAGTTATGTTTCTTAGTATCTTTTAGTATATAATTATTTTGTTTGTGTTATTCCAAGTGGTGAGTCAAGATGTCTGCTAATTTGAAGGTGCACTGATTTTTTCACAGGCAAAGCAAATCTTCAGCGCACATACTAAGTTTGTATACTCTCTCTCTGAATAGGAAATGTGGCCAGCGAAGTTCTATAAATGAACTATACTTAGCGCCTCCACCCCAACCAATCCCAATCAGGCGCAACTCACTGACAGGACTGCAGGCCTGTTCCCCAACTAAGAATTATCAAAATGCTGTTTTTGGCAATTGGGCTGCAGAGGTAGGTTTCAGCATGGTGAAGGAGATGGAACCAACTAGCAGACTGTCAGTTACAATTACTTAAAAAAACAATTGAAACCTACGAGCAGGATGGTAGTTAAAATGCATAAAATCCAGTTCACATAAACATTATTTTATGGGCTCATTTTAGATCCTTGGGGGTAGGCAAATTCTGTTGATCACCTTCCTACCTGAGTCACGACAGTGACACTTTAAATTAATGATCAGTGTTTTATTATTTTTATAACTACCTTGAATTCCATTTTTCTCAGCAACATGGCTTTCTTCTTTCATACTACTTGAACAGTTTGTATCAACTACACTGTTCTGGACTTTCAGATGAATAGCACAGGATGGTGCGACTGACATCATGGAATGTCTCATAAATATGAGAAAAAAGTGCAGCAGCAGCTGAGGAGCGAGAACACAGGGACGATTTGAGGGCACATCAAAGCTAGATCATTAATTTAGCTTCCCTGGACCTGAAACCATTGAAAATGACACAGAGACCCTAATCTGAGGACTGAAATAGATGGTACTATGTCATAATCAGATATACTGCAGTCCAGTGGCTGGGGGGGCAGCAGTTTTCAGAGAGACCTGCTAGGGACTGTGGTGCTGCCCCATCTGCATGCACCTCTCTGGGCTGAAGGAGGAGGTTGCTAGACTCTAGGCCAAGCCGGCTAGGATTAGGAGGACCCTCTCCCCCTCAGGGCCCACCAGGTCTGACACAATTACCTCAGAAGATGTCAGAGAGGAGGAGCAGCTGGAAATGGTGAGCTTAGGAACGGCAGGGGTAGTGGGCTCAGGAAGGGTGGAAGGGTAGGTCAGATACACATTCCTCAACTGGTACCACTACAAAATTCCTACACCGCTCTGGCAGGGCAGGAATGCCAGGAGGAGGCACTTGTGGTAGTGGCCAGGGAGGATGTGGGGGTCCTCCGCAGTGGAGACCCTAAGGAGGGAGGGAGGTAGAGAAGAGGAGGAGGAAGCAACTTCTGGTGGGGGAACTCAACTGTCAAGAGGGACAGATTTGGGAACAGGAAGGGTTAGAGAGGGAAGTCTGGTGCCTATGTGGTGCCACAGGTCCCAGAGATGGGAAACATATCCTGGGGATCACTCAGGTAGCAGGAAGGAAAGAGGAGATGGATTTTTTGTCCACTTGGGGACCAATGACCTGGCCAGGGACAAGGCTGGGATAGTGCAGAGGGAGTTTAGGGTACTGGGGAGTGGTCTTAGACAGGTGGCATACTCAGTGGATTTCACTGAAGTGCTGCCTGTCTATGACAGGGGGGAGAAGAAGATTCTCCACACCAGGAGCTTCTGCTCATGGCTGAAGAAATGGTGCAGAGAGGAAGGGTTCGGCCACACTGGAGACAGGGAACCCATCTGGGAGAGTAAAGGCCTATATACAGGGGTGATGGCCTGCATCCATCTGGAAGAGGAACTGCAGTCCTCAGTGGACGGTTTAAAAGTTACTTCTATCAACATTTAAACTAGCCAAGAGGGATGGTAGAAAGAATCGGGGAGGCAGAAACTGCCCCCCCTCTGAGGCTGAAGTAAAGAGCAGGAAGATCCAGAGGGGAGAGGAACCTCCCAGGGTGCAAATTAACAAAAGAAGCAGGGTGATAGAAACAGAGAGGAAGGGGAACAGAAACATTTAGAGAGGGGGAAGGAGGTAGGGCAAAAAGGAAAAACAGGCAATAAAAAGCAAAGTGCTAACAAAATCTGGAAGGCCATGTGTGCGAATGTTAGAAGTCTAGGAAATAAGGATTCCAGACCTAGAGGCTATCATGGTAGAGGCTAATTTGGATATAGTGGACATTACCGAGTCATGGTGCACTGAAAACCATGACTCGAACACAGGAAAGACAGGGCTGGAAGAAAAGGAGAGGGTGTGGTGCTTTACATGAAGGAATGCAGATACTGGGAATATGGGGGCAGAGGTACTATGGAGTCACCCTTGAGTCAAGGAATAGAGCCACTATTCACACCACCATGATCTACAGACCTCTGGCACAGCTGAAGGAGTTAGACAAGGTACTGTTGGAAGCCACTGGAAAATTGTCAGAAAAGGAGAAGGTGCTGCTGGTGGAGGAGTTCTGTCAGATGCAGACTGGAGCCTCCCAACTGTAGCTTCAGGTAGAAGTAGGGACATCCTGGACTCCCTGCAGCGGGTATTCTTCAGGCAACTAGTCAGTGAACCCACTTACGATGGGGCAATGCTGGACTTCATACTCACTAACAGGGACAGTGTTGCAGATATCAAGGTGGGAGGCCACCTGGGGACCAGTGATCACCATGCGGTGTGGTTCAATATAAGGACAGCTGTGGAACTGAACCACACACGGACGAGGATCCTTGACTTCAGAAGGGCAGATTTTAGAAAGATGGGTGAATGCCTCAGGGATTACCTAGCAGAGGGATGACCTGGAGTGGTGGAGGAACAGTGAGTCAAGCTAAAAGGGGGCATAGTGAAGACAATAAACCTCTATGTAAAGCAAGTGAGAAAAAGCAAAAGGGGAAAGAGAATGCTATAGTTCTCGAAAGAGGTAACAGAAAACGTAAAGGCTAAAAGGGTTATATTCAGAAGGTACAAGAAGATGCAGAAGGGGAAGAATAGGGAGGTGTAGTGGAGAAACACAGGGAAGCAGGGAAAGCAATAAGAAGACCAAAGGCACAAACTGATAAGAGAATAGCCCAGGAGGTATCAAAAGGGGACAAGACACTTTTAGGTATGTAAACGAAAAGCGGAAGACCAAGGGAGGGATTATAAGGTTAAAAGGGTTGGGTAGTGCAGCACCAACCTGATATTCTCTCCCTGGCTGAAACCTGGCTAACAAAGAGTACACCTGACTCTGTAATATCCCTTGGACACTACACTGTTTACCGAGTAAACTGAATTGGTAAGCATGCAGGGGGCTGTTCAATCTACCTTTGCAATCCACTGCAGGGTCTCATGCTCCCCACGCCTAAGTTGGACCATGGCGCCCAAGCTCTCTCTATGAAAGTTGCCACTGCCATAGCAAGGGCCCCCCTATATGTTACCTCTGTCTACATCCCTCCGGAACCAAAAAGCTGCTTTCCAATCCGTCCTTAATCACCTCTCCCTCCTGCCAACCAAGGTAGAAATCATTGCGCTAGGTGACTTCAGTTCTAACTGGCACTCTGCCTCAGCTGCCCCCCTAAAGGATGCCATAGCTGTGACTGACCTTACTCAAATAGTCCCAGCCTCTACCTATATTAATCCCCAAACTGGCACCTTCACCCTGCTCGATCTAGTACTCACTAACTGTCCCAATAAAATCACTAAGGTCACGGTGCTACCTAATGCGCTGAGTGACCACTCGCCAGTGCTGTGTCACTGGACCTGTAAGGTGACCAAACCAGACCCAAAAGTACTGTCCCAGTGCCGCCTCAAACCTAGTAAGCTGAGGCAACTGAAACAGCACCTAACCAACTGGGATTGGTCTTCCACTGATAACATCCCTGATATAGACTCGGCTCTGGACTTCTTCATTCACTCCTTCAATTCTGCCAGTGACACCTTTTCCCCGCTTGCCAAATGCGGTATCAAATGTCCTAATACCCCCTGGATCTCACAGGCCCTAATCGACCAGATGTGCCATAGAGACACTCTCTGGCACACTGCCCTTGAATCTGGCAAGCCATCTGACAGACAGCGCAATCAGGCGGCCAGGAACAAATGTACTTGGGACATCCGAAAAGCCAAGGCTGACTACTACTGGGCATCTCTCACCTCCTCCTGAGGCTCAAGACGCAAGTTCTGGGACAACCTGAAGGACCTCAATGGAAAACCCATATCTGCCTCCCCCAACAGCTCTGTGTCAACGGCTGCATCACTACTGACCCCGAGCTCAATGCTAATGCCCTCAATTCCCCTTTCTCCAACCTCAGCAGTGTGCTCCCTCCTAACTTCTTTGATCCCATTGCCCAACCCCTTCCCCCTACCTTCAGCTTCCCCCCCTTTCATTTCAGAATTATCTCCCAGCAGGAGGCGAGGCCCTACCTGCTAAAAGCCTTAAGCAAATCCCACTTCAGCAGTGATTCTCTGGATCTAAAATTATTGCATCTAACCCTTGATGAAGTCCTCCACCCCCTAACCAGCATCCTAAGTTGCTCCCTTTGCCTAGGAAAGTTCCCAACCAAATGGAAAACTGCTCTCATCACTCCCATCCATAAAAGCAGTGACCATACTTTGCCAGGGAACTACCGCCCCATCTCTATACTTCCCCCGCTCTCCAAGGCCCTAGAAAAAAATCATATCTGTCCAGCTCACTGACCACCTCTCTAAATACAACCTTTTCTGTCATGAAGAGCATGGCTTCCACCAAGGTCACAGCACCACCTCAGCTCTTTTAGAATTAACCACTGCCCAACCCAGTGGCACTGAGGGTTGAGGTGCCGGACGCCATACCTCGCGCCACGCTGGCAACTCAGGTTCAGGAATGGACTCAGGTCACTTGGGGGCCAGCAGGGGAGGCAAGGATGGAGTGTCACAGCTCTCCTTCCTCGGGGTAGGCATGGGGGGTCTGTGCTGTGAATGGCACAGCTAAGAGGGCTCGCCCGCACCCAGGGTGCTTGGTTGCCTCCGCGGAGGTGGAGACAGCTGCTGCACCCACTGCATGATGTGCAGGTGCAAAGGGGTGAAAAAGGAGAAAAATCCCCAGTGGCAGGATGACGCCTCGACTCCCCACAGGCACCGCTCCCAGGCCGGGCAAAAGGTAAGCCCCGCTAATTCCAGGGGACAGAGATGGGGGGAGGTCAGGCAGAAGGGTGCTGTCAAGGGGAGGCGTAGAAACAGAAGCTGTGATAAAGAATTTACCACTGCCATTCACTCATCCCTTGACAGAGGGCACCTGACCGGGTCAGTATTTGTAGATCTGTCAAAACTTTTTGACACCATGCATCACTTCCTGTTACTTGCTACCCTCTCCCAATTGGGGCTCTCCTGAGATGCCGTTGGATGGTTCTCTAGTCAGAGATAGCTAGTCGCTATCTGGAAGATCACAGCAGGTCAAGATAAATAACACTCTCTCATCTAGCCTCCCAGTCATCTCTGGGGTCCCCCCTGGGATCCATCCTGGGCCCCTCCTCTTTATTATTTTTCTTAACTCCTTCCCCAAGGCATGCACTGGTAAAATGCTCTCATATGTGGACAACGCAGTACTCTTCTTGACTCACCCTGACCAAATCATCTTACAATAGTCCCTCCAACAGTTATTCAAAGAGGCTAAGTCTTGGTTCACTGAGCATCGTCTTGTCCTTAACTATAAAAAAAACAAAGCTATGTTGTTTGCTAACTCCCAGAACAAACTTAGTGGCCTCCCCCTTCAAATTCTCAATTCCCTACAGGTACCCCGGAACAGGAAAACTCCTTCAAATATCTTGGAGTCACCCTGGATTCTGCTCTTAACTATCATGAGCACATCTGCCTCCTTAGCACCATTGTAAACACCCACACTGGCCTACTCCACCGCCATAAACACTGTCTCCCACCTGAAGCTTTACAGCTTGCAACTGCACCATCTTTCCTGTCCCTCACTGATTATGGAATAATGGTCTATGGGGCTGCTGACACCACCGCCCTCAATAGAACTAGGGTAGCACTAAATAAGGCTTGTCGCCTTGCCTCTGGCTGTGAGCATCTCACTCATACGTGTTCTCTCTATAGCCTTACACACTGGCTTGACTTTGACGGAAGATTTAAATACCAGACCTGCCTCTTCGCCATGAAAATCGCTAATGGTCTTGCCCCCTTGGCCTCTCACCACTACTGCGGTCCGCTCCTGCACAAAAATGCACCCATAGCTCCAATAAATCCCGCTTCCAAGCTCCCAGCTGTAAATCAGCTTTGGTTCGAAGAACTTTTCATTACAGGGCTCCTCTCTGGATGAACGCGCTCCCCAACACAATCTCTGCTGAAGCTAAAATTGGCCGTTTCAAACATCTTCTCAGGAAACTTATCCGTATCAAAGAGGCCTGTGACTGCTTCTAGCCGAACCATAACCCCTCAGTTCATGTCCCACCACACTGCCCCCTCTCCCACTTCACACAGCTCCTCCCTTCTTCCCTCAGCCTATCCAGTTTTTAGGCTCCAACATACTCTCCACCTTCCACGATGGCCATCAGAACTATAAGTTACTCTGACAAGGACCTAGGTTCTCCTAGGGTGTTTTGGAGTTCTAACCCCCCCCTTCTGTGCACGAACTTATGGTTGTTCTGTGTAGGATTCTGATGTTCTCTTATGACCATGCAACCTCTTGGTTGCTACCCTGTTCTTAATGAAACTGTAACCGGTTTTGTATTTGTTGTTTATCTGTCTAATGTCTGTATGCTCTATTGACATGGAGCCTTTGTAAAGGAGTCTCTGACTCAAAGGTTTGCAATTCTGATATGATAAATAATAAAAAAAAGGAAAGGGAAGGAGGGACTGTATAGAGGGGAACTAAGAAAAGGCAGATATGTTGAACAAATATTTCTGCTCAATGATCACAGAGGAAGGGGAATAAGAGGGCCCACAAAAAAGTAACAGGCACTTTGAAGTGGGGGAGGTAGACACTTCTCTTTTTTCTGAGAAAGTACTGAAGGCAATCGCTAATCTTAAAGTGGAGAAAGCGATGGGACCAGATGGGGTGCATCCAAGGGTATTGAGGGAGCTCAGGAAGGTACTGGCTGTACCTCTGACAGTCCTATTTAACAGATCACGGGAAACACAAGTGGTTCTGGTAGACTGGATGAGGGCAAATGTAGTCCCACTTCACAAAAGTGGTAGCAGGGAGGAGGCTGGCAATTATAGTCTAGTCAACCTGACATTGGTGGTGGAAAAGTTAATGGAAACACAGCTGAAAGTAAGGATTGTGGAATATCTTGAATGCAGCAGGTTACAAGACCTTGCAACATGGATTAACAGGGGGGAGGTTAAGTCTCTATTGTACCCACCATTTTTCTAGGCTGTAGTTTGTGCACTTCTCTTCAGTGTCCTACATTATTGTATCCTGATCATCGTAATACTGTTTGTTCTAAATCATTGTATCCAGATTATTGTATTACTGTTATCTATATTGTACTCTCCCGGGTTGTGCCTGAAAATAGGCAGGTTTTGCCCGTATATCCTTACGACTGCGACACCCCCACAGCGAAACCTGCACATTGACAACAACCCGCTCCGATGCCCACAGTGCAAAATGGGTTGTTGCATTGATGTGCCAACACACCGACACCCGATGCTGGCGTACTCTCCCCAACATCCGCCTGGAGTTGATAATTTCATGACCGGGTGCAGGAGGGGCATAAACCCCCCCACATTAACACTGAACAGGCGTAGCTGTGGGAACGTGGTGGCATAAGGGTTGTCCGCGACTATTTGTCGCTGTAGGGGAGGTTGGTGAAATCTATTTTACTGTAGCATGGTGGAACCAGTTTTGCCTAGTGCACTTACCCGGTAAACAAAAACTAAATAAATAAAGTCAAACAAATACAATATATTTCTTTGGATGACCAAGGACTCAGATCAGGAAGGAGCGGTAGACATAGCCTACCTAGATTTCAGTAAGAGTTTTGACACCATTACACATAGGAGCTGGGTAGCTTAGAGGTGGGTAAAAAGGTGGTAAATGGGGTAAGACATTGGTTAGGGGACAGGCGACCGAGGGTAGTGATAAACAGAGTTTGCGCTGAGGATGATAGGGTGACCAGCGATGTACTTCAAGGATCAATGATAAGACCATTCCTCTTTAATGCGTTTCTGCTAAGCAGCTGAAAGGGAAAGCCTGCCTCCTGATGAGAAGAGACCTGAGAAACCTAGAGGACTGGTCATGGGTATTGCAGCTGGGTTTTAATGCAAAAAAGTGCAAAAATAATCCACTTGGGGCACAGAAACTCGGGCAGGGCACGGAGACCAACAGGGGATGAGTGATATTGAAGACAACCAAGCAGGAAAGAGACCTAGGAGTTATCCTACTAGATGACTAAAAGGTGGCCAGGCAGTGTGACAAGGCAGTCAGGAGGGCTAGTGAGATAATGAGGTGCATAGAAAGGGGTATCAGCAGCAGAAAAGGGAGGTGGTGTTGCCCCTATGTAGATCACTGGTAATATCTCACCAACAGTACTGTGTCCAGTTCTGGACACATTTCCAGAAGGACACAGATAGATTGGAGGCGGTCCAGAGGAGGACAACTAAAATGGTGCAGGGTCTGCATCAAAAGCCCCCTAAGGAGAGACTAAAGGACCCTGGGGGGGTGGAGGCCATGAGGAAGGACCTGAAGATTCTGGAAGGGTGGTTGGAAACTTGGCAACTGGAATTCAATGTCAAAAAGTGTGCAGTGATGCACATGGGACGCAAGAAGCTTACACTCTTGGGGGGGTAATTAAGCCAACTGAGCAGTAGAGGGATCTGGTGATCTTAGTATCAAGCAGCCTTAAGGGAGGTCATCAATGCAGCAAAGTGTCAGGAAAGGCAAATAGAATGTTGGCGTGCACTGGGAGGGGCATAACAAGCAGAAGGAGGGAGGTGCTAATGCCTCTTTATAAAGTCATGGTAAGGCCGCATCTGGAGTATGGGGTCCAGTTCTGGAGACCATACCTACACAAGGACATAGATGGGATTGAGAGGGGGCAGAGAAGGGCAACCAAGATGGAGAATGGTATGCAAGGGAAATCATATGAGAAGAGATGGCGGGAACTGGATCTGTGCCCACTGGAGACTAGAAAGAAGAGGGGGGACATGATAGAGACATTTAAGCACGTAAAGGGGATCAATAAGGTAAGGAAGGGGAGGGGAGCTTATTTAAGAGGAAGGTGGGCGTTAAAACTAGAGGGCATAGTCTATGATTGGAGGAAGAAAGATTCAGGAGCAATGTGAGGGGGGGCGTTACTTCACAGAGAGGGTGGTGGAGGCCTGGAATAAACTACCAGAGGAAGTGGCGGGGGCAGAAATGGTGGAGGGATGCAAGAGGGCATGGGACAGACATAAGGGGTTGGCAAGTGGGGGGAAGGGGAGGGGAGGTGCTGTGACAAAGGTAATGAATAAGGGGGGCAGACTTGATGGGCTAGAGGGTCCTTTTCTGCCAACAGATTTCTGTGAGTCTATGATTCTACGACTATGCACACCCTAAAAGAGGGAAAGGAGATATGATAGACACCTTTGGGGTAAGTAAGGTACAGGAGGGAAGTATTTTTTTCAGAAAACAATAGTGCTCAAGAACAAGGGGTCATGCTGTGAAGCTGGAAGGGGTAGATTCAGGAGAGATATGAGGAAGTACTTCTTCAAAGAATGAGTGGTGGATTCCTGTAACAGCATTCCAGCAGAAGTGGTGGGGCCAAAAACAGTGGTGGGTTTCAAGAATGCATGGGATAGGCAGAAGAGAATCATGGTGGAAAGGAAGGGGGGGGGAAGAGAGAGGTGTAGATCAAGTAGGGTCTGTGATGAGAATGTAGATAGGGAAAAACGTGTAGAATGGGTAAGGCCAACCGGCCCTTGTCTGCCAAGATGTGGAAGAAATTAAAAAGTAATGTCTGCTCACTGGTACATAAGCATGTACCAGTTATAAAGAAATATAATGAATCCCAAAAATCTCTCCCCCCCCCGTGGCTGACCCCTACAATTAGGAAACTAATCAAAACTAAAAATAGTGCGTATTTGAGGGCAATACACTGTAATAATAGCCATTGCTGGGTAGTATATAAGGAGTGTGTAAGACGTACCAAAAAGGAAATTTCAATAGCAAAAAGAAATTATGAAAATAAATTGTCAACTACAGTACAAAATAACTACAAATCCTTTTACTCATATATCAATTCTAAAAAGGGTGATACTGGAACCATCACCTCCTTAAAAAAACAGGACTGTGAGCTGACCTCACACAATCAGGAGACGGTGCAATTATGTAATACATACTTCTCTTCAGTATTTAATAAAGGGTCAAATGCAGTAACAGATGATAGGAATAAATCTACAACGGGGAGTGTTAAACTTAGAACCGCCGATGTAACAAAACAACTACTGGAAATAAATCCAAATAAGGCACAGGGACCAGATGGTATACATCTGAGATGTATTAAAGAACTAGTGCATGTGCTGTCAGATCCAGTCACTTACATTTTCCAAAAATCCCTGGATATCGCGGAGGTACCAGATGAATGGAGACAGGCTATGGTTATTCCTATATATATATATACAAAAAGGGATCAAAACAGGAGGTTGCCAACTATAGGCCCATTAGTTTAACCTCATTCTTGGGTAAGATCTTAGAGAAAATAATCAGGGACCAGATCTTGGACTTTCTAAATAGTGAGGGTATCACTGATTACTCGCAGCATGGATTTACAGCAGGTAGGTCATGTCAGACCAATCTCTTGAAATTTTATGGTAGGGTCAATAAAGCCCTGGATATGGGTAATTCAGTGGATATTGTATTTCTTGATTTTGCAAAGGCATTTGATAAAGTGCCTCATGAGGAGTTGATAAAAGCTCTAAAAGATTTAGGGGTCCATGATAATTTGACTTACTGGATAGAGGCTTGGTTAAAAAACAGAAAACAGTGGGTGTGTATTCGAGGAGTATGTTCCAACTGTGTGGATGTGACCAGTGGGATACCCCAGGGATC
Organism: Neoceratodus forsteri; assembly: GCA_016271365.2. Classification (NCBI taxonomy): domain Eukaryota; kingdom Metazoa; phylum Chordata; order Ceratodontiformes; family Ceratodontidae; genus Neoceratodus; species Neoceratodus forsteri. Next base: position 909,117,916 of record CM028136.1, read on the forward strand.
CGTTTTGGGACCTTGCCTTTTTAATCTATTTATTCAACGTGTGCCAAAAATGGGGTGTGGCTATCTAAATTTGCGGATGACACGCGTGTGGGATTTCCCGTTAATAATATCGAGGAGGCTAAAATCCTACATGCAGCCCTAACTGATTTGGATGCATGGGCAAAAGCAAAGAGCTCCACATTTAACATGGAGAAATGCGTTGTTATGCATATGGGGAAAAACAATTTGCAGTATAACTATAAATTGGGAGGCAAAGAGCTGAGGCAAGTACAGAATGAGAAAGATCTCGAAATACAAGTTGATAAGGAACTAAAATTTGGTACACATTGTGGCCAGGTGGTAAAGAAGGCTAATGGAATACAGCACTGCATATTTAAACATATTAAGAGTAGAGATAGAGCAGTACTAATGCCCCTGTATACCTCATTGGTGCGTCCGCATATGGAGTGCACAGTTCTGGGCACCTTGTTATAAGAAGGATATTAAAGCCTTAGAGAAGGTACAGAGAAGAGCTACTAAAGGTATAAGAGAAGTACGGGGATTAAATTATGAGCATAGATTACAAAATCTTGGACTTTACTCCTTGGAGTTTCATAGACTATGTGGTGATATGTGCCAGATATTTAGAGCACTTAAAGATGACCATCTAAGGGAACAACAAGGGCTAGTAATAAAGAAGCAGACATACAATACTAGAACAAATAGCCTTCTGTTATATAAAGATAAATTTAATACCAAAATAAGGGAAAAGTGGTTCAATGTGAGAATCACTGGCATATGGAATGCACTTCCTAACAAAGTAGTGTTAAGCCCTACTGTGGATATTTTTAGAAACAGGCTGGATGCATACCTAATAGAAAAGTGTGTACAGGGATACTTGTAGAATAATTGGTGAGCTATATGGACATGTGTCTTCTGTGCTCAGATACAACCTATGAAACCTATATAAACTAGTAGGTATGGGATGTCTGAAAAGCTAGAAACAGGGGAAGGGATAATAACTGAAATGATACCAGTTTCTGGTAGATCACATCCCCCCACCCCACTGCAGAGTTTGAAGAATGCAACACAAATTTCAAGAGTTTACTTGGCGGCTAGTCCCATGGCTACCAACCACCTTCCACTTTGAGCAACTGCCCATCCCTCCACTGCTCCAGTAGAGCAAACTGAAATCAGCAGTTGGTTGAGGGGTCTGGCACAAAGCAAGCTCCAAATTATTATGGTCCCAAAGGTCCACATTTGTCAAGATGCCAGGCCCTCAAGCTATATGATCTAGAGAACAAAAACTGGCTATACATCCAGAAAAGATCAATGCCCCCCCCACCAGAAAAATACTGCCTGCCCCTCTCAATAAAGTGTTTTAAATTCCCAAATTTCTCCATACCTAGATATCGATCAAAATTTGGGGATTGTACCTTAGCTGTTTCTGTCCCTTGGACATGGGCAGTAATTAAGAAAAAAATGTAACCTGAATGCCCTACTGCCTATTTCCCGTTTAAAAACTTTTATTGATAGGTTGGTGTTTAGTCAGTGTGATTGCTTTGGCCAAACTTTTATTCTTTCATCATAACCTGTATTCAGTTATGAAACAAATGTGCTTTGTATCTGTGTTGCTTGCTCAACCCAGCCTGTGTGTTGCTTGTTCAACTGTACTTGTATATCTTTTCATTGCACTTTGGATGTAATTGTAAATGAGAGTTTCTCTCAGTTTGCCTTCCATAAACTGATGATGCCATTACAAATGTTTATTGTTTTATAACACAGAACATGAATTTACAGTAGGATACTAGAACTTTACTGTCAACTTTACTTGGGGGGGGAATGCTACAAGTCTCAATGGCTGAGAGGGCCCTGGGGGTGGTGGTGGACGTCAAGATGAACAACTCTAAGAGACCTGTAGGAGGGCAGCAGCCAAAGCCAACAGGATGCTGGGATGCATCGCTAGGGGGATCACTTCCAGAAGGAGGGAAGTGATACTCCCTCTGTATAACTGCTTGGTGAGGCCACACTTCGAGTACTGCATGTAGTTTTGGAGGCCACACTTAAAGAGGGACATTGAACTCCTGGAGAGGGTCCAGAGGAGGGCAACCCAAATGATCTGGGGCTTGGGGGACAGGACCTATGGGGAGAGGCTCAAAGAGCTAAATATGTACACACAGGAAGAAAGAAGGGACCGGGGGACATGATAGAGGTCTTCAAGTGCATTAAGGGGGTAAATAGGGGAGGAGAAGACAGGGTGCTCTGAAGGAAGGGGGGGGCAACTAGAGGGCATGGGTGGAATCTGACGGGGCGAGATTCAGGGGAGAAAGGAGGAGGTGCTACTTCACTGAGAGGGTGGTGGAGCCACGGAATGTGCTGCCCAGGGGGCTGGTGGAGGCAGAGACGGTGGAGGAGTTCAAGAGGGGGTGAGACAGGTACAGGGGAAGGGTTCTGGAAGCAAAGTCCTGTGCAGTGAGAATATCCGGGACTGGGAAGGGAGAAGCCAGAGAGGGCAAGGGGGGCAGCAAGGTCAGCTCCAAGGGTGGGGGCTGACCAAACGAGCAGACACGAAAGATCATTAGGCCTATTCTGCTGGCATTTTAGTATGTTAATAACAGCGTATGCAGCATGCCTGTGACACAAAGCAAACTGACAGTCTGCTTTGTGAAACTGAATGACACACAGGGTGCTGCAACCTTCCCCCCACCTGCACCACCACCACCGGCGCGCTGCACAGGAAGTCACTTGATGGCATGCAGAACAGAGAGCGCAGGAGTGTTGGGTTCACGAGGAAGAACCACTGATATGGCTAGCATATTTTAGCCTACTACACCCGCCCCCACAAAAAAAAAAAAGTAATGAACTGAGGGTCAGATGGGTGAGTTTATTTTTGAGAAATATAGCTCTTTGGGGCCTTCAGCAAGTTGGGTTAGGGAGGGCGAGTCTTAAAAAAACAGCATCGGGAATGGCACTGTGCCAGCTGCCCTATAGCAATTACTGCTGGTTTTAATTTTCTATTTTGGAGCAATGAAGGAGAGGGTGGGGGCAGAGGGTAGGTGACCACTGTGGGGTGGTTGATGGCCATGGGACTGGCCACCTAGGGGAGGGGGAACTCTTTTAAAGGCTTTTAATCATTTTTTTTTAATCATGAATCAAAAATCCCTGAATAAAGACAGAAAACATGAATGAAGGTATTCATACGCTGCTTATCAACATTAGTTAGCTGGCCTCTTTTCTGCTGTGCTATGACAATGACAGTATCTCATAGAAGAGCCCCAAAAAGGACAACACCTATTACTTTGTAGCTTCATGTTTTCAGCCTTTACATCTGCCTGTGAGGCCTTTGGCACCAAACTGTTCTACTTAATGGATTTCCAGCCTAACATGTTTCATGGTGATTTGTATTAATACATATATTTATACTACTAGCGGGTGTCTAAGTGAATGCAATAAAACATGTTATTAGGCATCTGCAGGGATAATTTTTTTTATCTCCCTACAGTGTTGTTACCATCCCTAGAGATATGCCTGCTCCACTAGTTCCTGCATTTGATGCTGCTTTTGCCACTAAAGTCTGAACTTTCATTTGCTGTCGACTACCCAAAGCTGGTCACAGAAACACCTATATGCTGTTTGTGCTCGGCTCTAGGACCACTCATGGTTTTGATGAACACTTTGTCAAATAACAGATGAAAAACTTGGGAGAGACAAGCCTTCTGAACTTGCATTAAACTGTTTCCCTGGGCCATCCACTCAATGGCACAAACAGGACATCGCATGGGGCTGTTGTGTAGACTGTAAGCTTTTCATTTCCACTGCCATGTAGACAACAATGCCCCCCTTGCAGTCGCGGCTGTACCACTTGTTGCCAGGGAGCACTGTTGCCAACGGTATCCCGTGAGTCCAGCGACCATGACTGGGCACCTACCGAAACGGCAACTCAATCACAGCACCTCACAATACAGTGACCAGGGAGGACGACTGGATGGGGGGTGCACGAATATAGCGACATTGTGTCGCTACATGTATACGTGTGCAGAGGGGGGAGCAAGCATGCACAGCGAGAGGCAGGACGGGAGGGAGGGATTGTGAGGGGTGGTGCCATGGCGAGCTGCTCCAGTGGCGTGGTGGGTGGGCACAGGGCTGCGCTGCACAGGGTTGCCAGGTTGGGGGCTGGGCACAGGTACCTTTTGTTGCATGGCCAATTTTTTCTTCCCCGACATGCAACTCCCTGTAGCTGAAAATCCTTCAGTAAAGGGGAGCAGCAAGCCCTCACATTAACATTTATAATGTACGCCCCGCTCCCTTTTTGCCAGTACATTGCCAAAACATTTTTTCGCAAGTGTATTCACTATAACGGCGATCACTATTCTGTGATCGTCAGATACACACAGATTCTCTGCCAACATTCTAGAGGAAATAAAAGCTTACACATGGGTCCATGTATATCCTTCTCATATATATATATATATATATATATATATATAATATACACACACGTATATACATAGATACACACACACATCTATAATATATATATATATATATATATATATATATATATATATATTAAACACGTTGTTAATGCATCAGTTAGGGTTCATATTAAAGTGACAGAAGTATGGAAATGTGGTGTTAGGGTTCAAATCCTAACATGCCCCCAAACCCTCCACAGACCAATAGGTGTCAGGGTGTGACATGGTGCAAATCTCTTCACAGTAGCCTGTTAGTGAACACCTGATAACAAAGCTCTACATTTAAGTATGCAGTAAGACACATCAGGGTGTGGGTAGTTATGTGATAAATACACTCAGGTGTGTTGCGAGTCATGAGATATTTACGCCAAGTGCCTTCAGCACCTGGAGAAGAACAGTTAGCACATACCTACCCACACCCTGACATGTATTACTGTGCTTGTAAAATAGGCTAAATAAGTCAGATTAAAAAAGGCAAAAAATGATATTTTCTTTGTTAAAAGTAACTACAAAAGAGGGAGCAGAGCCAGCAGGAACTGAGACAAGTCACATCTTGGAAGGCTCTCCCTCGTAGAACCTTTCAAACTCAATTTTTTTTGTATCATATCTTTATTAAAGATTTTTCAGATATGTATCGCATACAGTGAGGATGAACACTTTACTTTTAGGTGTCCAAACACATAATCAATCATGTACATACAAATACATTTAAACACATAGTATAACACCCCGAACCCCCGGTAGGGATGTGAGATTCCACATTGCAGCACTTCTATACTTAATTAATACTCTAGGTAACCTGTATATAGGCTATCCTACGTAGAGTCAAGAAAAGTAACATTATATAGATATGAGAAAAAGAAAAGAAAATAGGATGGAAAATAGTGCCCTCAGAGAACACTGGACATTCAACACTGAGAAAAAAAAATTATATTTTATATACCACATGATTTAACAAGAAAGAAGTGTGTTTTGCTCTATGCCTAAATTCATCAGTATCCACATACAGTTTGTGGACTGTCAATTCCGTTGACCCTTTCCAGAGCTTTTTCCAATCCACTTACTCCCATCAGTCCTCCGAAGTTCTTATAGCAACTACACTGTTCCCCCTTCTCGTAGTACCAGTGTCTCTCTAGGGGTAGAAGCATTCAGGAATTTGTCCCAATCACTTAAGAATCTTTCCTCCTTTCCCTTGAGCACATATGGCAGCCTGTCCACTGCTAATACCGTCAGAGTTAACCCCCTCCACTGGTCCACCATTGGTACAGAGTTAGTTACCCAGAGGTTCTGTATCCCCTGTTGAGCAACCACCAAAAGGATTCTCATCCATCTGGGGTATAGCTCCCATTCGCCGTTCCCCAAATCCTTCATACCCAGTAATAATGACCTTGGGGAGATCTCTACTGGGCGACCCTCCATTCTGGAGCACTCACTTGCTATTCCCTTTCAATACACTTTCAGTTTTGAGCAATCCCAATAGTAATGGAAAAAGGTGCCTCGGGCCTCTCCACATTTTCCACAGTTCGGGGACATGCATGGATAGAACTTATGAACTACACTAGGCGGATAGAACAAGTGGTGCAAGAATTTGTATTGCATTTCTTTGAATTTGTTACACAGGAGTCCCATATGTGAGCTCAACACTAGTTCCCAACTGGAGTCCGTTATTATTATACTGAGATCCCTTTCCCATCGGTCTGGCATTGTGTGTATCCCCCAGAAAAAAAATGTCTATCTAACTTTGCTGCCCGGCCCATCAGCCCCTTCTCATTTGTTCTGGCCCCTAAAATTTCCCTTTCTACTTCAGTCAAGAGGGAATCATCCAATGAGGGCCTCTCCAGCTTTCTGCAGTAATCTCTAACTTGAAAGAATCTAAACAAGTGCGAAGCAGGTATGCCCAACCCCAGTTGGATTTCCTGAAATGTATACATGCCTGTTTGGGTGAGGAGACTCCCCACAAATCACACTCCCCCGCTCCTGCCACATCCTAAATCCTTCATCAGCAAGCCCCGGGAGGAAGTCCGAATTATCCACCACCGGTACCAGAGCGGTATTCAGCTGGGCAGCTCCCCTTCACTTCTTAATAGCCACCAGACCTCTACAACTGACACAACCAGTGGGTTGGGATCCCCCAGGTGCCTATATGCTTGTATCCCTCCCGCGCCCAAATAGGCCAAAACCCACCCTGGGCACCCTCCATCTTCCAAATCCAGCAAAGTGGCTGCCCCAGCTCTGTTAACCCAGTTGTGTATGTATCTATGATGTGTGGCCAAAAAGTATCCCTTAATATCCGGGAAATTCATGCCACCACTTTCCCCTGTAAAATTGTAAGATTACACTGTGGGCTTCACAGCCCACTACCCTGGGGGAACAATAGCCCCTCTGTGCTAACAGTATAAATTTTAATATGCTCTATAAAGATTGGGAAGGGACTGTAACTCTGGCTGAGCTGCCAGCCAGACGATCCCTTTCCACTTCCTAGTCTGCTCGCTCTGCCCCCGCACTCCTCCGGATTGTGACGTTTAACCAGGGAGAGCGCAGGGACGTGCCCCATACAAGTATATGGGGCTAATTTTCCGAATGATTTTACAAACTTTAGGCTACCGTTTAAGAAAAATGAAAGCCACTGCTCAACTATTATTTATTTAGTTTTTGTTGACAGAGTAAGTGCACTAGACAAATCCTGCCTATTTTCAGGTATGACCCGGGGGAGGGGGATACAGATGAATGCCAAATGACCTTGAACCAGATTAAGCTGTTGGTGGTATTTTTAGTGAATGAGGGAAATTTGGCCAGGACACTGGGGAAATTCCCCTACTCTTTTCGATAAGTGCCATGAGATCTTTAACATCCACCTGAACTACCACCAATCCAGGCAGATGGGACCTTGGTTTAACGTCTGATTCAAAAGATGGCACCTCAGAAGTGCAGCACCCCTCTCATGCTGCACTACAGTGTCAGAACTGGAATATTAACCCAAGTGCCAGATGTGGGAACTGAACCCACAGCCCTCTGATCTCCCAGCCTCAGAGGCGAGTGTGCTACCTACTGAGCCACTGACACTGCTTAAAATGATTAAAATCCAGAAATTTAACTCATGGCTCACAGTCTGCAAAGCGCGATCAGCTACAGCACTCACAGAAGCAAAAGAAGCAGCGGTTTCAGCTTTTCGGGCAGCCACATCCTCGGTGGGACCGCAAAAGGAAAATGAGTTACTTCACTTCTGAGAAGCTTTAGAAAACACAATGCACACTGCCAGCCTAAGGGCCCGCGGTCTAGCCGAGCAGCACAAGGAGACAATGAACAAGTTTTGCTACTCAATGGCTGAAGAGAACTTTTTTATTAGACTGGTCCCCTATTGTTCATAAAGTCATATCCCATTACATCACGGAGGTGACGAGAGGAGACAGCAGGCCCATGGACCTTCCTTATCACCCTGGCCAGAGAACATGAAAAAGACTGAATCATGTTGGCAGCAAAGAAAAGGGTCCTTTGGAACAGGAGGACGGGAGCAGGATATAAGTGTTTCACTATTTGAGTTATTCCACCAGGGAGCAAAAGAAGGAGTCTGATTGAGTGAGGGCTACCCTGCGTTCCCTGGGGATCACAGATGCGATGCAGTTTGCTGCAAGACTGAAGATTATCTATTGAGGAAAAAATTACATTTTTAATGATCCTGTTGATGCTGGGAAACTTGTCAACAAAATAAAACTGGACTTTGATAACCAAGCGGCACAAGAAGTGGAATCAGACAGAGTTATACCATTTAATATGCACTGTGAGTACAAATGCATCTGATGGGGATAAGTGGAGCAGAGGTTTGCCTTACAGCGTCAACTTTAGAGAGCTATATGCTCTTGCGGGGTATATCCCCAATAATTCTCATTGTATTACTAGCCTCTGTTATGTTTAACATTTACTAAACAAAAAAAAGGTATGTGTTGCTACAGGAAAGTATGTTGAATACTGGTACTACAGCAGTACTAAATGGTACCTACCGCGTGGTGTGTCAGTTGGTCCCAGCCCACAATGTGTGCTTATGGTACTAAGACTAACTTTGTCTCGCAAGGACTTTCTGGTCACTGAACTATTTTGAACATTCATCTTAACCAAGTCTGGGGTTATACACTCGTTTGGTTATATAGTTACAACTTGCTAAAGTGAGTTAGCAGTTATAATGATGCAATTGTTACGGTACCAAGATGCTGCCTATCAACAGTTCTGCTTTAATATGTGCTAATGTTTCATAAGGTTCTAGGTGGAAGGGAATCTGATAAAAAATGGCCATCTATGTACTAAACAATAATTATATGCCACATAGCCCAAATGGCAGTTATAGACAGCTGCAGATCGTATGTGCTTTAATATTGCAACATGGGCTTCCTCAGTGCAGCAGTTACTGGCTTATGTGTACACTGTGATGAAATCGCAAAGTTTTATTGCTGCTTTATAAGATTACCCCCCTATAATGTAACGACCCGAGTGTAATGGTCATGGTTCCCGTGATAACTATGCTGAATAGTATGCTGAAATGTATTCAGTGTAGATTCTGTTTAATAAAACACATTTTTAAAAAGTAACTAGTAAAAAGTAATCCATCCCACCTGTCCATCATCTGTCTCCACACACACAGCAGATGGAATGTTTGTTTATCATGGAATGCAGGAATTCAAACTTGGGCCGAGGTCTATTGGCAGAATGTTCACCTCTCCCCACACAAACACACACAAGTTAAGGCCTCAATAAATCCAGGGATTCAATTGTTTTTCTTGGCCGTGTAAACAGCAAAGATTTCCCTGTAGGTAGGTAAGAATATGAAGGGGTTTTCTGATGATCAGGAAGGAAGCTCAAGAAAGTAAAGCTATGAGTAGTACTTCATTTTAATGTTATCTGTATGTAAAAAGGGGATTATAAATAAAGAAAACATGTAATTCATTTTAATACATGGGTTTTGAATGGAATACCATTTCAAAGCATACAAAACAAATCCGGTAATATGATCGCTCCCAGAGTGATAATAGTTCAGTTCCTGACTGACAATAGCATTGTTCAAAAACGGTAATAACATTGTTCCGCACCTGAATGATACTATGATAATCAAACCACAACAGCGCAGCCGCAAGTCTGCCACCCCACATCTTCCAAAGCGTGCCTTCTGACTAGCTGCTTTTCCTTTGTGGGCGGGCAGAACAAGTATTAAAACATGGCAGCCGTCTCTCGCTTAGCGAGAGTGAATCGCATCCGATGCTTGGCATTTCCTCAATTTTTTTCTTTTTCTTCCAGCAAAAAATGGACTTATCTAGTTGATCCTGCTTTCACAAAGAAACAAAAAGGTAGGCTCTCAAGGTTCCTATGTTTCCAGAACCTCTTGATGGCATTACTCACCGGTAATGAACAGTAACCTATCCATTATTCCATTTTTACTGCTACATTATGCAGACGTTTGTTTCATTTTTAGGGCCTAGCCTACTTTTTAGTGAGAGTACTGGTGGCAGTCATGTTTGTAATGGCAGTCAGGATTTTTTTTGTTACAAAAGGCATCGATATGTTAGCATTAATGCCAGCACTTTTTTAACCAGAGGTAGTAGTCTCAAAATTCATAGTCGCTGACCAATCATGGTGGAGCAATTTTATAATACAAATTAATGAAATGGGTATTAAAAAAATCCAGAAATTTGATTGGCTGAGAAGCTCTGAACCTAGTGCTGATATCCCAGCACAGTAACACTAAACAAAGATTTTTATTTATTTATTTGAATTTTGGTAACCGGGTACATCCACTGAGACAATAGCAGTCCCTTTTTCAGGGATGACCCGGGAGAGCAACAAGAGAAGTACAGTACAGAACAATTTCACAAAAAGATAATTCCAGCACAGTGCAATTTCATAGAAAGATAATTACAGCAGCAAAAACATACCATAGTACAAAAAACAATAGTTATCATGCACAGCAAAATACAGTAATGGTAGCAACATAAAAACAAATAACAGACTAGGCATCTAAAATATTACAGTTATACATAATCATGTTAAAGTCAAACCATGAGAACAAGTGCAGAACGGTACAAAAGGTGAGTAAGAGTGGAGGGCAGGGAGAGAAGCATAGGTAGGTAGCCAGGCAAAAGAGAGCGGAGGGAAAAACAGCAGGGTAGGAGAAACATAGAAACACAGGATTTGATGGCAGATAAGGACCGCTTGGCCCACCTAGTCTGCCCATTTCCCTACCTACAGGATAAGCTGCAGATCCTAATTAACTAACAGCCTGCTTCCTCTTATCCCCCACTAGAATTGCCATATGTCTGTCCCATGCATTCTTGAATTCCCCCACTGTTTTTGACTCTACGACCTCCTCAGAAAGGCTGTTCCATGCATCTATCAATCAATATCTTTATTTATCCAGGCAGGCACCATTGAGCAAGCTCATTTACAAGGTGGTCCTACAGTCCTACAGTAATAATACAGAAAGACAAATTATAATAGTACAAACAATAAAAATAGCTGCTATTATAATAAAAATGCACATTTACAAGTAATATAGCACAGTGGTCTAAGGCTCTGAGCTGCAAATTTGGTGACATCCAGCAGACCAGACCTGGGTTTGAATCCCACAGCTTCCACTTGCAGACTGTGTGACCCTGAGCAAGTCACTTAACCTCCTTGTGCTCCCAGGTCGCTCCTGTAAAAAAGCTTTCAGCTTAGTGTGCTATACCTGGTTAAACAACTAAATAAATAAATAAATAAATATATATATATTGAACATAAAAGTACAAGGAGTCGTGGATAATGAACATGTGCTGGATACAAGCCCCAAAACTGTGCATTTTGTAGTGGAAAATGTTAGGGAGAGGGTAGGCATACCAGATAGAAGATATCAAGTGCATGCATTATGTAGGGAGAGGTGGGGAATAGGGGCGCAAGCGAAGAGGACCCAATTGTTAGAGCAGAGTGAGGGATTGGGAGAGCGGAGGACCGTACGAAAGGCGACAAACAATTTTTGCCCCAAAACACGGCGACATATGGAGGAGAAAAGCTGTCGTTGTATTAAGTGCAAGAGGAGGAATATAGTAGCAGGGACATAACTGGGAGGGTTCTGGAGGTTGGGGCAGAGGGAGGTGTTGGATGGATGAGGTACTGAATACTTTTGGGGGCGAAAGATGATAATTATCCCCAAGTGCGGTAGCATGTGCTAGAATCAGGCTGCAGCTGTTCAGAGCGTCAAAGAATAAGATATGGGAGTTTGGCAATAAATCCTGTGGATCTGTTGGTGGGCATGCTAGAGGCAGAGGCACACATTTCAGCTACAACCCTCTCTGTGAAGAAATACTTCCTCACATTACCTCTGAGCCGTCCCCCCTCCATCTTCAAATTGTGCCCCCTTGTTCTTGCACATCTCTTTTTCTGAAAGATGCTACCCTCTTGGACTTTGTTGATTCCCTTGAGGTATTTGAAAGTTTCTATCATGTCCCCCTCTCCCTCCTTTCCTCGAGACTATACATCTTCAGCTCCTTTAGTCTTTCCTCATATGTCTTCTAGTGCAGACCCTGCACCATTTTGGTTGTCCTCCTCTGGACAGCCTCCACCCTGTCTATGTCTTTGCGGAGATGGGGTCTCCAGAGGGCCAACAACTTCCTGTTTTCTACTGGTGATGCCTTTCCCTATGCATCCCAGTATCCCCCCGCCCTCCTTACTGCCTTCTCACATTGCTGGCCCACCTTTAAGTCATCTGATATGACTACCCCTAGGTTCCTTTCCATTTTTGTCAGTATCTCAATCCCCCATTGTGTACTCTTCCCCTGGGTTTTTGTTTCCCAGGTGCATTACTTTGCACTTCTTTGCACTGAATCTAACCTGCCATACATTTGACCATTTCTCCAACCCTGCCAAGTCCCTTTTCATCCTTTCCACCCCAACTTGCATATCAACCCTGTTGCAGATCTTTGTGTCATCTGCAAAGAGACATACTTTCCCTTCCAGTCCCTCTGCAATGTCACTTATAAAGACGTTAAAAAGGACCGGTCCCAGTACTGAACCCTGCAATACCCCACTAGTAACCCCCCTTTCTTCACTGTGGACTCCATTTACTATTACCCGCTGTGTCCTGTTGTCCAGCCAGTGTTTTACCCAGGCTACCACCCTGGGACCCACTCCCAGGCTGGCTAATTCGTTGGATTAATATTTTGTGTGGGACTGTGTCAAATGCCTTGCTAAAGTCTAGGCAGGCCATGTCCACAGCCCCGCCCTGGTCTACTACTTTGGTCACCCAGTCAAAGAAATCAATTAGATTTGTCTGACATGACCTTCCTGCTGTGAATCCATGCTGCCTTGGGTCCTGTGCCCCACTGGCCTCTAGGTACTCAACAATTCTTTCCTTCAGAGGTGATACCATCATTTTCCCTACCACTGAGATCAAACTGACAGGCCTGTAGTTTCCTGCCTCTGTCTTGCTCCCACTTTTGTAAAGGGGAATCACATCTGCCCTCCTCCAGTCCTCAGGTACCACCCCATCCTCCCATGATTTATTAAAAAGGGTAGTCAGTGGTGGTGTTACTAGTTCTTCTCTTAGTTCTTTTAGAATTCTGGGGTGAATCCCATCAGGCCCCATTGCTTTATCCACCTTCAGTTTTAAGAGTTCTTTCAGAACCCTTTTTTCTACGAAAGGACTAATATCAACCCCCCTATTCAGAGTGCTTGTATTGACTGGATTAGGTATCTTCCCCTGCTTTTCCACTGTGAATACTAAGCTGAAGTAGTCGTTCAGTATCCCTGCTTTTTCACTGTCGTTCTCTGCCCAATGACCTTCCTCTTTAGTTAGCCTCAGTATCCCTGCCTCAGTCTTTCTTTGCTCCCTAATGCACCTATAAAAGGTTTTATCCCCCTTCTTAACCAAGTTGGCTATCTTTTCCTCAGTTTGGGCCTTTGCTATTCTGACTGCTTTCCCCGCTTTCTTCTGCTTTAACTGGTACAATTATCTGTCCTGCTCCTTCTGTGTTTCCTTATACTTCCTGAATGCTATATTTTTCTCCCTTACCTTCCCTCGCCACTTCTTTTGAGAACCATAGTGTTTTTTTCTTTCATTGTGATTTATTTGCTTCACACAAAGGCTTGTTGCCTCTGTGATGGCAGTTCTGATGTTTCCCCATTATTGCTATACCCTACCTTCTTGCCTGTTTGCTAGTGCTTTTCTGAGGCACTCTCCCATTTTGACAAAAATCAACCCTCCTGAAGTCCAGTACCTTCACTTCTGTATGGCTTGACTCTACAGCTAAGTTTATCGTGAACCACACTGGTGGTCGCTTGTTCCCAGATAGCTACCCACTTCAAGACTGGAGATCCTCTCTCCATCCCCATTTGAGAGTACCAGGTCTAAGACTGCTCCCTCCCGAGTGGGTTCCAAAACTAGTGTCTAAGGCATGCCCTCTGTAGGGCATCGAGAATGGCCCTGCTCTTGGATGTGGTTGCAGCAAAGGTGCTCCAGTTAACATCTGGCATATTCAGGTCCCACATCAGCAATATCTCCATTTCTCTGCCATCCCAAGGATGCCTTCTATCATTTCCTTGTCCATTTCCTCCCCCTGAGACAGGGGTCAGTATACAACCCCTGTGTGGATTGTGGTGCCATTTCCAGTCTCCAGGGTGACCCACAGTGCCTCCTCTCCTCCCTGTTTACCCTTTAGTTCTGTTGCTTTGATCCCTTCCCTTACATAGAGAGCTACTACTCCTCCTCCTCTTCTTCCCTCCCTATCCCTCCTGTAGATTGTGTACTCTAGTATGTTGACATCCCAGTCATGGTTCTCCGTGTACCATGTTTCTGTGACTGCCACGATATCCAGGCATCCCTCTTCCATCAAGGCCACCATTTTGGGGAGCTTTTTACCTAGACTATGGGCATTGGTACTCATTACCCTCCAATTTTGTATGGCTTTATTTCTTTTTGCCCCATCCCTGTCCTTACTGCCTTTGTCTTTTTCTCCATTTACCCCTGTCCTTCTCCCTATCGACTGCTCCATCTTGGTGTTTACCTCACTAACTACCCTGATTTTTTTTTGGGGGGGGGCTAGGATTTCCCTTCTCCTTTTCAGTGCTTCCCCCTTGGCAAGTTTAAATGCTTGCCAATGAAGCATTTAAACCTACCACCTAGGAACCTAGGATCCTGGTTCCCCTCCTGGATAGATGTAGACCATCGTGCCTGTATAGGCCTGCATCCCTCCAGATGGAGCCCCAGTCCCCAATGAAGCCAAATCCCTGAGCTCTGCATCAGTTTTTCAACCAGTGATTGAATCCCATGGTGCGGAGTACCCTAGCCTCATCCACGCCATTGACAGGTAGCACTTCCGAGAAAGTTACCATGTGTGCTACTTGTCTAAGGCCCCCTCCCCAACTCCACAAACTTCTGTTGCACTGCTCTGATCTCATTCTCAACCAGGTCATTTGTCCCTAAATGAATAATGACATCCAGCTCACTTCCCCTTGCAGCTGCTCTCATGATCCTGAGGATTTGTTTCCTGTCCCTCCAAGCCATGGCACCGGGCAGGCACCTTACCTCCCTTTCCCCTCCCTCCCCTAGTTCTACCCCCCCAACAATTGAGTCCCCCACAAGGAGTTGTTTCCTTCTCCTGTGGGGTCTTCTGCCACCCTCCTGTGGGTCTCCATTGTGGAGGTTCCCAGCATCCTCCTTGGTCTCCACTGCGGGTGCCTCCATAGAGGAACCATGCTCCGCCAGAGTGGCAAATGAGCGCCTCTGTTCCACCACCCTCACCCTCCCTGAGCCCACCGTGGTCCAACCACTCCATTTTCCTGGCAACCTCTGAGGTAGTGGTGGTGGCCTGGGTAGTCCCTGGATGGGGGAGCAGGTTTCTCCAATTCTTGCCAGGTCAGCATTGGAGACAAACAACCTCCTCCCTCAGACCAGAGAGGTGCCTGCAAATAGGGCAGCAAAGCAGTCTCCAGAATGTCTCCCGGAAGACTGTTGCTCCACAGCCAGTGCATTGCATCACTCCCCACATGTCTGTGTCTCTTCCTGTTACAGATGATTTTCTTTTGGTTTTTTTGTTCTTGTTTTAGTGTGTTCAAGCTTGTGAGTGTCTCTACCCCTATTCAGTGTGCTGTGCCTTTAAGGATATGAACAGGTGTATGTTGTTAGCAGTTTTGGGGAAGTGATGTCAGAACCCCTGCTATAAAGGAAGTTATGCACTTGGGGTGGGTGGGGTGAGGGGCAGAGTGGGTGAGAGTAAACTTATGCCGTCCAGAAACTATCACTACAACTCTGACCCTCCACCCCGGGGAGTGCCTTCCTTCCTTTCAGACACCTATTTCAGAGAGGTTAAGTAACAGGTCTAGTCACAAATGACTGCAAATATCTCCCAGCTACAGTTCCTCCCTGGCAAATTTAAGTTAAACTAAGAAAAGTCAACTCCAAAAATCAATACTAGTTACTTACACAGGTCCAAAAAGTAATAATTCAATTCAGTGTAATCTAGAAAATAACCTCCTTGATTTAAGGAAGCTTTGGCTGCTTTCTCTCTCTGTCTCAGTAGTAGGATAGGCATCACCAGAAGCAGGAGCACGTAGCAGCAGCAGAGAGAGTGGTGAGCAAATCGGATTGGAACATGGGAAGAGAGAGGCAAGATAGGATGGAAGGAGGAAGGGAGTTCCAATTAGACACTGCTACAAAAGCAAAGGACTTATGGGCAGTAGCTAGTCACAAATTAAGCCGTATGAGAAAGGGGGAGGGAGGCAGATCTGAGAGCTCAAGGGGCTTGTCTATGTCGGACTATCTCACTGAGGTAGGGAGGGGAAATTTATGGACCAGCTTATGCAGGAGAATCAGGGTGGCATACCTCAGTTTAGATTCATATGGTAGCCAACCTAAAGCAGAAAGGATGTCACAGTGATGGTGACGGGCACTGACCCTCAGTGCGAATCTACCTACTCTCTGATATGCCTAAGGCAGGAGAGCCAGGGTAGTGACATTGGTAGATAGTAATAAAGGAGCACCATAGGTTAGGAGAGGGAGAAGGAATGAGGAAGCAATTTTAAAGCAAGAGGCAGAGATGAGAAAGGGACGGATATGGTAGAGGAGACCTAACTTTTGGTTCAGGGATTTGACTATAGTGGATGTATGGATATGAAAGTAGAGTGAGGAACTGAGAGTAATGCCCAGGTATTTAAAGGTGTGGACAGATTCAAGGGCATCCCCATTCACAGATGTAATACTAACCAGGGGGAGGGTACTAGGAGAGGAAGAAGGTATGAGAATAACATACTTTTCGTTTTTTTGTGTTAAGGACAAGATTATTACGCCTGAATCAATCTTCTAGGTTGGAGAAGTCGGAGGCAAGGTCACTGTTTATTTGATTAACGTCAGGAGAGGAGCGGTATAAGATAGCATCATCTGCATAGAGGTGCACAGATGCACCACCACAGTTTCTGGGTAAATTATTAATACACAGGGAGAACAATATAGGCCCAAGAATAGAGCCCTGTGGCACCCCACGTGTTACAGGTCTAAGGCTAGACAGGGCACCAGCCCACTTAACCCTTTGGGATCAGCAGGACAGATAACTGTGGATCCAACCCACGGCACTATTATCAAGATCAGTAGAACCCTGATGTCCAGTAGTCCAAGTGTAATCCATTTAATGCTACCAAGATCTGTAGCCTCACTGACTACTTATGTTACTCAGGCATAGCTGTATCAATACACCACAATTCACTTACTTGTACTTAAAAAGTTGTGTTGTCTGCCATCTACTGGTCAAACAGAAAAATTACAATGACTCAACAGCGCTACTTTTTTGTTGTTCTCCTTGTTTTACTTTTTACTATTTTTAACTTATTTCAGCAAAAAAAAATTTAAAATATTTAAAATGATTGTTTTACTAATCCTGAACCCATTTTAAAATCTCAATAAGGCACTCCAGGGTGTGCTGTGTGCTGGGATAATGGCACTTCTTGAGCAGTGGAAGTGTTCAGCCTTTGGCCTTATACTTCACACCACTGAAGGTGTGCCGCTATCCCAGCACAAAGCACATCCTGTCATGCCTTACAGCTTAAGTATCACAGTGGTAACAAAAAAATCAATGTAGTAAGAAAGGTGACTGGGCACTTCCATGAGAGATCCTGTAACCGTGCTGATGCTCTGCGAACAGCACCGGTTTCCCATCAAGCATGGGTGACTTCCAAAGTTCAGCTTTTGGTATTCAAAGCATTAAATAGATTAAATCTGGACTACTGGACATTAGAGACCCACTGGCACTCCCTCAATCTGGCCACTTCCAAAACTCTGCAATGAAAGGGTCGCCTCCACAAAGCAGTGACACACTTGAGAATAGCCACAGAGTAAGCCTTTTCAGCTTCTCTGGTAAATATTAAATAGCATCAACTATTTTAAATATTGAAACACAGAAATACAGATGACAATGGCAGAAAGAACGCCCAATGGCACATCAAGTCTGCCCAGTATCTGCCTGCATTCACGCACTACCTAATGCTGGACCTAAGCTAGTCTACCAATGGCTTGGACTGTATTCTCCCCCAGCACACTCAACCCTTTCCTCAGCAACCCAAAGCACTCACAACTGCACACTGTAACACCTGACCTCAGCCCAGAGGGGTCAGGCAATCCTACTTCCAACAGCCTCAGTGCGCACTGCAAAACTAGTACTGTAAACCCCCCCTCACCTGCAAGCCACTGCACCATGCCTGTACTGAAACAGTCAGTGAGAGATCCAAAGTCACTCTCGAACTTAGAGCTAGCAAAGTGCAGCACTGACCCAATAGGCCATTTCCAAAAAACATGATTTTTTTTTTTTTTACAACTTTGTCACCCTTACCTGCCTGAATGCCTTCCGGAGTGGTCTCTCAGTGTCTGTCCTGATCCCGCCGCCTGAAGCCTCTCCTCTTGCTCCTCCGGGCACTGCCTCTCCACTATCTCCCCGCTAGCCACCCGACCCCCCAGCTCTGAGTCCCCCTGAGATGGGACTGCCAGATCACGCCTCCTGGAGCTCCATCTATAATCTAGTCGGGCTACGAGGAGACGGAGAGCAGAAGAAGTGCTAGGTGGAGCCCGACATTGGGCGTGTGGACCCAACACCCTGGACCTCTCCTTCATCTATCTGGAGGAAGTTTTTTTTCTAAGTTACACCCTACTTCCCTCCCATCCCATGCCGAGCCTCGGACGCAGAAGACATCATCATCAGGGACGCCAGCTGTGGCTCAAAGTCCCTCTACTAATGCCCTAGGCGTTACAGTACCTCCGGTCTCCACCGGGGGCCACTGCAGAGCCAGGCAGAACCCTGGCTCCCTCCTGAAAGAGAAGAGCTATCCTCCGGACGCTCGATCCTCTCTCTCCCCTGCCAACTCCCAGCAGCCCAGGCTCGTTCCCGAACCCAGGTAGCCAGCGTGGCGCGAGATGTGGCGGCCAGCACCTCAACCCTCAGCACCACCAAGCTGGCCAGAAAAACATGATCGGAAGAATTCTGAAGCACAGGAATCAGCATTTCAGCCAGTCTCACCCACGAAGAAAATCAAACCCCATTTACTATGTGGCTGAGCAATTTCTGTACATGCTGAAATTAGGAAGTAAGCAATTTAAGACACTTTATGACCAAAGGGAAGCCAACAGAAAGCAATCCTGTATACTGAATTTAACCCTTCCAGCAATCTCCTTCCTTGGCAGCTCCTAATTTTCCCAATAACCTCAAAATGACATCCCTTCAAGAACATCAAAAAGATGGCACTAATAGCCAAGAAGCAGCAATCCAAACAATATGAACACAAGACCAAAAGATTCCCTTAAGGAAAGGCTACGCTAACAAAATAACTCAGACCACTGCCAAACTAGTGAATGGTGCAGATTCATTGCTGCTCAAGAGAGGAAACCAATGAATCAGCACCATTCACTAGTTTGGCACTGTCCGAGTTATTCTGATAGCGAAATCTTTCCCTAAGGGTTTTTTCTGGTCTTGTGTCTCTCAAGCTTCAACCTATACATAAAGCTTACTGCCAGAGTTGTTCTAGGACTGCAAGTCAGTAGAGCTCCAGTCTTGCCCCCCAGCTGTAATGAGGAAATGTATGTGCTTAAAGGATTATCTTTCAAAACTTTAGTCTGCCAGGAACTAAGTAGATTTTTGCCACACATGTTTTTCTCCTCTTGGTCGGTGCGAACAGGCTTTCAATCCTGTCCCCACTTCCTCTCGCCAAGCACTCACCGTACTGGAACAACCCACCTGTAAATCTTCCATGGATTGCCCCCATAGCAGGCCAGGCAGGGGAGGGCCATCCCCCCTCCCCCACCTAATAATACACATCCAGACTTGGGAAGATAGCCAGTCAACGGCACAAGGTGGAGGAAGGTGTGCAGGGCTTCATGCAGCTCACACCAACCATCTTCCACTTTTCTCCCTTAGTCTTGCTGTGGCATGCGAAATACATGCGTGTCACGGCACACATGTCTACAGCACTGCAGCTCCTCCCTTCATGTCTCTTGCACTGCTAGTGCTTCTCCCATGCTTCCACCTGGGGACAACCAAGGGCCGAGAAGGCAAGCCACCCTGGGAAAGGAGAACTGTCCTCCAGACACTCAATTCTACTCCCCCCATCCTGGCGACCCGCGCTTGCTCCCGAACCCAGGTCGCCAGCGTGAGAAAACGTATGGCACAAAGTGCATCAGCCCTCTTCGCCATTGGGCCAGCTAGGTAATAAGTATTTTACTTACTGGACTTCAAGAAAGCCAGCTTGCAAAGTGATTGCAGTTCAAAATCACCACACTTGTTGCTAACCCCAGCAACCAAGTGATCTATAGTCAAGGGTCTTGCAATGGGTTCCAAACCCATTTTTGGGGTGGTGAGCCGACTCTGTGAAGCGCACATGCACCTACTGCAGTGCCTTAAGGAAAACTAGCTGAATTTAACATTGAAATGATAGAAAAAAAAGTCACCTAATGCCCTAATGGTAAGCCTTGCAACTTATCAACCATGCTCACCACCAGGGCTTGTGTCTGAAGCCTGAGCCTTCACAGATTGGCAGAAGATGCAGTGCTGAGTGTCCATCTTAGACACTTCCTGTCTTAGGGTGGGTGGCTTCCACCATTAAATGACTGCCCCCTTGGTGGCCCTGAGGGAGCCATGTGGGCAGGAACCAAGCCTCCAGATAGAGAGACATCCTACAACTGCTGTGGCACAGGACACTGATGGCACAGAATGCAGTGGCATCATTTGTTCAGTCCTAAGACGAGTGTCCACGTGTAGTGCTGCATGGGCCATGTCCCAGCCTACTTCTCGTTAGTCACAAAGGTGTTTATTGACTGACTAAGCTGATCAAGGTGGTAGGCTCCCAAGAAGAAGGGGGCAAACTTCAGTAGGACCCAAACAAGCTGGGTGACTGGTCAAACTCATACAGTCTCAGATTCAATGTGGCCAAATGCAAGGTGCTACACTTGAGGAGGAAAACCAAAAGTAGGACCTATACACTGTAGGGCCCCTTCTGCCACAACGGAGGAAAGGAGGAGAAGGACCTGGGGCCATAATAGGCAAGTGGCAGGAAGAATGACGAGCAGTGTCAAGAATGCTGTGGTGCATAAAAAGAGTGATGATCAGGAAGGCAGGGGACATTATCACACCTCTTTACAAGGCCCTGGTCTGGCCCCATCTGAAGTACTGCATGAACTTCTCAGCACCCAATACAAAAAGGACATGGAGGCAGTCCAGATGGTGCAACGTAGGACCACTGAAATGGGAGACAAAAGCTATGACAGGCTGGTGGCCCTTAACATGTTCTTATTGCAGGAAAGTAGGGTGAGGGGGGACCGATGATCTCAGTTTTTCACATACTCATGAGTAGTGACAAGACTGAAGGGCCACCAATGTTTATTTTAGTTTCTTTTATTTATTTATTTATTCTTTGTTAACTGGCTAAGGCCCACTAGGCACAAGTGCCTGTTTTCAGGGGCAACCCAGGAGCTTTGGGCTAGTTAAGTGACTTGCTCAGAGTCACACAATATGCAAGTGGAGTCTATGAGAATCAAACCCAGGTCTGCAGGTACCAAGCTCATTCACAGTTTGCTACTCTAACCTCTAGGCTATACTGCCAGCCAAAGAAACATAGAAACACAGAAACACAGCCCTGTTAGGTTTTGCTGACCAGGAAAAGAGGACCAGACAATGCTGTCTATTTTCAGCCTCGTCATGAGAAAAGGGGCTCCAGATGCATACCAACCTGAAATTTTACCAGATTAAGCTGTCATGGTATTTTTATGAATGAGGGACACAAGAGCAACAGAATTATGCATTAAGCAGGATAGCAAGAGGAAAAAGAAGAGGAGACCATTATAGTTTTCCAAAGAGGTAGCAAAGAAAGTGAAAGCCAAAAAGATTGTATTCAGGCAATACAAAAAGACACAGGCAGAAGGGGATAGGGAGAAGTACCAGGAGAAGCAAAGGTAGGCAGGGAGGTCAGTAAGGGAAGCCAAAACTCAGACAGAAGAACACACTGCAAAATCAGTGGGTAGAGGGACAAAACCTTTACAGGTACATAAGTGAAAAAGAAAGGCAAATGAGGGATAGTGAGACGGAAGGGGGAGGATGGGGCGCGTGGAGGATGACAACAGTAAAGCTGACATATTGAACAGGTATTTCTGCTCAGTCTCACTGAGGAAGAGGAGGGTAATGGGTCTGAAGGAGTACAAGGGTGAGAATGGTGCAGAAATGGACACAAGTCCCTTTACACGAGAAAGGGTCCTGAAGGAACTGGAAGTAATAAGAGTTGATAGCTAATGGGCCAGATGGGGTGCACCCCAGGGCCCTTAAAGAACGAAGAGAGGTGGTGGCTGAACCTCGGACTATCCTGTTTAGCCGATCACTGGAAACAGGGGAGGTATCCAAAGACTGGAAGACAGCAGATATAGTCCCCTTATACAAAAGTGGGAACAAAGAGGAAGTGGGGAACTACAGACCAGTCAGCCTCACCTTGGTAGTGGGGTAGATCATGGAAGCACTACTGAAGGAGAGATTGGTGGAACATCTGGTTGTCAATGGAATACAGGCCCCAAGGCAGCATGGTTTCACCAGGGGGAGGTCATGTCAGACTAACCTCGTTGAATTTTTTGACTGGGTAACTAGGGAGGTGGATCAGGGGAGGGCAGTGGACATGACCTATCTGTACTTCAGCAAGGCTTTTGACACTGTGCCACATAGAAGACTATTACACAAACTGGGGAATATGGGTGTGGGCAGGACAGTAGTGTGGTGGGTAGGTAACTGGCTGGGCGGCAGGACACAGAAGGTGGTGGTAAATGGCTGTCACCCACAGAGGGAAGAGTTACCAGTGGGTACCACAGGATCAGTGCTGGATCGGGTCCTATCTGAACATCTTCATCAGTGACATTGCGCAGGACCTAGAAGGCAGAATTTCACTGTTCGTTGATGACACAAAGCTCTGTAACAAAGTAGACACACCAGAGGGTGCAGACAGAATGAGAAGGGACCTGCAGAAACTTGAAGAATGGTCAGGGATTTGGCAGTTGAAATTCAATGCAAAGAAGTGCAAGATAATGCATATGGGGCACAAAAACCCTGGCACAATATATCAGTTGGGGGGTGAGGATATAGCATGCACCAAGCAGGAAAGGGATCTTGGGGTTATCATCTCTGATGACCTCAAGGTAGGGAAACAGTGCAACAAGGCAGCAGGTAAAGCAAATAGGATGCTGGGACGCATAGGCAGGGGCATCACCAGCAGGAAAAGGGAGGTCATAATTCCACTATACAAGACACTAGTGAGGCCCCACCTGGAGTACAGTGTACAGTTCTGGAGACCTTACCTACGTAAGGACATAGACAGGGTAGAGAAGTTTCAGAGGAGAGCAACTAAGATAGTACATGGATTGCATCACAAGTCCTCTGAGGACAGGTTGAAGGAACTGAATATGTACTCCCTGGAGGAGAGGAGGGAGAGAGGGGATATGATAGAGACATACAAGTATCTTATAGGGAGGAACAGGGTGCAGGAATACACTATTTTTAAGCTTAAAAGATGTTCCAGGACTAGAGGGCATGGGATGAAGAAGGAGGACAATTCAGAGGAAACGTGAGGAAGAATTTCTTCACAGAACAGGTGGTGGACAAGTGGAACACCCTGCCAGAGGAAGTGGTGGGGGCTGGAACAATCACAGGATTTAAGAATGCATGGGATAGACATAAAGGAATTCTGGAGGTCAGGGGTAAGAGGCAACAGACTTCTAGGAAAACATAAACTGGACTTACAAGCTCAAATGGGCAGACTGGGTGGGCCATAGGCCCTTATCTGCCGACACTGTCTATGTATCTGTATATTTGGCTAGGACACCAGGAACATTCCCCTACTCTTTCTGAGAAGTGCCATAGAATCTTTAAAATTCAACAACCACCAGAGCAGGCAGACAGGATCTCAGTTTTCAATCTCAGTTGTATATGGGAATTTAAAGTTGCACCTGAAGGACAACATACCCCAAAAGTACAGCATCTCTCAGTACTGCACTCAGGTGCCAACACTTACGGTATGAGCCCAATACCTGTGTTTGACTAGAACCTTCTGGCCTAGAGGTGGATGAGCAACCCACTGAGCCACACCTGTTTGAGCTGGTGTCCTCCAAACAGACATAGGGACATTACCCAAAGCTCAGAGGTGGTAAATTCAGGTTTAACATTAGGAAGCACTTCTCCTTGTAGGTGAGGTGAACATATGAATCAGCCAACCAGTGAAGATGTGGATATGATAGTACAGGCCTTCAAGGTACACCTGGACAAATTTCTGCATTACAAGGGAATGAATAATACAGTTTAAGTTAGTACATGTCTATACAGCATACTTATTAATACCTGCTTACAAAGCGGGGTGGGGGGACATGGTGGAAGAGTCCCTTCCAGCGTTAAATTACTATACTATGTTAGTTTCGTGGTGACTTAAGTTATTTTTTTTATTATTGAGTTTATATTTCAAACAAATACAAGTATAGCCCGAAGGTCAATGCATCAAAAGGTTACAGTCTAAATATCTGATTTACAATATCATTGGCATACCTCTACTGATACCTCATAGGGGATTATCTATGTATAATTATATTTTCCTACCGCGTTAGACAAAGGCTATTGCTGCCATGAGTGGGGATATATTCCATAAGATCTTGAAAACACTATCAAATTAACACCTCTTCAATAGATGACCTTCCCCAACATCCTGAATAGGATTATATATAAAAATACATAGAGTTCACTCCCACCTCCTAAACCTCTCATAGCTAGCTTTAACCAATCACTTTTGTCTATTTTCCAACTTTATACTTACTTTTTCAATTATATCACTGTGAAGCTACTAAACTACAGATTTTCTCCAGTTAGCTATATTTTAACCATTTACATGTCAACTACATGATTTATTAAACTGATGCAGAACCCCAATTCAGAGAGCACGCGGTCGTTTAAAAACTGCGAGCATACGAGACGCTCAGCCCATCCTTCCCTTCCACCATAACAAAAATTATGAACACCATTACTCAAGTATTTCAATGATGACAACATTTGGGTAACAGATTTAGTGTCCACACCATAACTTAATGTCCATATTTTCAAAGTGGGAAAGGCACAAATTATATGACCACTCTCTCAAATTCTCCTGCTATGATCTTGCCAAACAATATTCCACTCCCCAGTTTTCAGATCCCTTCTTCTATCTCCGAACCGGAGTCCTCTCCTCGCCTGCATAGTCCACTTCTGTTTATTGAGCAATTTTCCTACGTCCACCGGAACAGCAAAATGGTAAGTCTTATTGCCATAAACTATCTTTAAATTCGCCGGCATAAGCATTACGTGGTGGACCCCCATTTGCTGAAGCTTTGACCTGATCACATCAAATCCTTTTTTTCATTGCCATGTGGCAAAACTAAGGCCTGGGAAAATATGTATGATGGAATCCTGCCACTGCAACGGACCCTGTTTCCGTGCTTCTTGGAGTATCAAGTCTCTCTCTTGTAAGGATCCAAGAATTACCAGAACAGCTCTTGCCTGTATATGTACAGAATCTACATGCAGGCGGGCCCCTCTGCTGTTAACTCTGTAGGCCCTCTGCACAGTAATCAAGAAGTCTATCTGCAGATGGTCTGTTAGTCATTGTGCGATTAAACTGCCCATTTTCTCATCTTCTACTGCTTCTGGGAGACCCAAAATTCGTATATGGGTCGCCCGCGACCCGTTCTCAAGATTCTCTAATCTTCGTCACAGAAGCAGATTTTCCTTCACTAGGCCTGCAGTAGTTGTCACAGTTTTGTCTGCCGTTTTAGTAGGCTCATTTGCTGTCTCCTCCACCTTCTGCAGTTTTGTTTCCACGATAGTCATTCTAGAAGTAAAGTCATCCATCTTTTTACTGATCGTCTGGATGGCTTTCAGTAATGCGGCGCTAGATGGTTGGTTCAGGTCAGTTGTCGGAGGGCCTCAATCTTTTTCTGGACCCAACTGCATTTCATTATGCTTGGTGCCATCTCCACCAACGGCAGTTTTTGGATGACCCATTCCAGCAATTTAAAGATCTGAAATCAGGTACAGGACTATTCTCTGCAGTTTAGAACTTCAACAAGTAAGTTAGACAACTAAATAGAGTATAAATTAGTTACTTATAGCTATTAAGGTACGGCGCTACGAAATGAAGCTGCTTTCAGCTCTGCTGCTGGCCACACCCCACTGGTGACTTAGGTTTGAAGCAAAAGGCACAGTGAAATTTTTAGAACTATGGAAGGTGGCACCCCACTGAAGTGTATAGAGTGTGTTTCACACTCAAGATGTCAGAAAATCAGCCCAGTGGCATGGAGGGCTGAGCACCTGACCTCCTGCCATGCCGAGAACAGACACAGGTCGTACAGGGGCTAACAGGGGAGGGAGGGAGGACTAAGCGTCCCAAGGACAGCACTCCTCCCGGGGAGGGGGTACCTGCATACTGCTAGGCAGCTGCCATCTGGAGGTTCCGAGTGACAGTGCAGAGGGACACTAGGGAAGGTGTTCCATCCACTTGATGCCATCCCCCCCCCCAAGTGTGGCAAGATGAAGAGCAGGTGCCCTGCAGTCTCCACATCTGCAAGTGGGCTGTCCAAGTCCTGTAAGCAGAGGACAGATGGCAACAACAATGGTTAGTCCCAGGGAAGCCAGGTGCGAAGGGGTGGTAGACCCAGTCTGGAATGGGGCCGGTCAGCAGTCAAGGAAAAAAACTACTAATTAAAAAAAAAAAAAATCAGATAATGTCTAAAACTGGGGGCAGGGCACAACACTGAGAAGTGGAAGGGATCAGGCTGCCAGGTCCACAGAGCCGAAGCATAGTCCCGTCTTTCTCATTCACAACTGCAGGAAAATTTGTAAAAAAAAAAAAAGATTACGAACTGGCTGCCTTACATGAAGGCCAAGCTTTCTTTGTGCAGGTTTCAGGTTTCACACAATCGATACTCTTTAAAATCAAATCCCGTAAAGCTTTTAGTTCCCTTTCAAGCTTAATTACTGCTTGCTCCTCCCCACAGCATCCTTCCTTACAGGACACCAAAATCCCAGATATGCAGTTCACACCTTGAATAAACAAACAAAAATAGGGCATTATAACAGAACCCATAATTGCTAACTTGGCATAGTATTCCTGGTGGATCTGGGGAGCAAAGGGACAGCCATACCCTCCCGTAACTTGCTGCTGCTGCATTTCACTTTATTGAAGAAGTCTAATAAACTGATTGTATACAAATATTCTAGATTACACTTGTATTGTTCTGTCAAACTGTTATGAAAAACATAACAGCAGAAGATATAAAGGACTAAAAAAAAATAAAATAAAAATTGCCTGTCAAGGATGGACACCATACTAGCACCCCCTATTGCAAAGTCCTGGATCTGACACTGATAGTATTTAATGAAAATATGTCTCAAGGTGAACGTCTCAGGCCCCAGTGCTTGACTTAACTACCACCACCATACTTGTCAGGTACTGCAAAATATGGCTAGCCCAACTTGACTACCAGAGAAGGAAAAGCTACAGTAGGCTGGTAGTTCTGCTTGGTGAGGTAGGACCCCCCCCCCACCCCAGGCAAGTGGGACTGGGGCATAGCAGATAACGAATGTAAATAAAACAGGAAAAGAAAAGGCTAAGTGTCAGCAGCTCAGGTGGTAGCACTGCCACCTAATAGCTAGGAAATTCAACTGGTGTTCTGGGTTCAAGTCCCACACCAGGCACATGGGCTAATACCAGCACTTAAGTTCTATACTATTGTAGGTGCTGTCTTTCAGACGACACTTAACCAAAGTCCCTTCTGCCCACCTCTGGTGGATGCCCAGGTGGAAGATCTTGATAGTGGGGCACTTATGCCTAATGACCTGATCAACATTCCCTTTCTCAATAACACAGAAGGTTCTAGAGTGTGTGTGTGTGTGTCCATGTTTTCAATGACTACTGCAGCTACTGTGTATCCCACTGCTTCTGCACTACTAGTTTCTAATGTAAAGTGCTTTGGGATACATAATGCATGTGGCATTATGTAAAGCAAAATCCTAATATGGTCTTTTCCAGGGGTTGAAAAATCGCACTGGCCCACTAGCTAATGCTGCTGTGATACATTTTGTAATGGACTAGTGAAACTTTCCTTTAATTAGCCCTGTTGGCTTGTGCTGGTGAAGGCAGCAATTTACTATGTACACTAGTTGGCTAGTGGAAAAGACTGTGGGCTAGGCGACTGTGCCAGTCCAGTGCCCTCACACATTTTCCCAGATTTAGCCCTGTTGGCTAGCGGCTGCAACCTGAATTTTGACTCAAGGTTTCTGTTCCAAGGTTGGTTTAAGAGTCTAAGCAAGAAATTCAGACCTGATATATATCAGATACACAGCGTTATTTGGTTCAGTTCACGAGATAACGTCAACAAAGTCCCAGTTTAACTCACTGAGCAGATATTTAAATGCAACTATTACTACTTTTTTCTTGCATACAAACAAGATTTCAAACAAGTGAGGCTAATACAGTGCATTAAAAAGTTACACACCTTTGATGTCGTTTGCTAAAGTTTTCCAGACAGTGGAGAACTGCATGCAGTGACCGCACCAGGAGGCATAAAACTGCACCAGCCAAGCAGTGGAGGAGTTGAGCAGCAGCCGCTCGAGATTGTCCGGGGTCAGGATGACGACGTGATCTGACGAGCTGTAGAGGCCCGCATGGGCCACCGGCAGGAGGGGGAGGCCGGCGAACTGCAGGGCGAGCAGCAGCTGCAAAAGGGCCAGCGGAGTGACTACGGGGGAACTGCAGTTGGACGTGGCAGCCGTGCAGCAGCCGCGGAGCCGCCGCGCCATCTTCCGCCTTCGCCTCCGAGCTTTCTTCTCCTCCTTCCCCTGGTTCTGTGTGGCGGGCGGTCCTTCCGAACCGCAGGCAAGCAGCAGCCGTGGAACTCGTTCAAACTGTAGCAGAGTGTCTGACCCTGGCAGCAGATCAGATCCCCTCGGTAATCTTTAATCAATGCTGCTGGACTACCCTCAGGCACACTTGGTGCTTGGCTGTGTGAGTCTTCCTTTCCGTATCTCCCACCTGTGACTTTAAAATTTGCATAAAATGTCTTTCCCAAACTACACATATACACACACGCACTTTCACTATGAACTGAAAGAACTGAGATGGAGGAGGAGCTGCGAGGGTAAATCATCTGAAATTTATTTTGTTACCTTTTTTGACAACTGCTGTTTCCTAGGTGGGGCGTGTGCAGCCTCGGAATATGACAGTTCACATGGTGCACAACGGGATACTTTTGCAGGGGGTTCTTTGTACAGCATGACTCTTGTTGCGTGTGTTGATTGCATCGTTACTGTGTCCTCCAGAGCTCGCATTTATGAAGTTTTAGGTTTTTTGGATTTCTTTAGCCTGATTTAAATTGGTTATGCGTAAGATAAAACCCTTGGTTATTTTTCTTTAGGTGATGCAGATCATGCCTCTCAACCTTTTGTCACTGAAATGAGGGACATGGACATTTTTGGACTCTCAAAATGAGGGACACAGACCCTCAGAATGAGGGACACATCCTCAAACATGGAGATACAAGCTCAGAACATTGTGAAAACCATAGTGTTTACTTGTACAAAGTTTATTTTGGATTTAGTATTTTAGAATATTAAGAGTTTCTGCTTTGAAGTTTGAATTTACAGCGCATTCGTTGTGTAGGCAGCACCTTTTCCATGAGGGACGGATGAGGGACAGAGCAATTTTAAGGGGCAAAATGAGGGATGCCCCTCGTAATGAGGGACTCTTGAGAGATATGATGCAGATATCCTGTGCTGAAAGTGAACAGGAACGCACAGGAACTCGGTTCCTGTACCTTTTCTGAAGCGGGAACAGAGTTCCTGTACTTCTTCCCACTGAAACTGGAAAGTACAGGTACGGAAGAACTTACCGTAACAGTAGATCTTAGAGAAAGGCTCTTGCAGTAGGTATTCACATATAGGACTAAGGCGTCAGGAGCACACAGAAAAATTTCTAGCTAGCAATCTCTGGTGGGGACTGCCCCCACGGCAGGTGACCGGTGTTATGCGACGTCGGTATAAAGGGGTGGTCCCCCACTCCCGCCTTCCAGTTCTTTCCCACCAAAGGCCAAAAGAGGTAAGACGAGAGAGAAGAGGACATTCTCCCCATGGAAATGAAACAAAGAAACTTACGGGGATGGAGGGAGGGAAGGCAATACCTACTTCAAAAGTCTCTCTCGAAGATCTACTGTTACGGTAAGGTCTTACGTAACTGTACTAGCTTACTTCAAGAGGGTTCTTTGCAGTAGGTATTCCCATATAGGACTGAATCCCAAGCAGTCTGGAACAAGGAAAAACACTCAGGAGGAGGATTGTCATCCATAACAAAAACCTCAGGGCTGAACAGGTCTCATGAAAGGAGACCTTGTAGGACAGCCAACCCGAAGCCTGCTCTATGGCGAGAGGCAATGTCCAGCCTGTAATGTTTCATGAAGGTATGGACAGAAGTCCAAGTTGCGGCTGCACAGATGTCTGCCGCTGACATATTCTTGAAACAAGCTGCAGAGGCCACTACTCCTTTGGGGGAGTGACCTCTGACTTGACCCGGAAGGGTCTTGTTGTATTTGTCGTAACAGAAAGTGATACAATTCGCCAACCATTTTGAGTGCATTGCTTAGGAACAGCACTGTTGTGAGCAAAAGAGACAAAGAGCTGATCAGTCTTTCTGAGAGCTTTAGTCCAATTGGTGTAGTATCTCAGGATTCTGTGAACATCCAAAGTATGCAAGAGGTACTCCCCTTGATTGGAGTGTTGCATAAAGAAAGCGGGAAGTTCAATAGATTGAGTTAGCGTAGATTCAGCCACCAACTTAGGGAGAAACTTGGGGTTGATGCGTAGAGCCACCCGTTCCTTGTGGGAAATCAAATATGGGATATTTCACATCAAGGCCTGAAGCTCGGAAATGCACCGAGCAGAAGCGATGGCCACTAGGAAGAGAGATTTCAAAAAAAGGAACTTAAATCAGCTTCTACTCATGGGCTCCTAAGGGGAAATTCAAGTTTCCAGGATGAAATTCAAGTCCCATGGAGGGCAGGAATGTGAATGGGGGTTCTCAAATGGAGCACCCCCCCCCAAGAAAAGTCTTGGAGTCGTCCAACTGAGAAAAAGTCCTGTCTCTGAAGGGAATATGGTAGGTTGAAATAGCTGCCATATGGACCTTTAACGAGGAATGGCTGAGACTCAGGTCAAAGAGGTGACGCATGTAATCCAGGACTTTGTTGGCTGGACACGAGAAAGGCTCAAAGTCTTTTGAGTTTGCCCAGTTGGAAAACCATTTCCACTTCATCATGTAGGTGGACCTGGTGGAAGGCTTCCTCGCCTCTTCCAAAATGTCCACTACTAAAGGAGAAACTCCAAAGCGAGCTTTAGCCATGTCTGCAGGAGCCACACATGGAGATGAAGGGATTTGAGACCTGGATAAACAAGGGTCCCCTGATCTGGGGTCAACAATTGTTGCGACAGAGGAAAAGGTGGTTCCTATGAAAACTGTTGCAGAAGAGAGAACCAAACTTGCCTGAGCCAGAAGGGGATGATGAGAATCCTTCAAGCCCCTTCCGATCTGAGCTTGTTCAGGACCCTCGGAATTAAAGGAATGGGAGGGAAGGCATAAATGAATCTGTTCCTCCAACAGAGAGACAGAGCTTCCCACCAGAAAACATCTCGCCCTGGAGCAAGCGAGCAAAAGGCGGGAAGTTTTGCGTTTTGGGGAGAGGCGAAGAGGTCCACCTGAGGTGTCCCCCACTGCCGAAAGATGTTGTTTATGACCTGCTGATCGAACTCCCATTCATGGGACCTGGCTGAGGACCGACTGAGTTCGTTGCCAGTGTGTTTTCCACTCCCAGAACGTGAACTGCGGTCAGGTGAAGGTGGTGCTGGGCTGCCCAATACCAGACTCTCATCACCTTCTGGCACAGGGGATAGGAATGAGTTCCTCTCTGTTTGTTGAGTTACCAGACTACGCACATGTTGTCTGATTGGATGAGAAGATGACTGGGAAGAATGAAGGGATGAAGAGCCTGGAGGGCATAAAGGACTGCCCTCAGTTCGAGCACGTTTATGTGTAGATTTTGCTCGAACCTGGACCAGCTGCCCTGAGTCCTGTGAGACTCTAGGTGGGCACCCCAGCCCTTCCCTGACGCATCTACCGTCAACGTCTGGGAAGGAGGAGTGCTGCAGAAAGGAACTCCCAGACACAGGTTCTCCTGAACCATCCACCCGTGCAAGTCCCTGATCGTGGGATCCGATACTAGTACTGCGTGGTATAGATCATCCCTGGTTTGTTCCCATTGTGACTGAAGCGTCCATTGAGAGATCCTTATATGGAGCCGAGCGAACAGGACTGTTGGAATAGCAGCTGCCGGGTCGCACCTGAAAATAGGCACCTGGCTGTCCAGCGTGCTTACCCCATTAACAAAAGCAAAAAAATTAGCCCAAGGAGGCGGAGGACTGACCTGGCTCCAACCCTCCTGCGACCTGACAAAAGACGAGCTTGATTCTGAAGGGTCTCGACCCTGTCTATAGGCAAGAAGGCTTTGCCTGTGGTTGTGTCCAGGATCACCCCTATAAACTGGAGGCATTGGCAAGGGGCCAAATGGGACGTGGCCTGGTTGATGGTGATACCCAGGCTGGTGAAAACCTGCAGGGTAAGGGAAAGGGAGTGCAGGAGTTCCTCCTGGACAGGGCCGTCAGGGAGCCAATCGTCCAGGTACTGGAATACCTGCACGCCTCGGTACACAAGGTGGGCCGCTACCACCGACAGGCATTTGTAAACACTGGGGGCTGAGGAAAGACCTAATGGGAGGGCCTTGAATTGGTAGTGGTCCCCCTGAAAACAAAAATGGAGGTATTTGCGATGGGAAGGGCGTATGGGGATATGCAGGTATGCATCCTGCATGTCCAGAGCACATAGCCACTGTCCCTGCTGGGGTAATGTTAGAAGGCTCTGTAAGGAGAGCATTCTGTAGCGCTTGTACTCCGTGAACATGTTCAGGGAGCTGAGGTCTAGAATTGGCCTCAATTCTTCCGTCTTCTTTGGAACTAGAAAGAAAATGGGAATAGTAACCCGTCCCCCAGAGATGAGTGGGGACTGGCTCTATTGCCGCCTTTGACAGAAGGGAGATGATTTCCTCTAGGACCAGAGGAAGATGTTTCGGGGAGTAAGATGACTATGGGGGTGGTTTTCAGGGTGGTTTCTGCAGAAACTCTATTGAGTGCCCTGCGGATATTAGCTGGAGCACCCAAGCGTCTGATGTTATCCTCTCCCAACCCGGCAGATGGGAGGAGAATCTCTCTCCTACCGGTTCCTCTGGAATGGCCAGAGGGAGAGGCAGAGAGTCGGAAGGTGTGAGGCAGTGCAGCAGCCGAGGCTCCCGCAGACTGTTTTTGCTGGGGGGAGTCTTGGTTGCTGGAGGGGCTCGAGGTTTGTTGGCACGTTTTCCTTGAGGCTTTTGTTTTTGTTGGGTTTGGCAATGAAAAGGACATCGATGCCCCTGAGAGGGTCTGTACAAAGTCTGGACAGACTTTAGTGCAGTGCCCTTCTCTTGCAGTTCACGTATGATGTCCTTGACATCACCTTCGAACAGCACCAAACCCCCGAAGGGAGCATCCTGTATAGCGGACTGTACCTCAGGGCACAATCCTGACACACGGAGCCAGGCATGATGCAGTAAGCCCACGGCAAAGGCCAAGCTCCTTCCAGCTGTGTCCACTGCATTGTAGATGGCACGAAGCATGTGCCTATGGGCCAAATGAGTGGAATGGACTAGGTCTCCCAGTTCCTGCTTAGTTTGTGAATCGGGAAGGGAGTCCAACTTGGATTCCCCCTGGCTAAGGATGGACTTCTGGAAATCCCCCATATGGCCGACATAATTGAGGGCCCTGATGCCTAGGGTAGAAGAGGAAAAGATCTTCTTCCCATACTGATCCAGAAGCCAGGATTCCTTGTCAGGCGGAGACGAGCTCAGATGTTTCGGGTTGGCAGAGCGGCTGTGGGCGGCACTGATGAGAGCCAAATCCACCTTGGGGTGAAGACTGAGAAAGTCTGCACCCCCCGGGAGCCTGGTACAGCCTGTCCACCTTCCTCAGAGGGGGAGGCTAGCATGGAAGAATATTTCCAGATGGTGGAAACAAGAATGACGTGAGGCTCTATCCAGGGTGGAATCAGTGTAGGAGCGGTCTCTGGCAGATCCAGATCAGCATCAAGTTTCTTACGCAGTGGGTCTGGCTCCACTGACTGCCACTGGCATGTTTCCTGGATCTTCCTTAAGAATTCCAAAAAAGGAAGGGTCCTCTGTAGGGGACTTCGGAGGGTCCCTCAACCTTGGATGTTCTGGAGTATGGGGCTCGTCTCCATGGTCAGAGTGGTCAGCCTTCAAGTCTGAGTCAGATGTCTCTGAGGAAGAGTAAGAAGACTCCTCCCTGGGAGGGGGAGGAACAACCTCTCTGGGGAGTTCCCTGGGGCACATGTCCTCCCCACATCGGGCGCCAGAAGGTTCTCCTCTGGTGTCGGGTAAAGGGGAGGGAGTCTCCCATCTACGATTTAGGCGGGCCAGTGTAGAGACCAACATCGAGAGATGACTCTCGACCTCCTTGGTGAGCTGATCCCTGGCCTCAGCCCACCAGGAGGCCAAGGTCTCCTTCAGATCTGCCAGCAGCTGTGGAGTGGGTGGCAGAGGTGGTGGAGGAGGTGGGGGGATATGGGTAGTGAGGATACCTGTAATAGAAATATCCGTAGCCCGATGGTGGGAAGCCCGGCATCAGGTACTGAGGCATCGGGGTCTGTGGCGCTGGATAGTGTGGCATCGGGTACTGCGACATCGGATATTGAGGGGCCGGGTACTGCGGTGCCGGGTATTGCAGCATCAGGTATCCTGGTGCCAGGGGCTCTGATGGAGCAGAAAGTCCTGGCAAAGGCCCTGCTGGCGGGCCGGAGGGAAAGTCGGCCTCGCGGGCGTCTGGCCCGGTGTAGGTATACCGTCGAGCGGGTCCGATGGTCCTGACGGAGGAACAGGTCTTCCATCGGGCGAAGGGACGCCAGAGGGTGGCGTCGGGTTGACCAGCGTCAAAACCGGCACCTGAGGATCTGACATCAGAGAGCATAGGAGGGGGGACCACTGACTGCAGCGTCCCAAGGTCTTTGGTTTCAACCTGGAAACGAGGGTTGAAGTTCTCAGGTGTAAATTGAGGGGACGGGGGGACCTCAGTGGGCAACGGGGTTATCCGTTGTGGATAGTCTAGAGTGCCAGATGTAATGAGAAGGTCTATCACAGGCTTCTTTACTGGGCAGTCATCGGAGGAGCCGCCGGCCATCTTATCAGCAGTGTCCAGGTGGACGTTGGAGGAGCCGATGTCTGACTTATCGGACTTCCTGTCTGAGGAAGGCCATGAAGGAGTGGCAGCCTTGTTGGAAGGGGGTTTGGCTGGGCAATCACCCGAAGAAGTGAGTGGCTTAGCAGCCTTGTCCCAGAGGGCATCGGTGGGACCAACTTCCGGCTTACCGGACCTGTTCTGACCGGAAAGCCGCGAAGGATGAGCAACCTTAACGGGAGCGGAGACCTCCTTTGCCCCAGAAGCTTCCAAAGGACCCGAGCATGAGCCCGATGGAGGGGTGATGCCTTCTTGGTCGCCACCAAGATGGCTGTCGAGGAGTGGCCCCCTGAGTGGATGTTACCTTGAGGGCCGCAACTCCAGCCAAAGTCGCAGCTGCTGCGGAAGAAGCATCCCGCTCCTGGTGCTTCTCTTTGCCACACTTCTTTTTGTGGCCTTCAAGGAAGTGGACACCAGCCTAAGCTTCTTTAACTCTTTTTCAATGGAAGCCATTTTCTTCTTGAGGAGATGGGCTTCCAGTGACTGCTGCCTCCTTTTTCGGGTAACTGAGTTGAACTTCTGTCAGTGCTGGCACTTCTCCATGGGGTGGTCAGGTCCTAGACAGAAGAGGCACAAGGAGTGGCCATCGTTGTGTGGAAGCTGGGAACCACACGAGTCACACTTGTTTTTATGCAGTTCAGAGGGCATCAGGGACAACATTCACAGCAGGTGTTGATGAAAACTCGAGAAAAAAGGTTGAAAAAGTTGTAAACTTTAGGACCAACGAATGAACTGACAAGCGCTGTTCTACCGTGAGGAACTTTCACAAGCTGACGGTGGGAAAGAACCGGAAGGTGGGCATGGGGGCCACCCCTTTATACCAACGACTCATGACTCCGGTCCCCTGACGTGGGGGCGGTCCCCTGCCAGAGACTGCTAGCTAGAAGTTTTTCCATGGGGTCCTGACGCCTGGTGGCTTAGTCCTGTATGTGAGTACCTACTGCAAGAGCCCTCTCGAAGTAAGATCTAAAATTCTTAAACCAGCAACGTAATGACAGTTTCTGGGCCTGTGGCCTGAAATCAGGGTTTCCATAACAACATTTGACTTGTACAAAGATGCTGTTTTCCTAGAAATACTTTAATATCACTAAATGAATCTACTAGTGTCTAAACAGATAAATGTGTTTTGACACAGCTATCCTTCAGATTGAGAATATTCATTCTGCATCTCTTATTCGCCAATGCCTGAGTTCCTATACTTCTTTCTACCACTTGCACCATGTAATATCCACACACACACACACTAATTAAGGCTTGTGTTGCCTGTCCGTTTAATAGGCACAATAAGACATATTGGTGTTGCTGGAGACAAATTCTTTGTTGGTGTGGGTTATGTACAAGACTCAGTGACATGCAACTTCAAACATCAGCCAGACCCCACAAATTGTTCTTTAAATCTCCACAGAGTTTTATTTAATTAGCTACAGTTATACAATGGGGTCTAAACTTCCAGAAACCTGATTGGCTAACTATGGTTTTTACCAGTGGATTTAAGTCTAATTATTCATAAGCCTAGTGAGGCCCCTGATTGGCTACTGAACCAGTCATTAATGTCTTAGAAATGATCGATCCAGCTGTCAACCTACACTGTGTGGCACACACGGCTCACGCCACTCTGTTTAAAATTCTTACATAAGATAAAAATAAATGGGGAAAACAGAAAATTGTTATTGCATTTAGACTTATAATCACAATAACAACCTCTAAGCCAGTCATTTCCTTGGATTAATGACCAGCTAGAGGGAGGCGGCCCTCATCTGTGCCTCAGGCCACCCATCCCCCACCTGGTTGTTAATCTTCTCAGAAATTACCAGTTTCTCAGTTGTTATTGCTTAAGTAAATCCTACCATATCTCACAGATAAAGATACAGCAGCCAGAGAATCCTACCATAACTCATGGATAAAGATACAGCAGCCAGAGAATCCTACCATAACTCACGGATAAAGATACAGCTGCCAGAGAATCCTACCATAACTCATGGATAAAGATACAGCAGCCAGAGAAGACGGTTTACAGAAAACAATTCTTCTTCACTCTTGCCGATACTGTTTGCCACTAAGCACTTGAAAATGCAGGCCATAGTTAGACTGCGTCTCTTTCCCCAGTCCACCCAATGTATCAGCAACACATGCACACCCCCGCACTCCACTCCTGTGGACGCCGATACTAGCCTGATAAACACAGCACACACCAATTACCCCAAAAAAAAAAAGGCCTGCAACTGGTCGGGACACTGATTACAGCAAATACCAAATGTGAAGGAGCTTAAAATCAGGATAAACCACTTGATAAAGACATAGGGTTGAACGAGGATGCAGATTGGAATTGCTGCTGGTAATTGTTAGGGATATGAATGCAAACATACACCCAGGCAAGTGAAAAAATGCATTCAATGAACAGGAATGCAGTGCCCCAGGTATGGTTACTTCCTTCCCCCTCCCCCTCCCCAAAACAACTTAAGCTACATACCACTACTGGCCTTTTGACCGCTCCCTGAAGCTACTGGATTTGTGTCACTGTGTCCTTCAGTTATTGTGTTTCTACTGTTTTATCCTTACCCCTGGCTGGCATCTGAAAACCAGCTTCGGCTCAGTGGTGCCTTTCCTGGTTATCAAATTTTAAATAAAAAAAAAAAATACATTTTTATATACAAACGCCACCTCATTGTATAAAAAATTGTAACACAATTTCATCATTGCAATATGATGCAGTCAGTTCAGACTTTTGTAACAGCCCCTTTTGGACTGACCTTGGCTGTTTCCGGGGCCCTCGGGTCTTCCTTGGACACACCTCAGGGGGGCCGGACTGGTTCTCTGGCAGACAAGTGGTATGGGAACAATAAGTTTGTGTGGTGCCTCCACCTGGGGTAGTGATAGGAAATACCTGTGGATAAATTGCAGGTCACCACCCCCAGGAAAATACAGTCTCTGCCCCCACAGTAACTTCCCCACATAGTAAAGGCATACACTTTCCAATAACCAGCAATACTAAATTGTACTATAAACCAACTTTCCATTTTATTAAAGGGTGGGGTAACCAGGGGAAAAATAGTATATAGAATAATATATGGGGTGGTGTGTGTAACGAGAATTTTACACACACCTGAGGTGTTGGATGCTACATATCGAGGGGTATATGTAAGTAATAATACCCGACAGGATGGGTGTTATTAGGATATAATGGACCGCCAAGGGGTGGAGGGTCTTATGGACCCTGGGAGGTCCCTTATATCCCATAACGCCCACCATGGAGGGTATTATTACACTTAGAAAATGGCTTATGTGTTAGATCATTAATAAAATGGAATTAAACTTAATAGGAATCTGAATAAATGTGAAACACAGAATAAAACTATATATATTTTTTGTAAAGTAGTCCCTGGGTGCTGTTGTTTAGGAGAGCCTGACGGAGTGATTTGGATTTTTCTCCCATGGATTCATGGGAGCTGTAGTCCTGTGATCCGAGGTCGCAAAAGGGACAGTAAAAAAATGATTTATAAAAAAAAAAAAAGGCTGTGACGGCTTTGCGGGTTAAACAGAAGACAACCCTATCATTGAAGAGGTACTGTGGGGCCGGTGGGTTACAGCTTTTGTGAGAGCGAGCAAGCCAGTGAGGATCGGGAAGATGCACAGCTAGGAAATAGAGGAGCAGGAGTTCCGTGAAGTTCGTGCCGCAGATAGAGTCAGCTGCTTGGCTGGGACATTTACGAGAGCGGGCGGGGATCATGAGTCGGAAGGGGTCTGAGCACTTAAGTATCATCAGCTTTTTGGGTGGGGGGAGAAATGAAAAAACTACCTTTTTTTAATTGTGAAAGGATTGTATTTTTTTTCCGGTGTCTGTTTCGGAGAGTTACGAGGGATAGGGCCTCTAGTTTTCTGTCTCGCTTAGCGAGAAAAAATGGCAGTACGTTTTAAACTTCAAGTGGCATTATGTTGGGCAGTTGTGGCACTTGTTTTTAGTCGGGTGTTGTTAAGAAATAACAGCCCCGGTGGTAGGGAGATTTAGCCAATCAGAGAGGAGGTTTTCTTTTACCCATTCTCTAAACAACAATAATAAATGGACTTCCATGTCATAATAGCGATCGCAAAACAGCGATTGATATTATGGCGTGTAGATCACCAAAAGCATATCGGGCGATATACATTTCTCGGCAACCACACTTCCAGGAACATTTAGTGTTTCTTGGAGATGTCCTACACTCCCTCCCTGATTTTGAATTACCAACTCTAGGGGGTGTAGTCGAGGAGGGGACAAAACTAGTGCGGAGTAAAAAGAAAAAAATGGCAGCCGAAACAGCAGTAAAATTTCCTCCCGATCCAGCCCAAACCCAGCGTCTGCTGCCACTGAGGCCAGCCACCCTCGCCACTACACCCACAGGAGGCTGGCTTGGCTGCAGCAGACATACACCTACCTAAACCCTCTTCCTATCCTCCCTTCTGGCGCCTCCTCGAAACCCATCACATCTTTTGTAGAAGATAATGATATCGATAAAAATGAGTCACTGTTTTTGCAGTCACTCATTTTTAATCGCTATCATCAATGGGTACCAATGAATGGTAACAACAACTATACCACCCATTATCTCCCACGCCTTTCCCCTTGCAGGTGCATCTGGCTTCCCCCCATGGCCGTTTAGTAACCATTTCACTTTGTAGCGATGGGTACCACGCCAGGGAGTTGGCTCTAAGAGGCTGGAATATGGCTGAATTAAAGTATTAACTAGGAAAATAAACTTTCAGCGGGGCCCGATCATTTTAAATGGATGCAAAACTTTTAACTTTTCTGCCAGGGAGCAACTTTAAACTTTAACACAGGCCTGTCCAGGATTTAACCCCCTTTTTTTCTACCTAGCTTGCTAGCTAAATAAAGACTCCTCTGAACTGCAACTCAGGGGTACTCACAGTTTGTTGCTTCAAAAGGGGTTGCAGACACTTGATTCCACAGTGCTGTGCTGGTATCGGGGGTTGTTGGTGCACCACAGCAGTAGCTAGGTGAAGAAATGAAGAATGCTGGTCTTCATCTGCCAGTCCTTTCCATTCTTCACCCCTGGGGCCTTTGTATGCGGTGTTCACCTGGCAGACCTCTTAATGTCTTCCTCTTCGGTGGCCTCCTCTTTGGTCTGGGGACAGGATAGGTTGGTGGTTCCCCAGACTGGTCACTTGCCTCACACTTTTCTCTGCTGCAGTAAAGAAGCTGGGCTATGGCTCAGTCTCTAGCCCTAGCATGGACAGTTCCTTCGGCTTGTAGAAAAACAGTCTCCAACTTACTTACCCCATCAAGAGGGAACCCAGTTTTAATGTCACTAGAGTCAGGCGTGGTATCGCAAGACTGGAGAACAGCACATGTAGTGCCCCTCCACAAAAGCGGTCCCAAGCATGACCCAGGTAATTTCAGACCAGTCAGTCTAACCTCCATTGTGGGCAAGCTCATGGAGACCGTACTAAAGGAAAGGTTGGTGGAATATCTAGAGGAGCATGGTCTCCAGGATGCGAGGCTGCATGGGTTCATTGGGGGGGAGATTGTGTCAAACGAATCTGATTGACTTCTTTGACTCTGTCACTAAGACAGTAGACAAGGGTCAGGCGGTAGACATCTTCTATCTTGATTTCATCAAGGCCTTTGACTCTGTGCCCCATAAAAGGTTGATCAGGAAGTTAGTGGATCTCAGGGTTGGGGAAAAGATGGCCAGATGGATGGAAAACTAGCTGAGGGACAGAACCCAGAGGGTGGTTGTGGGGGAGTTATCTGGCACCAGAGAGGTAACCAGTGGGAGCTCCAGAGGGCTTGGTGCTGCGGTCGCTATTGTTCAGTGTCTTCAGTGACATTGGGGCTGGCATTAATGGCAAAATGTGCCTATTCATGGATGACACCAAGCTCTGCGGGAGAGTGGACACAGCTGAAGGGATACATGACCTACAGGATCTGGAAAAGCTGGGGAGGTGGTCCAGAATCTGGCAGCTTGGCTTCAATGCCAAGA
The DNA here is from genome assembly GCA_016271365.2 of Neoceratodus forsteri. Classification (NCBI taxonomy): domain Eukaryota; kingdom Metazoa; phylum Chordata; order Ceratodontiformes; family Ceratodontidae; genus Neoceratodus; species Neoceratodus forsteri. Next base: position 909,159,265 of record CM028136.1, read on the forward strand.
AATGCAAAGTTATGCAATTAGAACCAAGAATCCCAGGACAGAGTACTACCTGGGTGGAGTCCAAATATCTGCATCAGAGGAGGAGAAGGATCTGGGAGTGATAATCACTAGTGACCTGAAGCACTCCACACAGTGCAAGAAAGCAGCAGCAAAGGCAAACAAGATGCTGGGATGCATAGCTAGGGGGATCAGTAGTAGGAGAAAGGAGGTTATACTTCCCTTGTACAGGTCCCTGGTAAGGCCTCATCTAGAGTATGAGGTTCAGTACTGGTGCCCACACCTCAAAAAGGACATTAACCTGCTGGAGAAGGTCCAGATGAGGGCTACAAAGATGCAGGTCAGCAGGGTAAGGCATATGAGGAGAGGTTGAGGGCACTGAACTTGTACTCCCTGGAAGACAGGGGAGAGAGAGAGAGAGAGGGACATGATTGGGACCTTCAAGAAAGGGATAAATAAGGTGGATAAGGAGAGTCTCTTTAAGCTGAATGGCAGCCATAACATGAGGGGACACGATCTTAAACTGGAGGGTGGGAGGTTTAGGAGGGAGGTCAGAAAGCACTTCTTCACAGAGAGGGTGGTGGACACTTGGAAATCGCTGCCAGAAGAGGTGATCTTGTTAAAGACAGTGTGCAGCTTTAAGAAAGGCTGGGATAGGCATAGGGGGAAGGTAAGGATTGTGGGTAGGGAGGATGGGAGAGGGGAGGAGGGCTGGGACAGTAGCTCAAGCTGTGTACCCTACAATACGAGCGACTAGATAGACCAAATGGCCTTCTTCTGCTGGCTTCTTCGTATGTTCATATGTTCACTTTATTTTTAGCTGCAGACACTGTTGTTTTGAGGCTGCAACCTTACAGTCTCTGCTCTCAGACCGCAAACTCTGATTGCCCTTTCTAAGCTGCAGGACAGTCAACTTCTCTCTCTCTCTCTCTCTCTCTCTCTGTGTCTCTGGCAGAAATTCTCAAAAGTCTCTCACTCTGGCTGTGGAGTCTCCATGCTCTACCCTCAGTCAAATCTTAGAAGCAGTCAAAATTCTCAGCAGCAGATTCTCTTTCTGCAGAAGGCAGACTTCTGAGCAGCAGGTTCAAATTCTCCCCCTGCTACCACTTGATTTCCTAGGTGCTCTACTTCTTATTTAGCCTCTAGGGCCAGCAAGGCCAAACATAGACTTTTGGGCTAGCAGCCCATAGCAGTCTCTCCTGCTCTGCTCTCTCCAAAGAATCCTCCTGGACCCCATTGGTGGCAAACGGTCCCTTATATCCTTTTTCCATTCCCCTTTCCTGATTGGCTGCAGCAGATGTCCAACTGAAAATTTACTATTCATTGGGCTTACTCGATGCCCTATTGGGTTCTCGTTGGGCGCCAAGAAATGTCCATGCTTTTTCTCTCCAAATCAATTTTGCAGTCTCATAAGGCCCTTTGCAAAAGCCTTGCCTTCGATTGGCTGTGACTGGGGTTAAAGGTGGCTAACATGGCTGCTGAAAACTCATCTATATACAGTCCCAGGCAAAGTCTCGACTTTCAAAGTCGCTTTACTTCCAGGCAGTTTAGGTTTTATAAATATCTGCCCACAGTCCCTTAAATCCTCCCCCTTTTCCCGGTCATCCAACTGCAGAGTTACATTTTAACATACTTTCTTCTGCCTGTCGCTGACGTGGATTTTGCACTGTCTCCAGGTGGCAGGCAGGCTCATTAATATTTATAACCCAGCCTAATTAATATTTGTAGTACACTCCCTTTAGCACTTTTAGGTGCTCTTCAAATAAATTGTTTTGGGGCTTCCCACCCATCTCCCTCATGTTTCTAGACCCTGATTAGCAGATGTTGAGGTCCAGGAGCACAGAAGGAGCTTTTGTTGAGCCGCAGCAGTGGTGTTAAAACAGTTACTGCGCGGACCACCAGCTCGCACACTCACAGTGTGGCTGCACGGCAGTTCCGCGGCTTTACTCCTCCGACCCCTTTCAAAGGGGAAACATATTACTGGGGCTGGACGGGGACCCAGAGGGCTCACAGATCCCAGGACTGCCGGCGATGAGGCAGTGGGGACAGCGCGAGGCAAACAAAATAAGCCCTACATGGGTTGGGGGGCTTACACTTTCACACTCCTGGGTATTATTCAGATGCACAGTAGAACCTATACTCACAGTGTGGTCTGTGCAAGATTGAGCTCCCTGCTACTTCTCCTAAACAGCAGTGTCTTCAGCATTCTCGAGGGGCTGTGTTGGTTGGGCACTGGCTGCCCTTATGCGTGATCACATAAGACCTCTTTCTTCACATTCTTGTAAAGCACCAGTATAAGGCGCACACTGCATCCACATAGCTGCAGGCACAGCCACTTTCAAGATTGTGGCAGGAGCGGGTGCTGCAGACCGTATCCAGGTAATGTCATAACAAGCCATGCAAAGTGCACGGGCTAACATGTCATCACAATGGAATAGCCCCCAGCATGCAAAACTCTGCCCCACTCAAGCAGTAGCATTAAAGTCACTGATCACTGTGGCTCAATGCGGTAGTAATGCTGAGAGGGCAGGTAGGACACGCTGCCACTGGTAAGCAAATCCTGATTTAACTTCACCATAAAATAAGCATAAAAGGAAAACCTAAAGATAAACAGTTAATGTTCTTAAAAAAGCAAAGTCAAAATGAATAGTTTTTAACCCTGGTTTCCACAGCTAACTGAACAGAGAGCTGAGAACTTGAAAGAAAAATGGGAGTAAAATAGCACAGTTCTGTGTTGAATAAAAAAATAGCTACACAGAAAATTTGATAGCAGACGAGAAAGGCAGGGTAAAGCATATTTAACCAAACACAAATCACATCACTCATGATAACCAAACATTAGACACTGGAGAAGAATTTTTTTAAGGTAGCACAGGCAACAATAAAGTAGGTTTGTGTGAATGGGCAGCCACCAAGGGTGACATTTATGTATGAAATGATGTATATTAGTAATTATATACACTAACCAGCATTTACAGAGCCTACTAGATTGTACACAGAGAACTAGATAAATGAATTTTCAGAGTTTTATATGTATCCACATTTAGGTAGCTTGTAATTAAGCAGAACAAAAACAATCAACAGAAAAATTGTTAAATTAACAAAAAGTAAGCACTATTTTCTTGTTTTCATGGAATGTGGAACTGGACAGCAGTAATAATATATAATATATAACTATATAACTATATATATATATATATATATATATATATATATATATATATATACATATATACATATGTATCTCGTATATATAACCCACTGTCACCTGGGGTTACTAGAATCCCGCTTAGATCTAGTCGCAGGCAGGGAAGGCAGCTTGTGAGCCACCAGTTAAGTGGGTTTCACGCTGTCTCACTCTGTTCTCAGTCTCAGCTGAGCCGAAGGGATGACATCATATAGAATTCTCGCAGCAGCATAAGCCACAGTTGAATGTTGCAGCTGGGAGTTAGGTTAGAACGTTGGGGTTTTCAGAGTCAGTGTGAGAGAGAGTCTTGTGCAGTCTGTAGTAGAGGGAGGAGGAGAATTGCAGTTGGCAGTCCCTCAAAGGCCTCAGCTCTTTTGAGAGCTACCTCCATAGTGGGTGTATGTCCTCGCCCTAGAGAAGGACACAGAAGAAACCTTTTTTTTTTTTTTTAAGTGGTTGAGACTGTCCCCCAGTTATTCCAGTGCCCCATCCCTGAGAGGGATGGGGGGGGGACAAGACCAGCTCTTCAGGGGCAATTCCCCTGGCCCTGCTGAATGAAGAGAAGCTGCCTAGAGAAGATTTGTGCAGAGGCACCGAGAAGTACGTTTTGTTGTTTTTCCTGAGAGAAGCCTGTGGGCACCTGCGAACCAGGGTGAGTCTGCTCTGCTAGAGAGCCTGTGCTTAGCCGAGACTGTTGTGTTAAGTATCTGCTATTGTGGGTCAGGAAAGGACAGCCAAGTACAGTACTTAAGTTTGTGTATGGCTTGAAATGCATCTAATCAGTGGGGGTCTACAGGGATGGACATAGCCACTTAAAGAACGTTACAAGTCAGGACACCAGTTACCAGAGACGGTAGATTGTTAAATGAGACATACATTTCGAGATAGCAATCTACAAATAGGTTCACAAGGAAAGGTGTTGACTCCAAGTGAATGGCCAGGTATGAATTTGGGGACAAAAGGTGGGAGACCCCCCCATCTGGAGAATCCAGATTTAACTCCATGGATTCACTTTGGGCACTTATAACTTTCTTCCGGGCACTTGGCCAGTGTCGCAGAAAGTACCCAGACGTGGGATTAAGGATATATGTTTTCCCTTAGAGCTTGGAAGTGCTCATGGGTGGTAGAGGGAGCCACCAGCAGAAATGTCCATGCCAAATAGAAAATGTGTGCCAGTGCTGGCCGAGGACCATGCCAGGGAATCCGGGATAGAGAGAGAGTACCAGTTCGGGCTGAGAGACCAATGTGTCCAGATCCTGAGGGAAAAGTTCTTGTGATGATGAAGATGGTGTGTTCTGACCTCAGCAGTTCTGTACCACCAGTGAGTGTAGCCCCGTTGGGGTCCATCCTGCTTTGTATTCCTGTGTGTAAGTGAATAAAAGCCCCACTTTAGAATCCCACTCCTGGTTTGGACATTCATAGTTCTTGCTTCCTGTGTCCGGAGTTACTTGGGTGCCCCTGTCCAGAAGTACAAACCTAGCCCTGATGCCAAGCAAATGTTTTCTTCCCGAACCCAGGCTCACCAGGTAATGGGTTACAAAATGGAGGCACCAGGCACTAATAAATAAAATAACATCAATCCAGGTCCTGGTTACAAATATGTTTATACAGGCCAGTGTCCCCCAAGGCTCCATCTTTGGCCCCATCCTCTTCTCTATCTCCCTTAATGGCCTTCCTTCCTCTTGCTCCTTTTTCAACATACATATGTACGTGGACTGTGCCATCCTCTACGCCTCAGGTCCCTCCACTGCAGCCATCGGGGCTCAGCTTCAAGCTAATTTCCGGTCAGTCATTCGCTGGTTTCAACTAAATCAACTCAAAGTCAGTGCTAAGAAAAACATGTTGATGACCTTTGGTACTCCTCAAAAACTGGCCAAACTGCCCTATTCCCCTCTCCTTCTCCACCCTAGATGGCATCATCCTTGACAGGGTCCACTCTTTCAAATACCTGGGAATCTGACTTGAGAGCCGACTTGACTTTTCAGAACGCATTAATCGTATCCACTCAAAGCTCCATCCCAAACTGGGTGCCCTGTACTGAAATAATGACTTTCTATCCCTGTCAGTATGCCGGGGAACTCCTCACTAAAATGATTTTCCCCATATTCAACTACGCTGACATTGTCTATTGGACTGCGCCTGCCACCTTACTAGCCAAGCTGGACACTCTTTACAATGCTTTGCAACTAATGCCCCCCCCCCACTCACCGTATTTGCTCTGACTAGAGCTTGTCTCATTTGATTCGGTTATGCTGTTGTACCACAGTCCTGCTTATAGATTTTGTTTACTGTACCTTATTTACTAATGTATTTTTTTCAAGTGAACTCTATGTTGTAAAATGACCTACTTTTATACTATACTCCCCTATCCCCCCTCCCCTGGGTCGCACCTGGAAACGAGCCTCGGGTCAGTGTGCCTTTCCCAGTCACCAACATTCTAAATAAATATAGAAACGTTTTGTAATGCATCACGCTGCCTGTCACAGGACCGGCAGTGGAACTAACAGGCAGGCCATGTCTTTCCCTGATGAAGCCCTTTAAAAGGGTGAAACATCGGGGTCATGCCAGAGTATGGTCTAGACTTGGAGCGAATCGATTAAATAAAACACTGAATAGATTTAAAGAACATTTATTGGGGTCTGGTTAATGTTTGTAATTGTGCATTATGGATTCTACAGTGCATACATCAGCCCCCACAGTAAAGAATTGAGGACTGGTGAATCACACGAGGGTACCCATAGACTTTTGTTTTGGGTTTACATACAAAACTGCCAGATATCTATCACTGAGCAGTGAGGTGCCCACTCAACATGTCAGCAACCTGGGTATGTGTCCCAGGATGATTGGAGTGGAGGCTAGCAGGGGGGTGAAAAATTGTCTGCATAGACACTCTAAGGGAGAGCCTGATGAGCACTGCTCCTAGTAGTGGCCTGTTGGAAAGGTGGCCATGGGTCACCTTGTGTACCTTACCAAGGATGCCTCAATGTTGTCATCCTTGTGGGATGAAGATGGGGGTAGACAAGACCAAAAAACAAAAATACAGCCCAACTCAGCATACTGTATTCCTTGTGTACTGCCATCAATCTACCATCCATAGCTGATGTCCACAGCCACGAGTAGCATCATATTCCCCCTGGAGAAGCAACAGGGGAATAGAAACGTCCATTAGAGCTTATGAGTCTTAAGACAGACCACCAGAGGACGTTTGGAAGATCTGTGGCAGCTGGGAGACTGCCAACTGCAGTTGAGGGTTAGTCTGGGGGACCACCATGAGGAAGATCTGGATTGGGGTACTGGGGGGGTATATACTTTACCATGTCAACAGCCTGAGTTCATGCACATGGGGTATTGTGGAACACAAATTACTCCCCTCACAACTCACTCCCTGGGCCAGCAGAGGGCAGCTGTGCAGCAGCAGGAGCTGCCACACTCTCAAAGACAGGGGGCATCCATATCAGATGCTGAAACTCCAAGCCATAGTAACATAGAAATATAGAAGGTGACAGTAGATAAGGGTCATGTGGCCAACCTAGTCTGCCCCTTTTGCCTACCTAATGTATTACTGCAGACTCTAGTTGATCTGCGACTTACCCTCTCTTCCCTGCTGCAAGGGTACTGTTATGTCTATCCAATGCATTCTTGAATTCTCCTACCATTTTTGCCCCCACCACCTCCACAGGGAGGCTGTTCCAAGCATCCACTACTCTTTCTGTGAAAAGTACTTCCTTGCATTGCCCCTGAGCCTACCCCCCTCTAGCCTCATATCATGCCTTCTTGTTCTTGTACACCTTCTTTTCTGAAATATGCTGCCCTCCTGTACCTTGTTTCTGTAGCGCTCCACATTGTTAAGGGATAATCATTATAAATGGGTACAGTGCACCCCTACCAGGGGAATGGCATAATCCAAGATTTAGAATGTTGGGCACCCATAGAACTCTTTAAGAAACATTTTAACCTCACTAACAGTACATTAGAGGTGTGTGCTGGAATTTAAGACCTTCATCCTAGTCAGGCAGTAACATGGCTTATTTCTTCACTTCAATAGTTAAAGTCCACATTGATTAAGATCAGGATTTACCATCAGAGGTAGAGGAGAGAGAGGTAAAGGGGAAGGGGGAAGAGCCCAAAACTCTCCATCTATTCCAAATTAAATTACTCGGAGGGAACAATTAATTTCCAGTGCAGAGATTATTTTCTCTGTAGGGGGGAAAGGAGAAAAATAAATGGTTAATTTGGAATAGCCATCTATCCAGATCATGGAACAAAATCCCTTCTCAGGGCCATCATGTATAACACCCACCTCGTATATGTCTAATTCTAAATGTTTTCTATTTATTGTTTTGCAAAGGTCTCTGTATTCTAACAGCTGGTTAGTACACCCTGCATTATTTTAACACCTGAAAGGCTCTAGGCTGTCTGGGTTGCTTGCCCTCAGGGCTACAAATATGGTATCTAGGCAAAAGGCAATGGGTCAGAAGCTGGAGTCAGAATGAAGTAAAGGACTCTATACAATGCTTTGGTTGCCAAGAGCCAGAGAGAGCTTGCCAGGTTCAGGGTGATGGTAGGGTCCCAAGTTTGGGATGGCACTCATCCTCTGGGGGTTGAACCTCTGGAGACTGGATCCACACTGGGACCCATAGTTGGGATGGTGAGATCCTGTTAGCAGCTTCAACTCAAGGGGTGGCCTGATGACGATTACTGGTTAATCCTGGGGGTCCAGAAGATAGACTGAAAATGACCCTTTGTGCCAGGCTCCGGGAAAGGGTGCAATCAGGGACCATTTACTTAAGGACATTGAGAGCTGAGGATAGGGTAAGATGCAGTAAACTCCAGGGCCACCATAATCTTTTTTTTTTTTTTTTAATAAGGAAAATATTATTTTTAAGATTGAATACATAGGGGGAGCCAGTAGTCCAGCAAGGTGGGGACACGTCAGTTTGGTCCGGTCAGTTCCCTCCTTGACAAGTTGCTGCAGACAGTTAGCTGTGGTGACAGCTGCGTCCCTGCCAAACTTATCCCCTGACAGTTTTCTCCTATGAGATATCGAACTGGACTTGAACAACAATGCCTGTAGAGGTGCCACGTTTACAACCCTTATGTGTAGTGGGTCATCTGGTGGGCAAATGGTGCCCACTTGGAGGTTTTATTATAATATCTGTGGTGGGAGCAAATTGCCGGGGAATCAATTTGGCAGGGCCACGACTGTTGTCGCAGCTAATTGTCCATAGTGACCTATCGAGTGGGCAACTGGCAAGCACGAATTGACATGTAGCCCAGCAAGGTACACACTTTTTCTGACTCTCCTGAAACCTAGGTTTCATTTTGTTATTTTATATAGTTTTTGCATAGATTTTCCACTTGTTTTTACAACAAGTGAATAATTAGATAGTTGGAGTGGACTTGTGCAAAGTTTTACAATATGAGTTGCCCTAGAAATCAGCAGAAACTTGATGGTTCTCAGCTGAGAGCCAGGCCCTCAAAACAAGCAGAGGTGCAGCAATCTACCAGAGCTGATGGAACTCCAGCCACATTGGAATCCCTAAAAATGGCTTGCTAGCTTTAACCACCTCTATCTACAATATGGCTACAAAAAATGAGCATTTGTATAGGAAGACTGGTCGGTGTAGTGAATAAGGTGGATGCAATGAGAATGACAATTGAGGAGTCGAATAAGCTGCCAGGCAAAGCATTGATTTTTATTTTTATTTATTTAAAACTTTCACCAGGAAAGACATACTGAGCAGTGAATGCTCGTTTCCAGATGTGTTCTGGGGGAGAGGAGATGGGGATAAACAGTAAGTACAAAGCACAGGACAGGTGGGGCAGGCACTGTGGAACCCGAGCAAGATAGCCACAAACTGATAGCGCTCTGCTACTCATTCTACAATGATAATGTTAACTTTGCTAGAATTGCTGAAGCGAAATAGCTATAATTGATAAATATAGGAGCAGAATACCTGCTGATCAAGATGGGGAACCCTCGGAAAGAAAAAGTATTGGGAGAGGGAGCTAAAGGTAAAACAGTTCCTGGAGCTCCCACCATGAGGGCTGCTCATGGCTGTGAGCATGAACATGAGGGGGGAACCCAAGAAGAAATGCTGCAGACCTTGGGTGCCAAACTGAATCATTTGATAGCATCGGTGTCCGGTCTGTCGAACAAGTTTGACGCTCTCACTAATTGGGTAGCTTAGATGGAATCAAGAATTGAAACGATCAATACGGCAACAGTGGAGTCGGACAAGAAAGCTGTTGTGGCTTTGGGAACCGTCAATACAGTAATTAAGGAGAACACCCACCTTCACTCTCGCTTAGAGACCTTGGAAAATCAAACAAGAGCCAACAATCTTAGGCTCCCTGGGTTTGAAGAAGGGTGTGAGGGTGACCACCTCATGTTATTTGTGCAGGACTGGATGGTACATTAGCAAGGAAAAGAAGCTGTTCCGACTGTTCAAAAGTTCCAGAAAGCATATAGGGTGATGGCCCGGGGCCACCCAAATAATCCTGATGTTCCAAGAACAGTAGCGATTATAGCTGACGGTGTTGGCTCCAGAGAGCTCCTGTTGGCCCTTGCCAGACGAAAAAGCACATTATTACACGATGGAACCACCAAATAAGGATGTTTCCCGACCTATCCTATGCAATGGAAATTATTCAACAGAGTAAGAGCGATGTTGAGGGAGGCAGGAATCTTGCATGGCCTGGTTTTCTCGGCCCACCCTCACATCATACATCGGAGCAAAATCTGTTTTTTCCGATCCTGGAGAGGCTCAGAAATGCTGCTAGTGACATGCTCTATCTCGACCTCGAGCAGCACCGGAGGAAGATCCTTCTTTGGATGAAGATGCTCCCTGATTACAGACTGGTATAAGTTTCATGACCTGCTCCTTATATTTGAGGAGTGAAAAGGTGTGGGGGGGGGGGGTTGGAGCCCAGAGGTAAAGTATTCTTGCTTTAATTTGGGGAATGAATAAATATCCCTGTATTGCTGGACTTGAGACTTTGGGTTCTTTCCTCACTCCCTAGCTCCTCTACTCCAGTTGAAAAGTTCTGTCAAGCTTTTACGAATTTAAATTAACAGAGCTGTTGACATTGCATGTGGATTTATACACCCTAGTTTCCTTTAATATTAAAATGCTTACCAGTATGTGACACAGCAATCACAAGATGATGGCCACTGCTAAGAGTGGTTTTAATATCAGTGTCCGCTCAGTTTATGGTACCTAGATCTAGCAGCAGAGCGACTATCTATATTTCCTTAGCACTATTTAGTGCATAATTCATGGGTTGAAGCATGGTGGGAATTCCTTATCCCCATAGCTAGGAAGGATACTGGACCTAAAGTGACTTTGCATATCTTATTTTAGTCACCATGTAGTTCATGGGTTTCTTATACAGCAGCTGAAAATGCCTTTTGGCAACTTGATGTAATTCCTGTCGTACCCCTTAAAGACGTATATTTTAACATTTAATGGGCTTACTGAGCATATTAAGAGCAGTGGCACCCTCCTGGTTTGATTAATATGTACATTTGATATATTAAATGTTAGTAATCGACTGTATGTTTGATGATAAACCAATAAACATAAAGTTAAAAAAAAAAGCACAGGACATATACAAATACTAACATATGGATAAAAGAGGCAATCATGCATCAGGATGACAAAACCAAATAACAGTCATTTCAACCTAACAGTAGTGAGCTAGAACTATAATAAACCAACAAATGAGCAAAATAGAGCAAGTGCTGACTTGAGAAACGAGCATAGAGGCAAACTATGAAGAGGGTGGAAATTAGGCACATGTGCAGGAGGGGGAGAATTGGTCCTTTAGGAGGGAGGAGAGGGTTATGAACCCACTCCTGTGGCCAGGTCCATTGAGCTCACAGTGCCCTCCCCTAAGTGCAATCCATGACAGGGGAGTCAGGAAGTAGCCTCTTTGTGTCATTTTAGAGTGCTCGCTGATTTCACCACTGAACACTCACCATGAGGGCCCAGAGCTTCCTCTCTATCTAGATAAGGATAAAATTCAGTCTTGAGTCTGTAGCCAGGTGAGAACATCCTTGGCTGCTGTGCTAGGGAAGAACCCAGGCATTACAAGCTCTTCAGGGCTGTCTTCATGACCCTGCTTGTGTCTTCTCCTACAGGGGTGTATGGACCTGGTTCAAACCCCACAGACCCCTCCTGAGACCTTGCTTACTTTCCCTACATTATGCCCCCAGATTCCCTTCCAGGATCCTAGTTTCAGTAGCGTGTGACACCTTAGCACTAACAGGCATCTTACAGATTAAATAAACCTTCTCAAAACCTTCACACACAACAAACCTCTCCCAGGTAGATACTTTAAAATAAAAGCAAGCACTTTTACTGATTTACTTAAATAATTACCATATGAACATAGAGACAAATGATTTAGATATTTGGTTACAGGATAACTACAAATAAAAGTTGGAAAATACATACAGAAACAAACTAATAAATTAGCTGAATAAGTTCTACCTTTTCTGTAGAGAAAATCAGAGTCCAGAAAATAAGTGAGTTTTGCAAGGTCTCTCTCTTTCTCTCTGCTGTATCTCAGAGTCTAAGTTTTCTTGTAGTGTCTTTAGTGGTGTCTGGCAGTCTTGCACTGTGTCAGGAAGTTTGGCTTAAGCTCAGAGTCTCTGTTTTGGAGAGCTTATATAGCCATTTCTGCAACCTGCAATACTGGCCTGGGATTGGTTAGGCCTTAATATTTTCAGGTCCAGCTGTTCATCTCTAGGCCAGCAGGGGTCTCTCTTGCTCTTTTCAAGTTGCAAGTGACACAAATTTATCAATATTTTTATTTGCTCACTGCCCAATTTCTTGGCTGGCCTTTGATCTACACTATCCTTCCTGACTATAAAAAATGGAACTAGCCTGTGGCAGTTCCTAGAACTTAACTGTAGGTTTTCTAGACTGAGCGTCTACATAATCCTGCTGTAAAACCATTTTTCTTCGGAATTCAATGCTTTAACATAGAGTAGATGGCCCTCCCATCTCCTGTCATTTTATGAAATCTTCCTGTTTGATAAGCTGCCAGGAAACTCCAATCCCTTGTTTACATTTCAACTCCTGTTTACCCCTTAGGCAAGACTTTTGTCCCAGGCAAAGAGAGATGTCAAACATTGGAATACACATCAGCTGTTCCCGTGTACCTTTTCAGAAAAGTGGCATATTTTCTGACAAACCTTAATGTCCTGGCCTTTTGGGAAATTAAACATAAAGAAATTGTAGAGAAATATGACCGCAGTGGCCAAATCATTGGATTTAGTTTATTATTACAGGAATTACTCCATTGAGTAGGCTCATTCAAAAGGAGATCCTGGAGACTTCAAACACAATGATGTACATGATCCTATACAAAACAGATTTGGATACCATAAGTAAACAGCAATGATAAGGTACAACTTAGATTCTTGCAAATAATTGGTACATTACATACAAAAAACTAACTGCAGTAATGTGCACGTAGATGATACACAGAGTGAGACAAGTCCTCACTGGGGGCAGAAGGAAAAGGAAAAAGGAAAAAAGTGAAAACATGGGGTTGTAAATGACATCGCAGAGGAGGGTGGTAGGTTCAGAGGGACAGGAATATTGTGCACTGAGATGGGGGTATGGGGAGGGGGGTCTAGGAGGGTGGTGACTGGGTAGGAGGGGGGAGGGAGACGGAGGTAGGGGTAGGAGGGGTGGTAGGTTCAGCAGGACAGGAATATTGTGCACAGAGATGGGGTACAGGGAAGGGGGTCTGGGGAGGGAGGAGGTGATGAGCAGGGAGGAAAGGGTAGGAAGACTGAGGTGGAGGAAGGGAAGAAGCGCTAGGCAGAATGGTTAAGGGATGTTTGGGGTAGGAATATAGGGGTAGGGGAGGAGGGGTAGGGAGACAGGTGGAGGAAGGGAAGAAGTGCTAGGAGGCAGAATGGTAAAGGGGTTGGGGTAGAAATAAAGGGGTGGGTGGGGCAGATGGGTGAGAGGATAGGCTGGGTGGTTGGGGAGACAGGGATAGGGTGACAAGCAGACAGGACAGTGAGGATTCATATATTAGCTTAGAGTGAAGAGCAGTGGCAGACCACTTATTTATTTAAGAGTTTAACCAGGAAGGCATGCTGAGCGGGGGACCGCTCGATTCCAGATGAGTCCTGGGGGTAGGTGGATAAGGTCCAAAATAAAACACGGACATTATAAAGAGTACATACATATAAACATACTTACAATGATAAGAGAATGCATTAATTGTACTGCATGCAGTTGAACATTTACAGTGTTAGATGGCAAACTGCTAACCGCAGGCTGATGGGGAGTGGCTATAGTAGACTGTACTAGTGAGGTTAGGGGTGGGAACAGAACCGGGTCTGTGTAACGGCAGCAGAGCTGGGAGGTAGTCCGCAACGAGGTACACGTGTAAGCAGGAGGCACCCAGGCCTGAGCCCGTAATTACGGTCGCCCAAAGCCCCACTTAGTGACAGGCGGTCGTATGGTACTTTCTAGAGCTAGGAGCATGTACAGCTGATGGAGAAATGGGCACTGAGGAGGAGGTTGAGATGTTGAGAGTTTGTGGTATGTCTAATGTCAGTAGGCAAAGCATTCCAAAGTTTTGGCATGCGGTATTTGAAAGCAACTTGACCTTTGGATGTGCCCATGAACGGGACATGGAAAAGCCTGGAGTCCACGCATCTGAGGGAGTAGGCAGGTGGAGGCTGTGTTGAGAGGGCAGATTCGCAGTATGAGGGAAGGGACTGGGTCCAATACTTGGCTATAGTCCTAGCATAGTGGATCTGCCTGCGGGCCTGGAGTAGGGGCAGGGCTAGGGAGCTGTATAGGTCACAATGGTGAGTCATTTGTGGAAATTCCAGGATGAAGCGACAGAAGGAATGGAAGAGTGTGTCCAGGCTGGCTAGGGAGGAGAGGGAAGCAGAGCCATAGACTACGTCGCCATAGTCAAGTAATGGGAGAATCATCTTTTGAACAATTTCCTTCCGGGACGGTGTGGGGATACAACCCTTGTTGCGATATAAGGCACCACGTTTAAGGTGCAGTTTCTTGTGAATTGATTCGATGTGTGTGGCAAAATCAAGGTGCTGGTCTAGCCAGACCCCTAGGTATCTGAAGGAGGTGCAAACCTCCGGGGGGGGTCCCATCTAAGGTTTGGAATGTGGGACGAACGGCTAGGAGGGAGAGTCTTGCCTGCAAGCTGAAGGTTAGCGAGACGGTCTTCTTGGTGTTTAGGAACAATTGGTTGGAGCAGAACCAATGCTGAACCGTGTTGAAGTCTTGTTGTAGTACATTGGCCACTTCAGCAGCGGAGGGGCCTGTGGCATGCAGTATGGTGTTGTCCGCGTACATGTAGATGGATGTGTGTGGGCAGGCTGATGGGAGATCATTTAAGAAAACGGAGAAAAGTAACGGTCCCAGGACTGAGCCTTGGGGACACCAGTAGTGACTGGCAGGGAACTAGAGGTGTGAGGGCCAATTTTTGCGGATTGGTGTCTGCCTACCAGGTATGAATGAAACCAGTTGGTGGCAGGACCAGAGAGTCCGGCATCTTTTAATTTGGCTAGTAGCAGTGAGTGGGAGACGGTATCGAATGTCTTGGCCAGGTCGATAAAAATGGCTGAGGTGATGTGCCCTTTATCCATGCCAGTGAGGCATCAGTGATCCTTATTAGGGAGGTGATGGTTGAGTGTGATTTGTGAAAGCCAGACTGGTAGTGGGTGAAGAAGGAGGATGCATCTGGATAGGAGAAGAGTTGGGCAAGAGCAAGATGTTCCTGCAGTTTAGCCAGAATGGGGAGGAGGGAGATGGGACGGTAATTTCCCGGCGAGGAGGGGTCGCCACCTTTGGGGAGGGGGATGACAATTGCCTGCTTCCAGTCAGCTGGTATTTTGGCTAATGAAAAGGAGAGGCTAAAAAGGTCAGCCAGCGGAATGGCTATGGCAGGGGCAGACAGGTTTAACATTTTGGCGTCCAGGCCCGTGAGGCATTTGCCTTTGTTGGGGATTGAGAGCCCACAGTGCTTTTAACACATTGGCCGGGGAGACCAGACTTCAAATGTTTTCTTGGCTAGGGACATAAAGCAATTTAACGTGACTATCTCAGTTAGCTTCATGGTTTTTTGCCGCTGTTTCCATATAAATGGGAGGATGAAACTAATGGCACCTCTGCCCTGAGTAGTACATGTCCTGGGAACATCTAGGAGCACAAAGTCTGAGGTGCACAGTGCAAACACATTGTGAGACTTGTGCACTAGGGAGCATATGTACTGAGGTAACTTGCCAGTCGGCAGTTTAGAGTCCACTGCCCAATATGGAACATACGCCTGGTTGATAGTGAGGTCCAGTTCAAAGAAGAGTAGAGGGTACAATGGTGTGTCCTGGCCAGAGCATTTAGTATGAAACGTAATGCACGATGGTACAGGACATCAAGTTTGCGAGTGTGAATTGGTGCACTGCAATTGTAAATGATATCACTGTAGTTAAGGAGTGGTAGGAATGTGGCCTGGACCAGTCTTCTTCTGCTGTTGAGTGGAAATAGGGATCTGTTCCTAAAGAAGAACCCCAGCCTGGCTTTTAGCTTGTTGACAAGGCAGTTAATATGGGCAGTAAAAGTTAGTTTACTGTCTAGCCATATTCCAAGATACTTGAATTGATTCACAACCTCAAGGGTGTCACCAAATATAGTAGTGATGGGCGGTGAAGTACTCTGAGTACTGAGAGTAGAGGGCATATGGTTTGATGAAAAAAGCATCACCTTTGTCTTCTTTGCGTTTAGGAGAAGTTTTGAACGGGCCAGGTTGAACTGTAGCTGATTGAAATCAGATTGTAACTCGGCACAGGCTTCGCGCAATGAAGGCCTGGAGATATAGAGGACCGTGTCATTGGCAAAAAAGTGCAGCTTGGATTGTTGAGTGTTTTTGTACAATGAGTTAATGTAAATAGTGAAGAGGGGGGACCCAAGAATGGATCCCTGAGGGACTCCCCTCGTGATGGACACCGTGTCCGACATGGCTCCGTCAGCCTTGATTTTTTGCAGCCTATTTGAGAGGTAACTAGAGAACCATCTTACCATTGTGTCATGAAATCCCAGGTATGATAGGCAGTGCAGGAGGAGGGTATGGTCCACTGTGTTGAACGCCTTGCTTAAGTCAAGGAAAACGGCACAAGCAGACTGTTTTGTTGTCAGTGGCAGAGAACCAGTCATTAGTTACCTTTGCCAGGGCTGAGACTGTACTGTGAGTCTGCCTGAACCCTAATTGGAGTGGGTTAAGTAGGTTGAAGTTTTCCAGATATTGTTTTGTTTGAAGATGTATTCATTTTTCCATTAGCTTGGACAGGACCTGTAGAATGGAAATTGGTCTGTAGTTGCTGAGGTCGCTTCAGTTTCCAGACTTGAATAGTGGGATGATATGTCCAGTTTTCCAGCTGGAGGGAACAGTAGTCGTGGAGATGGAGAGGTTAAATATGTGCATGATGGGCGCAGCTAATAGATGACTCCCTATTTTTAGAAAGAATGCTTCGATTCCATCAGCATCTGCCTCTTTCCTGGTATCCAACTTGATTAGGAGTTGCTTGGCTTCCTTGAATGTGACCAGGGAGAGCTGGAAGGAGGCATGTGGTGGTGAGGACTCAGGGTAGTCTGGAATGGAGGGGCTGGTGGGCAGCACTGCAGCTGGCGAAGTGTTGAAGGCCATACCAGCTGTGGTGAAGTGGGTGTTTAGAAGATCCAATATGGCGCATTGCTCAGTGACCAGTGTATCTTTAGAGGTGACCTTTTGTGGGAGAGATTGGGGGTTTTGTGGCCTTCGATAGTTTTGAAGGTGCGCCATATTTTTGCTGAGTTGCCTTTAGCTTCCTCTAAGGTTTCGACATAGTAAATGGCCTTGGCACTCCTTATAAGCTTGGTGCATCTATTTCTAGCTGCTCTGAATTCCTGCCAGTGGGTCACAGTTTTAGTTTTCGCATGGGCCCACAGTTTATCACAATGCGAGAGTGCAGCTTTCAGCTCAGGGGTGAACCATGGGTGTGAGAATTTCCTAACTCTGCGTTTATGGAATTGTGCATGCTTGTTAGCAAGGCCTGTGATGGTGTTATTAAAAACGATGACAGCGGCTTCTACAGATTTGGCTAAATAAAAGGATTGTCAGCCTATCTGCTTAAGGTCTGCAAGATAGTTATGGACATTAAACTTACGGAAACTTCTGCTGGTGATGAATCTGGGCCCGGTGGGGTGTTTGGTATGGGCACATGTGCAGACCACGGTATTGTGATCACTTACATCATTATGGAAGACTATTGAGTGTTCAATTTTGTGAGGTTGGTTTGTGAGGATTAGGTCGAGAATAGAACTGTGGTCTTTGTTTTTCATATTTGTCCTAGTAGGTTCAGTGACTGAGTGAATCCAAGCTTGTCACATAGATCTTTGATGGTGAGCCAGTCAAGATTTAAGTCGCCAAGGATGATGGTTTAATTGGTGTTGGATTCTGCGATATCCCTGATCTTTGATAGAATATCCAGCCCACCTGAGGGAGGTCTGTAATGGTTACCCATGAAAACGGCGACTACAAATGAGCGACGGCAAATTAGCGACTAAAAAAATCGCTACTGCTCTATCAGCGACCAGCACAATTGAGCGACTTTACAATTAGGGCGACCGCGCATTGAAAGTTATTTGTCATAATAGCGAATGGCAAATTCAATGACTCTGCTGACAGGATTCAGCGACTAACAGTAAGTTTTTAGCCACTCAATAAATGGGAATTGCACGAACAAATAAAACGCCTTACCAAAACAAAAAACATTAATTCACCCTCATTCCCTGTTGTGACACTGTCCCTTAAAAGGATTAAAGCAGCCACAATCTTTCTAGATGGCACCCGACAGAATTGATCCATTAATCAAGGCAGTATTATACAGAGCCACTAGTTCATCACCCAAGTCAGCAACTAACAGTTTATTCAAACACCAGATTACAAATTGTAATTCTGCTTTGGTGATTGGGGCAATGAGCATAGCACTGATTGCAAACATTAGAATCCTGTCCTGCTCCTTGCCACTATCGAACAGCAGGAAATTTTCACCACCATCAGTGACTGTAAATTCAGGTGGAATGACCAATTCCTGCACTGTGCTGGGTGTAGCGGGGCAACCACGTTCTACCTGACGTATCCTTTGCACAGTTCTTTTAATTAACTGTACATCTGGCAATTGACCAGCAACTGAGTGAGGTGCAGTAGAAGTGCATTGCACTACAACCTGTGAAGTGCTCTCTAAACAACCTCTTGCACGCTCTCTTACAGTAGCCATGACTTTACGTACACCAACTCCCCCAGCATCCACAACAGGAGTATGTTCTCTCAGTTGAGCAGTTACCTTGCCTTCTATTGTGTGGATGCGTGCAAGGCAGTTGAAGCGGTGTGCATCCACACATCGCCAATACACCTTTCCTCCTTTTTCTTTGTCACGGCGATAAAGGAAACCAGAAAATAAGGCTAGTGGCTTTCCCTTCTGGCTTGCAATAAACTCCACGTCCATTGTAACCTCGATCTCGGTACCGACAAGGTATTGGTACCTTTAAGAGTTAGGCTATTGCATTGTGGGATCGAAATAGGAAATAATATAAATCATAATATAGCTTGATAAACTATCAGAAGAGCAGCTTACTAGACACAGACTCCGTAAATAGTAAGTAAACACCAGCGTGATTATTACATGGTAGCTGAGAGGCACTCGAAACGATCCCACATCAGACCTCCTCAAATTCTGGTGAGGGCGGCGATCAATACACTGCACTTCAGGCATACTTCAAACCCCTTCAAACTGGAATTATACACTGACCCTATTAAAATAAGACGTCAGTCGCCATCCTGTTATGCTCCCAAATGGTGGGGGCGCCATAGATGAAGAAGGATAGGCCATCCCACAGCACCCCCATACCTGACCCAGTTGGGTCACATATCAACTTAAACAATCACAAATAATAACTGCCTAGAGGATGCAAAGGTATTACCCCATGCCTCCCATACCTACAGGAAAAAACATTCGAAACAGCAAACAGATGACCCCTGCATCAACCCTGAGATATGCTGAGCCCATCTAGTAAATACCCCCTCATCAGCACAGCCTGACTGGTACCCTCGTAGGGCCCCTAGTGTCCCAATACATTAAATTTGTAAACAAGGGGAATGAAAAAGGAAACCTTGGTCCAGGATCCTGGCGCAATCGCCCACAACCGAGTCACTATACACCAAAACAAATATCTACGTAAAAAATCGCTACTGCTCTATCAGCGACCAGCGCTATTATTACTTGGTAGCTGAGATTGTGGGGCGCTGAAATTTGCGAGCGCTATTAATGCAGTCGCCGAAAAGGAGGCGCTCAAATTGTAGTCGCGATTTTATAATCGCGATTTTCACATGGAACCGTCTGTAACTGCCAATGATATTGACTACTTCAGAGGATGGGAGTAGTAACCTAAGTGCTAGGCACTCAAACTCTTTGGGTTTTGACTCCAAAAATAGTTCCATGGCATTGAGCTTGTTACTGAGGTAGATAACTACGCCTCCACCAATAGTAGGCCTATCTACTCTGAATGTGCTACATGAGGGTAGTGCTATATGAGAGTCAGTGATGGAGCTGTTCAACCAGGACTCTGTAATTACTAGCACATCTGGGTTGGTATGCGCAGTCCAGGTTTGGATTTGACTGAAATTTATTAGTAGACTGCAGGCATTAATCAGCATGAACTTAATGCCTGATGCTGATGTAAAGTCAGTCGGACAGTCTAAAGTAGTAGATGACCAGGGTTACGTTCCGCATTGCCCGAGCACAGGAGCAGTAATAGGATTAGCCTTTTCATGGTCGCTACTAGAGCTGCTTGTTGTTTTTTCCTAGATGTCCTACTACTTCGGTCAGGGTTGTCCATATGCTTCAATTCTACCTTGAAGTTTGTCATACAAGTTGAACTAAGGAGTGCACGGACACTGAAACTAAAGGGCTGCTGCCAACTGGGTGCTGCAGGTGGTTGGATGCAGGCTTTAGCCCAGGTAGGGTTAGGGGAATAAGGAGAAATCATGGGCATGTATGTCCCAGGTAGAAAATCCAAGTTATTGGGAGCTGAGACAGGTAGGGATGATGGGTACAGGGCTATAATTATCAGTAGGGTAACCTGCCAGCACACAAAGTAAGCCATGGCCCTGGCAGTAATTTATGTAAGGATCTGACTAAGAAAGTCTAAGTCGAAGATCACCACAGAGAGGACCCAAGGGGAGATGGCATGGCAGATAGGCGGAGTAAGGGTGTTCCATAGTTTTGGGAAGTGGTGCGAGAATGCTGTCTGACCTACTGAGGTGGACCTGGTAGGGATGGTTAAGGTACAGTGGTCATGGTTTCTAAGGGAGCAAGAGGAAGAGAGTTTGAGGGAAACAGAGGAAGAGAGATGGGGGGAGAGAGTGAAACCAGAATTTAGCAAGAAAGCACAGTGGATAAGGTGTCTGTCTAATGGGGGGGAAGGGAGAGGGATTGGTATAGGGTGCAGTGATGGGTACGGGGAGGGCAGTCAAGAGAGAAACAGCAGAAGGAGTGGAAGAGGGAGTCCAACCAGTCCCTGGTTAGGGAAGATTTGGGAGTGGCACTGTAGACTACATCCCTATAGTCAAACATACTGTAAGTAGAATCATCTTCTGGACAAGAGCATGGTGGGCCAGCAGCGGAATACATCCACGATGTCTGTTGGCAGCCTCTTCTACCATGAGGGAGTAGAAGTTTGCTCAAAGCATGGATTGAATATTTGGAGAACACAATGAGAGATCCAAAAGTACTGGATGTCCCAGAAGGAGTGGAGGGAGATGACCCAACAACTTTCTTTGGACGCTGTTTGCAAGGGGCTTTGGGAATTGTGCATGTGGTCTCCATTGTGAAAATGTATCGCATTGCCCGTTGCCATGCCACCTCAGCTGCTGATGGCCCAAGGACTTTATTGCTTGTCACCATGTTGGTAGAGGCACTGACAAGCTACTGAAAGCTGCCTGGGATCAGGGTAATGTGACAATTGATAACAGCCGTATTCTTTCATTCCTGGATTACTCCTACATGGTGTGGATGAAATAGAAAGCATTTGAAGGAATTACAAAGATTCTTCAGGATGCAGAAGTGTCATACTTCTTGGGGTTTCCACTTTCCAGCCAGACTTCATTTCACTTGGGACAGCAAACAATGTTGCTTCACTGACCCCAAGGCAGTGGGAAAACGTGTAACGAAACTGAAGAGGAGGGGAGAGGATGAGCTGGGTGAACAGTCCTTGACTGAGGACAAAAGTTGAACAAGACCGATTGTTTTTCATTGAACATTACTTTCTGTGGGACTTAAGAGATACTAACATGGTGTGGCAAGAGCTTTCCTTTTTTCTATTTACTACTCAGTCTTCTTTGAAACTAGAAGTGTTTACTAACATTCGAACATACGAAATTGTCAGCAGAAACAGGCTGTAATGGTCTATCTAGTCTGCTTGAGTGCACAGCTCTGTTACTATCCCGGAGCTGCCCCCCCTCCTCCTGGAGTCCTCCCATCCCAAACCCTCCCCAAACCCTTCCCAGCAGCTCCCTTCCATCCTAATCTTCTTCTTAACCCTGTCCCACCCCCCTGAAACTGGTCACCATTTTTTCCGCCACCACGCCTTCCAGCAACTTGTTCCATCCTTCACCTCCCTTTGGTGAAAAGTATCTCCTCATTTCCTTCTTGAATTTGCCCCCCCACCAATTTCCAGGCTGTGCCTTGTTGTACCCTCCTTTCTTAAGTTAAAAGATTTCCTCTGTACCAACCCTGTTTATGCCCTTTAGGTACTTGAAGATTTCAGTCATATCCCCCTCTCCCTCCTGTCTTCCATGGAGTACATGTTTAGTACCCTCAGCCTCTCCTTGTATGTTCTGTCCCCATGCCCTGGATCATTTTGGTTGTGCTCTGCTAGACACCCTCCAGTAGTTTCATATCCTTCTTCAGGTAAGGGCACCAGAACTGAACACAGTACTCCAGGTGTGGTCTCACCAGTGACCTGTACAGTGACAGAATAACCTCATCCCTCCTAAAGATGATTCCCCTGGTGATGCAGACCAGCATTTTTTTGCTTTGGTTGCTCCCTTTTGGCACAGTGCCATGTGTTTCATATCACCCCTGACCTTTACCCCAAGGTCATTTTCTACCTCTGATACTGTCACCTGTATTCCCTCCAGCAAGTAACTGGCCTTTGGGTTTCTGGCTCCCATGTGCATCAGCTTACATTTCTTAGCATTAAAACCCAACTGTCAGATGCTCGACCATTTCTCCAGCTTAGCCAGATCCTCCCTTAACTCCTGTCTCCCCTCCTCTGCGTCCACCCTCCCACAGAGCTTAGTATCATCTGCAAAAATGCAGCTCTTACTCTTGATCCCTCTATTATGTCACCTATAAATATGTTGAACAGCACATGTCCTCTTAAGACCCCATCTACCCCACTCTCCCCATCATACTCCTTCCCCTCCATTAAGCTCACCCCAGTTTGCCCCTGGGGCATAGGCCCATCAGCTTCCCTGGTTAAGACAGAGCAAAAGTACTAATTTAGTGCCTCTGCTTGCTCTTCTCCCTTTTCTACCCCTACCAGGTCAGTTCGCCATATGTAGAATGGTGCACATCAAAACCGCACAACAGAGACAGCTCGGGCAGGAATAGCGACAGGGTGCAAAACCGCTAAATGGTCTATGCGCGGTTGTGCACCCTGTCACTGTTCCCTTGCAGAGGATAAGTCCTCTGCTGGGAGGAGTGTCCACTGAGCAGCTGCTATGGCTCGATAGGATGAGCCACAGGCAGCAATGGAGGCGGTGCGTCTGCGAACTGAGTATCAAATCCCAGTCCCAGACTCATGGAATTTTTCTTTATTTCGCACTTTGTGTGATTTAAGTGTACAACACCCCCCCCTCCAGAGTTGATTATTTTAGTTGGGGTGGTTCGGGGGTACAGCCGTAAGGGGGGGTGTGGGTCGGAGCAAAATGTAAAGAAATTACCCTGGCACTATATCATACTGTATTGGCAGCGTGGTATATTGCTATCGCATTGTGGCATGCGACATTATGACCCCCGTGCCTTTTCTACCCACCTTCCCTCTTTATCCTAACTATCCCGTCCTTTCTGCCTCTTCTTTCCTTAATATGCCAGAAGAAGCCCTTCTCTCTTTCTTTAATCCCCTGTGCCAGTCTTAGTTCTTTCTCCCCCTTAGCTGCCAGAACCTCTCTCTCTGCCTCTTGGTATTTCACAGTGTATGCCTCTCTCTCTCTCCTCCTTCCTCAAGGTACCCTAGTACTTCAGGGAGGCCGCCCTCTTTTCCTTTACCTTTTCAGCCAGCTTCCTACTATACTAGCTTGGCCTCTTGGTTCTGGAATTATTCTTATGAGCCCTTATACAAGTGTTGGTGGCCTCTATTAACCCTTAAAATGCCTGTACATGCTGTTGAGCGTAAATGTTGCATGTTTTCTCATTTCTCTCTTTTCAGGTATTCGGTGTTATTGAGGAGGGTGTTTGTGTTACTTATCAGTTATAATGCTTGGGTTTACACACTAACATGGGTCTCTCACTGAAATTAGTCTACCGCATTCTAGAATGTACCTTAAAAGTTTACAAGCTTGAGGGTGATTTTGCTATGCTTCTGTTATATAGAAAATGGTGTCTATGATGTATACCAAGACTCGTAGGGGCTATGGTATGTTTGCACCATTTTGCACTTTGGATATGCTCGCCTAAGGCTCTGAGGGGTCGAGGGTACTCAATCAGCTCAGGGGACACAGCCATATTCAAGATGGCTGATTTTACAATTTTTGCATGGACCTCTGCCAGGCTGCCTCGATACAGGTTAGTTGCCTAGGTTACTCTAAAGGGACACTGTCAGCCTTTTTTGCATGATATTATTTCTAGGTAAAACCCACGTTTTATGATTGCATACCTTCTCTAACATTCACTGATGTCACTGGTTGTTTATCTGCCTCTTTGCTTATTAGAACTGAAATGCATGATAATGTATAGCTACAACCAACCTTGTTTTGCTTCAAATCCATGAACTGCTCTTATTGCATACTTCCTGAACATGAGAAGCACTCTCAAACCGTGCAGCCACTCATGATACAATAGTCTCCTCTACTCCCACTGCATAATGAGTGGCTAGATTGTGTTTTTTTTTTTGGGGGGGGGGGTGCTGTTCCTAAGTCCAGGAAAGATGTAGTTGAAGTTGGTCAAGAAATGTAAACAAACGTGTTTTGGTGTGGTAACACCAGTATGGTGGGCATTCAGTTTTTCACTTTTTAAAAGAAAAAAGGATCTAAATCAAACTACCAGCTGCATCAACAGTCTCTAGAATGTGGGTTGTCAATAGAGCTAAACACAAAGCTTTTGAGTATACAATAATGAAATATGACGTGGATGTGTATACAGTACACTAAGCCTGTACTTGTGATCCTTGAACATGTAATTAAATTACTGCAGAATATGAATAAAGATAAAGTTTAAAAAAAAAACAGTCTCTAGAATGTGAACAATCATAAAATGCATTTTTTAAATAAGGGACACTTTGAGGCTTAAGAGGTTGACAGTGTCCCTTTAATAACTCTAACTTTGTCTGTTATTTAGCATATATAGGATAGTGGATGGGCAACTATGCACAACCAGTGCGTTGTGTCACCAAGGGTTTCTGATTCCTGATGACCTGGAGAGCAAAGCTGGAGAGGTCCATGGGACTCAGATCCCCGAGGTGGCACAACACACTGGTTGTGCATAGAGTTACCCATCCGCTATTCTGTATAGTGTATGGGCATCCATGTCTATTTCGGACATTGCACTTTGTTTCAGTGAACTGGTGGTTAGGGGGGGGGCACTTGAGAGTTGGTGGTAAGCTCAAATTACTAACACAGTGTGCTGCAGATGTTTCTGCAAGTTCAAGTTTTAAAAACAACTTCCAGCTTAATTGGATAGGGTAAACTGAGTATGTGGCAGCATTCCAAGTTGTTCTGCTGTAGTAGTGACATCACTGCTGCAGCAGAACAACAGAATGATGTCACTGCTGCAGCAGAACAAGCATATTCCAGGCATGGAATTCCATGCATTACATATAGGATAGTGTATGACCAGCAGTTAACAACACAGCTATTCTTTCCTCGAGTTGGTACTATGACAACTGATGACCTCGAGAGCACAGCTTGAGAGGTATCTCAGTCATCATAGCACTGACGAGGGGAAAGAATAGCCCTGGCGTTAACCGTTAGTCATGTACTTTTCTTTATAGTGTAAAGTGGAACTTCCGAAAAAAAACAGACACAGCATTTCATTTTAACACTCATTAGGGAGGCAGTACAAGTTAAATAATTAGGCACCTTGAAAACAAAAAGTTGCATTAACAAATACCTCACGTACTCCAACTGTCAGATTTGCTGCTTGAGGGCACACTTGTGTGACATCCATACTGCAGCAGAACAAAAAATCATTCTGCTGCACTGCGGACATCACAAGTGCAGCAAAACAACATTTTGAGAACGATAGATTTCGGGGCTCAACTATGTTCCACTATACACTATAGCAGTCCACATACACTATAAACTACTTTACAAGTTTATTACTGAATTTCTAGTTGAAATTGGAATATGATGGGGGATTTACTGTACCCTGGAGCTCTAGGAAGAGACCAATTTATGAATACTCAGTTTTGAAATTTAACAATAACCTTTGGATTATGGATATTTAATTTGTGACAGTTTTAACAATATTGCACCAAGCATTTGATCAAGTTGTCTTAGTGTTACATATTCTGCTATTCTTTTATGTACTATGCACTCCCTGTTGTACCGCTGAAGAAATGTGACGACTCTCTTATCCTTTTTATGTTTGCTTGCATGCATGTGCAAGAAACATAGTGTCGCCATATGATTTTTTGGAGGTGTGCTCCTTGGCCTGCCAATGCATTGATCCATTTTGCAGGCGCGACCACACTCCACCAATGAATGGCCGAGCTGTCTATGACACCAGTTCAGATGCAGTGGCATGCAGTTTCAAGCAGCGGCTGTCACCGTCCACCTCTCAGTCCCCATGAAAGCTGATGGGGGTGACCAATCTCCCTGTCAGCATGCCCCATCCCCAGTTCATTTGCCAATGAGGTAGCCCAATCCCTGTTGGCATAATGTATCCCCCATTTGTTGTGTGCCAAGGGGGGTGCCCAATCCCCCTTAGCTCATGCACCCCCCCAAACACTCTATATGTGCCGACAGGGTGCTCAGTCTCCGTCAGCTACAGCGCCCCCCAAGAAACACCCAGGTGGCATACTGGGAGCCCACCCCAGCATGCCAAACCAACTGTTAAAAAAAAGAAAAAAAGAAACCCTTCCCGAATTTTTTTTTGTTATTTTTTAAAACCCTGTGAACAAGAAAATGGTCCCTCGCTGTCTGCAGTGCCCCTTCCCCCAACCCGCACCCACCATCTATGCACCCCACCTCTCCACACCCCCTCATTCCATACTTATCTCTGGAGGCAGAGCGATGATCTTCAGTGGAGTGGGAACACGTCTTCAGTCTTCATAGCCGATTGCGAACTGAAGAAATACCAGTAAGCTGTATAATGGCATAAATTGGGGGGGAGGAGTTCAACTTATGTGGATATCTCAGCCATTTTTCTGAATTTTGGCACCAAATTTTCAACATGGGGTTCTTGGGACCCAATCTCATGAATTCAGTGACTATCATCTGCTTATTTGGTCCCAAAAGGTGATTTCACAATCACTGTGCAGAATCACCTTTCTGGACCGAGTAACGAAACAACAGTGTCACTGTTCATGAGGTGGGCTTCCAAAGAGCCAATGTTGCAAATTTGGTGAAAAAATTCCAAAGAATGACTGTGTTATGAGCATGCATTGTGCAGTTTCCACGCACACTCGTAACTTCACAAATTTGTAATATTTTCATTCCAGATTTTCAACATTGCCATTTTTTCACACCTCCTTATGAACAGTACAGCTGTCATTTTTCACATCCTGGCCAAAATGTGTTTTCGCACTTTCAGCGCGCAATAACACAGTCGCTGTGAGAAATCAGTGTTCAGGACAGATTAAGAAAATCACAGTGACACTGGTCATGAGCGGAAGTCCCAAAATGCCTGTGTTGAAAAGTTGGTGACAAAAGTCCATAAAATGACTATGTTATGAGCATGCGTTGCACAGTTTCCACGCACACTTGTAACTTCAAGAATTTATAATATTTTCACTCAAGATTTTCAGCATTGTCAATTTTGCACATCTCCTTAAGAACAGTACAGTTGTCATTTTTTGCTTCCTGCCCAAAATGTGTTTTCGCACATCTGACAAACAATGGCGCGATTGCTGTGGGAAATCAATGTTCGGGACAGATTAAGAAAATCATTGTGACACTGTTCATGAACAGAGGTCACAAAATGCCTATGCTTGAAAATTTGGTGAAATCATTCCACTAAATGTGTTACGAGCAAGCTATGCGCAGTTTCCACGTGCACTCGTAACTTCAAGCATTTTTAATATTTTCACTCCAGATTTTCAACATTGCTATCTCTTCACACCTCCCTATGAATGGTACAGCTGTCATTTTTCACACACTGCCCAAACTGTGTTTTCACACATCTGGCGCAAAATGGTGCGGTCGCTGTGGGAAATCAACATTTGGGACAGATTAACAAAATCACAGTGCCACTGTTCATGAGCAGAGGTCTCAAATGCTTTCATGAGGTGGGGGTCACAAAAGGCCATATTGAAAATTTGTAGTGCAAATACCAACAAATCCCTGGAGCATTAGGGTTTCTAACCATAACGCCCCACCCTGTACAGACTGACAGGTGACAAGGGTGTGCCTTTGGATTGCCGTCTGTAATGCTCACACCATTCTACCTCCCCCCATCCTGAAGCCAGTGACAGGCATCGAGGTGTGCCTTGGACTCTTCGGACCCAGAGTTCACCCCATTCTCCTTTACTGCACCCATTTCAGCATATGTCCTTATGATATGGGGTGACTGTCAAGCCAAACACCTCAAGGCACACCTCAGCACTTGTCGGCGTCTGCAGGATAGGGTGAGATGAAATGCCATGAGCATTATGGGCGACAACCCAAAGGCACACCCCAGTGCCTGTCCCTCTCTGCAGGGTGGAGGTGGGGTTGGCGTGAGTTCAGTACTTCACTGCCATTCCTATTCTGCATCTGTCTAACTCCTGCATGTCCAATGCTAATATTAGCAAGCAAACATTCGGCATTGACAAATGCTTGTTAAATGTAGATTCTGCACATCAACTTTGTATGCCATTTTTGGAATGCATTATTTTGTTTCTTATAGAAAATCAATAAACAAAAAGTAAACAAAAAGACCGACTACATACATAAATATGCTATAAATATAGATATTGCATAAATATTTATACCAAATGTTAAGAAACATGTCCAATCTCTTCAAAATTGAATAAATGTTCTCGGTACATGTACTCCAGTGTCTGACTCATACAGAACAGTATCTAAACTGCAACAAGAAAATACAAGTAGAATAGGAGAGAAATAATAGAAAAACCAAGAGGGAAGACCAGGTCACTTTTTGAAAAAAAAAATAGAATAATAGACAGGAGAGTGTGTGTTACAAAGGAGTAATACCATTGAGAGGTTCTGGGGACATGGGAACCTCTTGAGCTTCGCTCTCAAGGTTCCAGTGTCCCCAGAACCTCTCGATGGTATTACTCCTTGTAACACACACTCTCATATCTATTATTTTTTTAATATATGGATCCAATAAAAAATATAGCTCCAGTGCATTTTTTTTCAGGCTATCCTGTAAGAACGGCCGCCCAACTATGGTAGTGCTCCTCTACATTTTTTGGGGGGCTATCCTATGCCAACGGCAGCTGGACTACTGTACTACATGCTCAGTCACTCCCTCTATTCACTCTCTGTAAGCTTCAAGTTGGCAGTCGTACCTTTTAGTTGCTTTCACGTAGTGACTGAAGACAGGATCAACCAGATAATGCTTTAGATGTAAAAGAAAGAAACCACAAAAAATGGCAAAAGCACAACGGCTACCATTACTCTTGCTAAGTGGGAGACAGCTGCCATGTTTTTAAAACTGTTCTGCCCACCCACAGAGAGAAAGCAGCCAACCGTAAGGGACACTTCAAATATCAGAACGTCATGTATGTGGCAACCACGCTTAGCGCCATAGCAACCGGCTGTACACTGGAGAGTCCTGCACTTGTACTATTTAGTTTCTGTGATAATACTATCATTCAGAGCTCCAAACAATAGTATTATGGGCTCTGAACAATAGTATTACAGCACTTCATGGATACTGTTATCACTTTTGAACAACTATATTACAAGAGATGTTATGTATGCTTTACTACCCTATTAAATGGCATATCGTTATATTAAAACAAGATAAAAACTTTAACTTAAAGTTTTGAGTTACTGCCCACTTGTTCAGTGCCGTCCTGGGGCACTCTTAGTAATATTCCCCAGGTGACGTCACCATGCTAATTATATTTTATTTTTTACTGTATCCTGACAACTGTAAAAGAACCCAGGCCAGCCTCCTCAATGTAAAGTCATCTGCATGACATGCATCTGGAGTGACTCCAAGTCAAAACTGTAAGGAGATCAGGGAGCCCGGCCTTACTTCAAGTCCCACTCCCTAGTGATACAGATTGCACCCCATGGATGAAGGGTCAGTGATGCCAGGATTCACTTCAACCAACAGATAAGGTTGGCAGGATATGGGTGGATTTAGGGGAAAATAGTGAAAATCTGGACATTTTTAACGATGTGATATGAAGTTTTAATTGAATGTTGATTATTTATAATGTTTAAATTTTGCTGCTTTGATTGTATGGCGCCCAGAGCCTCTGGGATTGGGCGCCTGAAAAATAAAAGTTGCCTTGCCCTGCCTACAAAGATAATGCTAAAAAGAAATGAAGGAAAGGAAGGGGAAAAAAAAATCTGACTAGATCTGATTGTTGTAGGTTGCAGGTTGCTGGGTGAGAGATATAGGGACAGTGCCCACAGCTTGGTTCATATTCTGTTGGCTCTTTGCAGGTGCTGGCTTAGATGCCTGAAATCTACTGTTACAGTAGTGTGTGGATGTACAGTAAGTGAGTGATTGTGGATGAATCCACATTGTTGGAAAAATTATAGGAACATAGGAAATGCTAGGCATCGGCCGGGGGGAGGTCATACCAGCAGATGCTCTCCTCCTCCTGGCAGGCAGGGCTGCTGCCTGCATTGCAGTGCAGTGTTGCCTCCTGAGTGACCACATGTTTTAGTGTAGTGTTAGAGGTGGTGGAAGGACATTATCAGGGCAGGGCACCATTGTGTGTACTCCCACATTCTGCTCCTTGCACGCTGACATCTTGGAGCCAGGAGAAAACACAGAAAAGGGCCCCAGCACCCAGCCCAACAGCCCCCCCCCCCCAGCATCTCTAACTCCTGCCACTAATTGATATGTAGCCTGATGAAATTTGAAGATTCAGGGGGTGAATCCCCCAACTTTACCCCGCCTGGAGGGCACAGTCAAGGTGCTGTGCAGGCAGGCACTCGGGTAGGAACATGGGGATCTGGTGTGGTTGTAGTGTACATGAGGAACTCAAATGCTGGAGAATGAAAGGGGGCATAAAATAGAAAATGCAAGATGCTCAGGCAGCTGCAGCATTCAGTATTATGATATCCATTTTCTTGTAGCAAATGTTTCTTTTACATTAAGCTGGCAAATGCTTTTCCTGAGCCTGGAACCACTTTTGATAGAATAGAGACAGTTTACACCGATTATTTATTTTTTTACCTTTACAGAAGGGAAAGGGAAATGGGCAGAGAAAGAGATTAAAGCTCAATCATCTGTTGTACAGTTTTCCAACAAATGCAACAGATATTCCTTTTGTCAGATGTAACACACAATTAAAAGATTTCTTTGACTTGTAAGTTTTCATGCAAACAGTTATTTAGAGAAAATCTGTCTGCGAGGATTTTCTTTCTCAAACCTCCTGCTAATCATTTCTCTTTTAGTTACCATAGTCTCAGGATGGGCAGGAAACCAAAGAATTAGTGACTGTTTAAACAAGAGACCTAAACATAATCCCACAAGAACCCCTCAATGTGAAAGACAGTATTCTCTGAAGCTAAGCTTTTTTTGTTCATCCTGGGACAGACCAGCAGTTTGACTAAGGTTAACCACTAACAACAAGTTGGAAGTTGTGACTCACCTCAATGGTGGGGTTGACATATAATCCCAATTGCTGTGTTTTCCTCAGCACTTGTAGACAATGTTACTGCTCCAGGAAATCCCTATGGAAGCAATAACAAAATAAGGCATGGTCTGGAATTCTTATCGCAGTAGTAGTTTTTAGTTGCCAAAAACTGTCATCATATTGTTTTTTCTGACATCCTTGGATTCATAACCCATATCTTTTTAATCATCCATATATTCACAAAAACAGCTTCTGTAACTGTTTTTGCAATTGATAACTCAAGTCATTTAAGATGGTTGGCACACATTATATCTAAAACTCTCTCCCTTTCAGGGTACCTTTTGACTTTTAATACTGGATTTATACTGTGGATGTATTATGGTGGTGCTAGCATATGTATCTGATGCATAGGGCACTGGTACTGTAAATAGCACCACACCACACCAAGATGTCTAATTGCTTCAAGGTGGGCATTGCAAGGGAGCAAGAACCTTTAACGTTTTCAAAATCAACATCCTCATTTCAGGAATGTAAGAAAATGAAAATAAAAATTGGTATAGTGATGTTGTTTCCAGAAATACATTATTGCGAAAAGAAATGATATGCTGATTAGCAAATACTGCTGCTTTAACTGGCCTGATAATTAGTGCTTTTAATCTAAAGGACTGTCTCACTGCCTTATCTGCACTGTTGCAAGAGGTGCAGATGGGTTGCTTCGGGACAAGTTGGGTGTAAACACCATAGGGAGTGTTGTAGGTGGTCCCGTTGTGGCACAGAGTGATAAGTGTCTTGATTGGGAGCTGTACTGGTGCAGGTACTTTCTGCTAATGTGCAAACACACTGCTCCACTTGTAATGGTACAGCCTCGCAACACACTGCACCAAGCCGAACTGTGCCCCTCCTACAGTCGTCAGCTTTACTTTTGGTAAATACCTGCATTACAGCATTGACACTACTGTCCCCACCTAGATAACAGCCCCAGTAACCTGACTTCTGAGGATAAGAGAAATGCCACTGTGCCTTGGCTCCCCACCCTGGGGAACTGGAATACAGGGTGACATCACTGGGGATTGTAATTGGATACCCAAAATGTTGATGTTCAGTGTGCTCAGGGTAAATATTCTGAAACGAGGCGCTGCAAATACAGGTGTACAACACATTTTGCAATAAAATGTAGACCACTGAATGTGGCTGCAATCATTTTGTTCCTTACACTTTCTTTTAGAAGTCAGGTCTCGTTTACCCTAAGCCTTGTGTAAGAGCCAACTCCTCTAATCTCCAACCTCAGAAGAAATAGGATCACAATACAGGAAGTTATATTCAGCATCAGAGCTGACCCTGTTGTAATCCACAGGCTGTTGCATGTAAATGCTGGACAGCAGCATTTCGAGAGGAGTGATGTTGAGTGGAGCAGCCTGGAGCACAGCAAGTATGATAAGTGTTTATCCCACCCCAAGGGGGCTGCAGTGCTCTCAGAGTGGAGCAGGGATCTGTTGAGAACCCTCCACCTACAGTTGGGTCTGGATGCATAATAGAGATGAGGCTCTCATCTGCTGGGGTGGGAAGACACAGGCAGCCCAGCACTGGTAATCCTCCTTTGCTGTTTGACCAATAACTGGTGTTAGAATCAGCTATGAAGGCAGTTGCTGACCCACCCTCTCAGTTGCAGTAAGGGTGCAGCTGTGGATGCCCCCACCGTCAGGATGTAGGACTGGGTAAAAAAGTGGACAGATCTGGGGAAAACTCTTCAACTAACTGTTCAGTTCCCCCCTCCCCCAGTGAACTGCAGCCTAAGAATCTAAAAGAGTACATTTCAGCCTGTAGACTGCTCTGATCAGCTCACTAACTGAATTGTTTCTGAGGCCAGATATCTGTATTAATGGATTAAACATCCCAATGACATGGGAGGCCTAAACCTCAAAAATAAAGTGGAAAGGGGGAGAAGGCTGATCAGGCAAACAGAATCTCCATCCAAAACAAAAGCTAGCATGGGATAGTTAATTCCATGACAATAAAATATTAGGGGGTTGCTTACAGCAACAGTATTTGTTAGCCAGCAAAAAATGCCATCATATAGTTTTTAGCAAAAATGTATTTCTGACATCTTTAGAATCTCATTAGAGTATCTGAAATTCCCTCAGATATTTTTAAAACGGCATTTATTTCTAATTTTGTAATTAACAACTCAAGTTATTAAAGGTGGCCACCACTCATAGTATATAAAAGTCTCTTCCATTGAAGTTACTCTTTGAAAATCCTAATCTTACTCTACCTTCCCCTAATATTTTAGACAACACCTTTACCACAATGATAGGGTATATGTTAATATAGGGATTAATTCTGGATCAATAAACATTTCTATGGAAGAATGGAACAAAGGCGGTCCCTTACTCTGAAAACTTGCAGTGAATCAAAGGGAAGAAAGACACAGTATAAAACTGCTCATAGATGGCATTATTCACCAATGAAATTATTTGACTTGGGTATGTCAGCAGATAAAAAACTGCTGCAGATGTAAATGTAGATTGGGAACAATATTACATATTACTTACTGTATATTATCTTGTAATAGACTGAATACATTTTTTTCTATCAAACTGTTTCTCATTTTGGTCTTGTCTGGCGATTTATTTATTTATTTATTTATTTTTGTTAACCAGGTAAGCATACTAGACGAGTGCCTATTTTCAGATGCGATCCGGGAGGTTACAGTACAAAGAACAATAGTACATATACAGGGTGACATACAGGCCCGCAACTACAAGTGGGCCAGAATGGAGTACAGTACACAGCACATTGTATAGACAAAGAACGATCTCACCCACACACAGGTGGGAACAGCATAAGAACAATAATACATGTACAGATCAACAAACTAGAGAGCGACTACAGGCTCAAAAGCGAAAGTTCATATTGAAGCGGTAGTGGGAAGGGGTCGGAAGCAAGAATTAGCAGTGGGCAATATAGGGCTAGAACCAGGGGGAACCACTAGGCAGGGGCGAGCACGGCAGCAGGGGAGGGACTGACCAGTCCAGTGACCGGCCGCAGTAGGCGGGTCTGGAGATGGCGAGGGAACCCCCTCGGGAGCCACGAGGGTGGGGATCCCAGACAGCATGGTGGGGGAAGAGGGCACCGGGGAACAGTGGGGCAGGGAGCTGGTAGAGGGCAGGGGAGCGAATAGGTGCAGGGGAGTAGAAGAGGTTGGGGCCGAGCCCAACGAGGTGGAAGAGGAGTCGGGCAGCCAGGGGTGACAACTACACGTTTCCACATGGGCAGGTGGAGGCCCCTTTGAGGAATTTCCAGAGGGACGTTTTGAAGCCAGAATGTGAAGGAGCAGCACGCACAGGAGAAGGAATGGGGGCGAAGACGGAGAAGGCCTGATCCCCAGTGAGGTACCGGGTCCTGTGGACTTTGCAGGCGGTAGTCGGGCTGGGCCTAAGCTGATAGGCCAGAGTTCAGGGTAGTAAGGGGAGGGCAAGTGCAGGGGGTCAAGCAGAATGGACAATGCTGTCTACCATGCTACCAAAGACAAAAACTCTGTTTGTCAGGGGGAAGCCACTCCAGGCGGGCATAGAGGGCACACTGATGCGTGAGGCAATGGGCCGAGAGGGCAAAGCGACAGATATCGTTATGTGCCGTGTCCTATTTTGCTAGGGAGGCCTTCGGGACAGGCGCGAACCCGACAAGCCCATAACAGAGCGTAGGTAGGAGGATCCCCCTGGCTATGGTGAGCCGAGTGGCAGGAGTGAGGCAGTCCTTGGCCCTGTAGGCTAGGCCAAGCTTACAGTTTGACGCCTTGCAGATGTTTCGGATATGCTCGGTGAAGTCAAGCTTGGGTCAAAGATCACTCCTAGATACCATGGAATTCAAGACAGGCAGGAGAGAGCCTCCCCAATTATGGTGAGGGGAGGGCAAGAAGCAATTTTAGTCACGACCCAATACCATGGCGCAGGTTTGTCAAGATTAACGGTAAGCTTATGTCCCAAGAGCCAGCCTTGGATCTGCCCAAAATCAGAATTGAGTTGGGAGTTGACGGTAGCGGGTTCCGGCGCAGATAGTAATACCAGATCATCCGCATATAGAGTGGTAGACCCGAAGGTCGTGACTGAGGGGAGTTCATTTACATAGAGGGAGAACAGAATGGGCCGAGAACAGACCCTTGGGGTACTCCACATTTAACTGGGGAGAGGCCCGAGAGGGCACGGTTAAAACAGGAGTATTGTTGTCTCCCCTCAAGGTAGTTGGTGAACCATTCAAGCACTCGGGGGGAGAAGCCTTGCCCAAGTAGGGTGGAGAGAAGGAGATTATGGTCAACTCGGTCAAAGGCCTTTGAGAGGTCGACAAAGATGGCCCCAGTCAGTTTTCCTGCGTCGGTGGCAGCTCTGACCTGGGAGGTGACTGTGGCGAGAGCGGTGGAGGTACTCTACCCCTTCCTGAAGCCGTACTGGGCAGGAGAGAGAACTGCATACTCTTGCAGGTAGTGGAGATTTGGCCAGCTACAGCTTTCAGTACCTTGCTGATAGCTGGTAGTATAGCAATGGGGCGGCAGTTATTTAATTCCTTGGGGTCCCCATGCTTAAACACCGGGACAACCTTAGCCACCTACCATATCTCAGGTACAATTCCGGAGGTGAGGGAAGAGTTAAAAATGTGGGTAATCGGCCGAGCAAGGTAGGGCACCCCTAGACTCAGGAACTTAGGTTCTAGGAGATCGAAACCCGCCCCCAAATGGTGAGAGAGCCCGTCTAGGAGGGTTAGAGTTTCTCTTGCCGAGACTTGCCTCAGGTAAAAAGGAGGCCAAGGGGGGGAGGACCTGAGGATCCCTAGAGGGGGAGGGAAGGTGAGGGGGGCCGGCAGTTCAGAGAACAGGCGGTTGAACGCTGAGGCGATTGTCAAGGGGTTGTTGCAGTTGACCCCCTCTAAGTTCATGTCAACGTCCAAGTGCTTGGCGGACACACCCACCAAGCTTTTAATGTTTTTCCAGAAACTCCGGGGGTTGTACGCCGACTTGACCAAGGCAGATTTACAGAACTCACTCTTGGCGGTGCGTATGGTGGCCTTACAAGAGTTCCTCTGTCGTCGATATTCAAGGAGATCTCGTGGGTCACCAGAAATTTTGTATTTGATCCAGCACTTGTCTCTCTGTTTCATGAGAGCAAGTAGTCCACCACGCAGCCACTTGGTGACAGTGCCCCTAACTCTTCTTTTAGTGAGGGGAGCGTGGTTATCCTGCAGGGGGATGAGAATCAATAGGAAGTGGTCTAATGCAATGGTAGGGTCACTGGTGCTAAGTACCCTGGCCCAGTCAGTACGACGTAGGTCATTCAGGTAGTCGTCAGGGATAAGTTTGGAATAATCCCTGACCTGAATCAATCTACTGGGAATGTTTGGGGTTGTGGATCCCCATATGCAGTAGATGGGTGAGTGGTTGGAGATTGCGTCCGGGAGAGTACCAGATTGCAGGATTTTATCCGGACGATTACTCAGTAACCAGTCGATCAGCGAGCCCTTGTCCCCCCCGGGTGGAGATACGAGTGGGTCTGGAGATGGTCTGACAAAGGGCAAGGCAGGACAGAAGCGGCTCAAATAGCTTGATATTCGGCCCCAACCAGTTGAGGTTGAGATCCCCCAGGATAAGGACCTCATTTGCCCCAACAGTGCCCTTTAAGTGGTCAAGCAGGAAGGAGAGTCCAGGTAACCCGCCCTTGGGAGGGTTATAGGCACAGACCAGGTGCACCTTTCTGGAGTTCCCGAGAAGCAAAAGGGGGTGAATGAATTCACAACCAGAGGGGTTGGGCTGGGATAGGGATAGCAGGGATACATTTAGTGCACCCTGAAGTACAAGAGATTCCCCCCACGCTTGTTTCCAGCCCTGTCCCGCCTGATTAGGCTGTAACCAGGAATGTCACATGCGGAGTCAGGAGTGCCAGGCTTCAGCCAGGTTTCCGAGAGTCCCAGGATGTCAGGTTTTACAGGGACACCCAGGCAGTCAGTTCCGCCGGGTTGTGTAGGATAATCCAGATATTTAAATGTGCTATTTTATGCTTTTTCAGCAGCCAGGCGGGGGGCTGCTTGTGTAAGGGCGGGGGGGGCTGGATGGCCAACGTAGAAAGGTGAGGAGACTGGCAGCACGGGAGGAGCCATGGTCTGGTACAACTAAGCTGCGGGATAACCCAGGCTTGAGAGCAGTCCAGGGAGACCAAATGACTGTTTGACGGATTAGGAGCCTGGAGGAGCCCAAGGCACAGTGTCCAGCAACCTGAGAATGAGAAGAGGGTCCGGGGTAAGGGAGTCAAGGGAGGGCTATGTGGTTATGTAGGCACACTGAGAGCCCAGTACCTTATAGGACAAACAGCAGTAAACATGGAGGGGGGACCTGGCTCCAGTATCGCAAGAAAGGGGTGAGGAGAGGAGAAGGTGCCTAGGGGCCAATCAGGGGGGAGACTTCCAGGAATCACGCTAAGAGGGAGAGAGAGAGAGAGAGAGAGAGAGGAGAAGAAAAGCCCTCTAGTGGCAGGCAGCTATAGCCTGCAGATGGTAAACAGGGCTGATAGGATAAATTTGAACACGTGATGGCAGCTGCAGCTATATATACACTGCTCCACCAAGGGTGGTGGTGGGGGCGGTGGGGCAGCCGGCAAAGCCGTTGGGGCTAGCGCTCTTAAAGGTGAAGGCCGCGTGGGGCAGCATGGAGAGACAAAGGCGGCGTGGCAACTTCACCGCAACAACGGCAGGAACAGCAGGAACCACCGGCAAGCACAGCCGCTATGTTGGATATTGAAAGGTCTATGAGAAAGCGAGTCAGAACCAGCTCCTTTACGGCAGGTAATCCCTCAAGACTGTAGTTACCTGCAGTTGCCCTCGGTAGGAGACCGCCTCGGGGGGTGCAGCAGCGGCGACCCGGTAGGCAGGTTCAAATCCACACGGTCCTGTTAAAAGAAGAAAAGAGCAGGTGAGCACACCTTAAATACCCAGGGGAATGGGAAGGTGGGCAGTTCGCCACAGATAGTGCAGGAAAGGGTCATGGCGGGGGTTTAGGAGAGAAATTAGGCTTTGGACTCTGCAAGCAAATTACGGTCAGGCTAGCTAGATACCCTCCACAGACAACATTATATCAGGTAGAAGGCAGTTAACTCAGTGCAGTTGGCAACTAGAAAGCTGGTAAAAGGCATATTAAATAAAGTAAAAGTAACATAAATAGAAAGCTGGTAAAAGGCATATAAAATAAAGTAAAAGCCAACAAAAATAAACCTATCAGCACATGTGTGCCGGTAGAAATACAGGAGATTACTTAAGGTCACATTCCTTGTTCGCTAGCCCTCTTCACATGCTACAACACTCTAAAAGGTGAGGGCCATGTGGGGCAGCGTGGAGAAGCAAAGGCGGCATGGCAACTTCACCGCAACAACGGCAGGAACAGCAGGAACCACCGGCAAGCACAGCCGCTATGTTGGATATTGAAAGGTCTATGAGAAAGCGAGCCAGAACCAGCTCCTTTACGGCAGGTAATCCCTCAAGACTGTAGTTACCTGCAGTAGCCCTCGGTAGGAGACTGCCTCGGGGGGTGGGGGGAGCAGCAGCGGCGACCCGGTAGGCAGGTTCAAATCCACACGGCCCTGCAGTAGCCCTCGGTAGGAGACCACCTCATGGGGTGGGGGGAGCAGCAGCGGCGACCCAGTAGGCAGGTTCAACCACACGGCCCTGCAGTAGCCCCTGCAGGAGACTGCCCGGGGTGGGGGGGAGCAGCATGGCGACCCGGTAGGCAGGTTCAGATCCACACGGCCCTGCAGAAGCCCTTAGTAGGAGACCACCTGGGGGTGGGGGAGCAGCAGCGACTCAAGTAGGCAGGTTCAAACCACACGGCCCTGTTAAAAGAAGAAAAGAGCAGGTGAGCACGCCTTAAATACCCAGGGAGCGGGAAGGTGGGGGCAGCTCGCCACAGACAGTGCAGGAAAGGGCACGGCAAGGGGGCTTAGGAGAGAAATTAGCTTTGACTCTGCAAGCAAATTACGGTCAGGCTAGCTAGATACCCTCCACAGACAACATTATATCAGGTAGAAGGCAGTTAACTCAGTGCAGTTGGCAAATAGAAAGCTGGTAAAAGGCATATTAAATAAAGTAAAAGTAACATAAATAGAAAGCTGGTAAAAGGCATATAAAATAAAGTAAAAGCCAACAAAAATAAACCTATCAGCACATGTGTGCCGGTAGAAATACAGGAGATTACTTAAGGTCACAGTCCTTGTTCACTAGCCCTCTTCACATGCTACAACACTCTTAAAGGTGAGGGCCATGTGGGGCAGCGTGGAGAGACAAAGTCGGCATGGCAACTTCACCGCAACAACGGCAGGAACAGCAGGAACCACTGGCAACACACAGCCGCTATGTTGGATATTGAAAGGTCTATGAGAAAGCGAAGTCAGAACCAGCCTCTTACAGCAGGTAATCCTCAAGACTGTAGTTGCCTGCAGTAGCCCTCGGTAGAAGACCGCCTGGGGGTGGGGGGCAGCAGCGGCGCACCCGGTAGGCAGGTTCAAATCCACACGTCCTGCAGTAGCCCCTCGGTAGGAGACCGCCTGGGGGTGGGGGAGCAGCAGCGCACCCGTAGGGCAGGTTCAACCACACGGT
This sequence comes from Neoceratodus forsteri, assembly GCA_016271365.2. NCBI lineage: Eukaryota > Metazoa > Chordata > Ceratodontiformes > Ceratodontidae > Neoceratodus > Neoceratodus forsteri. The sequence goes on from CM028136.1 coordinate 909,199,321, forward strand.
CCTGCAGTAGCCTCACGGTAGGAGACTGCCTCGGGGTGGGGGAGCAGCAGCGCGCACCCGGTAGGCAGGTTCAGATCCACACGGCCCTGCAGAAGCCCTTAGTAGGAGACCACCTCGGGGGGTGGGGGGAGCAGCAGCGACGACCCGGTAGGCAGGTTTAAATCCACACGGCCCTGTTATACCCTGCCAGCCCTGTCACCGACCTTTTCACAACCTTACTGGATATCCACTACTTACCCAGGACCACAGCATGGTGGGTGGCCAGCCATATTGGTTGTGTGAGAGCTTGTGGGGCATGCCAGCATTGATGGGCCAGCATTTTCCTCCTTCTTCCTGATTTTCTTCTTTGGGGTGCATGTGTGCAGTAATGTGGTCATGCACACTTGCGGTGGCATGCAAGCATGTCAGGCATCCAGTGGCAACCCCTCCCCAGTGGTGTGCCGATGGCTAATCTCCACCAGGCAGTGATATTCATTTTTTTCATGGTGGGAGGTGCAAACTTTTAAAAAGATCAAAATCCCATATCACAGTTCTGGAATGAAAGAAAATAAGAAGAAAAAATTGGTCTATTGATATTTTTGCCAGAACTGTATGATGGATGAAAGGAGCTACATACTGACTAACAGGTGCTGCTGCTTTAAGCTCCAAGCTGTATGCCCCCCCTTGGGGCTGTCCCATAGGCATAGAAATTATTTTTGGGGTGGTGGGGGCAGACAGGGACATGAGTTTATGCAAAGCAGAGGTGCAGTGTCAACATCCATTTAGAGAACCCAATATTTTTTTTCTTTCCTAAAATAAGGAAGGTATTATAAGTGACTGGTTGGGATCAGCTGAGTTATTGCAAACAGTGCATATGTGTCAGCAGTTGGTTGAGTGGAACCAGCTGTGGCTAGTATTTAGTGGGACAGGTTTCAGAAAGGCACAGGGGGCAGCCCCACACACCCATTTCATTTATAAAGGTTTGGTTCCCCTTCTCAACAAATTGCCTTCTGTCCTGTGCAGTTACATAAAGTGACTGCCACTCACTAAAACACTACAGGGAAAAACAAGCAAATGAAAAACAGAGAGCACTTTGGAAAAAGAAACAGACAGTAGAAATTATTAAACCATATAAGTAACTTAGAGAAGAATAAGAGAGAGACTAGAAAAACCAAGAGGAAAGATTGGATAACTTTATGAAAAAAAACAAGATAAAAACTTTAACTTGAAGTGGGGATCTACAGTATCAATACAATGTTATCCAAATAAAGCCTTCATTCTCCAACAGAATGCCTTTATAGATTCATCCAGAAGCAAATGATTTGATACCTTTTAATGGACCAACATAGATGTAACAACAAGAACAAAGTGCTCTAGCTTTCGGACCAACCAGTCCTTCCTAAGAAGAAGGACTGGTTGGTCCGAAAGCTAGAGCACTTTGTTCTTGTTGTTACATCTATGTTGGTCCATTAAAAGGTATCAAATCATTTGCTTCTGGATCTATTCTTGCAAGGACCAATACGGCAGCTACTAAATCTAGATTTTTTATAGATTCATGACTGATTAATTTATGGTTTTAAGATTCTTGGTAAAGTCACATCCTCCTTAATCTTGGTATCCTACAGGCATACTGCTAATCCTCTAGAATGTAGGGAGGGAGGATATATCCAATTAGTTTAGTGTCTTTGGAGATGTACAGTAATTGTAAGAATTATGTGGAGCCCAAGTGGGCTCATAATACCACTTGTTATGAGTCTGCCAAGATCAAGACCATGTACGTCTATCAAAAAATTATTTTTGTTTAGCGACTTCTGTTTCATTCATAGTGCCCCGAGTACTGGAGTTGTTGTTGAGGGAACAGGGACAGGGAATGTTAAAATTGTTGGAACTGTTGCCTGCTTACTTGACTTTGAACCTTTTCCCAATGCTACTGCACGATTCTCCCCAGGGATTTATCTACACCAGGCCTGTGTACCATCTTGAGTTTGCCCACTTACCCAGTAGGTTCAGTGTCTGAGGGTCCTGGGGCACTCTTGGTAAATATCCCTCTGGTAGAGGCACCATGCTAATTATATTTTATATTTTTTCCTGTATCCTGACAACTGTAAAAGAACCCAGGCCAGCCTGCATGTCATTTGTATGACATGGATGCGGAGTGACTCTAAGTCAAAATAGTGAGGAGATCATGGAGCCCCCAGCCTTACTATGAGTCCCTAGTGATATGGACTGTATCCCATGGATGAAGGGTTTTTACTGTCAAGATTTTACTTCAACCAACAGGTAAGGTTGACAGGATGTGGGTGGATTTAGGGGAGAATAGTCAAAGCAATAAAGATAGTGCTAAAAAGAAACAAAGGAATGGAAGAAAACATCTGACTAGATCCAATTGTTGGAGTTTGCTGGGTGAGAAATATAGGGGCAGTGCCCACGGCTTGTTTCATATTCTGTTGGCTGTTTCCAAGTGCTGGCTTAGAAACCTGAAATCCACTGTTACAGTAGTGTGTGGATGTACAGTAAGTGAGTGACTGTGGATTAATCCACATTGTTGGAAAAATTATAGGGACATGGGAAATGCTAGGCGTTGGCCAGGGGAGGTCATACCAGCAAATGCTCTCCTCCTCCTGGCAGGGAGGGCTGCTGTCTGCATTGCAGTGTTGCCTCCTGGGTGACCACATGTTGTAGTTTAGTGTTAGAGGTGGTGGAAGGACATTAGCAGGGCAGGGAGCCATTGTGTGTACCCCCACATTGTGCTCCTTGCCTGCTGACATCCTGGGGCCAAGAGAAAACACAGAAAATGGCCCTAGCACACAGGCAAATAGTCTTCTGGCATCTCCAACTCCTGCCACTGCTTGAAATGTAGCCTGATGAAGTTTGAAGATTTGTGAATAAATCCCCAACCCTGACCCCACAAGGAGGACATAGCCAAGGTGCTGTGGAGGCAGGCACTCTGGTAGAAGCATGGGGGCATTTTGTGCGCTACTGATGTGCCTGATGGACTCAGGTGCTAAAGACTGGAAGGGGATGTAAAATAGAAAATGCAAGATGATCAGGCAACTGCAGCATTTGATATGAGATCAGTTTTCTTGTAGCAACTGTCTCTATTACATTAAACTGAAACTTTTTTTTATTTTATTTTATTGAAATCTAGGATTACAAATACCTTTGAGCAGGAACTGCTCATTTACAAAGGTTCCACGTAGAAGGAATGTGGGGTATACATACATTCAAAGGTCAACATAATAATACATAGTTACACAATAAAAAGAAGTAAGAGACTGAGGCTTAGAAAATTCCAGTAATTCAAAATGTGCCAAATGTTAGGTAACATGACATACCAGCCAAGGGCAAACTTAAAAATAAGCACTGCAGGTGATAGGGAAGGGGGTATGTAGGCAGGAAGGCCGTTGCCGGAGGGTAGAGGGTGAGGGTAAGAGCTCTAAAGTGGAGGGAGGGAGGGAGGGATAAAGTCAGGAAATGCCTGGGGGGGAGGAAAGGGAGAGGGGGCAAGGGGGTAGGCAGGTAGAAGGGGCCAAGGCGGGGAGAGGTAGCTGTCGAGACTGAAGTTGAGGGCAGTGAGCGGTGGGCCCCTGATTAGGCGAGGCAGTCACAACGACTAGTTGAAATGAGATGAAGTCGGAGTTGTCTCTTAAAAGGGCCAAGAGCAGCAGCAGTAAGAGTTTCTTTGTTGAGAGTATTGTACCACTGTGGTGCTCTGCGGGCAAAGGCCCTCTGGCCCATGGTAGTCCGGCATCTGGGGACGAGGAAGGTTAGTTGTTGTGAACTTCTAGTTTGCTGGGTCCTGTGGTGATCAATGAAGAGCTTTTCAATGCCTGGGGGCATGACCCCGAGGAGGACTTTTTTGGCTAAGAGGGAGGTTTGATACTGTATCCAGCTGATAAGAGGAAGCCATCCTGCCCGAGTGTACAGGTCACAAGTGTGTGTAAGTCGGTCAGCCCCAGTTAGCAGCCTGCATGCTTTGTTGAGTGCATCTGTAATTCTGCAGAGGCGGAGGCAGAGCCATAAACTGGTAGCCCGTAATCGATGATGGAGGTGAAAGAGCTGTTGATAGCCAACCGGAGAGTGTCAGGAGTCATACAGTGTTTGTGCTTGTAGAGCAGGCCTATACGGATGTTGGTGGCTTTGGCGACAGAATCTATGTGCCGATGGTAGGAGAGTGAGCTGTCCAATGTGACACCTAGGTATTTAAAATCAGGAACGTGTTCAAGTAAGGTTCCTGTTTGGTTTAGGATGGTGAGGTCACGGGATTTGTACTTGCTCCTGGCGTTGTAGAAGGTTATAACCTTTGTTTTGCTGTAGTTCATGACCAGTTTGTGTGACTTGAACCATTCTTCGATGCGCATGAATTCAAGCTGTAATTGTTTCTTGAGGAGCTCTGCATTTTGGTGGTTTGTGAACATGACTGTGTCATCGGCGTAGAGCAGTAATTTCTGGTGGCAGACACTGGGAAGGTCATTGAGGAAGAGGCTGAAGAGTAGTGGCCCCAGGATGGACCCCTGTGGGACCCCTGAAAGGACTGGCTTTTCTTCCGAGGTGACACTGGCAATCCTAACCCGCTGGACCCTCTCCCCAAGGTAGCTTGAAAACCAGAGCAGCGCTTCATTGGAGAGCCCAATGTTTGATAATTGCTTGAGTAGGAGTGGGTGGTTCACAGTATGAAAAAGGCTTTCGTAAGGTCGATGAATATTGCCCCTACAAAGTTTCCTTGATCGAACGTGGTATGGATGAAGCTCATGAATTCTAATAGTGCAGTGGTGGTACTGTGCCCTTTTCGGAAACCGTGTTGCTCAGGGCACTGGATGCCATATTTTTCCAGGTACTTGACTAATTGGTCTGAGGCGATGCGCTCCAGGGCCTTAGACAATGGAGGGAGAATGGAGATAGGTCTGTAGTTGGAGTGTAGTGATTTGTCTCCACTTTTGTGTACCAGTGTGATGGTCGCCTGCTTCCAGTGAGATGGAAACTGGGAGATCCTTAGTGATAGGTTGAGGACCTTTGTCAGGGGTTCAAGGACTTCTTCAAGGACAAGTGCTAACAACTTCAGGTCAAGGGAGTCACCGCTGTAGCCTGCGTTGTGAATGGCCTTCCGAATATAGGTTCTGGCTTCATGCACTGGGATCTCCTTGAAGTAGAATTGTGGGGCAGGGTGTAGGAGAGGAGTAGTTGCAGGAGGGTTACTACCAGAGGGGGCATCAAAGAAATTAGAAGGGAGGATACTATCCAAGTTGGAGAATGCATTGTTAAAGGTGTTGGTGATTGTGTACAGGTCAGATGTTGGTGTTTCATATATGTTGAGCATGGTGGGTGGTGACTTAGGGTCCTTGCCTGTAATGTCTTTCAAGTTACTCCAGAATTTTTTTCCATCACCCCAGGAGTTGGAGAGAGCTTCCTTGAAGTATTTGCTTTTGGCACTCCTAACTGCCCGTGTGCACTCATTTCTGCCGGCTTTATATTTATGAATATCCCCAGGTTTGGATGTTGCACGGGCACAGTGCCAGAGATGAACCCTATGTCTGAGTAAAGTGATTAGATCGGGGGTTATCCAAGGGTTAGCTCTGCCCCTGGCCTTCAGCTTTTTGAGAGGTGCAAAGATATTGCAGGCCGCAGTGAAGTGGCTGACGAAAAGGTCTAAGGCTTGGTTTACATCAATGGCAGAGTCAATTGGTGTGCAGTCCAGGTGTCTTAGGTGTGTCTTTAGTAGCTCAAGGTACCCCTGCTTTAACACTGTGGTGTGGATTATTTTAGGGGGGTTCTTAATTAATTTGTTTGACCAGGTACATGTGACCGGTGCGTGGTCACTGATCCCATCAGGGAGCACTGAGACTGTTGAGATTCATTCAGGGTGATTAATAAGGATCCAGTCCAGAAGTGTGTGACCCTGTCCTGTAGTTGCATCTGGTGGGGGTGGTAACAAGCTGGGTGAGGTTCTGTGACATGACAGCATCCTTGTAGCTTCTGGCATCCAGTGATAGCCAATTTATGTTGAAGTCGCCTAGTACTATGAGTTCAGAGTTATGATGTAATCCCTGTAGGCTTTCCAATATGGTCATAAATCCATTGGGCTGATCTTTAGGGGGTAAGTACACAGAGGCAATGGTGAGCTCCTTGTTGTGTGCCCCGAGTAGAACTTTAATAGCGAGAACCTGTGAGGGTGGTTTAGGGTTTGAGAACGGGAAGACTTGACCCAGATAGGAATTCCTCAGGTAGATGGTACAGCCCCCACCTCGTCTGAAAACCCTGTCCTGCCTGAATATAGAGTATCCAGGGATGGTGACTGCAGCGTCTGGTATCTTGGGATTAAGCCATGTTTCGACAACAGAGAGTACATCAGGGCTATGTTGCTGGACCCAGGTTTGCAAGATGTCAAGTTTGTTAAGGAGGCTGCACACATTGATTGAGGTTAATGTGAGGGACCCTCCCACCTTTTGTGTATAAAAGCAGGCGGTAGGCCCTGGGTTAGGATGAACATTTCCAGATATCAGAAGCAGCATAAGTAGTATCCTAAGAAGGTACGCTTTAATAATTTTGCAGACTAGTTTTGTTGTATGGCATCTAGTCCTCTTGGCCTTGTTGGTCTGTGTTTGCCCCGTGATATTGTAGAGCGCAATATATAAAGCCATGTTCTGAGAGGTGCCATGTGATTGATGAAAAGTAATCAAATCCACAGGAAATAGTGAACTACCAGGGACCAGAAAACTGTTATTGTAGCTCAAAGACCCAGAATGTGATAAATTCCTGAAGGTGATGAACATTAGCCTGGGGCATATGCAGGATGTAAAAATCCTTTGTTAGTATCGTCCCTTTGTTCTCCAAAATGGTTGTGAATAGACCTCAAAGACAAGTACACATCCTTTAAGAACAAGTCAGACGGAAATATGGCTACAGCGCAGCACTCCACAACTCAGTGCTTGTATAACAGATTTACTGACCTTACTTTTGGCTTTGATGGCTTCCAAAAAAGTTGGTTTATGATGAGAATGCCAAAACCTGGTGGTGATGTTTTTCAGTTTCTTAGTCCAGGAAATGTTCAAAGATGTTATGTCCAAGAATGGTCCAGTTCCTCCAAGCAGAAACACATGAAAATCTACAAAAACTAAACTACCGTCAGACTTTCCCAGAGCCTGGAACCACTTTTAATAGAATAGAGACAGTGTACTCTGAGTCTTTTTTTTGTCCAAACAACAAAAAATTTACCATTACAGAAGGAAAAGGGAAATGGGCAGAGAAAGAGATTAGAGTGAAGCCAGCCTGGTGGCACTGAGGATTGAGGCGCTGGACACCACACCTCGCGCCATGCCGGGGACCTGTGTTCGGGAATGAGCATGGGCAGTCGCGGGTCAGCAGGGGAGTGAGAGGATCAAGCATCCGGAGGTCAGCTCACCTCTCCTGGGGAGGGAGGACCGGCACTCCCACTGAACAACTACCCCCAGGTGGAGGCCAGAGGGTAGTGTGGGTCAGATCGGCTAGACGTAGGGAGGGTGCTGTGGGACTACTGTGGATGTGCACACGCCTCCATGTGCGCATGTCCTGCGTATGCGTCCCAGCAATGGGGAAGGGAGAAAAAAGTGGAGAAACATCTCCGACTGCAGGATGACAACTGACCTCCCGCAGGCTCCGCACCCGGTGACCGGGCAGGGGTAAGTCCCAGTGACACTGGATTGATGTGGCTGGGGGGGTTGATCAGAAGGGGGTAGCCAGGGCAGTAGGAGGATAAAGTGTGTAAAAAAACAGAAATAAATAGATTAAAATTTGATCATCTGTTATACAGTTTTCCAAAAAATGCAACAGATATCCCTTTTGCAAGATGTAACACATGTTAAAAGATTTCTTTGACTCATAAGTTTTCATGCGAACAGTTCTTTAGAGAAATCTATCTATAAGGACTTTGTTTTCTCAAACCTCCTGCTGATCATTTCTCCTTTAATTACCATAGTCTTAGGATGGGTGGGAAACCAAAGAATCAGTGAGTGTTTAAACAAGAGACCTAAACATGATCTTACAAGAACCTCTCAGCATGAAAGACAGTATTCTTGTGAGAAATGGCAGACCCGATTTCTCCTGAGCAGTAGCAACAGATATGCCTCGCCACACAGAAGACCACAAGCTCTATGGCCTGAAGACCGTATAACTGGAAATTCCTGTACAGCAGGTCCACTGAGGCACTGCCCCCTCCTCAGTCTGCTGGCATGCATGTGGTGAATCCAGAGCAACATATCGCCATGTAATGTGGATGTATCTGGTACTCCTCCCATTCCAGCAAGACTTGGAGAAAGCATTACAGGCCATATTCTCACTTGACCTGCAATTTTTTGACCTTCTGTTTTTTTTGTTCACCTATTGGCCCAATAAAGAGAGGAATGTCATGAAGAGATACCTGATGGCGGTTCTGCTGGTAGCAACTAAAAAGTGTATCACCAAACAATGGCTGTCCAGGGACCCACCTACGCTAGCAGACTAGCACCATGTGGTAAAAGGCATCTATGACTTGAAATAACTAGCTTTTTCACTCAGACAACAGGTAGACAAAGGTACGAACTGCTGGGCAAAATGGGTGGGATACATAATGGAAGCAGACCCCTTATTTGTAATGACTTCAAGGGGATCGAGAGAGGAGAGGATTTAGTAATGTGACCCCCAGGGTCAGCACGGTGACTGGGTTCATACCCCTGCCTGCTGACAGTAATGTGGCACACCTGGTTGATGGGGTGGGTTCATTTGGTCTCCTGTAGTAAGGGGTTTCATCCCAAATTAGCACTTTTTTTTTTTATTTGTTTATTTATTACCAGGAAGTGGACTGGGCTCAGTTCTTTTTCAGCCACGCATGACACATAATATTATATACATCACACTACAATGTTTACATTCACATTACATATACATACACAATTCTCACAAACAACTGCGCTTATCATTTCTTGAATACTGTAAAAGCAAGTTTTTAAAATTGGTAACACTTCTTACCACCTTACACAGGGTCCCTACCTCAATTAATGTAAACAGCATGGTGCCTCCACCCAGAGAGAATAAATGGGCCAGATGTTGTGTGTAGCACCACCCTCTGGGATACAGTACCTACCCACCTCTGTACACTGGACAATACCACTCCCTGGGGACCACCAACAGCTGTTACCTTTACCAAACAATAATTCAGTCAGGGTGTACAAATTGAATACCCACACAGAGATAAAATTCAACAAATTAAACTGTGCTTTATTTTGACACACTGGCCCAGAGACTGGGGAAAGAGCATGGGTTAGACAATTCCAAGTTGCTGTATGCACAACCACCCTCAGGTAATTACCCTTGAACCCCATTGCATATACACACCTGCCAAAGCAAGGGGTGCATAAGAGGGCTATTTCACACAGGGTGTGGTGACTTTATCTGGTACCAATAATAAAACTATATGCAGAAGTACAATATTAAACAGTAGACTCTGAGTACCCTGGTATTATAGCACAGTCTTGGTGCAGGCCTGATTGAAGAGTTGCCCAGGATCTTGTGGTGGTGCACTTCATGAAAAATTCAGCAAGCTTGCATTTTAACCCCCCCAACAGGCCATACTCAGGGCCCCTGGTGTTCTGCGGCAGAATTTTCTGATTTCTGCGGCAGGGCTCCTGGAATTCTTCGGCAGCATTTTCTGATTTCTGCGCCATGATTTATTAATTTCTCTGGCAGAATGCTGTCCTGTCATTGATGTGATGTCATCGATGACATCATATGCTGAGCATAGGGGAGGAGCTTCAGGATAAACGAGGTGGGAAAGAAAGCCTGACACTATGGAAAAACAGTATATTTATATGAAAATTCACCAAAAACAATGAATTCTGCGGCACTATATATATTCTGCAGCATGATGCAAATTCTGCGGCAAATTCCGCAACCGCAGAACCACAGAATTCAAGGGGCCTTGGCCATACTGTGCTAGCACAAATTATATAACAAATGAAATTCCAACCAACTTGCTTGTATTGTTTCGAACAAAACTGGAAACTCCACTTGTAATCCAAACAGGGAGAACAGAAATGTCAGCCAGCAGTCCTGTGACCCTTGGATGCAGAAGACCAGGAGCAGAATGACAGTTCTGGAGCAGCAGGAGCAGCACACAGGAACAGGAAAACAGCCCAGAAGCTTTGGAATCTTTCGAGCAAATGACCACAGCTCAGCCCTTCCTGTCTCACACCTCTGTGAATGCAGCTCTTCCGGCTCAGCTCTCTGAATACAGCTCGTTTAGTGCACACTTCTTTGCTATGACACCTTTCTTGTCTCACACTTCTTTGCTACAATGTCCTTCTGGCTTGCACGTCTCTGGATGCAGAACCTTTCTGGCATTCTTTCTCTCATCACAGCTCTTCTGAATCTCGCCCAGGATACAGGAGCACTGCGCAGCGGCTTCCTGGTTCCCAAGGAGCCCAAACCCCAGGAGCGACCCCACAGTCTGACTCCCTCAGATGGCTCGAGAGTACCCCAGCACTTGTGCACATGCCCATGGCTCCCTGTTTCCTGAGCCACCTCACTTGATAAGGGTTAGCTGGCCCCTTACCTGACTCCAAAGCAGGCTAGGGAGGAGTGCAGGTATCTGTATCCACACAGAGCAGCCTAGAACCTTGGAATGCAGCACTGTCCCTCTAGGCAATACAAAATCACACATGCCCACACAATGCAAAGCATCATAGGCTACATATGCAAATGACCGCAGAATACTGTGCTGGTTCAACTTTAAGCAGAATTGCATGGTGCCAAAAGGCCTCTCACACAGTTTGCAAAGGGTGCTAATAGATGACATAGACTCGTGTTTCATCCTACCAGGACTCATCAGTATGCCTCGTCTGTTTGACACCCCAGTGAAATGAACCAGCTATCCTAAGATGGTCTGTCTGGGTTATGTTGTGGTGAACCCCATTAAAACAAAAAACTGTCCCTCTAGCTCACACTTTCAGCAATTCCTTCCACACAAGGCTCTCTGGAACAGTCTCTGGCTTTAGTGAACCCAGGGGAGGGCTCACTGGAAGAAAAAGGAGTAAACCCTGGAGAGGGCTCGAAGGAATTATTGGCCTGGCTAGGCCTCTGGTTTTCTCTCTCACTAGCAGCAGGTCTGCACTCTTCTCACTCTCTCTCAGACTGATCCCACTCCTTCAAAGTAATCTCTTTGTCTCCATTTTCTCTGTCATTGGGTAGACAAGGCTTTTCATCAGTCCTTCCGCCCTGTCTTGCCCTCTGATTGGTATAAAAAGCCCGCCAGTCCAATTGGTAAGAACCTCTTGCATCATCCTCCCATGAACCACTGCTTTTGTCTTGCTGCCCTCTGATTGGTGGCTCAATATGTGAGGGGTCACAAAGATGGCAGCCACTGTAATTGAATGGAACCTTGTGCTCCCAAAGTCTTTATTTTATTTATTTTAAGATTGCCCCTTATGGAGAGCCAATCCTGATTTCGGTTGCAGCCCCCCTGGGCTGTTATCTGATGGGGGTGTGGAGTGGATATAGCATGTGAACTCTCTGATGGAAGCTCCGTTCTGTGTTTCCCCTTGTAAGGCTGGCTGGCTCTGTGCAGCAGGGAGCCACTCACTTTCTTTTTTTTTTTAAATTCAAGTTTATTTTGTATTTAGGCACAGGTATACACAAGATAAAAGTCATTTTCATCACATTTAACTGCAAGAGTACATTTCATGGTAGAGATATCTTAATATATAGTCATATTTCATCAGTTAGGACATCTTTCAGTTCTAGTAGTTTATCCTTATTTTACACAGAGATATTTATTAATTGCAATTTTCCAGTATTCTTCAGTAGCACCCTAGTGTCCCTGCGTCCCTCTCCCTCTCTTTCCCTCCCTCCACCCTAATCAATCCCTTTCCACTCCCTGTATCATCAGCCATGGTGTCCATCATCTCACAAAACTTTGCGTCCTCAAGTTTATTCTATAAGTGACCTCCTCCATGTCTCTGATTTTGCCTATAATGGACACCCAATCCTGATATGTCAGTGGACATGGTGAAAGCCATCTCCTAGTTATAGCTTTATGAGATGATGTTAGGAGGACATTCCACATGTAGATCTTGTCTGTCCCCTTAATTTCCATCGGTTTCACTCCCAGTATCAAATTTCTGGGGCCCAGGGTGGTCTCAATAGAGAGTACCTGTTTTAGTTTATGGCCAATTTCTGCCCAGTAACTTGTTAGGATCGGACATGTCTAAAATATATGCAGGTAGTCCGCTTTGTCCTTCCCACATCCCCTCCAACATTTCCCAGAACAATTCTTATCCCATTTACATTGGACTGCTTGTGTAACAAAAAATCTCATTTTTACTTTCCACTCAAACTCCTTCCACATCGGGGAACATTTGGTCTTAAAAGCTCATGTGAGGGCAAAGTCCCAGTCTTCTTCAGCTAATTTCTCTCCCATCTCAAGTTCCCATCTGTTTTTGATCTGGGCAGCTCTTCCCCCTCCCCTATCTCTCCAAGCCCTATAGATAGCAGAGACCTGTCCCTTAACTCGTACTGAGTTCATTGTTTCAATCATGATGCTCATCAATCCTTCCGAGGGTTTGGTTTGTTTAAAGAGAGTTTGCAGATTATATATATATACTTATTTGTAAATACCTGAAGTAGTCTGCCTGTCGTAGGGAGAATTTTTCTTTAATCTGGTTGAACTTCAGAACTGTATTTCCTTCTGGGAATTGACTTAAGGAGTATAGACCCACTCTTCCCCATCTCTTAAAGGTAAGACCCTGTCTGGCTGGGAGGAACTCTGGGTCCCATGCAAACCATCTTAAGGGCCACGTCTCCTCACCAAGTCTATGTTTAGTCCAAAGACGTCTCATGGTCCCCAGGGTGTTTTTTACTGACGCCAGAAAGGTGTTGCCATCTTTATTCAAGGTTCCTGGTAGCATGGCTCTAGCCCCCAAAGGCATCCCATCTGTTAAGACTGCCTTAATTGCCCTCCATCGGGCCGTGTATGCTTTAGCCGACCACAAAAGGACCCATCTTAATTGGGTGGCCAAGAAATAATCCTCCTGATTAGGGACGTTCCTTTCCCCATATTTTTTACTAGTCTGCATTATTGCATTCTTGATTCTGGGTCTCCTTTTGTTCCAAATATATTTTGTAATCATTCTTTGCCAAACTTGGAATTGGTTTTTATGTATTTTTATTTGGAGGCATTGAAAGAGGTACACATATTTAGGGAGGACACTCATCGAGACTGACTGGATTCTTGAGTATAGAGGTAGAGTCAGAGCCTCCCACCATTTAATATCTTGCCTGATCTGGGCCGCTAGTGGTTCAAAATTAGTCGAGTAGAGTGTCGCGAGATTTTTAGGGATTTGGGTGCCCAAGTATTTTATTTTACCTCTGTTCCAGTTCGTGTTTAATAGCTGCATTATATTTAGGGATGGGTTATAAGAAAATTTCAGCACCTCTGTTTTATTTTTATTTCGTGTATATCCCCGAATATTGGCTAAATCTATCTATTATGGACCATAATTTAGGGATGGATTTGTCCGGGTTAGTTATATATAACAGGACATCGTCCGCATATAAAGAGATTTTATGCTCCCCCCATCTCCACTCCCGCCACCTCCCTTGCCCCACTTACCGCCTGAGCCAAGGGTTCTATATATATGTCAAAGAGGAGCAGTGACAATGGGCAGCCCTGTCTGGTACCCCTCCTCAGATCAAACCTCTGCAAAATGCCCCCATTTACCCTTACAAAAGCCTGTGGGGAGGCATATAGGGCTTTGATAGCCTCCAAAAATGTTGGTGGAAAGCCCATTCTTCTGAGTACCAGAAACAAAAAAATTCCAGTTGACTTTGTCGAGCGCTTTTTCTGCGTCCAAGCTCATAATGCAAGTGGGAGTATGTTGTTTATTAATAATGTCAATTATGTTTATGGTCCATCTGACACCTTCAGGAGCTTGCCTGCCCTCTATGAAACCTGTTTGATCTGGGTGAATTAAGTTTTTAAAAGGATTGGAGTCTGTTGGCTATTATGGCCGTAAAGATTTTATAATCTACGTTAAGAAGTGAAATTGGTCTGTACGAGCCACAATCTTGTGTGTCTTTTCCCTCTTTCAGAATCACAGTTATGGTAGTGTAATTCCACGAGGGAGGGACCGCCTCACCTTCCAACCATACCTGATTATAGACCGTCTTTAGTATAGGGGCCACATCTGCTACAAACATTTTATATAGTTCACCTTCAAACCCGTCTGGTCCCAGGCATTTACCCATGTTAAGGTCCCCAACTGTGTGGAGGATCTCCTGATGGGTGATTGGGTGTTCCAACGACTGCTTCTGGGTCTCTGTGAGCCTGGGCAGCTTTAAAGCTTCTAAAAATTTCCGGGCTTTCTCTGGGCATGATTCTTGTTGCGGATGGTACAGCTGTTTATAATATGCAACTAATGTATCTGCTATCTGTTCCCATTTATATGAGATGTGCCCCGTATTCGGAGGTCAGAGGCCTGCAACATGAGCCCAGGCAGACTGTTGTTTCAGCCAGTATGCCAAAAAACGAGTAGCCCTTGTTCCCCCCTTGTAATAAGACTGCTTTATGTATAACAGGGCTTTTTCAGTCTCTAATAGCTGTATTATTCGAAGATTTGACTTAACTTCCTTTATCTCCTTTTCTATGTTTCTACAGAATTTTAATTTCTGTTGTCCTTCTAAGGTTCTGAGTTTCTTAGTTAACTGTTCTATTTGCTTACCCCTTTCCCGCTTTTTGTATGTGGCTGTTGAAATCAGTTTACCTCTAATCATTGTTTTAACTGTGTCCCACAAGATTTGTGGTGTAGTATCAGGACCATCATTCATTTGAATGGTCTGCTTTATTATCCCCTTAATCTCCTCCCTCACCTCTTCATCCTTGAGCAGGCTAACATTCAGTCTCTACTGCGTTGGTTTTTTGGGTAACTGCAGGTCAGTCTCTGCGTATATGGGCTGGTGATCTGATAAGGTTTCAGTGCCCATCCACATAGACTCAAACACTGATAGATCTCTACCATATGTGAAGAACATATCCAGCCTTGAATAAATTTTGTATCTTGGTATCACGCTAATGGATATTTCTCCTCCAAATGTCTATTAAACCCGTGTCCTGCATAAGTCTTTTCAGTGACTTGGAAATCCTCCCATTAGGTGCCAGAATGTTTGAGGTGGTATCTAGAGATCTATTCATAACCACGTTCCAATCTCCTCCTGCAATTACTGCCCCTTTTGCCCTTTCTGCCAGTAGTTTGAACAATTCTGCAAAACAAGTTATAGGTGAGCTGGGGGAGCATACACATTCAGTAGAGTGACCTGCAAATCTTGGATTCTTCCCACAACCACTTCCTCCTCTTCGAATGGGAGGGATGCCGACAAAAGTATCGCAACCCCCCTCTTTTTCCCATTTATTAGGGATGCATGATAAATAGTCGGGAAACCCTTGCTTCTTAATTTTCGAACTTCATTGGGGGATAGGTGGGTCTCTTGTAAGAATTGTATCTCGCATTTCTGATTTCTTAAGAATTTTTGAAGTTGTTTTCTTTTAATAGGGTGGTTTATACCATTGACACTGTAGGATAATATTTTAGACTTAACTTTAGCCATATTGAAAATCTTCAACCATATTCAATGATCTGTTCCCCCTAGTATTTTTAGAAGACTTAGCCTCTACCCCCTTATTCTTTATTTCGTCCTCTCTTTTCCTTAAAATTGACTTCTGCCCCTCTCTCCCATCTCTATTATCAGTATGTATTTGTTTACAGTTATTTCTGTGCCATTCATTATGCCTATTATATAAACAATATTTGCTGGTTCTCAACCACCAGCCAGCCTGAACATTGATAAAAACATATTGCAATCTTTCCCCACTAGATGGGGGTATAACATTTTTAACAGTGTATAACAAAGAGTCTGTCAACATACAAACATCAGCCTTCAAAACTTGGTATCTAAACATCTTTAAACAATTGCAGGATATCCCTCCCTCTGCTCCTCTTTTGTTATACAATCTTCTTTTCTGTTGAAAATATTGTAGAGGGCCTGTGGTATACCCTTCTTGGATACCCGAGTTTCCTAGGTCAGTCCATTCTTCTGAGCTTGGACTGGTCTGTGTCTCACTTGGGACACCTTGCCCTTTATGATGTTGTGGGCTAAACCTCTTTTGAGCTCCACTCTTGGGTCTTAGCCCAGGGCTCAGAGGTAGTACTGACAACAGCAGAGCCAGTAGGCAGAAGTTGATCATTCTAAGCTCCGATCTTCTGACCCATCTCTTCCCCCAACCCCTTGGTTAATTAGATTTGGAGAGGCCCTCCCCTCTCAAATCCATTTAGCAATAAGGCAGCCATCTCTTTAGCTTTCCCCCCAATTCAGTGAGAAAAGGAAGGGAAAGGAGAAGACGGAAGAGAGAATGCCGTGCCTGTGAAATATTATGTAACACAGCCCAATTAATTCCCACTGTAATAGTATTGTTTTCAGCCCTTTTTTTTACCTTTATATCTTGAGACAAGGCTGCTATGTTTATTTGTGTTGCATTTTTTATTTCCTTTAGGTTCCCATGTCTGTTCCAGCACCCCCCCCAGAAATCCACTCAGGACATGTGGAGAAAGGGAAAGAAAATCCCCCAATGCCCCCAAGCACCTTCACATTCTAACAGCAGCCCTCTCCAGGCCATCCTCCCCCGCTGCTTAAGCCCCTTTTCTTCCATTAATTTTAGGCCAAAGTCTGATTACGTGGCGATTACTGCCATTACCTTTAAGTAAGTCCTATGCAGTAAAGCCATGACATCGATTGTTCATGTTGTGATGAAACCCACGAGGCGTGGAGTTGCCCTCTCACTCTATGGAAGCGCTACCCAGCAGGGAAGCTGTCATCTGGTCTTGTACCTCTAATTCTGGAGCATCTTGTGAGGCGATTCCGGCCAGCTGTTTCGGAGAAATGTAGGGCTTTAACAATGCTGTAATGTCGGCTCTTAGATTAGTGGAGTGCGGCTAGGAATGGTGGGTCATCCCTTCACGCGCCACCGACCAGGCTGAGCATCGCAACTCCCTCTCCATGCCCTCTTTCTCCAACCCAGGAACTGGAATTCCGGCATCCTCCAAAAAAACTCTTGGCTGCTACCAAGTCTTCAAAGACTTTTGTGCCTTGTTTAGTTTCCACTCGTAGACGTGCAGGAAATAGCATCTGTGCCTTTAAATTCCTGGACCGGAGCTGCTTTAAGATGGGCCACATGGTGCGGTGCGCCTCCTGAACCCACGCGGTGTAGTCGTTGTCAGTTATGATTCGGTAAGGCCCAAACATGATTTTTTCCATTCTCCACGCTCTCCTAAGTATTTCCTCCTTCGAGTTGTAACTGGTATGTTCACAATGAAAGACCTCGGGTGGAAATCAGGACCGGAGGGGCACTGAGCCAGGGAGCGGTGTGCATGGTCCATTGAAATATCAAGATCTGCAGGTAATTTTAGTGATTCCCTCAATATCTTCTGCAAAAAAGTGATTGAATCAGTAGTTCCCTCCTCGGCTGCCTCAGGGATGCCATATATCCGCAGATTTTGTCATCTACTCCTTCCTTCGATGTCATCTAACTTAGCTCACAGTTCCCTCTCTCTGGCCATCAAAAACAGCAGGAGACAGTCGTGATGGTGTGCTTGCTCCATGACTTTTGTAATTCCCATCTCCAACTTATCTACTCTATGTTCAATTCTCCCTATATCGGCCCTTAACTCCGTGAGTGAAGTATCTATTTTTTGTACTGTTTTCGCTGTCTGCATAATCGAGGCTATGAGTTGCAGGTAATCATCATCTGGCCCGGTCTCCGCTATCGTAGTATTTTCTTCCTCAGTAGGCCCTGTTGTTCATGACGTTTTTTCTCCTTGCAGCAGCAGTTGTAGCTTTTGGGCTGGGGTCTGGGTGTTCCTGGTCAAGACTGCTTTTGATCTCGTCGTCTTGGCTGGCGATTGCATATTTTAAAAACTGTAGATGCCTATAGATTGTAGGTTGGGTCAGGAGGCTCACTAGCTTATGCTGCCATTCAGATTGCTGACGTCACCGGAAGTCCGAGCCACTCACTTTCAAAGGCACATCGTGCCAAATATCCCAATCTTTCCTTCTCTCCCCCCAGTGCCTCCAGGCCGCACTGATGCTGACTGGTGTCCCTGGGTCCGGAGCACACTAGAGGAGGTGCTGTGATGGTCACCGATGTGGCTCTTAGGGCTCCTGGTAGGCGGGCACTTCCAGCGACGAAACACTCAAGCTGCCAAGCCAGCTTGCATGTCCAAGCGGGCTGCTGCTCAAATGTGTCACACTGCAGTGTGCAAATGCGGTGGTCTTCTTTGCTGCTTCTCCAGTCCCAATTTTAGTGGCAGTCCAGGGGCTGGAGTGAGTGAGTGACAAGATGGGCAGGAGTTTGAGAGCAGCACAAACAGCATCCAGGTAAGCCCCCCCCACCTCCACCCGAGGAGGGAGCTACAGTAACTATCACAAAGGAGGAACACAGAAGAGTAAAAGTCCAGAAGGTGATTGAGACCATGACACTGGTAAAATGAAATATTATTTTATTGTCATACAATGTACCTGACATGCTGCTGAAACTGTATGTTGTATTGTCTTGTAAATAAAATACTGTATAAACTTCAATAAACTATGATTATAAAAAAAAAAAGAAAGGCAGTATTCTCTGAAACTAATCTTTTTTTTGTTCATTCAAAGACAGCCCAGCTATTTGACTAAGGTTAACTACTACATATAATCCTAGTTGCTGTGTTTTCCTCAATATTTGTAGACATTGTTACTGCTCTAGGAAATCCCTATGGAAGCAATAAAAAACAAGCATTTGTCAATGCCAAATATTTGCTTGCTGGCATTGGCATTGGTAGTGTAGAAGTTGCAGAGCTACATAATAGAAATGGTAGTGAAGTATTGAACTGAAGCCAACCCCACCACCACCCTGCAGAGAGTGACAGGCATTGGAGTGTGCCTTTGGGTCGTCAGGCATAACGGCCACACCATTTCACCACACCCTACCCTGCAGACACTGACAAGTGTCACGGTGTGCCTTGGGGTCTTTGGCCCTTATGCGCACCCCATTCCATCAGGAAATACGGTGAGATGGGTGTGGTATAGGAGAATGGGGTGAACTTTGGGGCCGAAGAGTCCAAGGCATACCTTGATGCCTCTCACTGTCTGCAGGATGTGGAATGGTATGAGCATTACAGGCAAGAATTCCAAGTCACACCCCTGATGCCTGTCATTCTCTACAGGGTGGGGCGTTATGGTTGGAAACCCTAACACCTCAGGCATTCGTTGGTATTTTCACTCCAAATTTTCAACATGGTTTTGTGACCCCACCTCCATGAACAGTGGCAATATCAGTTTGTTAGCCGAAAGCTGCTTATGCACAGCGACTACGGCATTTAGCACCACAGGTGCAAAACACATTCGAACAGGATGTGAAAAATGACAGCTGTACTGTTCATGGGGAGGTGTAAAAAATGGCAATGTTGCAAATCTGCAGTAAAAATATTAAAAAAAAACTGGTGAAGCCACGAGCGTGCATAGAAACTGTGCAACGCACACCCGTAATGTAATTAGGTTGGGGATTTTTTACAGCAGATTGTCAACACAGGCATTTTGGGACCTCCGATCATGAACAGTGTCACTGTGATTTTCTTTATCTGTCCCGAAAAATGATTTCCCATAGCGACTACGCATCTCTGCGCTGAAAGTGTGAAAACACATTTCGGCATGTTGTGAAAAATGACAGCTGTACTGTTCATAAGGAAGTGTGGAAAATTGCCACTGGTGAAAATCTGGACTAAAAATTTTACAAAGTCATGAACTTACGAGGGTGCATGGAAACTGCACAATGTTCACTCATAACACAGTCATTTTATGGACTTTTGTCACCAAATTTTCAACATAGCCATTTTAAGACCTCTGCTTATGAACAGTGTAACTGTGATTTCCTTAATCTGTCCAAAACATTGCTTTCGCACGCAGACTGCACCATTGTGTGCTACATGTGCGGAAACACATTTGGGTGACACGTGAAAAATGGCAGCTGTACTGTTCATAAGGAAGTGTAATAAAATGGCAATGTGGAAAATCTGGAGTGAAAATATTGAAAATTTGCAAACTTACGAGCGTGCATAGGAACTGCGCAACACGCACTCGTAAAACAGTCATTTTAGGAACTTTTCATCAAATTTTCAACATAGCCATTTTAAGACCTCTGCTCATTAACAGTGTCACTGTGATTTTCTTAATGTGTCCCATACATTGATTTCGCACACCGACTGTGCCATTGTGCGCTACATGGGCGGAAACACGTTTTGGGCAAGATGTGAAAAATGACAGCTGTACTGCTCATAAGGAGGTGTGATAAAATGGCAATGTTGAAAATCTGGAGTGAAAATATCGAAAATTCACGAATTTACGAGCGTGCGTAGGAACTGCACAACGCACGCTTGCAAAACAGTCATTTTTAGGAATTTTTCCACCAAATTTTCAACATAGGCTTTTTGAGAGCCCACCTTATGAACAGTGGCAGTGTCGTTTCGTTACTCAGTCCCGAAAGGTGATTTCGCACAGTGACTACGAAATCACCCTTCGGGCCCGATTAACGCCATGACAGTGAGAGCATTCATGAGAAGGGGTCCCAAAAACCCCATGTTGAAAATTTGGTGCAAAAATTCCAAAAAATGGCTGAGATATGCAGCAAAGTTTAAAAACCCTATCTATCCCATTATACAGCTTACCGGCATTTCCTCAGTTTGCGGTCGGCTTTGAAGAGCGCAGACATGTTCCTGGTCCATCAAGATCGCTGCGCCGGAGTCTGGAGGTAAGTATGGAGTGGGGGTGGGGAGGCGGGTGCGCAGTGGGTGGCCTTAGGATGGGCAGAGACAGCGAGGGACCGCTTTAAGTTTCAGGTATTTTTTTTATTAAATGATGACGTTGGATGCCACACGCTGGGGTGGGCTCTGTGCTGCAGAAAGAATGGCTGGTGGGGGGGCATGGAGCTGATGGGGATTGGGCACCCCTGTCGGCAATAGCATCTGTTGCCACACTGGGGTGGGCTCCCAGTGTGGCACCCTCTACTAGGGGGACAGTGGAGCGGCCGAAGTTAGGCACCCCCACCGGCTATACATATGCGGCCACGCTGGGATGGGCACCCAGCGTGGCATATGTAACTCTGCTGGGGTGCAGCACAGCCATGGGGGGATTGGGCACCCTGGCCGGCCACAAGTGTGTGCGTAAGGGCACGCAGTATGCGCAGCATATGTGTGTGTGTGTGTGTGTGTAGTGGGAGCACACATGAGCAGGTGATATCACTGCTCACTGAAGCGTAGCTCCCCCTTTCAACTATACTCCACTGCATTTTGGAGCTGTCATAGACAGCTCCAACAGGCATTGGAGAACTGCAGCCGCGCCTGCAAACACACTGACTGAATTGGAAGAGGGCTGCCACACCTCCGAAAACTCAGATGATGGCACTATGTTTCTTGCACATGCATGCAAGCAAGCATATTGAGACATGGTCTGGACTTTTTAATGCAGTAGTATTTTTAGTTGTCAAAAATTGTCATCATATAGTATTTAGCTAAAATATATGTCTGACATCCTTGGATTTATAATCCATATCTTTTTAATTTTCCATAGATTCAAAAAAACAGCTTTTATAACTATTTTTGCAGTTGATGACTCAAGTCAGTTAAGATGGTTGCCATGTGTGGTGTTTTGAATTGGTCTGCCACTAAAAGACCCCTCACCTTCTTTGTGGTCTGCCAGACCCTTTAGTTGTTGTTGGTGAGGACCCCATGCTGGACCGTTTGAATAACTGGACAGATGCATAAAATAAAGAACAAAGGTTTATTCTGTACAGTAGATGTTCTCTTCTTGAGGACAAGCCCCAGACTAACTGATGCTCTGACTGACAGGCATTGCAACAAATTGTTACATGCAGGTTCTTAGTGCTCTTAAAGGGTGGCAGCTAACATTAAGCCCCATGCTTAATGTGTGCTTCACGTCACCGCCGGGACAGTGAGTGTGAGCACCACTCGAACAAGCAGTAACACTATAACAGTTTCTAAGAAAGTTTTAAGGCAAAAAAAATTGGCATGCATTTCAAGGCATTACATTCTTAACACACAATACTCCACTCCGGGGGGGGGTCTGGACTATACTGGGGACCAGTCAGAGTAGCACCAGAGAGAAGGGAACACTATAGCACTGGAAGCTTGGTCATGCCACAAGCGCTAAAGTGCAAGGAAAGGGAAGAGAGGGAAGAGTAACAGCAGGAGGATACCTAGAATGCAGGATCACACTTTAATAACAGTTGCAAGACAGTAAGATTTACATAACACAAGAATTACTGAAGGCGTACCACCACTGAGTTCAGTTTACAAAATTGGGAATGGAGGCATGAGTGGATTGCACCAGTTCCTGATGGGACGGGATCAGATCATTAAAAGTGACCCAGGAGTTCTGCGAGCCGTCAAATCCGCACCACTTGACACTATAAGTCCAGGATCCAATGGTGTACTTATTCCTTAAGCTCTTCTCAATTTGGTACACTGGTGTGTGTACAGGAGAGTCCTGAAAAGAAGAAGAAGAAGGCTGAGAAAAAGAGGAAGTTCCAGGCAAATCATCTGGCAAATCAAGCAGAACGGAATCCGGTTGGAGAAGTGAAAAGATCTGAAGGAACTGGTTGCAAGTTATCTGAAGGGATCTCAGCTTCAGAGAGGATGGCAGGCTCAAGTGCAGCTTCATTGTGAGGTGGACTGGGGTCATCTGAAAGGTGTTACTCAGGTACCCATGTCTCAGCAGGTGAATGTGGACATTGTTGTATGCCAGCTTTCCATCAGACTTGCTATGTAGATGGACGTGCACAGGAGGAAGCTTTTCTATTATGTAGAAGGAACCAGTCCAGGGATGAAGCAGTTTCTTGGTGGTGCCTGGAACAAGGGCAGGTCGGTACAAATACACAATGTCCCCAACGGAGAATGAAGGCTCATGCGACTTGGCTGCTGACATTTTCTGCATGGCTGTTCCAGCATAGGGATAATGAAGGAAGAAGCTGACTTAGGAGCTTCTAGCAGTGAGAGATCCCTTTCCAGTGGAGTTCTTGGGTGATGTCCATGGAATAAGAAGAATGGTGTGTACTCTGTACTGTCGACACAAGGGCTGGTATTGTAGGCAAATTGCACAAAGGGAACAAAACAGTCCCAGGTGTCGTGAGTGTCATCTATGTACTTAGAGAGTGTGTTGAGAGTGGTAGACATCATCCTTTCACTCTGTCCATTGCATTGTGGATGGTAACTTGTTGTATGTCTCTTTTTTATGTCAAGAAGTTTGCAAGTTTCTCAAACAGTGGCTGAAAGGTAGTTAGTGCCTCTATCTGAATGCAGGTACGATAGGGTACCATGACCACAAATGACTGTGTTGAGGAAGGCCCTTGCCACTGTGGCAGCTTTGATGTCTTTTAGGGGGATTAGTTCCAAATATTTTAAGTAGTCCACAAAAACAAGGATATATTTGTTGCCAGAGTTAGAACATTTAGGTAAAGACCCAAGAATGTCTGTGCTGACTCTTTGGAATGGTTTATTGGCTACAGGCATTGGAATGATGTGTGCGTTTGTCAGTTTGGCAGGAGGCTTTCTTGGGAGCAGGGCTGGCAGGATTTTACAAATCAGACAATGTCCTTGTTCATGAGAGGCCAGAAGAAGTGAAGCTTTGTCTTTTTGACAGTTCTGTGTATTTCCATATAACCTCATAAAGAATAAAGGTTTATTCTGTACAGCAGATGTTCTCTTCATGAGGACAAGTCCCAGACTAACCGATTCTCTCACTGACAGGCAGTGCAACAAATTGTTACACTCAGGTTCTAAGTGCTCTTAAATGGGTGGCAGCTAACATTAAGCCCCACGATTAATGTAAGCAATAAGACATGACAGGGTGTGTGTTAGACACTTTAACACATGGCTAGGAGGCGTAGTGAGGCACGAGGCCACTGGCCGAGTGCGTCCAGCCTCCTAGCCATGTGTTAAAGTGTCTGACACACACCCTGGAGTGGCTCATTGCGCTTATGAAATGGCTATATGTAGTACAACTGCATTTGGTAAGTAAAATTCCCAGTTTTAAGTAGGAAAAAATATGTATGTTTGTGCCAGTTTTTAATAAAATAGTTCCAGTGACTTGTTTTTTTTTTTGACTGAAAGAATTTTGTCCTACAAAGGCTTCTGTAGTTTAGGTCTGGTTGTAATGGCATTGTTCACCACCCCCCCAGTTTGCAGCATGAAAATGCATTGTTTATCGAGTGACATGCTAAAAGCAACACAGTGAATAAATTAGTTTTACAGAAATCAGAAAATAGACGCTGTGCGAGGGAAGTTGCGAATGGCTGGCAAGTTAGCAGTTGATCAGAACAGGCGAGCAGGGAGAGAGAGAGAGAGAGAGATTGTGGCAGTAGTTTGTTTTTTCATGTGATGACTCTAGGAAGTGAAGACGGTTATTTTTTGTGGCACAAAATGTTTTATTGTTAAAGTGAGAAGCGAAGGGAAGGACATTACGAGTGGCTGGATAGTCGGCTGTTGATTAGGATTGAGAGCAAGCGGGCGGGCTGGGAGAGAGATCGCAGCAGTTCTTTTTTTTTTTTCATTTAGTACATGCTGCAACCATGAGGAGACAGGCAGATGGATTTAAAAGAGAAACATCCAAAGACTGAGGCCAAGGCGTCAGACATAGTGAACAGGTATTTCTCAGCTCTGACTATTTTAACTATTCCTTCTGAGTGCTGGCATAAAACAAGATGGCTGAGTTTATTTTCTGAACATTCTATGTGGGCACTTCACTGGAATCAGTGCCCAGCTGGCATAGCCTGATCTTGCTTGTGTGTGTTAGAAACTTTAACACACTGTTGGCATCCAATGAGATGACTTGAAATTAACATGCCATTTCATAAGCGTGCTTCACACGTGCATTATATGTAAATCTCTCTCCCATTCAGGGTACCTTTTGACTTTTAATACTGGATTTATACTGTGGATGTAGTATGATGGTGCTAACATATGTTTTTGATACATAGATACATACTGGACGGTACTGGTACTGTAAATTGCACCACACCACACCACACCAAAATGTCTAATTGCTTCAAGGTGGGCAATGCAAGGGAGCAAGAACCTTTAAAAATTTAAAAATCAACAGCCTCATTTTATGAAAATAAAAATTGATATAGTGATGTTGTTTCCAGAAATACATTATTGCGAAAAGAAAATGATATGCTGATTAACAAATACTACTGCTTTAACTGGCCTGATAATTAGTGCTTTTAATCTAAAGGGCCATTTCCACTGCCTTATCTGCACTGTTGCAAGAGGTGCAGACAACTTGCACTGGTGCACTTCGGACAGTGTAAACACCATAGGGAGTGTTGTAGGTGGTCCCATTGTGGCGCAGAGTGATCAGTGTTGTGATTGGGAGCTATACTGGTGCAGGTGGCTTTTGCTGATGTGCAAACACACTGCTCCACCTGTAATGATGCAGCCTCATGACACACTGCACCAAGCCGAACTGTCCCCCTCCTACAGCCATCAACTTTACTGCTTTACTTTTCATAAATACCAGCATTACAGCATTGGTACTACCGTTCCCTCTTAGATAACAGCCCTGGTAACCTGACCTCTGTGGATAAGATGGATGCTGCTGTGCCTCGGCTCCCCACCCTGGGGAACTGGAATACAATGCATTTTACAGTTTACAGTAAAATGTAGACTAGTGAATGTGGCTGAAATCATTTTATTCCTTATGCTGTCCTTAGAAGGCAGGTCCAGCTTACCCAAGCCTTGTGTAAGAGTCAGCTCCTACCTCTGACCCCAACAGAAATGGGATCACAATGCAGGAAGTTCCATTTGGAATTGGAACTGACCCTGCAGTGATCCACAGGCTGCTGCATGCAAATGCCAGTGACAGCATTTTGAGAGGAATGATGGCGAGCGGAGAAGACTGGCACAGCAAGCATGGCAAGTGTAAACACGCCTTAAGTCTCTTGGAGAGGATACTCAGTTCTTGTCCTCCCCACCCCCACTTTTTGGACTGCTCTAATATTCATCCCCCTGAAGGGTCACCAGTGTTCACAGATGGGACAGGGATCTGTTGAGAACACTCCACCTACAACTGATACCAGATGCATCATAGAGGTGAAGCTCTCATCTGCTGGGGAGAAAAGGCATGGGCAGCCAAGCACTGGCACCTCCCCTCCACTGTCTGATCAAAAACTGGTGTTAGAGTCACCTATGAAGGCAGTTGCTGACCCACCTTCTCAGTTGGAGGAAGGGTGCAGCTGTGGATGCCCCCACCGTCAGGATGTAGGACTGAGAAAAAAGTAGAAAAATCAGGGGAAAACTCTTCACCTAACTGTGGAATCTCCCTACGCCCAGAGAACTGTATCCTGAGCATGTAAAAAAAAAGCATTAAGCCTATAGGCTGCTCTGATCAGCTCACTAACTGAATTGTTTCTGAGGCTAGATCTATTTCAACAGATTAAATATCCCACTGGTATGGGAGGCTCTATACCTCAAAAATAAAGTGGGAAAGGGGGAGAGGGCTGATCAGGCAAAAAGAACCTCCATCCAAAACAGAAGTTAGCATGGGATAGTTTTATGACAATACATTTTTTTGTTTTATTTTCTGTTTTACCCACTCCCCAACCTAGCACTGTCTTATGACTACCTGCCCCAGCCATCTCTTCCCGTTGGAGACCCCCCATGGAGCCCTGGCTTACCCCCCAGGTGGGGACACCATTGGGGGCTCCCCCTTAACATCCTCCCCGGGGGAATCAAGTCATCATTGGGATCCAAGGCGATACTGTAGCTATAGGCAGGTGAGAACCCACTATCGGGCCCTCACATCGGTGTCATATCAGGAGAGGCATTTTTCTGTGGACATCCTCCCAGAGCATGACATGTGATGCCACAGCTTGCACTGGTGTCCATCACGTTCCCCCCCCCCATGCAGGCATTGGGGCTGTGATACCACTTCAGAATTAGTGTGCCCTCCTCCCCCTGGAGGAGCTAAGTGGTCCATCAGATGCTCAGACATCCTCCCCCTGGCTGGCCCTCTGACTCCTGGGTCCGCTTCCAAGCCCAGGTCGCCAGCATCACAAGTGGAAATCCAACTGTGGTGCTGACGGGCCGGCAACCAACAATAACATTTTAGTGTGTGTGTGTGTGGGGGGTGCTTACAGCAACAGTATTTGTTAACTGGCAAAAAATTTCATCATATAGTTTTTAGCAAAAATGTGTTTCTGACCTCCTTAGATTCCTCATTATAAAGTATTTGAAATTCCCTCCGCCATTTCTAAAACAGCATTTATTTCTAACTTTGTAATTAACGACTCAAGTTATTAAAGATGGCCACCACTCGTAATTTGTAAAAGTCTCTTCGTTGAGGTTGCCCTTTGAAAGTCTTAATCTTCCTTTACCTTCCCCTTATATTTTAGGCAATACCTTTACCACAATGATAGGGTATATGTCAATAGAGGGATTCATTCTGGATCAATTAAAATTTCTATGGAAGAATGGAACAAGGGGCAGTCCCTCACGGTGAAAGCTTGCAGAAAATCAAAGGGAAGAGAGACACAGTATAAAACTGCTTATAGATGGCATTATTCACCAATGAAATTATTTGTGTTAGGTATGTCAGCAGATAAAAAACAGCTGCAGATGTAAATATAGATTGGGAACAATATTACATATTACTGTATATTGTAATAGACTGAATGCATTTTTTTCTACAAAGCTGTTTCTTGTTCTGGTCTTGTCCAGCGATAACCTCCCCCAAGCTTTGTCACTGACCTTCTCGCCGACTTACCAGTTATTTACCAATTACCCAGGACCACAACATGGTGGGTGACCAGTCATATCAGTTGTGCAAGAGTTTGTGGGGGATGCTTCCTCCGTATTTTCTCCTTTGGGGTGCCAGTGTACAGTGATACGGTCATGTACGCGTACGGTGGCAGGCATGCATGACAGACTTCCAGAGGCAGCCTCTCCCCTCTGGTGTTGCTGACTGTGCTGATGACTAGTCTCCACCAGTCAGTAGTCACGCAGTAGGAACAGAACCCCCTCCTTGGGATGCGTAACCCTTCCTCCCGGTCAGCCCCTGATGGCCCACGCTTGTTCCCAAATGTGGATCGACAGTAGAGCATGTGGCAGTGCCAGCGCTGTGTTACTGGGCTGGCTTGCCTGAATACATTTTGTGAAGAGATTTGGACTGCCTGCAAAACCATAATTAATTATAATATTAAATGTTCCCGTAGATTTATTATTTTACAGATATATATGTTGCATATTGCTTCCATTGTAGCAAAAATACTAAGGCATTGGAAACAAGTGGATCTCCCTACTTTTGTTGAATGGCTGTCAGAGATTTCATTGAGGGCTAACTATGAAAGATTTAACCCACCTTAGTCGGGTTAAATCTTTAATAGTTTCATAACAGGATAGGTAAATTTTATGAGCGGTGGAATCTTTTCCTTAATTCACAACTATATAAACATCCGAGTAACTAATAACTTGATTAAATTTTAAACTTCTTTCAAGGCTATGCATTAATGTTTATCGCTCTTACTAATGCTTTGCATTACTATTCAGATGTGTAATAATACTCTGGTTTATTTTATGTAGTTATTTATTAAAGCGTTTCACCAGGAAAGACATACTGAGCTGAAAGAGCTCATTTCCAGATGCGTCCCAAGGGAAGGGGAGAGGGATTTGCTCAGAGAACATAATATAAAATATATACATTCGTACAAAACAAGAGATACAGGGTTACAATGAATAAGAGGGGAAGATGCAATATATAGATGTACAATATAATGAGATAATGGAAATCAGGCAAGTAGTATTGGTATGTACAATATTTACAAATAAGTGTAACTGGTCAGGTAACTGTGGAGCTAAATAGCACACAAGGCAAATAGACACTGGATATAATGCTGTAGGGTTAAGAAACAGAAGTACAATCATAAATGGAATTTGTGTAATCCATATGGGTAGTTGGAGCAGGAAGAAATACGGAGATATGCATGGGGACTTGGAAGGAGGAGGGAAAGAGCAGAGAACTAAGGGCCAGGCACATTAAGGGTAGTGACAGGAGGGAGAGGTATGGGAGCTCAGTAGAGAGATTAGGGAGGGTTTGGAGGAAGCAGAGTGAATGGGCAGGGGGAGAGAGTACCAGAGCTTAGGAAAGCGGAAGGAGAAGGCAGCTTGGCCAGCAAGTGATTTGCAAGATGGGATCTGGAGGAAGGGAAACCCAGAATTTCAGAGGGAGTAGGGGCAAGGGGTGGAGGGTGAGAGGAGGGAGTCAAGATAGAGGGGTAGGGAGGATAACCAGAAATCGGAAGTGAAGGAGGGACAATGGGTTTGACAGTCACCCTCCAAGGAAGAGAATATACTCTCTCTACTATTTGATTTGTATGAAGATATCGGTATCAAATGCTATTTAGCACTGCTTTTGTATCTTGTTTTTGTGTTATGAATTTTTTTTTAATTATTTCTTTATCCCCCGCTGACCAGCCCCCTTCCACCACCCCCTCCATCGCCGCCACCGGATGACATGCTGGCCATCACCTCTCGCAGATTTGAGGTGCCAGCTGACTGCTGCGGTGGGGAGACTGGCTTCATCCTGCTGGTCAGCTTTTTCTCCTCTGGTTTTGTCCCATCCCGAGCGCGGATCCAAGGCATGCAGTGACGCCAATGGCCGAGCTGAGCTCGCTTCATTATGCGGCATGCCGGGCATCTAACTCAGCTCTGCCCCCTTTGTGTGGGTTTGTTGCACCAGTCCTCAGACACCACTAGGGGCCAGTCAAGCAGCAGACTCTGTCCCCACCCCTCCCAGGAGAGGAGAGGAGAGCTATCATCCAGATGCTCAATCCTCTCCATCCCCAGGTGACCTGCTCACACTGCGAACACGGGTCTCCAGCATGGCAGGAAGTAAGGCATGATGCCTCAGACCTCCACGCCACTAGGCTGACTTTGTGTTATGAATTTCAATGAAAAACAGTATTAAAAAAGTACATACTCGATTCATACTGTGGATGGATTCGGATGGTGCTACCACATGTTCTGATGGTAAACAGTATAGCACCACACCAAGTTATTCATTTTTTCATGGAGGGAGGTGGGAACTTTTACAAATGTGTCAAAATCCCATATCTCAGTTCTGGAATGAAAGAAAATGAAAAAAAATGGGTCTGTTGATATTTTTGCCAGAACTGTATGATGGATGAAAATAACTACATACTGACTAACAGATACTGCTGCATGCCCCGCTCCTTGGAGCTGCCCCATGGGCAAAGAAATTATTTCTGGGGTGGCGAGGGCAGACAGGGGCACGAGTTTATGCAAAGTACAGTTGCAGTGTCAACGTCCATTCGGAAGAGCCTGATAAATGTTTTTTTTGTTTTCTAAAATGAGGGTATTAATGACTGGGTGGGCTGAGTTGAATTAAAGTAAACAGTGTGTCTGTGTCAGCAGTTGGCTGGGAGGAACCAGTTGTGGCCAGTGCATAGTGGGGCTGGGTTCAGAAAAGGTACTGGGGGCAGCCCCATACACCCATTTCATTTGTAAAGGTTTGCTTCCCCCTCTCAAAAAAAGTTGTCATCTGTCCTGTGCAGTGACATAAAGTAGCTGTCACTCACTGCAACACTACAGAGAAGGGGGCGGAGCTTGATGTTTAGTAGCAGATAGACCCCATCACATTCTGATTTTTGTTTAAAGGTATTTGTTCACCTCACAGACCTTTGCTATCTTTCATGAGAAACACCCCTCTTCTGCTCAATAAAACAAATATAGTTGCATTGCAGTCCATAAATCCAGTCACAGCCCTCCTGCACTTCAAACAGCTGCCAGAGCATAGTGCAGATAGGGCAACTAATTATTTAGTTTCAGTTTAGAGTTGCAGATTCAGTTCCACCACAGACTTGAACACCTTGAACTTCAGGTGTTCTATTTTCAAGAACAAGGGTGACTTGAATATAAATTGACTCTCCTGTAAAAACTCCCCCTTTAATGGTAAATTAACTAGACTCCCTCATAACCACATCATTAGTAACCCAACTAGAATTAATTGCAGAAAATCCACTGAATCCCTGATTGACTGGATTCTGGTGGCTCATCCTGACTCAGTAAAGAATGTTGAGGTCTTACCTAACCAAAGTATGTTTTTTGCTCAAACTATAAAAGGTGACAGTTCGTTATCTTTCAAGCAATGCCTGGATTCCATGGACTGGCACGTCTTTGAACGCATTCCAGTTGTCAGTCTTGCCTTTCACTGTTTCTGGAACATCTTTTCTGAGGCTTGCAATCTGTTTGTCTCCCAGCAAAGAATAAAAAGTGACTATAATAATTGGCTGACCCCTGACCTACTTGTTGAGTTTAAGGAAAGGGATAAGTATTGGGAACGTTACAGAAGCTCTGGCTCACAACTGCATCTTATAATATACAAGGAGCTGAGAAACCGTTGTCAAAACTAACCAGAAAGGCAAAAAAATGACCACTGTGAGACTAAGCAGCTGAATGCTAGTAATCACCCTTGGAAACTCTGGAACAATTTAAACTGCATGCTAGCAGACATTGTCATCAATTCCCTGCTGTCCTAACGGCTAAGAACAATAGTTTAACTGATCCTATGCCTATTGCTAACCTTTTTAATCTTTTTTCACTAAAGTGGCAAAAGATTTTCCAGTAGGTGCTGAATCTTCCAGCTTTGACCCCCACTGTGTGTCCTGTTCTAGTGTACCTAAATTTTACTGTAAGCTTAGCTGGCCCGGTGGTGCTGAGGGTTGAGGTGCTGGATGCCACACCTCACATTATGCCAGCGACCCGAGTTTGGGAGCGAGCTCGGGCACCGGGGGTTGGCAGGGGCGGGTAAGGATTGAGTGCCTGCTGGGCTGCTGTCCTCCCGGAGAGGACGGGACATTGCTTTGCATGCCAGCTGCTCATGATGGAGAACGGGCTGCAGCAGCACATAGGGCAGCACGCATAGCATGGCTGACGCTTGGCAGGGTGCCGTGCGCCGTAGCATCAGGAATGTGCACCATGCATGGAAGGGGGGAGCACACACCAGAACAGATCTATCCTGCTTGGCCTTCCAGTGTCCTCCACCTGGGCTCTCACCCACAGACCAGAGACTGACTGTATAGAGTGACCAAGAGGAGAAGACGGCCCCACCCCGGAGGGGTTAAGCTGGGGGTGCCGGTTGTGTGGGCTGAGAGGGAGGAGAGAGGAGGCTCAGGTAGGAAGACTTCGGACAGGGCAGGAACAGGCAGGATGCCTGAGAGAGACTCCGTAGACCGTGACCAGAGGGAAAGAAATATGTAAAAAAAAAAAAAAAAAAAACAATTTTTACTTTAAGCATTTATCAAGCCACACCATTAGGAAATATGTGTTGAAATCTCCTACAAAGACTAGAATGGGTCCTGACCAAATAGACATGAAATTATTCAGGTTGGCTATTGAGGAACTTGTAGTTCTGATCCAAAAGATGTTTATGACTTTTACCTGATATTTGGAAGCAGGCCCTGTTGCACCTGTGCATAAATTGGGTGACCATGCTGCTGTCTGTAACTACAAGCCTATCTCCCTGTTGTTCCCCCTGTCCAAGACTCTGGAGAAAATTGTCAACGATCAACTGCTGGAGTACAGACCCATGATCTTCTGGTCATACTGCTTTGAGCAAATCAACTGAGGATCTCCCTATTGTCTGGGGCAGAGGGGATTTTGTTGGTGCACCTTTCTAGACCTTTCTAAGACCTTTGATTTGGTTGGCCATGACTTAATCATAAAAAAAAAAAAAATCTGAAGATGGGCCCTGGCAGATGAAACTGCCACATGGTTCTTGGATTATCTGGGTAACCGATCACAAGTAAGGTGTAGTGATGCCCTCTCTGAGAAAATGTCCCTCAAGTCTAGGGTTCCACAGGGCTCTGTCCTTGTCCCCTTGCTGTTTAGTTTGTTCATTAACAACATTTCTAGAGTCCATGTCTACTTAAGAACCTTAGTGTATGTGGATGATGTGGTTATTTTCTTTAGAAATGAGGATCTGCCTTCTCTTGAACAATGTCTGCGGCATGACTTTAATAAAGTCTGCAAATGATTTACTGCTAATTGATAACGCAAAGAAAAATAAGTTGGTGTTGTTGTGAAGTTGGCACAGACTCTAGGACAGTCCCAGCATGTGCATCACCACACCCTATGGGGACCTTGTTCAGCAGGTGAAGGTGTTTAAAATATATAGGGGTTATTCTTGATCCAGTGTTATCATTTTCTGTGCAGACTGATGCTGTGGTTTGGAAAATTCACAAACAGCGTGGTCTACTTTATTAGAACAAGAATAACTTCACAGAGGAAGTTAAACTGATGCTGGTCCAGAGTCTAACAATACCAATTACTGACTATGGTGTGGTGATGTATTCTGCGGCTAACAAAGTCAATTTTGAGAAAATCTCCTTGGCTTTTAATTGGGTTTGTAAATTTGTGCTTGAGCTCAAACATGCTGCTCACACATGTGATCTGTACATTAATCTAAACTAGTTGCCCTTCTACCACAGAGCACCCTTCTGTTGGCACTGATGTGCAAAAAGGCCGTATTAGAACTCATGCCAATTGGCATTCAAAAATTCTTTAACTTTTTATCCATTGGGGCACTATGTGTGCAGTGTGCGGTGGCAGGCTGCAAACACAGTTCAAGAAGACTGTCCTAGGGCAGCTGTCATTTCTTCACAGAGCACCAAAGATGGAACTCAATTGTGAACTTCCTTCCCTATTTTCCTTTTAAAAAGTGAGGTCTTACTTCTGTGACAAAATGTGCAGCTGTAATTAACCTGAACTCAGTTCGTGATTATGTTATTTAATCCATTCTATATGCTGTTTGTTGTTGTACAGTCTTGTACACTACTGCTCATTACTTATATACAACCCAGATGTACTCTCCATTGTTGAAACCTGGCTGTCACCCAAAGTGTCGGATGCAGCAGTTGCATTGCCAGGATATACGATCTGTCGAATGGCTAGATCCTCTAAGCATGGTGGGGGCTGCACAATATACTTAAAAAATAGTATTAGAGGGTTGGCGTTACTTCAGATGGACCTCGGATGCCCTGCACAGGCACTAGCTGTACTACTGCTCCTGGGTGCACACAACAAAACCCTCACTGTATTCTCTGTCTGTATACCGCCTAAGGACCCAACCCCTGGCCTACACAGTATTCTGGACCATCTTCAGGAGGAAAAGCACCTTGCTGAGATAGTAACAATGGGGGACTTTAATATAAACTGGCTGTCATCAGCAAATGGAGCTATAAAGGACTCCTTAGCATCCCTACACCTCACTCAACTTGTCAGCTCACCCACCAGGATAAACTATAAAACAGGTACTAGCACCACCATTGACTGGATCATATCAAGTCACCCTGATCGCATCTCTAATGTGAGAGTTCACCCTGACTCCATCAGTGACCACTCCCCTATCACGTGTAGCTGGTCAAATAAATTCTGCTCCCCCCACCCCTAACCATCTACAACCGAATGTTAAAGCGTGGGCATCTAGATCTACTAAAGTGCCATCTCCAATCCCATGAGTGGTCCCTCCTGGACTCTGTCAGTGACATCAGTGTTGCTGTTGATCACTTCATCAAGGTTTTCAATACGGCCTGTGACACCCATGCTCCATTTAGAAACATGAAGGTCCATGGAACTATTAACTCCTGGATCTCACCAGAACTCAGTATCAAAATGAAACAACGTGACCATCTCTGGCTCATTGCCAAGTAAACAGGGAGGCAGCATGACTCTCAGGCGTACAAAGCAGCCAGAAATGCCTGTACAAGTGTGATTCATCATGCAAAACAAAACCTCCATAAACAGTTTCTGTCAAACTCCTGGGGTGACAGCAGGAAATTCTGGACGAACATAAAAGAAATCATGGGCAAAGTTCAGAAGGTCTCTCCGACTACATTAAATCTTGAAGGCAATCCAATTACCGACCCTCTCTCAATTATAAATACTTTCAATACTGCCTTCACTAATCTATCAGAGGTCCTCCTTAAAGACTTCTTTGAAGATGCTCCCCCATTGGCTGCCCCGTGCTCGGATCTAGAGAAGCTTGATCACCCTCCATTCTACTTCAAACAGGTCTCTGCCACCCAGGTCAGGAAACTGCTATCCAAAGTATTGGGGAAAACCAGACACAGTGGGGACCCACTGGACCTCAAACTTATTGCACTTACCCTAGAATAGGTTCTCCTGCCTATAACTAAAATACTTAACCTATCCCTCACTCTGTCCCAGTTCCCAGAAGTCTGGAAATCCACACTGATCACGCCAGTGCACAAATCAGGTGATCGCACAGAACCAAGCAACTACAGACCAATATCTATCCTCCCTCCACTGTCAAAGGTTCTGGAACGCATAGTAACCAACCAGCTTGTGGACTATTTTGATAAGTACTCCCTGCAATGCACATAGCAGCACGGCTTTAGGAAAAAGCATAACACGACTACAGCTCTGCTAGAATTCACTTGCTTCATCCAACAGTCCGTGGACAATAGCAGTCTGGTAGGAGCAGTGTTCATAGACCTTACTAAGGCCTTTGACACCGTGAATCACAAACTCCTCCTTGACCAACTCGCAAAGACTGGTCTCTCACCTAGTGCACTAAAATGGTTCGGCAGCTACCTTGCCAACAGGTCACAGATGGTGAAGAATTGAAATTCCATCTCAGAACTGCATTCTATCAGATCAGGCATACCCCAAGGGTCCATCCTGGGACCCCTTCTGTTTAGTATCTTCCTAAACAACCTACCAAAGGCCTGTCATTTAAGGACACTCCTTTATGCAGATGACGCTGTTATCTTTGCAAGTCACCCAGATCCCACCATGCTTGAAGAAAACCTACAACATGGGTTCCCTGAAATTGAAAAATGGCTCCAATCCCACAAGCTAGTTCTAAACTACAAAAAAAAAAAAAAACTTGTGCTGTTCTCATCCTCCCGCCATAAACACAAGTCATATGCCCTCACAGTTAAAAATAACCAAGGAGCCCCCATTGAACAAATCCAGCACTTCAGATACCCTGGAGTAACCTTGGACTGCCACCTTACCTACGAGCCACACATTGATATTGTTGCTAAGAACGTAAATGCTAAACTAGGGCTGCTCTACAGACACAGATGAAGTCTGACCCCAGAAGCACTTAAACTTGAAATCCACAGCTCGGTACTATCTGTTGTTGACTACGGCTTGGTTATATGTGGAGCTGCCACAGCTACATCTCTCAAAAGACTAAATACTGTCCTAAACGAAGCCGGTAGACTTATCACTGGTGCTGGCTACCTCACCTATAGTTGTGATCTATTCACCCTAACTGGGTGGCTCAAACTACAAGACTGCATTAAGTACCACTTATGTATACTTGCCAAGCAAGTGTTGCTTGGAGCCCTGCCAACGGGCATCACCAGTCTTCTATCAAAGCCTCAAAAATCGTGTCACACCTGGTCCTCTGTCTCTAAAGTCTTTCACGTTCCTAGGGTTCGGCCCACCCAATGCCAGCGATCCTTCCCTTACAGAGCTCCTAACTGGATGAATGGCCTGAGCTGTGAACTGACTAGCATACCTCAACTTATCCAGTTCAAGCATCTCCTGCATCTGCACATCTCGAAGGAGAGTGAGTGTACCTGCTTTAATTAGTCATGCAACTTGCACCTCATCTGGCAACCTGCATTCCCCAGCCTCCTCAACAAGGCCCCTGGCTGCATCCTTCCTCCCCTGCTCAATCACCTCTTTCACCCTCCCCCCTACCTGTCACGTCCTGACCCTCCTACTCTGTCCCACAAACTCGCCCACTATGACCCCTGACTGACTCTTTTCCACACCTTTCTTTCTCCCTCTCCCCTCTTCCCTCCCTCCTCCCCCACACCTCACCATCCACTCCCTCCTGTCACCTCCTTCTGTGCTTCCCGCTCCCACCCATTCTACCCCTTCCTGCCTCGGCCAACATGCTTGACAATGCCGCCCGGCTGCATCCCCTGCCTTGTTCTCTGTCCTGCTGCTACTCTTCATCCCCTGACTCACCCTTCCCGATTTCCAAATGGGATTACCCGCCCATGTTTTCGCCTGTAAAGTCCTAGAATGCCAACTATGTATCTAATTGCAGTCACCTATGTTTACTATGTTTTGTGCTGTTCTACTGTTCGCTGTATTTGATGTTATCTGTACATGTCATTGTGCTTTATACTCTGTTTTGTAACCCCCTCCCCATTATTGACATGGAACCTTTGTAAATGAGTTCCACTGTGCTCAAAGGTATTTTCTAATCCTAGATTGAAATAAGTAAATAAATAAAAATAAAATACTGTTGGTTGCCAAACTGTTCTGTATACTACTGCTAATTATTTATTGTATTGTACTGTGTATTATGTTCTATGACTTGGACACCTTTGAAAAAGGGCTCTGAGCTCAAAGCTCTTTTGAAATGAATATGAATAAATAAATAAATTAATGAAATTAAACTTAGGTAAACTTTTGGCTCAAAACTTGACCATTAAGTTTGACTGGTTGGAATGGTGCAGACCATTCGAACCAGTCAAACTGACAAACATGCAAACCGCAGTTTGTGCACTGTTTGAGATGACATCACATGATTGACAGTGTCTACCAGAGAGGCGGTCATATGGCACACACCCTAGTTTTGATGTCAGCCTTGTGCCCCGCTGCAGTGAGAGAGCTCACTTGCATACTGGGCATCGAGCTGAGCAGTAGCTAGATTGGGATCTCGCTTATTAATAGCAAGTTCATCTAGGTTTTCTAACTTTTAAGCAAAAAAAATGGACTTTGAAAGACTATCTTAAAATACAATGGCATGTTTTTACTTTTAATACGCTTTTTGGTGTGAGTGCTGTGAAGTGTATAGACTCCAGAGCCAAGTGTTGGAGTAGGAAAGGGGAGATGGGTTTGCTTGGGCTGTGGACTGGGTTCAGAGGGCAGTAAGTGGATTTCAAGGCTAGCAGCCTACCAGTGCCCACTGCCAGTTGAATTTTTTTTTATTTAAATCAATAAGTTAAGTAGAAAATATTTTGCTGTAGGACAATTTTCAGTGTGTGGCAGGATCAGCTGTGCGCATTCCTGAGGCCTAAGGGTAGACCAATATTTATTTTATTTATTTAGTTTTTGTTGACCAGGAAAGAAGGACTAGACAATTCAGCCTATTTTCAGCTTCGTCCCAGGAGAGAGAGGGATACAGATGGATGCCAACTGATATTGAATCAGATTAAGCTGTTGGTGGTATTAGTGAATGGGGGAAATTTGGCCGGGACACCGGGGAAATTCCCCTACTCTCCATTGGGGGCTTGCGGGCCGTCTGGGAGAGATGGCCACTTCTTCGGGAGCGGCAGAGAGGAAGGACATCTCTGGGACAGGAGCTCTGGCCTCTGCTCCTGTCCTGTCTACACAAGAGGCCTTCGATGTGGAAACGGCGATTGCTATCTTTTCTACAGGACAAGATTTGGTTGTATCTAATGGAACTACGCCCGCTTCAGCAGGCCTACCTGTTTTGGATAGTGGTATTCCTATGGAAGAGCTCCCAGCTGAGCCTGCTTGTTCCCGTCGGCAGGAACTTTTGCGTTGCCATCAGGAGTTGATGGCGAGAAGTGCAGTAGTCGAGGCGGAACTCAAAGTGTTATGGGAGGCTCCTCAGGGGGCCCAGAATGTTTTGGACTGGAAAGGAGTGGGTTTCGAGTCAGACGTCGAACAGGAGGTGGCTGTGCTTCTTCCCCCAGAGGAATCGTTGGATTCTCGAGTGGCTGATGCTCCGATGGGTGTTCTGGCAGGGGGCTCACCGTTGCAGGTCATTTCGGATGTTCCTGATACTCTGGACTCGCACTCCAAAAAAACTAGGCTGGGAATAACGAGGTTGGTCTCAAACCCTTCTGTTGCTTACTCTGTTATTCCGATTGACACTGAGCAGACGTTTTCTTTTTTGGATCAAAAACACTCGGGGAAATGGGGAGATTTAGTCCCTGAACCCCCCTAACTCACATACTGAATCCTGGTCACCCGAAAAAGCTTTGTCTGAGGCTGGTTGGATTGCAGGGACGTCGGGTCAATGGACTCCGGATCCCACGGACCCCTCCTTTTTGAAAATGTGTACTTCTTCTGTTACTGTGGCCACCAACGACGATTCATCACTGAGCTCCACCAAACCCCGGGGCACTTCTACTGTTGTATTGTCTAATGTTTCTGTTTCTACTATTGATAGTTCTGCCTCACCAGTTGTTCAGGATAAGGGTTTACCAACTACTGTTGAGAGGGGGTTTAGCTCGGTTCCTAAGGATGCTGCTCAGGGGTTGCCCCATAAAACTTCCTTGTTTCGGCTAGCTGATTTATTTCAGCCGACTGGGGAGCCTGCTCCTTGGAGAAACGCAGTACGCTTGCTATATAAAGGGGGCTTAGAACAACCGCCAGATAGGTTGTTTATAGCTAGGACTTTACTGAAGCAGTCTATGAAATATTTTTCGTCAGAAATTTTTGCATTAATTTCTTTAGGGAATGGGAACTACGATATCAGCTTCAAACATGTCTCCAATCTTGACAGGTTTTGGCACAATATGAGAACCTTAAGTCTGACCCTTTATGGGTCCCATTTCAAGCTATTCCACTCACTAAACCCTTGATTAAAAACATAACTATTCTATTTAAGAACAAAGGTATCAATATTGAAGACATCCTATTTTGGTTACGCAAGAGATGTGATATTTTGGGAAGGCCTACTCTCACGCTTGACAGTGAAAAGATCTGGGATGGCAGTTGGAGGGTTAAAGTGAAACTTTTTTCTACTAATTCTGGTCCAGTCCACCTCCCTAGTGTATTCTTTCTTGGGAAAGATCGGGGATCCATCTTTTACACTGGGCAACCTAGATCATGTTTTAAATGTGGGTCTCGGCTACATTTAAGTTCTGCCTGTGACACCTCTAAATGTAATCATTGTTTGGAGTATGGGCACTTGGCCACTGCTTGTCTGAACCTTTTTAGATGCAACCTATGTGAACAGACTAGTCATGCCTATGGGTGGTGTCCTTGGGCCTCGCACAATAGAGCTGACCGTCCTTCACATGACGGACTTATTAATCAAGCACAGCGGCTTTTTTCCCAGAAATCTGACGAGACGGTGCAGCAGGCTGCTGACTGTGTTCAGTTTCCTGCCCAGGTTGCCCCTCGTCCTGCTAGTCCAATTGACACAATGGATGTTCCCTCCCCTGATGCCTTGGTGGACATTTCTATGCCTTCTCTTCCTGTTCATTCTGGGGATTTGCTTGTAGGGGAGGATGTGGGTCATATGTCCCCCTCCCCCCCAGCTGATGCCCCATTTAAGGTGGTGCAACCTAGGAAACGGAATAGGCGTGGCAAGACTATGACAGAAGTTAAACCCCCTCCTAATACCCTTGCCCAGAGAGACCCGGTTAAATTGAGGAATACTTTTTCCCCGCTTGAGGAAGATGCCGGTGGGGATTCGGGAGGACACCGACACGTCGTTGGTTATTTCTAACACGGATTCTGAATCTAGATTTGATGATTCCATTGCCAAACGAACTAGAAGGCAGCAGCTGGGTAAACCCCCTTGAGGTGCTCGCTTTGTCACTGTATTGTTTTTTGACCTACCCTCCTTTTTTTTCCTGATATGTATTCTCTAAAGATTTCTACTTTAAATGTCAGTGGTTTGAAGGGAGTGAAGAAATGTGTTGGTTTTCTTTCTCTCCTTAAAACTTTTGACTTGGACGTTCTTTGTTTGCAAGACGTCCGACTGAAGACCTCTGAGGAACTAAGACATGCTTCTTATAATTGGACTTTAGGGCCATCATTCTGGTCTATTGGGGAGGAACCCTGTGATGGTTTAGGTATATTATTTTTCAATTCTGCGTTTTCTGTTTCCAGATTGGTGGACATTCACCCTGGGAGGGCACTATGTTTAGACATTTCTATTCCTACGGCTAGATTTCAGATCATTTCTGTTTATGCCCCACAAACAAAAGCTCAACGGGTAGCCCTTTTTAAAGAGGTACAGCCATACTTACATACTTCCCGATTGGTTATTTGGTTAGGTGATTTCAATTGTGCGTTATCTACTAAGGATAGGGGTCTCAAAACGGATAAAATGTTTTGTGATTCGGTTGCTTTACATAAGGTAGTGTCTACGGCTCATTTAATAGATGCTTGTAGAACATTGTACCCCACGGGTGGATTTACTTTCTTTAAAGGTACTCTTTGGACGAGGATAGATTTTGTCTTTGTCTCATCAGTTTTGCAGATAGTTCAGGCCTCCTCTAGACCCATTGAATTTTCAGATCATAATGTTCTCACAGTCCTCCTTTCTTGGGAAGGGGCCCCGAGATGTCAAAAGAACCTTTGGAGATTGAATGAGAGTATGTTGGAAGATCAGGCCCTTAAAAGGTTCTGGTTGAGAGATTGGGCGGCCCGGATATCTGTGGTGGAGTGCTATGATTCCATATTAGAGTGGTGGGAGGATACTAACCTGGGTTGGAAGCATTTTTTTCTACATAGGGCTCAAGTTAAAACTCAGAAAGATTACCTGTCTTATTTACAACTAAGACATCAATTGCAACGTCTCATATCGCTGGCTGAAACAGCAACACATAATTATAGCAATCATATAGCAAATTTGAAAAAGCAAATGGCGGCGTTACAATATAACAGGGGAAGGTCTTTAGATCAAGAATTAAGATTTGGCACAAGTCTGTCCAAACATTCTTTGGACCCCTTTAAAAAAAGTCATAAAACAGTAAACTCCAGACTTATTACCTCCCTCACTGATACATCGGAACACCTTGTGAGTGATCCACACCACCTTTTGTCTGTGGTGGAACAATATTTATCCACTAGTTTGGCCCCTGACAGTATCTTGGATGAGGCAGCTGTCAACACTATTTTACAGGAATTACAGCTACCTGGTCTATCCCGAGATCAATAGCAGGAACTAACCGTAGTTGTTTCTTTGGAAGAAGTGCAAACTGCAGTTGGTCTGTTGAACTCCCACACAGCCCCGGGCATGGATGGTCTTGGTACTGGGTTTTACAAAACCTTTTTACAGACTGTTGGCCCTGTTTTGGTACTTCTTTTTAATCATATTTTACACACTGGAACTTATGCCCCCTCTATGAGAGAGGCGATCTTGCTTCTCATTTATAAAAAAGGGGATAAAACCGATATTAGTAATTGGTGTCCACTTAGCTTGTTGAACACTGACACGAAAATTCTGAGTAAAGTTCTTTTGGCCCGGCTAGCCAGGATCACTCCACTGCTCCTTCATCCTGCACAAACCTGTGCTGTCAAGGGTAGGAAACAACAAGATAACCTGATATACCTTCGAGAGATTTTTTGTAGAGGGGATCTTGGACAGTTACAGGGGTTCGCTTTTGGACTTGATCAAGAGAAAGCCTTCGATCGAGTTTCTCACACTTTTCTTTTTTTGGTTTTGAAAGCCTTCGGATTGCCAGAGACCTTTGTTTTTTGACTTTCTGCAATGTATCAGGGGGCAGCACTTATACCAAATGTTAATGGTTGGTTGGGGAAGAAACTGGCTATTACGAAGGGTGTTCAGTAAGGCTGCCCACTGAGTCCAACTTTATATGCCTTCTCCATTGATATTTTTATTAGATTATTACAAGCAAACAACGCTCTACGGAGTCTTACTGTGCTTCAGAGTAGGCCATTGCAGTCTGTATTGGCTTATGCTGACAACTTGGTTTTATTATTGCCTACTCATTTTTCTGTTTCTGCGTTACAAGACTCAATTCACCTTTTTTTAAGTATTTCGGGTTCAAAGGTTAATTATAATAAGTATACTGGAGTGGTTATAGGTTCCACACCAGTGCCTGAATCTGGGTGTATGGCTGGGATTTCAGTTTCCAATGTCCCTATTAAAGTACTGTTTTTTTGTTTTTTTTTTGGCCCAGGGGATATGGCCGGATACAATTGGGAGAAGGCTTTAGCAAAGGGTTCATGACTAGTGGGGGAATGGAAAGGTATGCAGCTCTCAAAGAAAAAATGGGTTTTGTTGATTAAAACGCTCCTTGTTCCTGTGTTTTTATATCTTAGTTATATTTTTCCACCCCCAATGCGTATGTGGACGCAGCTTTATAGTATTTTTTTCCAAGCATTCTGGGGATCTCGACTAAACCCCATTAAAAGAGAATTCACCTATCTTCCAGTTCCTGAAGGTGGGGTTGCTATGATCCACCCTATTGCTTTTTTTTCAGTCTGTTTTTTACTTATAATTTGGGATTGGTCCTTAAACCTGGGTGGCTTATTTGGAGACGCTAAATGGAGCAGTGGATTGATCTCTGTCAATTAGGGTGGCAGGAGAAAAAGTTTAGAGTCTTATCCAGACTGGTGGAGTTGCCTATGTATATGAAAGATTGTATGAGGCTACTTATCAAATGGGAAGTTACTGCACAATTATTGCAGTCTTATGATAGGAAGAAGTTGTATAAACATATGCTCTCCATGGAACGTACCTCTGAGGTCCTGTTCCCAGATTGCCCGTCGGACAGACAGGTTCTTATTTTACAGCATCTTACCAATAAGCGTATCCCTCTGTATATATGGGATTGTGTTTGGTTGGGGAATTATGGTAAATTGGGGTTAAAAAACAATAGTAAACATAAGCAATTGTCAGAGAGGTATTGTCTTAGGCCTACGTGTAGTCAAATCCTGGAAACTCAATGTCATTTATTTCTTGAATGTTCGTA
Organism: Neoceratodus forsteri; assembly: GCA_016271365.2. Lineage (NCBI taxonomy): Eukaryota > Metazoa > Chordata > Ceratodontiformes > Ceratodontidae > Neoceratodus > Neoceratodus forsteri. The sequence goes on from CM028136.1 coordinate 909,243,113, forward strand.
TATTAAACCATTCTGGAATTTACTGGCTGATTACTGGAAGGTTCCTGAATTTAGATCCTTAGATTATTCTGTGCTTATGTTTGGCCCTTTCCCTAATACTTTTGTTCCATATCATAGTGCTACCATGTATGTCATGTTTTGTCTTTTGGGATTTCACATTTGGCAGTCTAGGTGTCTGTGGATTCTGCAACAGAAAATCATTACCCCTGAAGAACTGGTAGCCACTGTGTGTAAAGCAGTGGATGGACTTACGCGATATGACTCTACTAATGGACCTCATGAACAATTTATGAGTTATTGAATTAATTGTGCCACATGGACTAAATAACTGTTCCTTTTCTTGTTCTCCTTTTTTTTTTTTGTACTCTGAATTTGAGTGAAAGTGCATTGTTTTTGTTGTAATGAAGTCCATTCTTTCAATAAAATTCCCCTACTCTCCTGAGGGGGTCCCTTTACATCCTGGCCTTGCTGCCAAGATGGTGGTCTCTGGAGCTGCAGAGGTGGACATGGAGGTGATGGAGGCAGAGTAGCTGGTCTTCTGCCCTGTCTCTGTCTTGAGAGAGACCACGACTATTGAAAGTACTATCTTGTTACCTGCTGAAAAGATTTCTTCTGTGGATTTGATTATATCCCCTGCTGACATTGAGGATCAATGCATGAAGAGTTCAGCTCAAGATACTTTGTCTGCTTCCCTTGCTATAGATACATTATCTACCGACTCTGCGTCAGATATACCTAATAGGATTTCTTCTCATACTTCCCACGATGTGGATTTACTTTTACGACTTGAAGAACAGCGTTATTATGCTATCAGACAGTGTTTGCTAGCTCTTAAACTCCAGCTGGATTCCCTACCTGTGAATCTTCCTACTGACTCATTGTCTACTAATGTGGCTCCTGACGCCTCCTCGACAATTCTGACACTTCCGCATTCCTCGCCAGTCCCAGTGGCTTCTCCTAGCTCACAGACGCCTGCACAGACTGTACCTCCCACTTCAATTTCTTCAGGTAATTCTCCTGTTGCTAATTTACCTGACTCTTTGCCTTTTCATTATATGTCTGGTGTACTGCAGACAAAGGAGTGGTCCGTTGATTCAGCCCTTGAGGTGGCGGAGTGGGAGAAGGATCCAGCCGTTTGGACTTGGCGTTCTGGTTCCTCCCCTATTCAAACACGGTTATCCACACAAACGGACCTCATTGTCTCTCACAAACCAGTGCAGCTGAATGATTCTGTAGACCTTTCCCTACCTACTGAACTACTCCTCACTCAAAATCCTACTCTGCGTTTTGGACTTTCAACAACTGAACAGTCTCACCACCATACTCCTCAGGGCCTTGGGTCTCACCCTCAGCCTGTTGCATCTACTTCTCATTCATCTGCAAATACTTTCAAATCATAAGCTTCTTGTTTTCAAGTTCCAGTATAGCAAGTTAAAAGACATAATTCTGTCTGACTACAGTACTTAAGGGGATTATCTGAACTGCCTGATCGTTTTTTTTGTACGTCACACTTTATTGAAAGACTCAATGAAGTTTGCTGCCTATGAAATACATGCTTTAATTCATGTTTCTTCTGAGACACATTTTGATGTTAGCTTTAAGACCTTAGCTGGTTTAGAAAAATTCTGGAGAAAATTTCATGAGTTAAAAACTTCTCCCTTTTGGGCTCCTTTTAATGCTATTCCTTTGACTAAACCCACACAGAAAACTGTTACCATGTTATCTTGTAATGAGGGCGTGAGTCTAAATGACATTGCTATAGATATCTAATACCCATATCAGTAGCATTTGTGATAGGGTGAAATGCTCTGTCTGTGGAGGCACTGGCCATGCAGGTTCCCAGTGTGTGGAGGAACCCCTCTGCGTCCTTTGTGATGAATTAGGACACACCTTTCAGACTTGCACCTGGGCCTCCCATAACTCCCCGATTCTTGCAGATGGGGAGGAACAAAGACTGCTCATTACAGTTGCACAATGTTCCAGACTTCATAGCACGTCTTCTGTGCCTCAACACATCCATCCCCCTCCCAAGTCTACTGTTTCAGCTATAAATACCCCTTCTCTGCTTCAGGAACAGCCCACTCCTGTCCAGACTTGTGAGCCACCTGCACAATGTATAGCACACCCTCCTCCTTCAGTTTTACCTACCGACTCAAGTCAGATTGTAGCCTCTGTTATTTCCTCCCGTAGCACATCAGTAAATTCTATGGAACTCCACCTCCCCCTGAACCCTTCACTAGAGTAACAAGGAGATCGAATAGAGGTAGTTAACCTTCCTCTAAGGCTCTGAAGACCACCAGTATAGCTCAAGCTAATAAATGTGAGTTGTTGCGACACCCTCAGGACAATATGGACTCTGACACTTCTGTCTTATCATCCCAACCTGAGGTAACCACAGACACAGAAGTAGCTGTCGACAACATGGGTTCCCAGAAAAGAAAGGCAAAGGCAAAACTGAAACACAGGGAAGGTACCACTAGGAAAGGTAGACTCAGGTTATTTTTATTTACATCATCTGACTTGGTTCACTTTTACTCCTGCTTCTTATGTCTTCTGCCTTTTCTATACATACTGTTAATGTTAACAATATTAAAAAACAATCTAAAAGGGAAGCAGTTTTTTCTTTTTTGTCCAGCCTGACTGCAGGACTCATCCTTTTACAGGATGTAAGATTCCACACCCTTCCAGAGATTTATAAAGCCAAACATGCCTGGTTCCCTGGACTTTCTTATTGGTCTTTTGGGCAAGAACCCTGTTCAGGTTTAGGTGTGCTGTTTAGTATACCGAATGTTACCATTCTTAAAATTTTAGATTTATACCTTGGCCGCCTTCTCTTATTGGATATTTTGATTTCTTCTGTCCCATTTCGGATAATAAATATATATGCTCCCCAAATTAAATCTCACAAAATCGAGTTGTTAAAACTTATACAACCCTACTTGTATACGTCTATGAATATTATCTTTGGGGGTGATTTCAATTGTGGTTTATCCACCAAAGATAAGTCTTCTACCTCTAAAACTACAAAATTATTTTGTGATACTAATTTCCTCAGACAATTGCTAAATTCTACAAAATTACAGGATGCATATTTATCCTTTACTGGTCAGCATACTCCCACTTTTCATAAAGGACCCCAGCAACCCGTATTGATTTTGTTTTTATTTCTTCCCATCTATGACTTTCTGCTGCTGTAGTTCAGGTCACAGAATTTTCAGACCATAATTTATTGTCTATTTAATTTGCCCCTTCCATGACTAAGAATTTTGGTCCAGGTAGCTGGAAATTGAACACTTCTTTTTCAACCGATTCATAGTTGTTACATCAATTGTCTAATTATATCAAGAACCGGAAATCTGTCTTTTTCTTATATGATACTCCGTGGAATTGGTAGCAAGAAACAAAAAATGGCATACGAACTTTATTCAAACACTACAGTAAAACTCACCATGACTCTTTATATTTTGTTTATCATAAAACTAGATTTCATCTACAGAAACTCCTTACTTTGTCTCACATGACTGGCCATCATTTTTCTGAAAAAATCAGTATTCTCAGACACCATTTGATGGAATATCACCTTTTGAAAGCTTCCTCCATCCAGCACCAACAGTGTTTTGGGACCTCTGGCACCAGTGACGTTGTCTGTCCATATGCTAATATTAGAAAAAGGGTTGATTGTAAAACTTTTGATATACTTTTTGATGATGACTCCTCTGAACTCACAACTATTTCTGATATTAGACATCATGTAGCTCGTTATACGGAAAAGTTGTTTGGCCCAGTGCCTCCTTCCTCTACTAGTATACCAGACTATCTTTCCCTCATTCAGATTCCAGAAGTCCCGTTTTCTATTTCAGAAATGTTAGATAGTGCGATACATGCTCAGGAAATAGAAGCAGTGAGTAAAACTTTACGCCCAGGGGTAACACCAGGTCTGGATGGCCTCCCTAATGAGCTCTATAAACTAATCTCTGCTGAATTATGTTCTGAATTGGCAATGGTATATAATTCTATTCTACAAAATGATAATCTCCCTTTGGATTTCAATATGGGTTGTTTGTTTTATTTACATAAGAAGGGTGATAGAAGACTTCTCTCCAGTTGGAGATCTGCGTGTCTTTTGAACACCAATTTCAAGATTTTGATAACATTTTGGTAATTAGACTTTCCAAATTGGCCCCTTTTGTGATCTCCACTGCTCAATCAAGCAGTGTCCCAGGGAGGTGTATATTATTTTACTCAGGGAACTAACTGAATGTGGGAATTCCAACACTTTACAAGGCTTTATATTCTCTTTAGATCAGCAACAAGCTTTTGATTCTGTACATCATGAATTTTTATGGCATACATTACGCCATTATAAAGTCCCCGAATATACCCTTTCTAGACTTCAACTGCTTTACTGATCTGCCACCATTGTCCCTTTAGTTAATGGATGAAAATGTCCTTTACTACCTCTGCATAGAGGGGTTAGACAAGGCTGCCCTCTTAGCCCGCTCCTGTATGTTTTCTTTTTGGACCCCTTACTTCATTCAATCAATGTGGTGCAAACCATTTTACCACTCCCCTCCACTCCTCATTCCATAATTGCTTATGCAGATGACATGAGTATGATGGTGGCAGATGCCACTTCTTTACGTTCTGCTATTCAGCATTGTGCTACATTTGGGGATGTTTCTGATGCAACACTTAATTTGGATAAATGTATAGGTCATAGATTGGGTACTCCGATAGTGGGTGAGCTTGATAGTATTGACCTCACAGTTAGTGATAGGCCGATAAGAATTCTGGGCATTTTTTATGGGGACGGTCCTTTGGAAATCCTTAATTGGACTCCAAAAATGGACTATGCTCAGTTCATGGTCTCCCTCTGGAATACCTGGAAGATGTGTAAGAAAAAGAGGATTTACATGATAAAGACTTATCTGCTCCCCATATTTCTTTTTTTAGCCTATGTCTCCCCCCCAACAACTCGAGACAAGACTGCTGAGTACCTTTTTCAGGCTTTATAGGGTAGCCGCCTCAACCCCATCAAATGCCCTATTACGTATCTGCCCATTCGGGATGGTGGTCTTGCCATGGTTCAGCATTTTTTTTTTATAATCGCATTTTTTTTAATGAATTATATTAGGCCCCTTCTAGTCAACCTGGATAGAGGGTGGGAACCTTGTTTTCTTGATTCCTATGGTCCTTGGTTTCACAAGTGGGAACTGAATAAACTGACAATTTTGAAGCATTCTCCCCAGGTCCCTGTTTATGTTACGGACACCTTTCTTCATCTTAAACAGTGGCATGCTACTAGCCATATGATGGTAACTACTTCTAGAAAGGCCTTATACAAATACCTAGTAGATCGTGTCTGTTTAGATATTGTAGTTTTTCCCAAATGCCCAAATCAGCATCTAACTGACCTGTATGTTTTACTTCAAAACTCTAGAATTCCCCAGAAGATGTGGGACTTACACTGGCTAAGTCGCCATGAACGAATTAACGTTAAAATTAATCACAAACACAAACAACTGCAGGAGAGGCTTTGTTCAAGACCGGGCTGCCACCGGTAGGAAGAATCTATAACACATCTTTTCTTTTCCTGTTCCTATATAACTAGTGTTTGGACTTTATTGGCTGCACAGTGGTGTACACCTTTATTTTCTACAACTACTTATGAAATGTTAATGTATGTTTATTTTCCACCTTCTTGGGAACATTGGAATGTGGGCACTTTGAATCTACTTTTTGCAATTGTTAAATGGCATATATGGAATGCTCACTGCCTTTTTACATTGCAACAACATGATGTGTCTTTTGTTACAATTTTTCAGGGAATCGAATGGGATTTAAAGGATATATATTATTCTGAATTGAAACTTACGCCACTTGTATCTCTACTAGAATTGTGGGCACTGATGCCACGGATTACTGATTCTGATTTTCTTGTTACATAATTCTTATGTTATCAACATTCTGTATTATTTTCCCATTTCAGTTGTTTTCTTAAATAAAAACTTCCCCTGCTCTTCCAGTAGGGGAATCCACTGGCCAGCAGTACAGTCACTCAAGGATTCTCTTGTTGAGAAGATGGACGGCCGGGAGGCTGGGGAGTGCATCTCCCCCCACCCCCAGTTTCAGCAGTGCTCGAAACAGAGCACTTTTTTGATGCAACTCCTTTAATGGATAGAATTTCTTCAGATAAAGTGATATCTACACAGACAGAGGCACCGATAATCAGGGACGAGTCACTGAAGGCAGCGGATCTACGATGGCACAAAATGGATGTGCAGCCAGAAAACGGGCAGAAGGAGCAATTACTTATGGAGCTCGCTATGGAAGAACCTAGATTTTTAAAAAGGAAATCTGAACTGCAGAACCAAATGGATTCTATCTCGCCGACACTGTCAGTACAGCTGATGCAGCAGTCATGGGTGGATCAGGTTACGGCAAAAATGGGTGAGGCGGCTCCACCATTACAAACCGCTATACTGGAGGTTTGGACCACATCACCAGTATACATGAAGGATTCAACAATTTTACAAGCAGCAAAACACCACTAATTAATACCAGTCGATAACATCACAATACTTTACATGTATACCTGTAACAGTCATATTAGGGAAAAATAAATTAACATCTTATTACTTCAGTGTCCAGAGAATCAGAATTACTCATTTTAAGTTCAGTCTGTGATCCATTCAGATCAAATCAGGCATAGCATGGTGAGCCCTTCCCCATCCCTCCCAGATTTTATTCCCATTAAAATTCAAGGAGCATCACAGATCATATCCCAAGTATCTTTTCAGTGCACAAGAAGAGCAAAATTACATGTTCAGTACATAGCTTAAGGTACAAAATCATTATAATAATTTAGTTGGTATGATATCCACTTTTGCCATTGTACATCAAATTTTTGAATTTTGTCCATCATTTTGGCAGAGTCACTCAAGGGCATATATCTCCCTGGACAAAACAATCCAGGCTTTTTTAGTGGTTATTTTATTTGTAAACCACAGTCTAGTGATAATTTTGTGGGCTGCTGTTATATATTTTAAAATTTGTTTCAGCAAGTTTTTGTCAATTTGCAGACCTTTTGGTTTAATAAAAGTCAGTATAAATGTGGGAGTGAATAAATCAGTGGTGTCATAAATTGCACTCAGCTCCTCAAGGATCTCCTTCCAAAACGTGGATAGCTTAGGACATGGCTCTGATTTGCTCTGTCATTCCCACATTCTCTCCAACACTGTCCCTCCCCTAATTCTCCCATACTAGCCAGCAAGGCTGGTGTGCGGAAGAAACAAGAACGGAGTTTCCACATATATTCATGCCAGTATGGTGAGAAAAATATTTTTATAGTTGGTAAAGCAGAGTCATTCCAGTCCTGCTCAGTGATTGATATCTGTAGTTCTTGTTCCCATCTAAACCTGATTGAGCTGGTCGAGTCTCCCTGTCTTTCATTTAAGGCCTCATATATCTTACTAATCAGGTGATCCGAGGTCATTCTTCTGATATGAGATTGTAACAGTTGCATTATTTGGGTAGGGTTTTCACTTAGGGCCATGAGTGACTGTTCGTATGGCTGAAAGTATGATTTAAGATGTAAATAAATAAAATATTTATGGGGCAAGTGATATTCCTTATGAAGGGAGACAAAGGGAAGGAGACCTGTTCTGCCCACTAACTGGAAAATGAATAAAATGCCATATCTCTGCAACTGAACTACATAGGGGCCTGAGGGACCTGCTGTCAAATTTGCATTATACTTCAGTGTTCCCAAGAACACTTTTTCAGGGAATGTAAAATAATCATTACTGACCTTAAGCCATATTTTTAAGGGTTCCCTGGTGAACTTCGGATAATTCATTATCCCTTGGCACTTGGGGGCGTCCCAGAAAGGAGCTCCTGAGTGTTGTATAGGTCTCCCCAGGTTACTTCTAATTGTTTCCAGTGTGCATCATACTGTTTATTTAGCCAGTGTAGGACTACCCTTAACTGTGCTGCCATCGCACACTTTTTGAGGTCAGGGTGGTTAAGACTACCTCTCTCTCTGGCCAGTTGCAGAACAGAATATCTAATTCTGGGATACTTTCCACTCCAAATAAAGCAGGATATCATTCCGTCCCACGCCTGGAAATATGTTTTAGCCAGGGTGAAGGGCAGTGTCTGAAATTACAGAAATTATTAATTCTTTCATATTCAACAAATCAAAATTTACAACCCCAGATACAGATCATTAAAAAACAGATAGAGTCTTTTCACATGCAACAGGCACAAGGGTTACAACAGCAAATGAAATTTGGTACACAAGGGAAAGGGGGAACAGTTTGGCCATTTGAGGGATGCAGTAATCAGATTAAACAAAAACATATGGATGGACTCTTAGGGCCAGATATTCAAAACTTTGCCCCGGGGCTAAATTAACCCTGCCCAGCGAGCAAACTTAGCCTGGAGTACAAAGCAAGCTATATTCAAAAGGAATAGCCTGGGGCAAACAGCTTCTGAATATACCATGGGAATGAGGCTGGGCAAACTGGGCTGAGAGTGCAGGGCAAACTTAGCCCTGGAATAAGACAGCTCTGAATATAGCAACCAGGAAGTGCAAACCACAACAGCAACACAGTGCACAGTGACATGAAGGTAGGTAGAGGTGAACTATGTAGCCAATGTGTGTGCCAGCAAAAGTGTGGACCCAGTACAGCTGCAGGCAGCAGCACGTGAAAGTACGGTGTTCAAAACTGTATAATATTCCCTGAACTGTTTGCACAGTGCTAACACATTTACGCGGGTTTAGCGTAGGGCTAAACCGTTAGCCCGGTGCAAACACGTTTGCCCGGCACTAAACTTTGCCATTTTCGAAAGTGACATACTTAGGTAGTCTCTGGGCAAACATCCAGATTACCATCTCATTATGCCCTGATTTTCATGCAGTTTGCTCAGTGTTACTGCAGGGTCCCGCAGTTCCATCTGTAGGTCAGTCTGGAAGTACAGGGGATGGCCAGGTCTGACCGCAGCTCCACTTGTAGGTCAGTCTGGCAGTGCATGATGATAGCTGTAGGCTACATGTAAAGAGTACAGCGTAGCATAGAATATTGTTCTCCAGGGGACAACACAGCATAGGCACAGATGGTGCTGGTGCTGCATGCAACTGTCACACTGCAGGTCATGCTACAGTACACAGCAGACACTACAGTAGCAAGGGGGCCAGTAGTGTGTGGACACAGCACTGCCTATGGTGTGTAGGGCAGTGCTGATGTCTGCTCTATACACAGTGACAAGCCCAACATGCAGGTGTTTACTGACAGTGGACTTTACTGTTACGCTGTTGTGTGACCCACAGATGCTGCACCTCTGGTATGGGATATTCACAGTGACATATACATGTCTGGCTTTGTGTGCTGCAGCAGTTGTACAGCTGTGCGGTATGTGGCTGGGGGGGCATATATTATCAGAAAGGCACACTGGTGTTGGGGTATTCCCAGTACTGGCCCATGTGCACTGCGTGATGTGTCCCAGCCTTGTGGCCACACCTGGTCTGTGGCATCACCTGGCCACTCGTACACTCTCCCCTCAACATCCTCCATGTCCACAGAGCTGCATGTGTGTGCTGGCATCTGTTGGTGTCCACAGAAGAGTGGTCCGCAGGTGTGTGCTGTAAGACCACACTGGCATGCTGTCCACTGGCGGCAGGGTCACCACTTACTGCCTGGCATGACTGGGACTGGCGGCAGATGATGGCATCATTGTGATGCCATCAGTGAGCAGCATGTTTCCTCTATGTCTGGCTTTGCCTACATGTAGTATTTATTTGTTAGGGTCGTGCAAACACCGTGCAAAGCCATAATGTCATGCAAAGCTGATTGCCCAGGGTTAAGACTACCTTTTTCTTGGGCAGTAATGTGCACCACGCTGTGTCACACTAAGTCATGCAAAACCACGTTGTACAGCGCTAGTTGCTGAATATAGCATTGCACCTGTATTCATGTACACACACACTCATTTTTTCCCCTTGCATACATTATGACTTTTCCCGGCGCTAATGCAGTTTGTGCATGCTATTTGGCCTTTTGAATATAGCAAACCCGCACTAATCCCGCGCTAAGCCTGTGCAAATGGTTTTTTGCCCGGCACAAAGTTTTGAATATCTGGCCCTTAGATTCTACTAAAACACTACGTACAAATACAAGATTTAAGATCTTTGATAAATATTATTACTCAACACACTTCATATCTTTTTTAGCTGGTGCCTACAAATATAGAGATGTTAGAGGATTTTTTTAGTACTTTTCAAAAGCCGCAGTTCCCAGAAGAATTGGAACCTGCACTAATGCAAGAAATCACTGCAGCAGAAGTAGAAGTGGCCATTGTATCCCTGGCACCAGATAAAGGTCCAGGGAGTGATGGACTGACCAATGAAATATATAGTTGTTGGCACCGCCATAAGTACCAAATTGACAAGGGTATTTAATCATCTTTTGTTCACACAATCCCAGTCCCTGAGAATGGGGACTGGACTTTTGATTTATCTGTACAAGGAGGGAAATAGGCATGATATTAATAATTGGAGGCCCATAAGCCTGCTCAATACGGACTTTAAAATGTTATCCAAATTATTATAGGCTGCTACACAACTGATTTCATCAGCACAGACTTGTTCTATACCAGGTAGAAATATTATGGAACACTTAATCTTAATAAGAGAGTTTTTTTGAACTTGGCAAGAAAAAAAATATCTGGGGTTTTCTTATCCTTAGACCAGCAAAAAGCGTTCGACTCTGTTACCCATCATTTTCTTTGGGCCATGCTGAAGGAATATGGTGCTCCAGTGAAATTTGTTTCCTGGGTTTGGACTTTATACAACACAGCTACTGTTACTCCGGTCATTGAAGAATGGAAAGGCCCGATGATGCCGGTACTGAAAGGAGTCCATCAGGGTCGCCCTTTAAGCCCCCTTCTCTATGCTTTTTTGCATAGACCTGCTATTAGTCTTTGGCTATTGTGGTATTGGTTAGCTTTTATATTAAATATTATGACTACTGAATTCAAATCCCTGACTATAATCCCTGGTAACTCCACAAAAAATGAAACTTCAAAGGGCAATTGCATATGCAGATGACCTCTGCATTTTAGTCCAGGATACCAAATCAGCTGAAGAAGCAATCAAGTTTTGCAATATATATGGTACATATGCAGGAGCTACATTAAATGTAGATAAGTGTATTGGGAGTCAGCTAGGTCAAGACATCTCATGGCTGGAGGAGGTAGCAGGAGCTTGCCTCACCACTGAATCAATAAAGGGCTTAGGTGTCTTTTTTGGACAGGTTAATTCTGATGTTCTGAATTGGGAACCTAAATTGCAGCAAGGGAAGAATCTGGTAATGCAGCGGAATAAGTGGCCCCTTACTAACCAAAAATGTATATACATGATAAAATCTTACTTACTGTCACTCTTTTTGTTTCTTAGCCTTGTTTTTCCCCCCACCTCAGGCACTGGAAACCACATTGTTCAATGTATTTTTCCAAGCTATATGGGGGAGTAGGCTCAACCCCATCAAAAGAAATATCCTGTACCTACCCATCATTGATGGTAGACTAGGGATGGTCAACTCCCTGATATTCTTTTATAGTATTTTTTTACAAACAAACCTTAGACCCTTGTTGGCTAACAATGGCCAGAGTTGGATCCCACTGCTACATGACTCTTGCAAAATCTGGTTTCAGCAATGGGATACAGGAATGCTGGGGCCCCTGAGAAGAGCCATCATTGTCCCCGGCAACATCAGGGAACTTTTTCTCAAAATTAAACAATGGCAAGTTTCCAGTACCGTAATCCTTGCTAAACCCAGAAAAGAAGTTTATAACTGGATACTAAATCAGAATTTTCGTGAAGTTAATTTCTTTCTGTTATGCCCACCTGAACATACTTGCTCCTTATTAAAGCTGTTAACAGAGGAGAGAATCCCCTGTAAAATGTGGGACTTTCACTGGTTAAGCTGTCACGGGAGGATTAATATAAAAGCTAACCAAAAGCACAAGCAGCTGGAAGAAAGAACGTGCAGTAGACTGTTGTGTTTTCGGCAATTAGAGCCCAGACATCACTTATTCTTTACGTACTCTTATGTGACTACTTTCTGGGCCTTTTTATCCACACAATGGCATGAATCATGGTTTAATAACATCGCATATGAGGCTTTAATGTGGGGACACTGTGTGGGAATAGAGCAGAAATGGAACACAAGCACGCTGCAGGTTGTGTTACTGGTGATTAAGTGGTACATCTGGAACACCAGAAGTCTATTTACCCTCCAACAGAAGATAATTGCACATATAGAATTAGTTAAAAAAATAACATCGGAACTGAAAGACATATACTTAGTAGAATGTAAGGTAGTGCATGGAAATCATTTAAGAGTTATATGGAGAAACATGCCCTGGATAACGGATGCAGATGCTCCAATTACTTTAACATCACTTGCTGTACTCATGAATTTATGGTGAAGACAGAAGTAGGGATATAATGTTTTAATTTTGCATATGATTGCCACTGTGCTTACCAACATGGATTTATTCTCCCTCTTTTTTTCTCCTCTTTTGAATAATTATGATTGTAACCTCAGTTTTACAGAAGAACAAAGAACTGATTTGTTATCCTGCTTTGCTTTGTTTCACACCACAGAAATGCTGTATTGTACTTGGTGATGTACATCTTGTTTGAATTTCATATTCTCAATAAACTCCCCATCTCTTACCAGTAGGGGGACCTTTGCGACCAGCTGCCAAGATGGCTGATCCTGGAGCCAGAGAGAGAAGGAGGTTTATCGCTGCCACTAGCCCTGTTGGAGGGAACTGTCATTCCAGTACTTATGAAGTATCCTCATTTCAGCTACCTGTGAATTTTCAGCAATACTCAGCAATACTCAGAACCAATGGACAACTGACCCAGCAAAGACGTTTTAAAAAAAAAACACAGAATGACCGTCGGAGATGGGAGTACATACCACTCTCCTGGATGATCCGATGTAGTTATCTGGATTTTTGGAGCAGAGCAAGCAGTTATTTGGACATGATGGACGCGATTAATGCATCCCAGCTGATGGACATACCTTGTGCAGTTCTGAACCAAACCAATTTGGAGGCTGCAAACCAGCCTGCCCGACAGCCGCACAAGAGCACATCTAGCCAGGTTGCCAGGCAACACCTGGAGCTTGAGACATCTCCGGAATACACAGACACACCAAATCAGGAGCTGCACTTTGCTTCACAGTCTGCACTGGTTGTTCAAGACTTGGGACCATGCACAGCAAACCCAGTAAGAACTGATACCATTTCTTGTGATTTTACTCCATGTAATGTGGATATGGTTGCAGTTGGAGGGAACCCCTCACTTGGGACACTGCCGCATTTGAACTTAGCCCCAATGGTAACTCCAGGAATGTTAATGCCTGTCAGTAAGCTGAGTGGGGAACTTTCAGACCATACAGATCAGCCATCCCAGCAATGTACAGCCCAGTTTGTCCCACAGACAGCGGGCCAGCCTCCCATGATAGCTGCAATACATGACGTGAATCAGTGTTCTCCCACAGATGCTTTGCTTATTTCGGACTGCTGTCATGGCTACTGACTCAAAACCCATCAGTTTCACAGGATGATGTTTCTCATGATATTTTTTCTAGTGCAGGACTTGAGCCAGTTAAAACAGGAGCCCTTCAAAAGCAGTGTACACCAGACCTGGCAGCCCAAATTTGTTTGACCACCTCAGGGTATTCTCAGCACTGAACCAACAGCTTCCAGCCGGATAGTAATGATGCACAGCCATTGCCAATGAACTGGGAGCCTGTGCCATCCATATTAGGGGGATACTTGAAAGCATCCGCAAATTCTGTGAGCAGACAGCCGGGCACAGCTAAGTCAGGCTGGAGCCTGGAGAGGGCATTACAAAAGGTGGGCTGGATAGTCAGTCCGGACAGTCATTCCTAGATTCCTGACCCAGCACTTATGCCTATTTATTGTGTGGACATGGCGGGATCACCTACTCAGGTTCCTCCAAGGACTCCCAATCATTGCACATGATCTACCTGGAGCTGAAGGTGACTCCCTTCCAGGAACTTTACAGCCCCTTCCCTAACTCAGCACCACACCGGTGGATTGGGTGATGACTGAGACCATGGTAACAACATGCCTCGCAGATGCCCCTACACTGTTGGTTCTCCCCAAGAGGCTTCATTATGATTTTCTGATCTATTTGTGTGGCTAATAACCCGGTGCTGCAGCAAAATGCAGCACGCCTGAAATACATTGGATCGGGCGACCTTTCTCCAGACCATACATTTTTGGTTGAGAGACTCTTAATGGAATCGCTGGGCTTCGTGCCTTATGACATTTTTGCTGTCATCTATGTCTCGCGCTCCATGTGATATGATGTCAGTTTTCAGATACGTTCGACACTGGATAGATTTTGGACAAAGTGTAATTTAATGTGGTATTCTGAACTTTGGTTGTCTTTTCAAGCGATTTCTCTCACAAGGCCTACTACATATACAGTGACAGTTATGTTCCATAATGAAGCGGTGGACATGCAGAATGTCACTCACTGGTTATAGCAGCATTGTGAGGTGATGGGCCACCCAGACAAAATAGGGGACAAATATGGTATTTGGACTGGGGGGTAGAAAGAAATAGAAAGTCCAACTTTGTACGCCAGATGCTGGCCTCACACATTTTCCAAATAGCTTCTTTCTTGGCCGTGATTGCGGAATCTGTTTCTATTCAGGCCAACCAAAATCTTGCTTTAAATGTGGCTCACTCAACCATCTTAGCAACATTTATAACCAACGATTATGCAGTCTTTGTCTGGAACATGGTCATACTGCAGCACAATGCCAAAACAGAATGAGATGTAATCCATGCCATGTGGAAGGATTTACTTTCCGGGATTGTCCGTGGGCAGCCCACAGTTAATCTTCAGGAAGCCAATACACACTTACACCACCTATTTCCAGTCCACTCGACATTGATCCCGGCCTTGACCAAACTTTGTGCCTGTCACCGGTTGAGGTTTTATCCCCTACCTCCCCAAAGGTCACCCATTAATGGACCCACTGGGGGTCATTTCAACACCTATTTTGGAGTCTGGACCAACACCTTCTGTGACTCCAGGATGGGCGGCAGCATGGGTTCATCTCGGGGAGGTCTTGTCAGACCAGTCTAATAGAATATTATGACTGGTAACAAGAGAGCTGGATATGGGTCATGTTGTAGATGTCCTGTACTTGGACTTCAGCAAGGCCTTCCATTCAGTGCCTCACTGGAGGCTGGGGGGAAGCTGACTGCTGCAGGGGTGGGGACGAAGCTGGAAAACTGGCTAAGGAACTGGCTGCAATGGAGGCTGCAATGGGTGGTGGTGTGGGGGGGATCTCTCAACACCTAGACCAGTGATGAGCGGTGTTCCGCATGGCTTGTTGTTGGATCTGGTGCTGCTTGGGCTCTTTATCTCCGATATTGCACATGGAATTAGGAGCAGGGTTAGTCTGTTCACAGATGATACCAAAATGGGGGCAGTGGTGGATGAAAAGGATGGATGGAAACAACTACAAGGGGACCTAACCAAACTGGAGGTATGGTCAGAGAAGTGGCAATTGGGATTCAGTGTGAAAAAGTGCAAGGTTATGCACTTTGGGGCAAAGAACCCAAGGAGGGACAATTGGTCAGAAGGGGTGAGGTTGGGGATCACTGAGGAAGAGAAGGACCTAGGGGTGTTGGTAACAGGGAGCATGAGCAACTTTGCCCAATGCAGGAAAGCAGCAGCTAAGGCAAACAGGATGCTGGGCTGTATCGCAAGGGGTTTCTCGTCCAGGCATAGGGAGGTGATCCTGCCCCTCTACAGCTCTTTGGTCAGGCCACACTTGGAATACTGTGGGCAGTACTGGTGGCTATATCTGAAGAGGGATATTAATTTACTAGAAGGTGTGCAACGGAGGGCAATAAAAATGTTTCAGGTGATGGAGGGCAAGGCCTACGAGGACAGGCTGAATGAGCTGAATATGTACATGCTGGAGAAGAGGAGGGGTGGGGGATATGATTAAAATGTTCAAGTATTTGAGGGGGATAAACAAAGCTAGCACTGAAGGGGTGTTTAAACTGAGGAAGGGAAGGAACATGAGGGAGCATGGACTAAGATTGGAGGGCAGAAGTTTTAGGAGGGAGATGAGGAGGCACTACTTCATGGAGAGAGTGGTGTCTAAATGGAACGCTCTACCAGAGGGGGTGGTATCATGTAAGACAGTAGGAAGTTTAAAAAAAGCATGGGCCAGAGCACGAGGGAGGGTCTAGGTGGAGGAGGCTGAGGCCATCATGGGAATGACAGATGGGGAGGGGGTTGGGGCAGCTGCAATCTAGGGGGCTAGCTGCACACTCAGGCAGACAATGATAGACCGGATGGTCTGTTTCGGCTGGCAGATACGTATGTTCATATGTTCCCCTTGTGGCCATGCCAGGGTTAGAGCAGCCAGTGCTTCCTCTGGACGTCCCTGAAGAATCATTTATGTCTCCTCCGACCCCCTTTATAGAATTGCCCAGAAGGAGGTCCTTTAAGACCAGACCTCAACTACTAACTCATCAGAGGAAAACGTCTCAGCCACTAACACTCCGGAATTGATTCCGACTGTTGGCAACATCAAAGGCATGACGTGATACTGATGTAGAACTTGACTCGGATGCTTCTTCCATGATGTCCTTTGGCTTCAACGGATCACAGGATACCGACGATGACATCCCCAGGCAGATCTCAACTTGCAAATGGAAAGTGGGCTCATCCCCAGGTTCCAAAGTAAAATTCAAGGAAAAATAAAAGCATACTCGGCCGCCTTAATACTGGGTGTCTGGTTTTTGATGGCTGTTTCTATACAACTTCTTTTGAATGAAGGTTGCAATGTCGAATGTCAATAGCTTGTTTAATCCCATGCAAAGGAAAGTACTTTGCAAATCTTACAGGATAGTGGATCAGAGTTAATCTTCTTACATGAGAGCCGGCCTGGTGGCGCTGAGGGTTGAGGTGCTGGATGACACACCTCGTGCCACACCGGCAACCCGGGTTCGGGAACAAGCCCAGGCCATCGAGGGTCGGCAGGGGAGGGAGACGATTGAGTCTGAAGGACAGCTCTCCTCTCCCAGGAGGGGGGGTACATGCACGGTGCCTGACTGGCCTCTGGTGGAAGCCGGGGGCATAGCAAGCGCACGAGCGTAAAGAGAGGATTGGGAGTGGAGGACGTCAGTGGAAACGCCTTGACGTTGGGGCACACATCACTCCCATAGAAAATGGGATAAAATACCCTGCAGTGCTCCTGGTAGATGGAGCACCAGGCCCCGATCCCCAGTGCCCCTGCCTGAGCTGGTACCAGCATCCTAACAAGAACAAGAAGGACTTTGGGGTGCCCCTACCCCATGCCCACCTGGGGGACATAGCCATGGCTACATGGGTGATGGACTGCACCAGGCTTCAGGTAAGAGGGTGGGGACTACAAGGCCGTAGGTGTCTCCTGAAGAGTGGGAGCACTGCAGACAGGGGTAGTATAAAGAGCAAGTAAAAAAAAATCTTCCTACATGACATGAGATTACTGTGGCCAACATTGCCACCACGCTATGGCTTTGGACTCTCGGACTTTTGTATTTTTTCGCTGACACTGACAGTTGTTCGGGTGTAGTTATTTTGTTTAATCATCTTTCTCCCCAGGTTACTAGAATGGTGGACATGCAACCAGGTCGGGCTGTCAAGTTTGATTGTAATTTAGATCAAGTGGCATATTGTCTGATAGTGGTTTATGCACCTCAGTCAAAATTAGATAGAGTAGCATTGTTTAAGACCTTGCAACCTTATTTATGCTCCTCCAGACTGATTATTTTCAGAGGGGATTTCAATTGCCCACTTCACCTCTGTGATAGGGGTGCAAGGACATCCAAGTTGTTTTGTGATTCTCTGTGTTTACAGGCCATTTGTTGAGAGTCCCACCTGGCTGACCCATATCTTGCCCTCCACCCAACTGGAGGTTACACCTATCATAGGGCAACATTGGCCACCCATACTGACTATATTTTTGTATCCTGTAGGTGTTCAATCATGTCTGCATCAATGTACCCAGTTGGACTTACAGATCATTCATTTCTTCATTGTGTATTAACTGTTGATTCACTGCTTCAACCTGGGAAGCCCTGCTGGAGGTTGAATAACACCATCCTGACTAATTCTTCTTTTTCAGATAGTTTGAGATCATTATTATGGGCCCATTTGACCATCCTGGAATTGAATCTGGATGTGTTGCATTGGTGGGATCATACCAAATGGTCCATTGGAGTCCTGACAAGGTGCCGAGCCAAGTCAGTGAGCAGATCCTCATACCTAACATACTTAGAGTTGCGTTATACACTCCAGAAATTGCCCTCAGTACAGATAGATAGGGGGGTAACCCTTACTGCCCAGATTTACTCTGTAATGGATCAAATGAAAACACTTCAGTACAACAGGGTACACTCCCTGACATTTGAATGACCATATGGCATACAGGGTAAGCACCTGACAGGTGACATATTTGCTAGTTGCTTGTGCAGGGTGCAGCTCCGCCAGATGACTCCTTATGCAACCCATCGAGGAGGGAATTTTCCACCCAAGAGGGGCTACAATGGGTAGTACAAGACTATTTATGCTAGACAGTGCAAGTTTTCTAACTGGGGAATCAGTGCCCTATTTTTTAGACTCCCTTTTGCTACCACAGGTCCTGCAGGCTGATAATGCCCTACCTATTCAGCCAATAGCGGAATCTGAAGTCCTTTCAGTGATTCAGTCCCTTCAGAGACAGAGTTCATCTGGAATGGATGGGCTTACCTTTGAAATACAGTATATCAGCTGTATCCCTCAGTTTTTGGTCCTATACTCACCTTAGTATTTAATTATATTTTGGCTCATTTGTCTTTCTTGGGAACCATTACAGAGGCCATTCAGATTTTTTTGTTTAAATTGGGAAATCGTTGCTGTTTGTCGAATTGGAGACCTATTAGCCTCCTGAATACGGATGCTAAATTATTGACTCATATTACCTGTAAACATTTGACCCAATTTTCCCCCACTATCATACACCCCTTCCAGTCCTGCTTCATTCCAGGATGTAAGATACAGGACAATCTCTTATTAATCAGGGATTTAATTGCCTGTTGTCAGTCCAGACAGATAGGACACTTTTTAGTCACGTTGGACCAAGCTAAAGCCTTTGATAAGGTATTGCATGATTATCTGTTCTAAGTACTTCGTAAGTGTGGATTCTCAGATGTTTTCATCCGATGGTTCAGGCTCATATATTCCCTCTCTTCCATCCTGCCGATTATAAATGGCTGGCATGGTTCCAGCATTCTGGTACAATCGGACAAGGCTGCCTGTTGCGCCCTCTCTTGTACATACTTACATTGGATCCCTTGTTGAGGGCAGTGATGGAAGCACCACAGATTGTTGGTATCCCCCGGCACCTCTCTACAGCTTCGGTAAAGATATCCGTGTATGCTGATGATATTTGTTTATTTGTAAATTATGTGGAATCTGGGGAAAATGCCAGCATTGATTATGGATATTGCATTGTTTACAGGTGCAGCCATTAATTCCTCCAAATTCCAAGTGCTACCCATAGGGACACGTGGGGCCCTACCCAGTTCTATTAAGTCAATACCATTTAGTTTGGAACCAGTAAAAATCCTTGGTATATATTTTAGTAGTTCAGATCTGCCATTCCTAAATTAGCTTCATGCTTTGGATACAGGGGCAGCCCACGTGTTGGTTTGGAAATCCTGGCTGCTGTCCAAGAAGAAGAGGGTTTGGGTGATTAAGATGTTTTAATGCCCATCTTCCTATATGTCAGCACCATATTTCCACTCCCTGTTGATTTGGAAACTGGGGTATATTGTTTATTTTTTATAATGGTTTGGGGGAGTAGGTTGAACCCAATTAAACGAGATGTTCTCTGTCTCCCTCATGATAAGTGAGGACTTAATATGGTGAATCCAGTGGTGTTTTTTACAGTATCTTTTTTCAGTATGATATCTTTCCTTGGGCAATGGGCACTTCATCCTTG
Organism: Neoceratodus forsteri; assembly: GCA_016271365.2. Lineage (NCBI taxonomy): Eukaryota > Metazoa > Chordata > Ceratodontiformes > Ceratodontidae > Neoceratodus > Neoceratodus forsteri. Next base: position 909,263,212 of record CM028136.1, read on the forward strand.
TGGATGGAATGGGCAACACAATGGATGACACCCCTAGTACTAGAGTGGGGTAGACCACACCCGAGGTTTTGACCAGTAACTGATTCCTAGGGTTTGTAATGCCTTTACTGATGTTCATTACATGACGCCGGTTATTGTGGGACATCATCCATACCCAGCATTGGAAGGCCTTTTATAATAGGTTACTTCCAGTTGAGATACCTGTTATGCCAGGAATTCCACCATCCCTCAGGCAAATTGCCCTGTCCTACTTGAATGATGATTTTTTCCTCCCCAATATTTGGATGTATTCAGGCTGTGTTGCAATGGCAGATTGAACATCAAAGTTAATAACAAATACAAGAGCATCACGGAAAGATTCTGTCCGAGAGATAGTTGCCAGACTGCAGTAGAAACTACCCAACACTTGTTTTTTGACTGTTCATATGTACTTCCTTTTTGGTCATGTTTAAGTAAATCCTGGGAGGATCCATTTTGGAGTTCTTGTCCTTATAATACATTGATTTATAGTTAATTGTCTGGCCACTCCTCAGTACATGATCCTTCCGTACTGCTTCTGAGTCTTTCCTGTCTTAAAGTCATGATATGGAGGGTCCAATGTAAATAAGTGTTAAAACAGGAGTTGGATCACCCCATCCTTTTAAGTAAGCATGTGGTATCTGACCTTACCTGACAGTGTGCAGCAGAAAGGACTCCTCTTTCCTCAAAGGCGTGGATTCGCCGATGAAAACCCTGTCTGTGGGCACTTTTTTGATGACTTTGGATTGACCACACCATTACTGTAGTAGTCCTCTTAGGGAGGACTCAATATTAGCATTGTGGGTCTTACTTCCTATTCCCCTTGGTCTCAAAACTGTATATGTACCGGGGTGTACCGGGATTTGGTAGCACGGTATTGTTTTTCCCATTTATGTAATTTGTCTTTTCTTTTACTAAGACAATTGCCATTTTGCATAATCGACTTGGTACCATTATTCTTTGCTTTTCTTTAGTGCACATTTTCCTTTACTCTTAGTTTATAGCTGTGCATGAGGTAATGCAACCCCTTTTGCTTTTCGTTATTCTCTCCCGTTTACTAGTGACTTGTATGCATTTGTATTATCATTCTTTGATTTTATTTCATTAAATAATTCCCCTACTCTTTTTGAGAAGTGCCATGAGCTCTTTAACATCCACTTGAACTACCATTAGAACGGGCAGATGGGACCTCGGTTTAACATCTCATCTGAAAGATGGCACCTTAGGAGTGCAGCACCCCCCTCATGCTACACTACAGTGTCAGTATTGGGATTTAACCCAAGTGTTTGGGGTGGGGATAGAATCCACAGCCTTCTGATCTTCCGACCTCAGAGGCAAGTGTGAAACCTGCTGAGCCACTGACACTGCTTATATAGAGAGGGGGCCTGGGGAATGGGCAGCCAATACGTGTGGGCTGGTAACCACCACTAGTTTGTACTTTTTCTTTGAGGAAGCAAAGAAATATACATAAAAACATAAGAATTATGCCAGCAGAGGAAGGCCTGATGATCTATCAAGTCTGCCCAATGCATGGGCCCATGTATCCTTCTTTACATGTTGCTCTGCCCCTATCCCTAGACACACTCTCCTTAACTTTATCCCATTCTCTCTTGAAGCCATCAACAATTTTCTAGTTTGCCATCTGTTCTGGTAGCCTGTTCCACCCATCAACTACTCTTTCCATTAAGAAAAGCTTCCTTCTGGAACCTACCTCCAGCCAGTTTGTAACTGTGCCTCCTCATGTTTTAGTTTTCACTGGTTCTGAAAAGTTCACTGGAGTCTACCTTGTTAATGCCCTTGAGTTACTTATGTAAGAAAGAAGATTTTTTTTTTTTACTTTAATAACAGCATTTGAGCTGTTAGTTTTCACATTCACAAAAAAAAAAACATACTGTACAACATTTGTGTGTGTCAGACTCAGCCGTGAAAGCCCCTGAGGCCTGGGGTTGAACATAAGAAGCGGGCCTGGACAACTGGGCAGTAAGTTTTATGTATATACTTACTTATTGAGTGATTGACTTTGTTGACTGGGTAGGTGCACTGAGACTCGAGTCCCTTTTTCAGGGGCGACCTGGAGTTCGTTACAGAGGCAAAGAAAAAAAGACAAAGAATCAGCATCTAATGATATATTGCAAGTACACACAGTAATACAGAGAACTGCAGGACTATACACATGACAATGTTAGGCATTATATAAATGGGGGTATGAAGAATTAGCAATTACAGTGCAACTGAAAGCAGCTAACAGAGTGATCTGAGTGTAATAATTAGTGACCTGAATAAACAGGTGCTAACACAGTAAGCTGGTACAATTCAGAGGAATAAGTAACATCTTGATTATACCATGGACATAAGTAAACAGCCAATGAAATCATCAGACTGGCAGTTTACCACTGTTGTAAATCCTCTGATAACCAATGGCTGTTGATAAGTATATAATCTATAATATCTGCAGCATAGGAATAAATACAATAAAATTAAAAAAAAAATCAACCTCTTTAATATTTGTATTTCATTATAGTAAAACAAATGAACATTGGCATAATTGTAATAAGCCACTCGGAGGATGTGGGTTATTGGGGGAATTTACCACGGCTAGTGAGGATTTACCCATTTGGCTGCGCCTTGTGGGCAAACCACTCCAGCCATGGTAAATCCCTGATAACCCACACCCCTTCATGGCTTACTGCATAAGTATACCATGGCAGGAAACAGACCAGCACAAAATAGGGTCGACAGTTACAGGAGCACAGGCTATGCTCAAGCAGGAGCTTTGTCTTTTTTTGAGACCACCTAGTGAGGAGCAATCCTGCAGGGTTGCTGATGGTGCATTCCAAAGGGAGGAGGCTGAGGTGGCAAAGGATCTCTTGCCAGCATTGGCCCTTGCCCTGAGTGTTGGCTGCTAGACTGCCCATGCCCACTACTTGTTGGCACTTTGTCTTTCCATAAAGAAAAATAGATAAAAGTGTTCATTATGAAAGGTACAGTGCACCATCTGTGTGTATGAGACTCAGTTGTGCAAGACCCTGGGGAATGAGCTTGAATATAGGGAAGGAGGCTGGGAGTTGGGCAGTAAGTGGATGTAGACTGGCAGCTTGCTGTAGTCAAAGAGCAATGGAGCAGCAGCAAAGAGGAGAAAAGGGTAGGGGTGTGGAACTGTCCAGAAGCAGCAGATAAAAAACAAAGTGAAACATACATAGACATAGAAACATAGAAGTTGATGGCAGATAAGGACCGCAAGGCCCATCCAGTCTGCCCATTTCTTTTTCTACCTTATAAATGTGCCATCGGCCTTTGCTCTGTCAGTGGCCTATCTATTCATAGTCATTTGTATTGCTCTCTTATGCCTATCCCATGCCTGTTTGAAGCCCTGCACTGTATTCACAGCCACCACTTCTTGTGGTAAGCCATTCCATGCATCCACCACCCTTTCTGTGAAAAAGAATTTCTCACATTCCCTTAATCGCCCCTCTAATCTCATGCTGTGTCCTCTTGTCCTGCTATTTTTCTTATATTTAAACATGTTAGACTCTTTCACCTTGTTAATGCCCTTAAGGTGTTTGAATGCCTCTATCATATCACCTCTCTCCTCCTTTGCTCAAGGGTATACATATTGAGCTCTGTTAGTCTGTCCTCATATGTCTTCTGATGCAGTCCCTGCACCATTTTGGTTGCCCTTCTCTGGACTGCCTCAATTTGGTTAATGTCCTGTGAAGGTGTGGGTTCCCCAATACTGCAATGTAGTCTCCAGATGGGGCTCAACCAGTGTCTTGTAAAGAGGGATTATTACCTCCTTCTTATGACTTGTGATACCTTACTAATACACCCTAACACCTCCCTAGCCTTACCTACTGCTTTAGAGGTCTGTTTGAGGATTTCAGGTCATCAGTGATGATGATGCCCAAGTCTCTTTCTTCCTTTGTGACTGCTAGCAGCTCCCTCCCAGCCTATAGGTGGCTTCAGAGTTTCTCTTCCCTATGTGCATGATTTTGCACTTCTTTGCATTAAATCCCAGTTGCCACTCTTCTGACCATTTTGCTAGTTTATCCAGATCTCTTCTCATTCTGCCCACCCCATCTGGATCATCTACTCTGTTGCAGATCTTGGTGTCATCTGCAAACAGACAAGCCTTACCCTCTAGTCCATCTGCAAGGTCACTAATGAAGATGTTGAAGAGGACTGGCCCCAGGACTGATCCCTGAGGTACCCACTTGTGACTTGCATCTCTTCTGACTGTATACCATTTACCACCACTTTCTGTTTTCTGCCCGTCAACCAGTTTGCCACCCAGTTGACCAACTTCTGACCCACCCGAGCCTACTCAGCTTATTTATCAATCTTCTATGTGGAACAGTGTCAAAAGCTTTGCTGAAGTCAAGGTAGGCGACATCAACTGCTTCCTTGGTCCACCACTCTGGTTACCCAGTCAAAGAAATCTATGAGATTAGTTTGACAGGACCTTCCTTTGTAAACCCATGCTGTCTTGGATCCTGTGCCCCATGGATTCCAGGTGTCGACTATCCTTTCCTTAAGGAGTGCCTCCATAATCTTGCCCACTACTGAGGTAAGACTGACTGGTCTGTAGTTCCTGCCTCCTCCCTGCTACCACTCTGTGAGCGGGATCACCTGAGCCCTTCTCCAGTCTTCTGGGACCTCTCCTGTGCTCAGAGACTCACTAAACAGTTCTGCTAATGGCTCTGCTAGTTCCATCTTTAGCTCCTTAAGTACCCTGGGATGTATGCCATAGGTCCCATTGCCTTATCCACCCTGAGCTTAGCAAGCTCTTGTAGGGCCTTTCTTTGTGAAGGGAGTAGTGCTCACCCTCCCCCTGTGTCCATGATGCTGAGCTGTGGGACCTGCCCTACCTTCTCTTCAGTAAATACTGAGCAAAAGTATCTATTTAGGATAGATGCCTTTACAGGGTCCACCTCCTCACATGCCCTTTTCTCCATTAAGCTTAGCAATACCCCTCTGGACTTTTTCTTTCACTAATGTAACTATAGAAAGTCTTGTCACCTTCTTTTTACTGTTCGTGCTAGTGTTTCCTCAGTTTGGGACTTTGCCTGCCTTACTGCCTTCCCTGCTTCCCTTAGGGCAGTTTGGTATGCCTCCCTATCTTCATCCCGCTGTGTTCCCTTATATTTCCTGAAGGCCAGCCTTTTGGCTCTGACCTTTTCTGCTACTGTATTTGAGAACCAAAGTGGTTTTCTCCTTCTTTTGCACTTCCTTTTCTGTCTAACACAATGGGATGTTGCTTCAAGTATTGCATCCTTAATGCTTGCCCACTTTGCCTGTACCCCCTCACCTGTGTTTCTTTTTGCCAGGGCTAGCTTAACTCTGTTGGCCATCTTATCAAAGTCAGTTCCTCTGAAGTCCCATATTTTTGCCTTGGAATGGGATGATTTAGATGTAGTAGCCAATTGAACCATACCATGTGATGGTCACTGGCCCCAGGTGACCTTCTACCTGGAGATCTGTGATCCCTTCCCTGTTAGTCAGTACTAGATCTAGGATAGCCCTGTCTCTTGTGGGTTGCTGTACCAGTTGTTTGAGGCCCTCCCCCTGCAGGGAATCCACTATGTGTCTAGTTCTGGCAGATGTTCCTGCTGGTATTGACCAATCTGTATCCTGCATGTTGAAGTCTCCCATTATCAGAACCTCCCTTTAGCTGTCATGTTTTGTATATCTTCTAACAGTAATGTGTCTATGTCCTCCCCTGGTCTGGGGCCTGAGACAACCCCAGTTCTTATGGCTGTCCCATTTCCTGTTTCCAGGGTGACCCACAGTCCTTCTGGCTCCTTATGTATATTCTGAATTTCTGTAGCTTTGATATTTTCATTGACATACAGGGCCACTCCTCCCCCCCATTTTGCACCTCGGTCTCTTCTGAACAATACATAGCCAGGTACTGAAGTCTCCCAAGTGTGGTTACTGGTAAACCACGTCTCACTAATTGCTACTATGTCCAGTTTAGCCTCTGACATTATTGCCTGCAGGTCTGGGATCTTATTTCCCAGTGGAGTCAGGGTTAGCCACAGCCCCTCAATGGAAACTGAAGAAACCAACAAACAGTACATAAAGTATCATATATATGATGTGAGGCAAAGGGGGTATGATCCAGACTCTGATGCTTTGCGTGTTAAATACAATGCTGATGATCTGAACTTGCTCTCCCGCTTTTATTCTGTCATTTTATCGCATTACATGTCTCCATTGTCACATCTGTATACATTAGTGTAATGAGCTGCCTGTTGTTTGTCAGTCAGTACTGGATAATAAATTCCATGTAAAAGGACCTGTAGGGAGGGAATCTACCCCCGTTTTTGCCCTACCACAACATTATAAGCTAGCTGCCCTACAGCTAGCATTTCTACAGTAGCTTTTGTTAACCTTTTAGCATCCCTCTAGTTGACTTTATATTGCTGGCTCACTACCAGAAACTGGACCAGAGACAGCTGACTAATATCTGAAGGCTCACCAGATGGCTGACTCCTACTTTTGTCACCCCTGTGGTGGAGGTCAATAGGGATTTGCGGCTTCTCTGAAGCACGAGAGTCAATGAGCTAAAGAACCCATTAGCAGATTAGCAGGTGTTACTAGCGGTGGTACTGCAAGAGTTGGGACTTGGGCAATAACAGTTGCAAGAACAAGTCAAAAAGGGCAGCAGGCATTAGCAGAGGAGGAGAAGGAGGAAGATATTGATTTACTGGACAGTATGGGAGCCTGGGAACAGAGACACTGATTTGGAGTATGTACCTGATAGAAGTGGGAGCAATAGCAGTTCTGGGGAGGAGCAGAAGAAGGAAAGAGAACAGGTGGGACTTGCAGCTCAAAATATATAAAAAATGACAATGGTTTTCAAAAGAAAAACAAGAAAGAGACCCTCAAAAGCAAGGTAAAACACCCCCCCCCCCAAAAATGAATTTGAAGGAAAGAAGTCCCCAGTAGACGTAGCTGAGGTGGAGGCATTGGCCCATAAATCTTTACCTGAGCAGCACGAAACTGGTGGTGGAGGAGGTGGATATAGAAGAAGAAATCCACTGTAGCTGCCCCTGGCCACTGTACTGAAGAAAGCCTCCTGACAAGACAAAACTGGTGATGTCAGTGGTGTAGGATTTGTTCAAGTGGACAGAGAAACAGACACATGCAGAGTGCATTCTAAGTACAGTCATTTTGTGCCATAAAGGTTAGTTTTTCATTTAAATTACAGCACAATTGATTCATTATACATAGATGCTACTACTATACATGGAAATCATAATTGATAGCAATGCCAGTATACTTCATAGTGCAAAAAGGGAAAACAAAATGATCCATGTTTAAAAGCAAATATACAGTATAAAACTGGAGCATCTAAATTTAATGTATATTTGAATTCAGTGTCCAATAACATATAACATTATAAATGTAAGAACATTCATAGCTGGTAACGAGCATACACAGTTGGGAATATCTGTCATGAAAAGGCATTTGCTTATGTCACACAGGTTTCAGTATGAGAAGGGGGTGCCAGTGCACCAGGCAGTGGTATGATGATGGTTAGGAATCAACAAATGTTAAAGATAGAGAGGAGGAGAAAGGAAGTCACCATAATTGAAGAAATAGCACAACCCTATCATCTTCTGCTAATGGGTTCTTTAGCTCATTGACTCTCGTGCTTCAGAGAAGCCGCAAATCCCTATTGACCTCCACCACAGGGGTGACAAAAGTAGGAGTCAGCCATCTGGTGAGCCTTCAGATATTAGTCAGCTGCCTCTGGTCCAGTTTCTGGTAGTGAGCCAGCAATATAAAGTCAACTGGAGTGATGCTAAATGGTTAACAAAAGCTACTGTAGAAATGCTAGCTGTAGGGCAGCTAGCTTATAATGTTGTGGTAGGGCAAAGATTGGGGTAGATTCCCTCCCTACAGGTCCTTTTACATGGATTTTATTATCCAGTACTGACTGACCAACAACAGGCAGCTCATTACACTAATGTATATAGATGTGACAATAGAGACATGTAATGCAATAAAATGTCAATTTATTTAGACTAAAATGACAGAATAAAAGCGGGAGAGCAAGTTCAGATCATCAGCATTGTAATTAACATGCAAAGCATCAGAGTCTGGATCATACCCCCTTTGCCTCGCATCATATTTGTTCCACTGTGAAGAACAGAGTCCTTGGAGCTCAGACTGTGAGCCACTGTCAGAGAGGGGTCTAGTGAGTCTGGGTTTCTCCTTTTGGGTATCACAAACAGTCTCTGGCACATGTAGGTTGTCCACTTGACTCCTGGGTTCAAACAGACAGAATTCACAGTTTCAAAATAACTTTTCAATCCTGGTTCCAATGCTGCTTGCTGGTAGAAGACTTGCACTGGGCACACCCCACTTTGTGTTTCTTCTCCAGGCTGGGGTCTGCTTTGGCCATTTTGGTCATAGGTTTGAGCAGCACACTTTAGGATAAACAGGCTGGCAACTGCAGAATGTCTCTGATTTGCTAAAATATGTATTCCATTGCAGAGAGGATTCACACGTCAGGGTAACTGGTCTCTAAAGATGATTTATAAGCTTCCTAGCTTTTGTTGTTCATGATTACGCCCTCCCACCACTTAAGCAAGCCATCAGAGTCTCTCAAAAATCCATTCTGTCTCTTAGTTGGCCTGGCAGTGCTGAGGGTTGAGGCACTGGACACCACGCTTTGCGCTACGCCAGCTATCTGGGTTCAGGAATGACCTCGGGTGATCCGGGTGCTGGTGTGGGGGGTGTGGGGGGGGTGAAGCAGGATTGAGCACGCTGATGGGCAGCTCTCCTCTCCCGAGGGTGTTGAGGGTGAGTTGCCCCCCCAGTACTTCCGCTCCCACCGGGTGGAGGTCTGGTGGGTAGCGCAGGTGGAGAGGGGGCAGTAAACAAATGCATGTGGTGGAAGGGGCTGAGCTGGCACCACAGGGTGCATAGCATGCCTCCACACACTTGCATGGCTGTGTGCTGGGGCCTCAGGGAGGGGGTCAGGGAGAAAACCTGTAAAAGAACTATGTATCCCCATTGCCAGTTGGCAGGAGGAGGCGACGAGGACCAAATAGCTATATATAAAAAAACATCTATTCTCCCCAATGCAGTCTTAGGAGCTTGTCTTTATTGCATCTTCTTGATCCTCCCTCACAGTCATCTGATGAGTCTTGCTCCAGTCGGGCCTAGTCCTGCCCATCAGAACAGACAGTTCTGGGACCAAAAAGGTATGATGTCAGACTCCTAACAAAAGAGTACTTATATCTTTTTAATTAGATATGTTGGAGTATGCGATAGCAGATGGACACTAACTTGTTCAATTCAGGTTAACACACGTTGGTTTGTGAGAAGTTTATGGCATCATAAACAATTGATGTACAGAAATCAAAATAAGTAAAATAAAGTGGAAAAATAATAATACAAATTATGGCAAACTTTGCTTCAGTTTCCTCTTCAAAGTGCAGTAACAGGCTCCCCTCAGTCCTTCACCTACACCTAGTCAGCTCGTACTGACTCTCTCTCTCTCTCTCTCTCCGTTTTCAGAACTGAGGTAGGGCTTTTATAAGTTTACTAGAAGTTGGAAAATTTTCCACTGCCTTTTGATTAACAGCAGACATAAAATAAAACTAGACTCTAGGGGCCACTGCTGCTCTATAAAGGACAGTTCAGTTGGCAGCCACCTGGAGCACTGAAGAGAACGTGCAGTTCTCTGTACAGCATTGAAACAGACAAGAACACTCTGTGCTCTCCTACACTCTCCTGCAGGGTCATATTACTTCATGTTGTCTGCTGTAAAATTAAGCAATAATGCCCGACAGGGTGTGTGTCATGCTGGGATAACGTCACGCCTCAGGTGGTTGGGCACGAGGCCAGGGCAGTGCGCCCAACAACTGAGGCGATCGTATCCCAAGCATACCACACCTGGAGGGCAGTATTGTTATTATACAATGGCTCGTTGTTATACAGCATAAAAAAATTATTTAAAGATGTTTTCGTGTGGAAAATGTTTTGGTTTTTTAAGAGCAGATGAAACAATCAAGTAAATGATGAGCATGCTGCTGCTGAGCAGCAGGTTCACAGTGAGGCTGAGACTAGACCCGTGATGTTGTACTGATTAACAGCACGGCTCCAGCCCAAGACTGACCAATCGGAGTCCAGTATTTTTTCTTGCCATTGTATAATATATCTTAGAAGGGGGCTGCTAACATCTAGAAATAGAAGACACAACCTTTTGTTATTCTTATATTAAAACTGCCCTCTTAGTTTTGTTTTATTGCCAAAGACTTGAGAAGAAAACAATATATAAGTTCAATATTCTTTGAGGGCTTTGGCTGACTTCTAGTTAGTTTTTAGGTTAATATGCACAGAAAGCCACTGTACTTATACAGGACCCTGCAGCTTGCATCTCTCCTTAGTCAGGGTTTGGCTTAATATTTCAGCAATTTTATACACAATACTGTGGAGCTGCTGGGAAACTACAGGCATACAGAAACATAAAAAGGTGGCTGTTCCATCAGTCCAACGTCAGGGCCTTAGATGGTGTGAGAAGTGGGATAACTGCTGGCTACATCTTGCCAAGGAAGGGAGACATTCAGTATTCTTTGAGGGCTTTGTCTGATTTCTAGTTAGTTTTTAGGTTAATATGCACAGAAAGACATCGTACTTCTATGGGACCTGACAGCTGCATCTCTCCTCAGCCGGGGTTCACCTTAACATTTCAGCAATTTTGTACACAATACTATTGAGCTGTGGGGAAACTACAGAGATACAGAAACACAAAAAAGGGGCTGCTCCATCAACCAAACATCAGGACTATTTGTTCTGACAAATAACAGGTTATACATTTCTGTCCTGAGTGTACTGTTGCTCAGGGCATTTCATTACTGGTACCAATATTTTTCCTCATAATCCCCACATGGGGCACCTTTCAATGATATGTTGCAGAGGTCACTTTCTTAACCTACCTATAGCTGGACCATTAAAGAGGAAAAAAGGAAATAAAAGTGGGTGACAGCTTAGAGAAAAGGGGTGTGGGGGGGGGCGCCCAAAAATGGCCAACCTTCCAGACTAGAAAATACAGGGATAGAATAAAAGGAGAAATGGGAGAACTGTTGCAGCAGAAGTTTTAGATTTTAAGGAAAGATGGTCCATTACCATGGCAGGGAGTTCCCCTGCCACAGATACACACAAGTGGAATTCAGTCCTTAGATAACTAAAAAACTCCCCTTTCTATCTCAGGCCACAGTCCAAGTTTACAGTCATAGGTATTTCTTTGATTAAACACGCTTTATGGTTGCTTGAACCTTAACTCCTAAAATCTGGGTTTGAGTCTCCAATGTAGCAATAGGTCCGCATAGATGCCTCTAACAATTACAGTTTGAATACCTAGGCATATATTTTATATATCAAACAACATGCAAGAAGACAAAATTTGAGGTTTAAGGGGGATAGTCCCTAAACAGCCAATCACTTGCCACCATTCTCCTTTGTGAGCAATGAAGGTTTTCTATTTCTAATGCAAGTTGCACTGCCAAGGTACCAAGTTTCCAGCCACATGCACTTCTACACAGTGGCACTTCCAGATCTCTATCAGATACATAAGCCTGTGTCACAGTTCCTGAGAACATTGGTTGTGTTAGTGATTCCCATCACCACTGACATGTGGGCAAGTGGTTAGACCACAGATTACATTTCAGTGACTGTCTATTGGACCATCATCCTCTCGTCCTTCTCGTTCTCCTCCCCTGGTTTAAATTTCAGCAGCAGTAGCAATATGTTACTGGGAAACTCAAATCTCCACAAGCAAGCAGTTTTATACATCTAACAATTGAGCAATGACCATCATGCAGAAAACCTCCAAAAGTGCCTTGAGCAGAAGTTTGATGAGTGGCTGACACTACTCTCATTTGGTTTATAGTAATGGATAATGCAAAGATTACTGTAAAGTCAGTCAGGATGGGTGATTATATCCATAGTCCATTGTTTGCTAACCGTATAGAACCAGTAGTTGGGGGGTGAGGATATAGCATGCACCAAGCAGGAAAGGGATCTTGAGGTTATCATCTCTGATGACCTCAAGGTAGGGAAACAGTGTGACAAGGCAGCAGGTAAAGCAAATAGGATGCTGGGATGTATAGGCAGGGGCATCACCAGCAGGTAAAGGGAGGTCATAATTCCGCTATACAAGACACTAGTGAGGCCCCACCTGGAGTACAGTGTACAGTTCTGGAGACCATACCTACGTAAGGACATAGACAGGGTACAGAAGGTTCACAGGAGGGCAACAAAGATGGTGCATGGATTGCATCACAAGTCCTATGAAGACAGGTTGAAGGAACTGAACATGTACTCCTGGGAGAGGAGGGAGAGGATATGATAGAGACATACAAGTATCTTACAGGGAGGAACAGGGTGCAGGAATACACTATTTTTAAGCGAAAAAGATGTTCCAGGACTAGAGGTCATGGGATGAAGTTGGAGGGAGGATGATTCAGAGGAAACATGAGGAAGAATTTCTTTACAGAATGGGTAGTGGACAAGTGGAACACTCTGCCAGAAGAAGTGGTGGGGGGCTGAAACAATCACAGGATTTAAGAATGCATGGGATAGACATAAAGGAATTCTGGAGGTCAGGGGTAAGGGGCAACAGACTTCTAGGAAAACATAAACTGAACTTACAAGCTCAAATGGGCAGACTGGGTGGGCCATAGGCCCTTATCTGCCGACACGGTCTATGTATCTATGTAAGTAGTTCACAGAGTTCTAGATGAGGAAGGTAGCAGTGTGCAGAATTGAGTAGGGGTGGTCAAAAAAGTCTGTTGTCATTCTAGCCATTCTGTTTAGGCATGGAAGCTGTTGCATAAGATTCAGCAGTAGACTCACCTCCTCTACCACCACCTGAACAAGATGTGCCAACCAGATGGCACATTATTTATTAAATGGTGCAGCAGCTGCTAGAATAGAAGGCCACCCATCAGTATGCAGTTGGGCACGGTACTGGCAAGGAAGAGTTAAACATTACCCCTAATCAATGTCAAAGCAAGACAAGTTTATTTGTATAGTACCCAATTGCTGTGGCTCTGGGCGTTGTACAGTGTAATCGCATGCACACACATTTAGAACATAAAGAGATACACTATATCACTCAACATACTGTACAATATTAAGAAAGCAGAGATGATAAAATGTTATATTAAATCAAAACTTACTAAGAAAAAGAATAATTGACTCCTGAGACTTGCCCACCCCAATGATCATCACAGACTTGTTTAAAGAGATGTAACTTATGTGCCTTTTAAATGCCTCTGCTGAGGAGACCTTAGCAGGTTTGTGAAGGTGGGAGGTGCACACATGGATAGACACAAGAATATGATTAATACACCCTTAAAGAGCCACTGACACCTTGAGAAGAACTGTGAAAAAATAATACATGGACACAAATCGGCTTATATTTCTCATTAGCTCTGTATTTCTTATTCCCATTACGTATTACTGAGGTCATTTGCTTGAAAATGGGTTAGTTGTTTCTTCTTTTTTTTTTTACTTTAAAGCATCATTGATTTTCAATTATTACAATGCAAAATAGATAAATCATCCAATTCAGCAAACATATATCAAGTATAAATCTATACCATGAAAACAGAAAGGTAAGAGTATAGCAAACAGTCCTTGCCATCAACTGAATTAATGTAATAAGAACAGGGTTTTTAGACATAAATTAAAGTATCAAATGAAAAGACTTAATAAACCATGTTTTCAGTGCTGTAATAATTTCACAAATTATTAGCTGTAATTTCAAGGGTCTTGACCCTTATCCAAGTCCACTAAAGAAAGGTGGAAGTTTTATCCCCCCCCCCCCAAAGGGAGGCCAGATAATGTTAAATTGCTGTTTTCACATTTAAATTGTATACTGTTTTTTCATTATTATGTAGATCATTCAACTTTTATTCCTTTATTTTACTTGTTTATTTAGAAAACAACCTTTGAGCTAGAAGCTCATTTACAAAGGTTCCACATCAATTACATATAACATCAAGTAACAAAACTCAACAGTGTGTGACAAGAAAACTAGTGGAAACATCAGCTGGGGAACATTATATACATCCATTGCACATTACATGGTCAACGCATTGTTACATGACAGCAGTGATCACAATTCTAAATAAGTGCTCAAATTACTCACAAGCACCCTGGACATTAGGGATTGTCATCAGTGATTAGCTTAATGGAATGGTAAGCAAGGTGGCCTGCAGATGAGGGGACTGTAGGCAGAAACTGGGAGGTGGGTGGAGCAGGTCTAGTGCAGAAAGGACAAGTAAGATTAGCAGAGGGAGAAAGAAAAGTGTTATTGTTTCTTCATGTCAATGTGGTGGAGGAGAGCTCAACCTGGCCAGATTGGGAGAGGGGAACAGAAAGTGCACGTGTGGAGTTCAGGATTTGGTATCAGGGAAGCAATCACAGCACTAGTGTTGACCAGGTGAAGCTTTAAATCCTTTATAAATATGTTAATATTTGTAGCATTGTCAAGTTTAGCAGGGAACTCACTGAGCCACTGTGGGGCACTGTAGGCAAAAGACCGTTGGGTGAGTGTGGTTCTCCTGAATAGGGCTAGGAGTGAGCTGTGTGCATTGCCTCTGGTGAAATGCTGTGATTGCATGAACTGCAGTAAATTGAGGATGGCTGGGGGGAGAAGCCTAATAGCACCTTTTTCCCCAGGAGACAGACTTAGTACTTTACCCTCCCTATAAGATTGAGCCAGTTTGTCTGGGCATACAGTTGACACGTATGGGTGAGCATGTCCAGACCCAGAACAATATGACATACTTTTAGAGCAATTTTAACATGCTTGAGAGCCGTTTCAGAAGCAGCACTATATACTACCAACCCTTAGTCGATTACAGACAAAACAAAGCTGGTGACTGCAAGGCACAGGGCTGTAGAGGTAAGGTAATGTCTGTGTCTACATAGAATGCCTAGCATGGCATTACCAGTTTTAACTACACGGTCTATGTGAGTGGTGAAGGAGAGGGTATCATCTAGATGTACCCCAAGATATTTAAGCATGTGAACTTGTTCAAGAGCCTCATTCATTTTATCAATTATGTCCAGCTGGAGTTTTTTCTTTTTGGCATGTGGGCTAGAGAACAGCATTGTCTTGTTTTTTTTTAATAGTTGAGCAATACTTTGTGTCTCTTAAACCAATCATCCAGCTGTTGAAAACTGTTTTGCATGTCCTTGGAAAGTTGCTTTAGTTGAGGGTTGTGGTTGACGACAGCGGCATCATCAGCGTAGAGTATGGATTTCTGGTAATGTCAGCGACCTTTATGGATGCCTAGTAAATAGAGCTCCCACATCCATCATCAATCAATCAGTCAAAAACCAAAATATTAGCAGAACAAACTGAAAATACTACGTTACCAGACTGCATAACAGCAATAGGGAACAAATCAGACCAAAAAAGAAAGATAAACCGAACGATGAAACAGCAGATGAATTGATGGAATCTGGGAGTAAGGCCTCATCTCAGGCAAGCGTGGTCTCCTCAGCTAAATTCAAACATGCCAAAAATAAAAAAAAAACTGGATTTAATACTTACAGAACTGCGAGCCTTCCAGAATGAACCCCAAAACAGATTCAATTAATTACAACAGGAGGTAGCAGAAATACAACACAAAACCACGGAGATTCAAAACAAAACATCAGACTTACAACATAAAGCATCAGACCAGGAGAAAGCAATCTCGGACCTCAACTCTTGAGCTGATTGCACAGACAGGTTACTGGCGAAAGCTTATCATAAAATAGACACCCTAAATGACCGCTGTGAAGATCTGGAAGGGAGGTTCAGGAGAAAAAATATCTGACTGTATGATTTCTGGGAGGCAGCAAAGGGAACAGATATAAATGGATTCCTAAGAAATTTCTTCCAAAAACAGCGTGACTTACCAGCAGACTTTAATTACAACACAGAGAGAGCACATCGCATCTTGGGACCGGTGCATATGCATAATCAACAAAGGCCATGATCAATCGTCCTGCAGTTCCTATCATATGAGGTGAAACAAATTTTAACAGGATTATGGAAGAAAAAAGAAATGTTCTGTGAAGGTACTAGAATATACGTTGATAATGATTACTCCAACATGGTGATGGAACAGAGGAGAAAGCTAGGCCCAATAATGGCACTCTTAAAGGGACAGCACATCAAATTCCACACACCATTTCCAGAACGAGACAGTCTTGTTTCCTAAAGGAGCAGAAATGTATGACACTCCGGACGTTGCGATAAAGGAACTGGCTAAAAAGGGTCTCCATCCAGCTAAATCACAACCACTACCAACTACCCAGACATTATGCTAGATGGAAGGAAACGGAGGAATACCAGGTTGCACCTGTAAACAAGCTTTCAGCTTAGTGTGTGTCTCCTGGTTAAAAAAAAAAAAAAAAAAAAAAGGTTGGACACCCCGATCTAATCTTCCCCTGCTGAAACAAAATTGAGTTTCTTGGGCCATACTGTCTTCTCTCTGCTTCTGTGCTACTATGTGAACCATACAAGTTGCTATCAGAATCAGGGTTATATCTATATTGCTGCCTATATGGTAAATATATATTTCAGGATTCCAGGTATATATCTTCCCCTCCTCATAATCAGTTAAGTGTTGTTTAAATATTTTTTAATTTTTTGATCAATAAATCATTTTCATAATCATTCAGGGCTTTCTGTATTTTATTTAAGAACTCTGAAAAATCTTTCATATCTGTCTTTTTGCGTTGTTATACAGTTCATATATAATTTTTAATTTTGCCACTGACATTGGAAAAAGTGCAATAGAGACTAAGCAAATGTATATACGGTTTGGAGGGACAGAATTATAAAAAAAAAAAAAGATTAGAATCCCTAAGGTTTTGTATACTCTGGAACAAAGAAGAACGAGAAGTGACCTATTATTACTTTACAATAGACTCGGTAACAAGAATTGATGTGTAGAAATGGGACTGGAATTTATAGAGCATGACTATAATATTAGAGGCCACAAAATGAGATTACTAGGGAGAAGCTTTAATTAGGACTAACCTCAGAAGATCTTGTTTTACACAGAGACTGGTGGGACCTTGGAAACCTTTGCCAGATGGAGTTGTCCAAGCTAAGGATATTGTTGAGTTTAAAAGATTGTTGGATACCCACATGTTTATGAGAGCAGAATATTCCACTGAGTAGTGGGAGATAGACAAGAAGGACCTCTAGGCCTATTCCTAACTAACCTTAACAACCTTAGTAGTTATTTTGTTGTTCAGTGCTTCAACCAGAAGGAGTAGGAACTCAAGGGAACATTTATTATGAACCCCATACCATTTCATTTCTAAATCTGCTGTATCGAAGCCCAAGTTGGGCTCTATGGGGACCCATAGTGCACTTGGTATTTGTTTCTGTCTATAATATTCAGATAATGTGACACAGAGGCATTCGAGATATAATTCCCTATGTTTTAATGATTCATATTATGCTTGCATCAGGCTTGACTCCGCCTATTGCTCTCTAAGGCACATTTTTAATCTACTGTTTATAAACTTGAAATAACTAGTGGCATGTATTTGTCAGTTACCTACCCTGTCAGGCTGTACTCCCCCTCCGAGCTTTGGGACCTCCACCCCTTTACCTGCCCCCTTGTCTGCGGTGGTGATGGCCCCTGTAGGCTGTTGGAATCATGGGGAGGAGGAGGGTGGTGGGGACAGGGGAGAGGGTTGAGCTGAGTGGCCAGATTGGGGTAGTGGGGACCAGAAGACACCCTGGGACAAAATGGTGCACTGAATGAGGGCCACCTTGTTTAGTGCCCATACCCAAGGACTCCATGTTTAGTGGGTCGGTACTGCAAACTGCTCCGGTTTCCCACCCAACCCGCATGGTGTTGTGCAATGCCACATCTATTAAAAACAAGTCAGCTATTATAGCTGAGCTTGTTGGGTCACCTGATCTGGCTTGCATCACCGAGACCTGGCTGGATGAAAATGCTGGTCCCATTCTGGAGTCAGCGATGCCAGCCAGTTTCTCAGTGATACACCGCACGAGGTTGGGTCATAGGGGTGGGGGTGTAGCAATTTGTTTTAAATCAGAATTGGGCCTTGCTGGTGTGCCAGTTGAGGACACCAGGTCCTTTGAGTGCACCGTAGCTGCAGGTTTGGGGTGCAAAATAACTCTTGTCTATCGTCACGGTGCGTGGTCGTTTTGCAGGAAGTCGTGGATTTTATCGTTGACATGGTATTGGACTCCCCCAGGTTGATGGTACTGGGGGATTTCAATGCCTGGATCGACAATAAACCCTCACAATTTGGAGAAGACTTCCTCCAATTTATGAGTTTTTTTGGGCTTTACACAGGTAGTTTCCTCTGCGACTCATAATTACAGTCACTCATTGGACCTGGTCTTTCTCCTGGAGTTGGAGGCCTCTGACTTGGTGGTGAAACCAGTTGGATGGTCCAACCACCACATCATCAGGTTCAATTTCTTGGCTCCCCCTTGTAGGCCTGCCCCTGTGGAAATGGTCCAATACCGTCCGTTATGGGGTTTGACCCCTGATAGCCTTTTGGCAGTGTTGGACCATTCAGGAATTTCGGAGGCAAGCGAGGGCCCAGAGAATCTAGTCCAGGCTTTTAATCAAGCTGTGGAGGAAGCTCTGGATACCCTTGCTCCTTTCCATGTTCGCCTGCTTACTCTCCACCCTTGGTCTCCATGGTTTGATGGGACCTTGAGGGGGATGAAGCAGGTGGGGTGAAGGCTAGAGTGTGCTTCCCATAGAACCGGCTTAGATGCCGACAAACTTAGACTGATGGAGCATTATAGGCTCTATCAGTCATCAATCTCCTGTAAGAAGGCAGAATTCCTGTCCAGGGAGATTACTGCTGCACAGAATCGACCAGCTCAGCTGTTCCAAATGGTAGACAGACTGTGCAATCCAGCCTGTCTATGAGTCCAGAAGGCCTTGTCACAAGTGGAGTGCGATGAGTTTGCTCATTTCTTTGCCAATAAAGTTGCCGACATCAGGTTGGAGATTCACCTATCGTGCTCTATGGGGGTTACTTGTGGTCAGAGCAAGGTCGCGACACTTCTGTTTTGCTGTGCTGAATTTGACCAGCTGGTGAACGAGGATATCATGTGGCTTCTCCAGAGTGTGTGTCCAACTTGCTGTAGTTTAGATCCGGGCTCTACCCTCCTTTAATGGGGTGTTTAGATGTGATTGGCCCGGTTCTAGCAGAATTCATCTGGTGTTCATTGGAGTCGGGGGAGTTTCCCAGCTCCCTGAAGGAGGCTGTGGTAACCCCCCCCTTCTCAAGAAGTCATCCCTTGACCCAGATTCTCCTGCAAACTACAGGCCAATCTCTAACCTTCCCTTTATAGGGAAGGTTATTGAGAAAGTTGTCGCACAACAGTTGGAGAACCATCTTGCCATCCCTGCTATCTACGATCCTCTCCAGTCTGGTTTCCGTAAGAGACACAGTACCGAGACCACTCTGGTTCGGGTACTCAATGATCTCCTAAATGGCTAGAGACCAGAAGTGCCATTCCATTTTGGTCCTTCTGGATCTCTCTTCAGTTTTTGACACCATGGACCATGGGGTACTTCTTGATCACCTGCGGTTCATCTGTGGCCTATCTGGTACAGTCCTCAGATGGTTTCACTCTTTCCACACTGGCCGGTCGCAGAGGGTAGTACCAGGGATTTTTTCCTCTGACTCCTACTCTCTGCCATGTGGGGTCCCACAGGGTTCAGTGTTGTCTCCCCATGTTTTTCGCAGTATATATGCACCCATTAGGAGACATTGTAAGATGGTACGGGCTGAGTTTTCACTGTTAAGCAGATGACACTCAGCTGTACCTGTCTTTTGTGTCTGACCAGGATAGTGCGCTCTTGGTCTTTTCTAACTGTCTCGACGAAATCCGAGACTGGATGAATTCCAGCTGGCTTAGACTGAACCCTGACAAGATGGAGGTATTAGTCATGGAACCAGGTCACCGTATAGAGGGGTCGGCTGCTGGGTGGCCTTCTGGGCTTTGGCTTGGGGGCTCTCAGCTCCTGACCGCCAAATGGTTGTGGAATCCGGGGGTGATATTTGATGATGGGCTGACGCTTCATTCACAGGTGTCAGCTGTGGTCAAGTCCTCTTTTTACCATCTGAGGAACATCACCTGGATTAAGCACTTTGTTCCGTCTGGTTTTCTTCTAATTCTGGTCCATGCATTCATGACCTCTCGCCTTGACTACTGTAACTCCCTATACCTAGGGCTTCCTGAGGTAGATATCCACCATCTGCAGCTAATGCAGAATGCTGTGGCCAGGTTATTGTCTGGGTCTACTCGATCCAGTCATATTTCACCTGTGCTGCGCATTCTGCACTGGTTGTCTGTTCAGTGACGGATCACCTTTAAAGTTGGCTTGCTGACTTTTAGAGCCCTCCACAGCTTGGGTCTGAGTTACCTACAAGTGCTTCTGAGTCCCTACTGCCCCCTCAGACCACTCCGCTCAACCGACAAGGGATTGCTAGAGATTCCCAGAGTGCATTTGAAGTCCTCGGGAGCTTGGGCTTTTGCTTTTGCCGCTCCCACCCTGTGGAATTCTCTACCTCATCAGGTAAGAGCATGCCAGACAGTGGAGAGCTTCAAAATTGCTCTAAAACCATATCTATTTGCATGTACTTTCCCTGATTTTTAGTATTGGATATTTAAATATTTATTTATTTTAGAACTTGTTGATTGTACAGTGCTTTGATATTTGGATACTGCACTTAACAAATACATTTTATTATTATTATTATTATTACTCTGTAACATGAGAACTGCACTGATGTTGAACTGTATCTGTATGGTTGATTCTAGACCCCGGGTCAACCCTGAAAAAGGGACTGTAATTGTCTCAGTGGACTTACCCGGTTACCAAAACTCAAATAAATAATAAATAAATAAATATTTACTTATTAAATATGTAGTATTCAAGTCACCACCTAATCTTTTTTTTACTCATAATTAAGCAATAAGCCATGAGGGGTGTGGGTTATCGGAGGGGTTACTAAAGCTGGAATGGTTTTGGCCACGAGGCGCAGCAGGTAAGTCATCTCGCCAGCCATAGCAAATCCCCAATAACCAGATTTCCAGTGGCTTATTATGATTATACTAAAACTGCTTTTTTTTTTTTTTTTTTTAAAACAGTACGTGCTATAATCTTAAATAAGCGACTCAGTTGTAGAACAGTCACTATTTTTGTTTACTTTCCCCGATGTACAGAGCTGCTGTTTTACAGTCTCCGCTTAGCGGGGAAACAAGATGGTGGATGGAGTTCCATGATTTTTGCCTTCGGATTGCCTTTTCTGAACATGCGACTGGCTGGCACCTTTTGTGGTGATTATTGGTAGATAATCAAGGCAGGTAAGGTGCCAGCCTGCCTACCTGATTGGTAGGTGTCCAAGGTAGCTGGTATAATCCTTTGTAAAATACAGTCCTCATCAGTTTCAGTTAATTTTCTAGGCATTGACCTGTCATCAGTCACACCCTTAAGAGATTTGAAGACATCCATCACTATTAATGCTTGAATTCCTAGCTGCTGTCCAAGGGAGTAAACAAAAAATATGTAATGCCTAACAGAGGTACAATCTAGTCAAAGGAGAATAAATTTGTTATTGTATACTATCAAAAGGGGGTGACCTAAGTGCACACAGTCACAGATGGGAGAAAACACAATTCCCAATGATATTTCAAAATAAATAGCTCCGTATCGTATAGGCAAAGCACCCGTGTCTTTTATTGTTCTGGTATTGAAATCTTATTGGGCAAGAGCTCCAATCAGGATGCTGTTAGTCTTGAAGCAGTGCTTAACTTCCAAATGAAGCGGGGCCTCCTGGCCATATACACTGAGTATGTGTGCACTTTGAAAACCACAGCAAACACAATGAGGCAGTGTGGCCCACCTAGCACCTGAATTACAAATAACACTGCCAGAAGGGATCTGGCTGCAACAAAACCTCAGGTAAAACTACATCAGTAATGGAGACAGGTGACCCACTCACTGGTATAAGGTTTAAAGATTTATTCAAGATATTTCATACAAGACACCAATATATGATCACTGTTACATAGTGAACCCACTACTTCATCAGGATGTATAAGCAAGTATAAAAAATGGGTACTTTAAGTATTTTCTTCATAATAACTTTTGTTACCTCGCACCCTAATCATAACAAACAATATTCACAATCAATCAATCAATCAATCAGACTTCATTTAACCAGGCGTAAACACCATTGAACAAGCTCATTTTCAAAGTGATCTTGGACAACAATAAACATACGCAGTCGCAGATAAATTGGACAAAAAACAAGGCACTGTACTTGAGAAGGATAATATAGGCCTATACATACAGAACTAACATAGGTAGCATCGGTTATAAATCATGACAGAAAGATGGAGAGGGGAAAAGGGGAGAGTATGTGAGAGGGGAGAGTATGTGAGGAAGGAGAGAGGGTAGAATGGTGAGGGCCGGGAGAAGTGTAGATGAGCTAATAAGTACTGGGTACCCCCTATTGGTGAGGTGGGCTAAAAAAATGCTAGGAACCCCCTAAGGGGGCTGTGAGTTGGGATGGGCTCAGTAATGAAGGATTCATGGAAGATACTCAAACTACGGCACACAGTCATCTAAAACAGCTGCAGGTTTTCTTCAGGTACTTAGCTATTAGTGCTTTAAATGTGAATGGTCCTGGAAGGGATGAGAGCTTTAGAGAGTCTTGCATGGTGTTCCATAGGGATGGGAGTGAGTAGTTGATAGCAGCCAAGCCATGGGTTGTATTTACTTTGGGGGTCTGGAAGCAGAGTATGGAGCAGCGTCTCGGACCACAAGATCCCTTGGCACGTGCGAAGAAGTTCAAGATGTAAGCAAGAAGTTTATCAGACAGCACTCTAAAGAACCAAAGGAGAGCGTTTCTTTTCCTCCTGGTCGAGATTGAGGGCCATCTCATCTCTTGGTACAGGTGGCAATGGTGGGTGCGAGGAGGCAGATTAAGGATGAATCTTAAAGCCGGTGATAAAGGGTGTCAAGTTCGTTGAGCGCTATTAAGGGGCAATGGTTTTTAAAGGAAGTCAATGTAGTCTAGTAAGGGTAGGAATGTGGTTTGCACTAGTCTCTTTCTAGCTTCTTTGGTGAGTAGATGCTTAATATGGTAGAATAAGCCTAACCGCTGCCTTAGTTTTTTTGATACTTCATTCAGATGTCACAGAAAGTTAAGTATGTTATCCGACTAGAACCCTAAGTATTTAAAGGCATCCACTATTTCAAGTGGTTCCTTCAAAAGTGTTAAAATCTTAGGATGGTGAGTTGGTCCTGAGGCTGCCTTTGGAGAGAGGATCATGGCTTTAGTCTTTTTGGCATTGAGTAGAAGCTTGTGGCTGATAAGGTTGTATTGGGGAGAGAGATAAAATCAGGCTGTAATTCCTCATGGGCCAGGTCCAGGGATGCATTTGAGGTATAGCGTATGGTATCATCAGCAAATAAGTGCACATTAGCTGAGTGCAGATGTGAATTGAGGTTATTAATATAGATTGTGAATAGGATTGGACCTAAGATGGAGCCTTGGGGGACACCTCGAGGAAGTGATTTTAATGGAGACAATTCACCTGCCGCTTTGACTTGTTGTAGCCTGTTTGTAAGGTAGCTGGTGAACCATTTGATGGCAGAGCCATTGAGTCCGATATTGTGCAGTGCATCAAGCATAATATTGTGATCCACAGTATCAAAAGCCTTACTAAGATCGAGGAAGAGGGCAAGCACATGCTTCTTAGCATCCAAGGCACTTTGCCAATCAGTGGTTACTTTTGCAAGGGCAGATACTGTGCTATGATTGGCTCTAAAACTGGATTGTACCGGATTTAGTAGTTTTTGTGAGTCCAGATGCTCTCTGACTTGAGTGTTGACAGTTTTTTCCGGGAGTTTTGATAGGACATGTAGTATGGAAATGGGTCGGTAGTTATTCAGGTCACTTGGCTCCCCGGATTTGAACAAGGGTATGATGTGTGCAGTTTTCCACGACACAGGGAGCTCGCCCTGCATTAGTGAGGTGTTGAATAAATGGGTGGGGCGGTCAAGTAGTAATGGCCTAATTTAAGGAAGTAGGGTTCAATATTGTCAGCACCAGCACTCTTTTTTGTATCCAGTACCAATAGGAGGTCCTCTACTTGTTTAAACGTGACTGCGTGACAGCTGAAGGAGGAGGAGAGAGGTTGGTTAGAGCTGCAATTAGCAGTAGAGTCGGCAGTGGAGTCCTCTCACGGATTGAGCTTGCTGATAGGCGAGGTGTCATAGGCTAGTCCTGCTGTGGCAAAGTGTTCATTAAGCTGTTCTAATATAGCAGCTCGGTCTGTGAAGGTAGATCCAGTGGACGCTATTTTGGCTGGAAGGGAGGTGTCAGAAGTATGACCTTCGACCTCTCTGAGGATATTGCAGAATTTGGAAGAGTTGTTCTTATTGTCTTCTAAAGCTGCTTGAAAATATTTAGACTTTTCAGACCTAGTTAGTTTGGTGCAGGCATTTCTAGAAGTACGAAATGCTTGCCAATCGGCCTCCAGGTGTGATTTCCTTGCTCGTTTCCACCAAGCATCTCTGTCCTTGAGTGCTTTCTTCAGGATAGGAGAGAACCAGCCGGGAGGTCTTATTTTCACCTTGACCAGTCTTAGAGGGGCGTGTTTGTTTATTATGCCCTCTAAGAGGCTATGAAAGATACTGAATGCCTCATTGAGGGATGGGGCTAGATAGAAGTCCTGCCATCTGATGTTACCCAGGTCTTTCAGGAAGGCATTCTGGCAACATTTTTTCAGACATCTTTTCAGTTTGAATTTAGAAGCCGACTTTATTTGGGGAGAATGTCTAATGCAGGCAGTGAGGGTAATGATCACTTAGGTTGTTAGAGAATACTCCAGTATGCGAGATATTATGAGGTTTGTTCACTAACATAAGGTCCAGTAGGGAGCTTCGCTCCGGGTTTTTTCTGTTGGGTCTGGCGAATGCGGGTGTCATTTGTGCCAATCCATTCGCATCACAGAAGTCTTTTAGCTTCTTGGAGCTGTCATCATTCCAATTATGGTTAAGATCCCCCATAATAATACACTCGGTGGTAGTCGATTCGAAAAAGCTTTGGAGATGCGGTAGGAGGACCATGCCACCAGAAGGAGGTCTGTAGCATGCAACAATAAGGAGTGCCTTGTCAGTGGAGAGGGATAATTTTAATACCAAGCATTCAAATTCTTTAGCCTTAGAGGTGCAATCAACGACTGTGACAACGAATTTGCTCTTAACATATATTACGACCCCCCTCTTCCTCTGGTTGGTCTGTTGCATTGGTGGGTGCTGTATCCCGGTACTCTGATGGATTTGTCAGGGATTGAAGGCATAAGCCAGGATTCTGATATCATAAAGAAATCCGGGGATGAAAGTAGAGCCCAGGTCTGTATTAGGTCAAACTTCTTTAGTAAGCTACAGCCATTCATGTGCAGGAAGCTGATACCTTTGTATTGTGGGAGGTCCACAGGGGTTTTGAGGGTAACAGGTGGCCCGGGGTTAAGTTCGACGTCTCCAGAGCACAGTAAGAGAAGTAGTAATAGTTTCTTAAGGAGGTGTCTTAGCCTGCGAAGTAGTTTCTTGTTGCTTCGTCTGGCATGAGAGGGTGTTGTGGTCACTGGTTTATGGACAGTAGCGTGAGTTGTTAGAAAAAATGCATAAATGACTGTTTTTGCCGATAGATTCAGGGGTGCTCTAACGTGTTCTCTGGTTAATGCCTGATGAGATGATGGACAAGACCAAAGGGGGGATGTCCCCATTATGTGTTGCCATAGTCTATCAAGAAGGGGCATAACTTGGTAGTCAACATGGGAGGAGCTTTGGCCATGAGGCAGGTATGTAACTGGAATTCTGACTTGGACATGGATTAGCAAGATGAGGCAGCTGAACAAGAAAATATCCCCACGAGTCATTTTTTTTTTATTGGGAGTTATGTCCTTTACGGGGTAATGTTTTTGAGGTTAATAGGACCAACCGTGAGAGGCTACTTGAGAAGGCAGGGCTACCTAGAGGAGGGGGGTCCATAGGATAGGCGTGGCTAACAATGCATAGACCAATAGGTGTGTAGAGGGTTGGGCTTACTGTCAGTGTGAGAGCATTTAATAGAGGCTGCGGTCGGGGCAGGTGGTGTGCGAGGAAATTTCAGAGGATGCTAGAGCGCCAAAAACAAGAGAGAAGTTTTGAAAAAAAAAAACGCAGAGAGCAGAATCTCCAAGTGGCCAATCACAGGCAAAGCCGTACAGCAGCAGCCAATCGGAGGGCTTCCCAAGCAGCTCGTTCTTCAATCAAGGCTACAAACAGTTCCCCGAGGCTGTGCGGTAGCTTACCCGGCTTGCAGGGCTCCCAGACGGGCAGGCTGAAGGGCGCGCGGCTGGCTGACTTCTCCAAATTAACTTTCATTACATATAACTATTTCATTGCTCAGTTTACCCTTATGATGGTCATTATATGTTACCTCTCCTCTCAATGAATTATTATTATTAAAAAATACATCATTGATGCACTTTAATGTTGCCAAAACTATATAAGTAATACACTTTTAAAATATCGATTCCCACATTTTGGCGAATGATATACGTCCTGCTTTGTACTGTAACGTATCCTTTTGTCTGCAGCCTAACAGATAAATTTTAAAGTAACATATTTTTAAACACTCAGTTCTAATTATCAGTTGTTTGTAGTGGACAATAAAGTTAATAGTAGTCTCATATTTCTCACCTGACACACCCTTTATGGCTAAATCCTTATCTCATTTGCTCCTTTATGTTATTGCTTTTACTCAATTTCTAAAGAACAACAGAATAAAAATTAGTGATTAAATATGTATAGCAAACTATTTCAGAGTTGTGATCTGTGGTATCGTTGAATACTTTTAACTTATGATTTGAAGCCACCGGCCTCTTCTTTGCCCACACCTGTTTAAGTACTGGAAAGAAAACTACAATATTCCTCAGCAAACCTGAAGTTCTTCCTAACTTGTGTTTTTTAAAGTTAGTTTACTTATTCACAAGTAATTATCTATAAACTATATTTTACAAAAGAATATTGTAATCGGCCCTTCAGGTAATGCTTTTGGCTGGAGAATGATAAGACATCCATTTTATAAATCCATATATCTACCTTTATGTTTACAAAGCAAAATCTTGCATTGGCAGAGCAGCCATCAGCTCTGTGCTCCCTTAACTGTGGAACAAGCTGCATAAAACTTTGAAATTAACTCACCCCATCAGCCTAGCAGCTTTTAAATCTCTTTATCTACATCATAATGAGGAGTCCTGTGCCTGTCTACCCTAAATAGTGACTCCTGTAAGTCCAAGCACACTCTAATTACTACTGTTAAAAGACCGATCCCATCTATAATTGACTCTTCCCTCTCCCCTTTTTCTACCCCCATATCAGTCCCTTCCACATTCCTTTGACCCTGGTTCCAACTCTAAATTCTCCATACCGTATCACTATATATCTTTTTATATTAAGTTTTATTTGTGTTCAGTGCACCTGATATGTATATTTCTTTACTTTTATGAAAAATTCTGTCCTACCCAAAACTAGCTGTATCTTCTGTTCCAAATATATACTACTGTCAATGCTACCTGCTGATACTTTATATATACTGTATTATTGTATCTCACTTTATTTGTATTATTACTATTTTCTTGTGTGTTGCATCCCATGTATATTGTCCCTTGTTCCTTGTTAACAAACCTTAGTCCACCTCAAAAATGAGCTTGCTCAACGGTGATTGCCTGGTTAAATAAAGACTTTGATTGATTGATGAATGACCACTTTGTCAATAATGAATACCACGCTATATAATCATTCACAACATTCACTATATATACATACATATATATATATATATATATATATATATATATATATATATATATATATACAATAGGCATGGACTCAGAAGCCATTGAATAAATCCATTTATCTTCACAGCCGTTGAATAAATAAAATTTATCCATATAGTAGCTATGTCACAATCACTCTAGAACTCATTTAGGATATTCGGTCTCAGTAGCAGTACTACCCATATTCAAATACAAATATACACACACACACATATATATATATATATATATATATATATATATATGTATATATATATTCCTTTCAGTTTAACAGTATAGACATAATGCTGCCCATTTTTGCTTAGAGGATGTGAAACCCTGTGCATTAAGCTTATCACAAGGTGTTACCTCTCTCAGCATCTCTGTTTGTTGTAGGTGCTGACTGCTATCTGCCACATCTTTAAATAGGGTAGTGGTTGCCATGGTAACCCCAAAAGCTACACCAAACACCCATTTATTTTATTTATTTAGTTTCTGTTGACCAGGTAAGTGCACTAGACAAATTCTGCCTATTTTCAGGCACGACCCGGGGGAGGGGAATACAGATAAACGTCAACTGACTTTGAACCAGATTAAGCTGCCTGCGTGGTGTCAATTTTTTTACTCAGTCAATTTCAGGGACAATATTGTCAGCCCTACAAGTAGATTCAAGGGGGTAATGATAGATTAAAAGTTTGGAAACTCTCACATTGTAAGGACAATCTAGGTGGACAGTTGCTCCAGAGAAATTTCCTGACAATATTATGCAATATATTTAAAACTTTCTTCTCTATTCTAACAGTGAGATTTCGAAACAGGTAAAGTAGTTTTAGGGGCTATCATCATTTTTAGAGTGTTATTCTATGTCAGATAGAAAGATATAATTTCTGCCATTTCTGCAGAACACTACTGATATCATTAAGGAGGGGGTTTATTTTATTTTATTTATTTATTTAAGATCACATAGGAATTACAACCCTTTGAGTCATAGACTCGTTTCCAAAGGCTCCACGTCAAATACAAGGTAAAAATACAGTATCACAACAGTATCAACAACAGATTATAGCAAGACAGCAATTGTGAAGGCTGAATACAGGAAGATGTCATACAGTGAGCAAACAACGGACTAATGATGATAATTATCCTGTACAGGTGGTAGCTAAGTATAGTGGTAGAAACACATAGTTACAGTACTTTTACAGGGTGCAGCCTCAGGGGAGGCATTGTCAAAATAGTCTTAACACTGGTACGAGCTAGGATACTGATTTGGTATGCCTAAGGACCAGTAGGCTACAGAGGCTGTATAAAGGGTGCTGCCACAGGAGAGACACTGTCTTCAGCTATTCTGATTCAACCTCTAGTGTAAAGGCAGGGTCTGGGACTATGCTTAGTGTGCACACTGACAGTTGAATGAGGACAGAATGTGATTCTTGAGGGCTACCTTAAAAGCATCTATTTTGGACATGGAGGTGATAATAGAGGGGAGGGATTTATACCAGGAGGGGGCTCTGAAAGGGAAGGATCTTTGTGCTACAGTGGTCCTAACCCTGGGTACCTTCCAAACGTTCTTGGTGCAGTGCGAGTGGCAACAGAGGAGGTGGCCAAGAGAAGGGATGTAGAAACCCCAGAGGAGTCATACCCAGGTGGATTTTTTTGGCAAGGAGCCAAGACTGGTATTGGAGTCTCTCCTCTAGTGTGAGAATATCAGTTAGAGAGTAGAGGGTGCAAGTATGAGTTTGTTTGTCAGTACTGGTAAGGAGCCAACATGCTTTGTTGATTGCCAATTGGATTTTGTTCAGTGCAGTGGAGTCAGAAACTGTGTAAATAGTAAGCCTGTAGTCCACAAGTGACTCCAGATGCCAAACTTGAGTTCAGCTACACACAGACACACACACACTGGCCTTCAAGATCTGCACACTTGGATCACTGGGGCAGATAGACACTCATAATAGTGGAAGGAATGTGTATAAATCACACTCATGCCACTATTATCAGTATCTATCTGCCCCAGTGATCAAAGTGTGCAGATCTTGAAGGCCAGCGTGTGTGTGTGTGTGTGTGTGTGTGTGTGTGTGTGTGTGTATAGCTGAACTCATGTTTGGCATCTGGAGTCGATCATCCTTCAGGTGTGGCGGCAGCAGTACAATGGCCCCATCCCACATATGTGACAGCAGCAGCAACACTGCAGCTCCCATCCCTCATGGGTGATGGCAGCAGTGCTATGACCCCATCCCTCAGGTGTGACAGCAGTAACACTATGGCCCCCATCCCTCAGGGTTGACAGCAGCAGCACTATGGCCCCCATCCCTCAGGATTGACAGCAGCGGGTCGCGCGCTGGGTGCCTGAGTGAATGGGAGGATAGACGAGATACGGAGTGAAACGCGGCTTTTAAATCAGTTTAAAATATTTAAAAAGCCACTGATGACAAGTAAATTCGGGCGTGGGATATTCCTGTAAGTGCCAAGATCAACTGGTGTGAAGTAAAACACAATCGGACGAAACTGTAAGTCATTATTATTCAAAAGTTACCTCGAAGTAGCGTTATGTCACTGGAGCTGATTAACGATGCGCAAGGAAGGGGGGCTCCAACCAACGGATGCCTACATAATATGGACATGACAGCTATCTGTTCTCTACTACAAAACATCTCAGTAGGGCAGTTAGAATTGAAACAGGATATTGCTGGCCTGAAATTAGTAGTAGATTCCATTAAAAATGATTCTGAGAAGACCATTAACAGAATTGTGGAGACGGAGACTAGAGTAGCGGCTTTGGAGGAATCAGCTTCTCATCTAGAAGAGAATTCAATTTTTATGCACAGACAGTTTCAGTTAATCTGGCAAAAAATAGATGACTCAGAGAACCGAGGTTGCAGGAATAATTTACGTATTGTGGGTGTACCAGAAGGGGCTGAAGGTTCTAACATCATTAACTTCTTACAAGGCTTACTTCCAGGTTTACTAGCACACGAGTGGAGATGGCCACTAGAAATAGAAAGGGCACACAGATCTTTATCTCTGAAACCCAAAACTGGCTCCCCCTTCTAGACCAATAATAGCTCACTTTCTCCATTTTTCTGTTAAAGAAGATATCCTGAGGTTGTCTAGGGAGAGAAAGTCGATACATTGGCAGGGACATAGGATCTCTATATTTCAAGATTATTCAGCTGATGTGGTATCTCAAAGGAAGGTTTATTCTGAGATTAGAGGGATCCTGAGACAGCATAATATCCCTTACAGAATCAACTACCCAGCTGTGTTAGTGCTAACTTTTAATGGGATCTCTCATTCATTTAAAACTCCTGCGGAAGCTTGGGTATTTATTGAAAACAAAGTCAGGCCTAACCGAAATAGTTATAACAAATTTGAATCATCTCTGGATTCTATAAACCAAACGACACTAGAGAACACACATGAGGCACCTCCAGAATGCACAGCAGCTCAAAATTCTAGGCCAACGGAGAGTCCCAGAACCAAAACAAACCTATTAGAACTAACACAGAGGCAGGAGTGGAAGACGATCAGCAGGAAATGCAAAGGATTTACGAGGGGCAGACAGAAGTCCACAACCTTTTCTCCAAAAAGTGCTGTCGAGAAAAAATCCATGGGGATCCTGCTGTCAAACAAATTTGCTGGACTTAACAACATGGAAATCTCCCTTGTGGACCATAGCGAGGATCAACCAATCAGAGCAAACCTCCTTCCTAACCAATCGGAATCTTCCTTCTTGTCTGATGTAGCCAGTATCCCAGAACCTCCTGGTACCTCCTTACATTCTATGGCTGACGGCTACAACACAGAAGGACTCTATTTAAGTTTATTACCATTATTATTACTTTATATTGCTGTAACGAGAGCGGGGGGGGGAATGGTAACTGGAGTTACCTTGCTTCCCTGATTCCCCAGGGGATCCCTCGATGTCTGGTAAGTTACTATGACATATTCTGTACTTAGGCTTACTGACAGAGTTACCTAATTTGTTGCAACACCATTCTTTTATAGAAATTGAAGTTAAGGTTATCTCCTTCTTTTTTGGGGCTAATTGTCTAGCTAATATAATTATTTAGGTTTGCATTACTTGATATGTGGAAGTATATAATGCCAAAATAAGACATACAGTGGACTTGGGTCTAAGGTTAAAACTATTTACATTTATAATCCTTTTAATTTAATTTTTGTCAATAAGAAAAATCAGACTTCAGGTAGTTGAATATAACCAATGATCCTACGAGGTGCCCTGTTATGATTCTTTCTCAAGTATGTCCAGTATATTAAAGTAAGATAAGAAAATTACATTATAGCTGTATTTATGCCTTGATGATTAGGGGTTTTTGACTCTACCCTGTTGTTTTGTTTTAAGTTTGTTTGACACTTATGGTTACCTTCCCTCCTTTCCCCTTCCCCCCTTCCCCCCATTGTTTTTTTTTCTCCTTCTTTCTTCTCTTCACTTCCCCTTTTCTCTTCCAATTTCTATAGAAAGGTGCTTCATTTGTACCAACTGTTCATACCACAGGGTGGCATTTGGAACTAGGCCAGGAGTGCAAACCAATAAATGTGTTGGGGCATTACAAAATGTGGCTAATCCCTTTATTAATACAGGTGATCCTGGGGGCTTCCAATACGGCTCTTATGATGTCTCGTTGTTAGGGGAAGTGCCAGCTGGCATCTATGTTGCCCCTGTACTTCTGACCCACATGGTTCTTGTTAAAAGGGTTTCCTCAAGCTTGATTTATGCTACTGGTATTGGACAGGGTACAGAGCAATTTCTATTACTGTTATATTGCATTAAATGCTCCCCTTTGTGCTTTTTCCTTTAGTTTTAGTTACTTCCATTTCTATCTGTGTCTATTCCATAGGTTGTTTTTCTTCTGTGTAACACTAGGACCTTGGTATTATATGTTTGTATAGTCTTGTCTGTATTTATGGAGTTGTCAGGGGTCAAATCCCTTGTAGCCGAATTCACTAGTTCTAGTTAATACTCATCAAAACAGCATGACCGATCCTTGAAACAAAGCCTTTGGGATTTCCAGGTCATGTGGATCAAGGGTTATGTTGAACTATTGTTTAGTAAGTTGGGGATATTCCTATCATATAGATTACGGGTTACTAATACCCCCATTATTTTAATAGTTTTATTTATTCTAAAATATTTTAGTTTAATCTTGTTTGTGAATGCTAAGTACAAATTACTTCTAAAGCTCTGGTCCCACTATACTGTTAAGATTACTGTGTTGAATTTATGGTTAGAGTTTATTTGTCACTTATGGGGACAGAGGCTATTTCAGCTAAATGAAGATACTTATTTAATGTTCAAAGGGGGGTTGGATTGTATAAATATAGGGTTGAATCCATATGATATATTTGTTAGAATGATAGTATTAATAAATTACTATGGGAGTCTCTATTGCTAACTGTAAATGTATATCTTGGAATGTGAAAGGTTTAGGTACACCAGTTAAAAGAAAAAAGGTTCTAACCCAGTTACAAAGGATGAAGGCTGATATAGCTCTATTGCAAGAAACTCATTTGCTAAATGAGGAGGCGGAAAAATTAAAGAGAATGTGGGTAGGGGATGTATTTCATAATTCAGTTAGTAAAAAACAGAAAGGGTTAGCTATTCTCATTAGAAAATCCCTACATTTTTCAATGACTTCTCATAAAACAGACTCTTCTGGTAGATGGCAAATTTTGGAAGGGAGGTTGGATGGGGTTGATCTCACCATTTGCAACATTTATGCTCCGAATGGGGACTCCTACTCCTTTTTTTCCAAGTTTTTTGATATGGTCAGCTGCATCTCCAACAGGAACATTATAATAGGGGGGATTTTAACACTGTTTTAGACCAGTGGATTGATAGAAGTAACCCTAAGATTAATAAAGTGAGGGACAAAAGCAGTGAGATGATCAAGGACAGAATGAAGGATTTAGGTCTTTCGGACGCATGGAGAATGATGCACCCCACTCAAAAAGATTACTCATTTTTTTCACATAGGCATGGCTCATATAGTAGGATCGATATGTTCCTTTTGTCGAGTTGGGCTGTTGAATAATATGCTCACTGCTGATATCGGTCCTATTATAATATCTGACCATGCTCCTATTTCTGTTATTATTAACCTTGACCTAGAGGATACAAAATCTCTCCATTGGAAATTTAATTGCTCCTTACTGAATGATGACAACTTTAGACCCTGGATTATTAAAGAGTCAGAGCAGTTCTTTCTGTATAATAATAATGGGGAAACCTTGAAAGCTACCTTGTGGGAAGCGCTCAAGGCTTATATCAGGGGCAGAATTTTGAGTTACACTAATTTTAAAAAAAAGGAAAGGGGGAAAATATTAGCCCAAAGGGAAAAGGAACTTTTGGATTTGGAGAGGTCCCATAAATCAGACCCTGGGGGTAACAAAGATATTTTTAGGAAAATAACTCTACTCAGATACGAAATAAATAAATTACATACTGGGAAGGTGGAATTTGCTTTATATAGAACTCAACAAAAAAATTTGGAGTCAGGAGAAAAGGCGGGTAAGTTATTGGCGTACAGGCTTAAACAAATGCAAAATAGGAATAATATACCTAATATTAAAGATTCTTCTGGGAAGTTGCACAGTAAAACTATTGATATCAACAGGGTGTTTACAGATTTTTATAGAGATTTATATAAGAATAAGACTGAGAATAATAAGGATCTAATTAACCATTTTTTAGATACAGCCAAGCTACCTAGGATTTCGGAGGTACAACATCAGATGTTAGATAAAGATGTTTCGATTCAAGAGAGTAAAGAGACAATTGATGGGTTACCTAATGCCAAAGCCCCGGGTTCTGATGGGCTGCCTGCTGAAATTATTCTGAAAGATGTGATTACCCCCATTCTGCAAAGTGTGTATTCAGAATCTGAAATAAATGAGGGTCTGCCTCCCACGATGACTGAGGCAGTCATCACTGTCCTTTAAAAAAAAGATAAAGACCCACTAGATCCTGCTAGTTATCGTCCGATCTCCTTGTTTATTATTGATTATAAACTATGGGCAAAGATCCATGCTAATAGGTTACAACAGGTTATTGGGAATCTTATACACAGAGACCAGGTGGGTTTCATTAAGGGGAGAGCAGGATTTGAAAATATAAGAAGAGTACTCTCCACAATATGGATGGCCTCTAGAAATCAGGATTCTTCTGTACTATTGTCATTGGATGCACATAAAGCATTTGATTCTATTGAATGGGGTTATCTAACCGAGGTACTTGGTGGCTTTGGATTTGGTGACATCTTTATCTCACAAATCAAAACATTATATAAATCTCCTACGGCGACTATATGTACGAATAGAGTCTTATGTGGGAAATTTATTCTGGAAAGAGGGACTAGACAGGGATGCCCATTATCTCCACTATTGTTTATTCTAGCCTTAGAACCACTTATACGAATAATTAGACTAAGTAAAGACATCACGGGGATTAAATTCCATAAGATGGAACATAAAGTTATTGCCTATGCTGATGACCTCCTTCTATCCCTCTCTTCACCTCACAAATCTGTAAACTCCATTATGAGGTTATTAGAGGAATTTAGAAGAATCTCAGGGCTATCTATCAATTGGTCTAAATCTGAAATGCTCCCTATACAGGGGAATAATATTATGCTCAAAGAATTATGCTTACGCCATAACCTAGTGTGGAAAAGTAATTGCTTTTCTTATCTTGGAATTATTATTTCAAATGATCTAAAGGATATGTTAGGTTTAAACATTAAACCCTTGGTGGAAGCTATGAAATTATCTTTGGATAAATGGGCCAAACTTAATTTTTCCTTATGGGGAAAAGTCAATGCTGTAAAATGATTCTGGCACCAAAAATATTGTATTTATTGACTATGGTACCTATTACATCTAGGTGGTTTAAGAAAATTGATAGATTGTTACATTCCTTTTTGTGGGAAGGGAAAAAGGCAAGACTTAGTCTAGATAAGATCAAGAAACATTGGCTTCAAGGGGGCATGGGCCTTCATGATTTCAAAAAATATCATCGAGCCTTCCTATTTAAACAAACTTGCCAATGGCTACTTCCGGAGAATAATTTACCCTTATGGGCTAAATTTGAACAAGATAGCATTTTTCCTCACCTATTAAATCATTTAATTATAGGTGCTTATCCAAAAAGTATCGACTCTCATCCCTTTTTAAGGAATTCTGCCAAGTCCTTATCCCAGGTAATGAAACAAGTAGTTGAGGGCTCTATTCCTTATCAATATTCTCCGATATGGAGAAATCCAAATGTTAAATGGGATAGAAAATTGTTAACTAATCCCCCTATGGGAAAATAAAGGGATTCTTCTAATAGGAGATATTATTGATCCACCCACTGGGATTTTAAGGTCATTGTCAGAACTAAGAGGCAAATATGGTCTACCTTACACACAATTTTACTTTTATTTACAGTTAAGAAATGCGCTGCAGTCATCGATGGAGGATTACTTAATCCCCTCAACCTGGTCAGAATTTGAAAAAATAGTCACACTAGAAAACACTAAAGGGGGAGGTGGGAAACTTTATCAATTATTAAATAAATCCGGGAATGACTTAACAAATAAATCCAAAGAACGATGGGAGAATTGCCTAGACTGCCCCATTCATGAATCATCTTGGAAGTTGATGTGGAAAAATGCATACAAATCCAGTATGGACCTACAAGGTCAGCTAGTACAATTTAAAATATTACACAACTGGTATTATTCTCCGGACAAACTTTTTGCATGGGGTCTTTCCTCAGATAGCTGTTGCTGGAGGTGTGGGATGAAGGAAGCTAACCTTCTCCATATGCTGTGGGAGTGCCCCACTTTAATTACAGGGTGAGCAATAATTTGGGAGACCTGCAAAGATATCCTACAAAGGTATTTCCCTTTTGATCCAGGGATATTTATTTTAGGAAATACGGAGACCTTAGATTTTTTGTCATGTCCGGAAAAAAGGTGGTTGTTGGTAGCTCTATTGTGCTTCAAAAGACTTATATTATTACATTGGAAGGATACACATCCACCAGACCTGCAGGAATGGACCAATTCACTAGCAAAGATAGCCATCAATGAGCGTATTAGCCATCTTAATAATAAGACACTGTATAAATATGAAGCAGATTGGGCAGCCTTCTTTTACTGATTAAAATAAGAATGGAGTTATTACTTTCAGTATTAATGATTTTTACAGTAATAATTATTTGACATGCTCTTAGGTAATACTATGGTAACTAATTTTAATTTTTTACCAAATACCCATGCAAATGTATTGTCGGGACAGTAGTCTCAAGATTATTCTAAGAATATTGTAAAATCACAATATTTGTATGGAAAGATATGCAGTACCTTATCTAAAGTGATCAGACTCATTATATGTATATTTCTTTGAAAACTAAATAAAAATTGGAAAAAAAAGCTGTAAAAAAAAAAAAGGATTGACAGCAGCAACACGATGGCCCTAATCCCACACATGTGACAGCAGCAGCAACCCTGCAGCTCCCATTCCTCATGTGTGATGGCAGCAGTGCTATGATCCCATCCCTCAGGTATGACAGCATCAACACTATGGCCCCTATCGCTCAGGTTTGACAGCAGCAGCACTATGGCCCTAATCCCACACGTCTGACAGCAGTAGCAACAGTACAGCCTCCATCCCTCAGGGGTAATGGCAGCAGCACTACGACCCCCATCCCTCTGGAGTGACAGCAGCTGCAACACTATGGCCCCCATCCCTCAGGTTTGACAGCAGCAGCACTCTGATCCTAATCCCACATGTGTGACAGCAGCAGCAACACTGCAGCCCCCAACCCTCAGGGGTGATGGCAGCAGCACTACAACCCCCATCCCTCTGGTGTGATGGTAGTAGCAACACTGCAGCCCCCATCCCTCAGGGGTGGTGACAGTACTATGACCCCCATCCCTCTGGTGTGATGGTAGTAGCAACACTGCAGCTCCCATCCCTCAAGGGTGGTGACAGCACTATGACCCCCATCCCTCTGGTGTGACGGTAGTAGCAACACTGCAGCTCCCATACCTCAGGGGTGATGGCAGCAGCACTACGACCCCATCTCTCTGGTGTAATGGCAGTAGCAATACTGCAGCCCCCATCCCTCAGGTTTGACAGCAGCAGCACTCTGACCCTAATCCCACATGTGTGACAGCAGCAGCAACACTACAGCCCCCAACCCTCAGGGGTGATGGCAGCAGCACTATGATCCCCATCCCTCTGGTGTGATGGCAGTAGCAACACTGCAGCCCCCATCCCTCAGGTTTTATAGCAGCAGCACTGTGACCCTAATCCCACGTGTGACAGCAGCAGCAACACTGCAGCCCCCAGCCCTCAGGGGTGATGGCAGCAGCACTACAACCCCCATCCCTCTGGTGTGATGGCAGTAGCAACACTGCAGCCCCCATCCCTCAGGGGTGGTGGCAGCACTATGACCCCCATCCATCTGGTGTGACGGTAGTAGCAACACTGCAGCCCACATCCCTCAGGGGTGATGGCAGCAGCACTATGAGCCCCATCCCTGTGGTGTGACAGCAGTAGCAACAGTACAGCCTCCATCCCTCAGGGGTGATGGCAGCAGCACTATGACCCCCATTCCTCTGGTGTGATGGCAGTAGCAACAGTACAGCCTCCGTCCCTCAGGGGTGATGGCAGCAGCACTATGACCCCCATCCCTCTGGTGTGACAGCAGTAGTAACTGTACAGCCTCCATCCCTGAGGAGTGATGGCAGCAGCACTATGAGCCCCATCCCTCTGGTGTGACAGCAGCAGCAACACTGCAGTCCCCATCCCTCAGGGGTGATGGCAGCAGCACTATGACCCTAATCCCACACATGTGACAGCAGCAGCAACACTGCAGCTCCCATCCCTCAGAGGTGATGGCAGTAGTGGCAGCACTACAATCCCCATCCTTCAGCAACCACACTGCACATGCTCAAGTTATAAATTTCTGGGTCAATCTGTGGCCAAGGTGTATTCCCTCAGTTTGGGTCTATCTAACATTTACTAACATACTAAAATGCCAGCAGAATAGGCCTAATGGTCTTTCATGTCTGCTCGTTTGGTCAGCCCCCACCCTGGGTGCTGACCTTGCTGCCCCCCTCGCCTTCTCTGGCTTCTCCCTTCCCAGTTCAGGATATTCTTGCTGCATTGGATTTTGCTTCCAGAACCCTTCCCCTGTACCTGTCCCACCCCCTCTTGAACCCCTCCACTGTCTCTGCCTCCACCAGCCCCTAGGCAGCGCATTCCATGGCTCCACCACCTCTCAGTGAAGTAGCACCTCCTCCTTTCTCCCTGAATCTTCCCCTCCAGCTTCCACCCATGCCTCTAGTGGCCCCTCATCCTTCCTTCCTGACTGTTCCTCCCTATTTACCCTCTTCATGTACCTGAAGACCGCTTATCATGTCCCCCGTCCCTTCTGTCTTCCAATGTGTATATTTAGCTCTTCGAGCCTCTCCTCATAGGTCCTGTCCCCAAGCCCCAAATCATTTTGGTTGCCCTCCTCTGGACCCTCTCCAGAAGATTAATGTCCTCTTTAAGTGTGGCCTCCAAAACTGCACGCAGTACTCAAGGTGCGGCCTCATCAAGCAGTTATACAGAGGGAGTATCACTTCCTCCTTCTGAGGTGATCCCTAAGTGATGCATCCCAGCATCCTGTTGGCCTTGGCTGCTGCCCTCCTACAAGTCTCAGGTTGTTCATCTTGACATCCACCACCACCCCAGGTCCCTGTCAGCCATCAAGACTTGTGGCATTTCCCCTCCAGGGTGTACACTTGGCCCGGGTTTCTGGCCCCAGGTGGAGTACCTTGCATTTCCTGCATTGAACCTCAGCTTCCACTTTCTAGACCATCTTTCCAGAGCCTCCAGGTCCCCTGTGAGGGCCACCCTCCCCCCCCATCCACCACTGCCCCCAGTTTTGAGTCAACTGCAAAGAGACTCATCTCACTCCTGATTCCTGTCCTTATGTCAGAGACATAGGCATTGAACAGGAGGGGCCCAAGGACTGATCCCTGTGGGACCCCACTAATGACCCTCCTTGGGGATGAGACTATCCCGCCAACTACGACCCTCTGGGTCCGGTCCTGGAGCCAATTGCCTATCCATCTGATCATCTGGTTCCCCACCCCCATTTCTCCCAGCTTATCCAACAGGCCCACGTGAGGAACAGAGTCAAATGCCTCGCTGAAGTCTAGAAAGAGGACATCCACTGGTCTACCCAGGTCCAAGGCACTCGTCACCTAGTCATAGAACTCCACAAGGTTTGTCTGACACGATTTCCCAGACGAATCCATGCTGTCTATCGTCCAGGCACTCTGACTTTTCCAGGTCCCCCAGCCTCTCCTTGACAATGCCCTCCATCACCTTGCCCACCACCGATGTCAGGCTGACAGGCCTGTAGCTCCCTGCCACCTCCCTTGATCCCCTCTTGTGGATAGGCACTATATGCACCACCTTCCAGTCCTGGGGCACCCACCCTGTCCTCAAAGAGATGGTGAAAAGCTCCGCCAGGGTTTCGCCAGGACATCCGCAAGTTCCTTCAGCACTCTGGGATGTAATTTATCCGGCCCCAGTGCTTTCTCCATCTTAAGGGAGCTGAGGGCTCCCTCACTCTCTGCTGTGATTTCCACTCCGCACCTCTTCTCCCTGCATAGCCTCCCCTCCTGCCAGTGATGCCTCCCCCTCTCCCCAGACCTCCGATCGGTAAGGGTCCCCCTCCTCAGTATCTCTGTCTCCTCCCATGTATGATGCAGCACCCCCATTATCCTTGGTGAAAACTGAGGTGAAGTACTCATTTAGTACCTCAGCCTGCTCCCCCGGTCTTGTGCCCATCTCTCCCCTGATTTAATCCTGCTAATCTGCCCCTTCATCCTTTGTTTTTCCCCAATGTATCTAAAGAACCCCTTGTTCCCTCTCCTAATTTCCCCGGCCAGGTTCTGCTCCTTCCTTGCCTTAGCCGCCCTCACCACCCTAGTGACCCTTCTAGCCATCAGCTCATACTCCCCTCGATTCCTTTCACTCCTTGAGCACTTGAATTGCCTATAGGCTGCCTTCTTTCCCTGCACCACCTCCTGGACCTCCCTGGTCCACCAGCAGAGTTTTCGGCCCCTACCGCATTTTCGTCTTACTCTTGCACAGGTGCTGGTAGCATCCTGCACTCCTCTCCTGATGATTTCCCACCTACTATCAGCATCCATGTCTGACCCAATCACATCCAAATGCTCCTTAAGGATCCTTCCCATTTCCTTAAAATCCATCCCCCTGAAGTCAGTTACCTCCGTCTTTGTGCAGCCTTCTAGCCCTCCCAGGTCCAGGCAACCAACCCTGGCATGGTCACTCCCCGCCAACGGATCCCTTACCTCCAGGCCCCCAATCTGGTCACTGTCTGCCAGGACCACATCCAGTACCCGCGCCTCCCTGGTCAGTTTCCCCACCTGCTGAGTTAGGAACGTGTCTTGAAAGACATCCAACAACCTCTGTTCCCTGGTCACAGAGGATGTCATAGTCTCCCAGTCTGTTCCTGGCATGTTTAAGTCCCCCAACACCACCACCATTCCTCTGCCCAGTCTGCAGTGTCTCCCAGCATCTGCCACCAGACTCTCCTCCAGCTCCTCCGCCAGGGCAGGGGGTCTATACACCACTCCTATTTTTACTCTCTTGCCCCCCCTTGTTATCAAGGTGACCCAAATCACCTCCACGGTTCCTTCCGCCTCCTCTACTCCCACCTATGCCAATGCAGTTTTTGACTATCATTGCTACCCCTCCTCCCCTTCCCTCCCCCCTGTCCTTCCTGAACATAGTGTAACCCTCCAGGTTCAGGTCCCAGTCATGTCCTGCAGTGGCCCAGGTCTCAGTGACCGCTGCCACATCCACTGCTCCCTCAGTTAGCATCACCTGGAGCTCAGGCATTTTATTGCCCAAGCTCCTGGCATTTAGCAGGACTACCTTCCACCCTTTCCCTATACTTCCATTTCCCCTGCTCGTGTTCCCATGGGGATTCTGTTTTCCCCTGGTCTGCACTTTACCAGTCTGCCTTTTCCTGCAATCCTCCAGCTTCCCAGAGGGGTGGAGACAGAGTCCCTCCTTTATCGGCACCCCCTTGACAGCCTTTTCTCCCATCCTTCCCCCCTTCACAAGTTTAAACCCCACTTTTCACCAATGAACCCCTTTATTTTCAACTTAAGGATTCCCTTCCCCTCCAAATTGAGATGGAGTCTATTTCTAGCATACAGCTCCTTATCCTCCCAGGTCTCCCCCAATCCCCCATCAACCCATACCCTCTGGCCTCACACCACTCCCTGAGCCACTGGTGTATCTCCCTAATCTTCCTTTTGTGTTCCCCACTAGCCCTTGGCATCGGCAGGATTTCTGAAGGAAACTGTGCATCCTATGTCATGACAGACCTGGCAAGCTCCTGAATCTTGCCTGTATCTCTGGCTCTCCTATTCCCTCAATGTCATTGTACCCAGGTGGACCAGGCCCATCTGGGGAACCCCCACAATCCCCTTGCCAGCTGATATACCTCGTGCTTAGCCCTGTGCACAGTTAGTCCAGGGAAGCATTTTGTTCTAACTGGCCAGGCTTCTCCCTCCCTATCCATTTGATACCCCTGATCATAGAATCCCCCAACAGGAGCACTCTGACCACTCCTTTTCCTCCATTCCCCTTCCATGTCCCTCATCCTTTCTACCGGCCCTTCACCCAGCCAGCTCCTTGTTCCTCCCCTATCTGGGTGCCACATGCCACCCCCTCCTTATTTACCCTGGCCACTCCCTCCCCTCCAATCCTATGCCTCTCCTCTTCCTGAGTATCCTTCTGTACGTTGCTAATTCCCCCCTCACTGCTCACGACTGGTCCTTCTCCCCCATCTGCTAAACTGGCCTGGCTCGTCCTCCCTTCCTTCCTCTCTCAATTTAGTTCCTCCTTGCTCGTTGTGCTCCCCTGGCCTAAACCCTCAGCTCCCTTTACTGAATCCTCCTTGTACTTCTGGTCCTTCTCCTTTACCTTTCCTCCCAACTGGTCCTTCTCCTTGCGCTTTCCTCCCTCTTCCCCCTGCCCCTCCTGCTCTGATTCACTGCTCCCCCCATTTTCCTGCATTCCAGGTTCCCCCCTGTTCTTCCTGCTATCTGGCCCCTGCCTCCTGCCCCCACTCCCTTTCCGTCTCCTCAACCACCCATGTGGCTACATCACTCCCTCATCCTTGAGCAGAAGAAGAGATTGAAGCGTTATTGAGTGCAAGGTCTGATCCACCTCCCACCTTGCTTCCTTCTGTCCAGCCCTGGCCATCTGCCTACTTCCCTGAGAATGTTGTCCCTCTGTCCCTCCTTTGTGAGGGTCCCCAGTTACCTGCCTGCTTCCTTGGTAGTGTCCTTTTGGACCCCCTCTGTCAGGGTCCCTATGTGACCCCTGAATATTCTCCTGCACTCCTTTCCCTATGCCCCCGCCCCCAGTGCTTGGTGCAACCCTGTGGGAGATCCCCTGCCCCCTTCCCCAACCATACCTCCCCCCTTCCCCCAGCTGTCTCCTAATCCCCCAACCTCCTCCCTAAGCTGTGCCAGCTGGTAGCACACTAGGCAACCACCGAACTTCCAAGCCCAGTCCAGTATCATGGCTGCTCCACACCCTGTGCACCCCACCACCCTCCCAAAGATGCCGGCCCTAATGACATGTGGTTCCATCCCCTTCCAAGTAGGTTTCCTTGGGTGAGCCACCAGGTTCCCCCTAGTCCAAGATACACCCCTACTGCCTAATCAGGTCACCCACTAATCTTAGATACAGTCCCACAGTACACCGGTAACCCTGTTACTAGGTGCAGTACAACACAGTAAACTTATAAGGGAAATGAACAACTCCCTAAGCTCCTCTCTCCCAGCCTTTAAATCCAACCCCCAGTAGCTAGAACTGCATGAGCTGCACCTGCAGCCTTTTCCTCCAATTGCAGGGCAGGTGTTCCCCTATAAATTAGCAGAACTCTGGGGAGGGAGGGTGGGGAGGGAGTGGAGTCTAGGTCAGACACCCGACCGAGACAGAGTGTATCAGCCCTGTGTCTCCCTCCAAGCCCAGCAGCCAAAGAACCAGGCCCAAGCAAATCCCACCAAATAGGTTTAAATCAGAAGAAATAGGCCTCCACCAGTGCAGCCTGTTACACAGTGAAACATCAACAAATGAGCCCACTTACAGCCACCAAATCAGTTTCAAACTTCCAACAGCCCCAAAACAATACCCTGCTAGCCCTTAGAAGTAAGAAAGAAAAGAAATAACCTTCTACCAAGTAAAATCCACAAGAACCCTGTAGAAACAACAAGAAGCAGCTACTGTCCTGGAACACAACTGATCCTGTCCCTCCAGTTCCTTCTGAGAAGACAAAGCAGCCAACACCACAAGCCTGATTCAGTTCTGCCTCCAGTCAATTAGCTGAGTGAGACCTGGCCAGACCATTAACACCCTTCCCCCACTATGCAGTAATCTTTGCAGCTACTAAAGTCAGCAACAAGGAATCAAAATTCAACTCAAAGCCCCCAAAATATGTTTGCTGCCAA
The DNA here is from genome assembly GCA_016271365.2 of Neoceratodus forsteri. Lineage (NCBI taxonomy): Eukaryota > Metazoa > Chordata > Ceratodontiformes > Ceratodontidae > Neoceratodus > Neoceratodus forsteri. Next base: position 909,307,702 of record CM028136.1, read on the forward strand.
AGGAAACAGGTCTCCAATTTAATTAGCTTCACTAACAACACATCAAAATAGGCTTGAAATTAACAGATATAGGTCTCCAATTCAAATAACCAGGCCCAAGCAAATCCCACCAAATAGGTTTTAAATCAGAAGAAATAGGCCTCCACCAGTGCAGCCTGTTACACAGTGAAACATCCAACAAATGAGCCCACTTACAGCCATTAAACCAGTTTTCAAACTTCCAACAGCCCCCAAAACAATATCCTACTAGCCCCTTAGAAGTAAGAAAGAAAAGAAATAACCTTCTACCAAGTAAAATCCACAAGAACCCTGTGAAAACAACAAGAAGCAGCTACTGTCCTGGAACACAACTGATCCTGTCCCCTTCCAGTTCCTTCTGAGAAGACAAAGCAGCCAACACCACAAGCCTGATTCAGCTCTGCCTGAATTGGCTTCTTTGAAATAAAATGCTTACACCTAAAAAATTCATAAGTGATTAGTAGAGGACCTTAATGCATCTCCCAAACATGTTAATACTTTTTTTTTTAACTTGGTCTCTTATTTTTCATGTCTTTGCTCGGACGTGAATTGAGCCCCATTCTGCCCACTGGCATTGTACAGTACCTGGGGTCCTACCTTCTGTGTGCTCCTGAGTGCACTGTCTGGCTTGGGTGCTGCTGCAACATGCCAGCCAAACCTGCTGGCACTGTACAGTGGCAGATGGAGTGACAACAACTGGGCCATATAGAAAACTCAAGGGCACACAGACGCTAAGGCCCTCCCCCCGACTCACTTAGTGGAACACAACAAGCAACAGCAGCAGCCCCACTCTGCCCAGTGGTATTGTACAGTAGGTGGCACCTTACTTGCTGTATACAATCCGGCTTGGGTGTTGTTGTAGCCCCCCCGGCACTGTCATCATGCAGTAGCAGGTAGGGGACAGCAGCACCCAGATCATACAGCAGCCATAGCCACAGCCTGTCGACGAGCCTTCTATCTACTGTCCTTAACTCAGCACTCTGTTTTAAGTCCCTCCCCTGCCATTGATTGTCTCAAAGCACCTGTCTTCCTCCCAGCTTATTCTGTGTATAGTCCTCCCTCACATTGCTCTCTAGTATGTTGCTACTAGGTCAGTCCTGCACAGAAAATTACCCCCCAAACCCTTGACTTGAATTAGCGACAAAGCCTCCTTTTGGCCGCATTAACATACAGGGTGTGACAGCCTATTTTGAGTCTCTCCCCTCCTGACTTTATATGAAATAACGACAATGCCTCCCCTGGCTCCTTTACCTCCTGCTAAATTAGTTCCTTAAAGGATACCTAAACAACATTTTGACAACAAACTATTCAAGAATCTGACTCCATAGGTGACTAAAGGAAAGGCTGCTGTATTCATTAATGCTAAAACTACATTGATATAATTTACTTAAATGTGGTTCCAGAGCATTTGAAAATTGTAAAATCAGCCTTCTAATTTCAAGAAAACTGCCTTACCTGCTTCTTAAACGGCCACCAAATGTGTTATGTGATGACATCATCGAAGCCAAAGTCAGAGAGATATATGACTCTCTGTAGTGCTAAATAGCTTTTTTTTCCCTTTGTATAGAATTGTTTTACCCAAATGGTTACAACCATGTGCATTATTTTGTATAATACACATGTTAGGCTATGGCTGTGTTCATTTTGTTTACTTTAGCATGCTGAAAATGTGTTTTAATCCAACCGACATTCTCAGTGGCAAACCACAGTGCAGTACAAATCTTGGATAACCTGGTGGTCTAGTGGTTATAGCGGATCCAGGGTGCTACAATGGGGGTGCTGGGGTGGTATGTATACTTAATATGTACTTTTTAACATTTTTTATTAAACCTTTATATTTCCTGCTATTATTCTTTTCTAGTATGTTTTTGACAGAACCTACAAATGTAATCTATAGTTTGAATGTAAACATTTGTACAATCAATATATCAGACTTCTTCAACAAAGTGAAATGCAGCAGCAGCAGCAAGCAAATAAGTTACTATGTGTGTGTGTGGGGGGGGTTACAGTCACACCCTTCACCACCCCCTAGATCCACCATTTCTTTGTAGCAAAGTTCTTGTGCAGTCCAATGTTAGAGTTCATACCTTCTTGAAAATCAAATATATGCTTGTCTTGTCTTGTTTTTTATGGGAAGTAATAATAATAAGAAGAATCAGCATTTATATAGTGCTTTTCATACACATTGTATCCCAAAGTGCTTTACATGCAGTACTAGCCTGGTAGTGAAGTGACTGAACGTGTATTGGCAGCCATTTCATACATTAATATCCACACACAGCTTTGGACAATTGCATGAACTAGTTTCATGGGAAAGGGAATATTGGCTAGGACAATGAGGTCAGGTAGTGATCAAGGTGCTGGCAGCCCCACATCTTATTTCTCACAGTAATTTGCCCATATTTCTCTCCTTCTGTCCCAACCCCCTTCCCTTATTATAGCAGTACCTTGCAAGAATGGCCTTCTCAGTCCACCTCTGGTATTCACTCTTCAGTATTCCTCCTCACACTGAAAACTGGTGAGCTCATCACCCTCCTGCATCATGAATGCAAGTAGTACAGTCCCTGTTTTATTTTGCCATATCAAATATAAACATATCTTTCCAGTAAGCTAGGCTGATAGCAGCAGGGAACAAGGGGAATGATGGGCTTTCCTATCCTTAAAAGATCTAGGCTACCTCTTATTAGGCACTATTAAATGATGGGTGTACACATCATTATGTACGTCATTAAATAGTGCCTAATCATAGGTAGCTTAGATCTTATATGGGTAGGAAAGCCTATTGTTTCACTTGTGCCATGCTGCTATCAGCCTGGCTTACCAGAAGACCATGTTTATTATTAATATGTAAAGATAGCATGGGGGACTGTACTAACCACATTCATGATGAGGAAGGGTAGTGAACTTACCAGTTTTTGGTGTGGGGAGCAGGTGAGAAGAATGAATGCTAGAAAGGGACTGAAGAGGCCATTCTAGCAGGATACAGCTATATTCAGTTTAGTTGAAGGCATGAAGGAGGATGTTGAGCAGATCACTGTGAGATCTGAAATGTGGGGCTGCCAGCATCATGATCACTACCTGCCTGTGGATGACAGTAGACAGCAATGACAAATACTCAAAGTGGAAGGGCTGCACCTAAACTGTTACTTTAATTCAGTGTGGGGAGATTACCATTGGGTTGGGGGGGTGGTGTTGAAGTTTGCTAGGTCAATATTGAGGGAATTATGTATAGCTCAATCAAGATTTGGAAGGGTGGTAACCAGTCAACTCGCATTGAACAGTAGAGCACAGAAAAGTACTGGAAAAGAATTGCTGGGAACTGTCCTGCGGGGTTCTGCAGATCACAGGTAAAGGAGTAGACTGACACTGGAAGTTGCAAGGATTCGCTCATGATATTAGTATGCCTCTACTGCTAATAATATTGTTATCCATTGTAAGTGTGGCCCTTATGAGGGCATGAACAGCAGTTTTTCTGGGGGGTCATGATGCTTATTGCTTGGCCCTCCAGGAAGACCTAGTTGTTGGTTAATGAGGCAGGGGTTAAAAAACAACAGAGGAACTGTACATACTACCTTCACTGTGCAGAAGGGTGGTGATCCACTCAATGTTTACTCTAGGAGCAGAAGTCAAACACTGAGAATGTGGACTGAAGAGTGATTTAGGAGACATTTTTTAACAGTGCCAGCTGATGATGCATATCGGTATAGCTGTGCACAACTCTCTGAGATACAAGATTATGATCTGAGGTGTGATAATTCTCTTCATGAGACCATAAGCACATATGTGGCTCCATGCAGTACTACAGACAGGGTATGGATGGTGGGGTGTTCAACAGAAATCAGGCTAGGTGCAGGGGGTTCACGTGGAAAAAGAAAGCCTTATTTGTAGATTAACAAGAAAGCATGAGCTTTGGAACTGAACCAGACTGGTACTTTGCTGTGACCCTGAGCATGTCACTAAACTTCCTTGTGCTCCCAGGCCACATCTGTAAACAATCTTTTAACGTAGTACATCTCTCCTGGTTAACAAAAAACAAAATTTAGTGCATCACATAACCACTTGATCATCAGGTATTTGAAGTGTTGTACTGTACTGCAGTTTTCCAAAGAAAAAGTCAGCTGGATTGCAAAACATTTTCTGCAAGTTAAAGTAAACAAAATCATAGCCCAACATGTACTGATCAAAATAATCAATGAGTTAATACATGGTGTTGATCATTCTGGTACAACAATTCAAAACAAAGAGGGGAAGAAGAACTAGTTAGCACTATATGGGAATACTGTGTATATGTGGGTCTCTGTGGCTCCGATGATGTCATCATGACTCATCACTTAACACACTTGGCAGACATCTTAGGGAGAAATCAAGGCTGTTTTTTGAAAGTGAATGGCTGATGTTTACATTTTTCAAAAGCTATGAAACTGCATTTATGTTATTTACATAAATGCAGTTTTAGCATAAATGTAAACAGCAGCCTTTACCTCACTGTGATGCCAGATTTTGGGGTTTACAGTTTTAAAAATGGCTTGTTTAGGTACCCTTTAAACCCACAGCACTCACCGTGTACCTTGGGCTGTACTAACTGCAATATGTACCTCTGCATGAGATTGCTTACAATTGTAAATAGTCAGACCAATTGCTGTTATTTCTTGTATTTTTTTGTCTCTGTACTTGTGCACCCATACTCTGTAACTACCTTTCAGTGTTGTCCTCCTGTCAAGACATGGAACCTTTGAAAAAGAGCATTTTGCTCAGAGGTCATGTCCGAATAAAGAAATAAATAAATACAATAAAGTCAGGAGTACACAGAAGCTAAGCCCTCACTCACTCAGGGACACACAACTAGCAACAGCGGCATGGAGAAACTGCCAGTGCTTACACCATCAGCAGCCAAGCTCACCCACCTATCTGGTGTTAAAAAAAAAAAACTACCAAAATTAAAAGCAAAATAGTTATGCAAACTGGTGGTACATAACACAAGTTGGATATCTGGGTTTGTGAGCCGAGCCAATCCAGATTCCAATGCCCTGGGCTGGTGGAGTTTAAAGCATGATGTAGTGGCACTGTGTGCTGACCTGTGGGGCCAAACCTCAGGGGGAAGTGGGAGCTCATGATGTGGGTGCCTACACAGTGTTGCAAGACCCCCCTCCAGGTTGGTTGATCCCTGCACCAAGACAACCAGATCAGCAAGCATGCCTTGAGCCTCCCAGCTCAGCAAGACTAACTGCTGAACTTCCCAGAGACACACTTTTAAATAAATGCAATTAAGGACACCTGACTGAAGCACCTTCTCCTGATTTCCCAAGTGTACTGACACGTAACTTTTTTTTGGGGGGGGGGGTTTAATCATACAGTGTAAAAATAGTTTAGGCACATACTTTTTTCTACACAAAATATTTTGCTGTCAGAAAGGAGAGCAGTTGCATCAGCTGATTAAAGGGTTAGATGCAGAGCTATTGAACTTTAAACCTGACACCCCCGCCCCTGCCACCCAGCCCAGTTCCCCAAGTGGGCTGATACTTAGCTTTTTTGGTGTTTTCAATCATCCTGTGTAAACATTTAGGTGTGTACTTTTTGTACATAAAAACATTACTTTCAGGTTGGTGAGCAGTCATGTCAGTTCATTGAATGAAGGGTTAGATGCAGAGCAGTTAAACTTTAAACCTGACTCCCCAACCCCCGCTGCCTAGTTCAAGTCCCCAAGTGTGCTAATACTTTTTTTTTTAAATATCATTCAGTGTAATACAAATAATAAATACGTTTAGGCACATAGACATTAGACAATAGACATTGGTCCATGCCTTTGTGACCTCCCGCTTGGATTACTGAAACTCCCTTTACCTAGGGCTGCCGGGGGTTGATGTCCGCTGGCTGCAGCTAGTGCAGAATGAGGCAGCAGGGTTACTGCCTGGGCTTTCTCGATCTAGCCATATTACACCTGTACTGCATGAGCTGCACTGGCTGCCAGTGCGGTGGAGACCACCTTCAAGGTCGGTTTGCTGACCTATAAAGTCCTACGTGGACAGGGACAGTACTACCTGCAAGAGCTTCTGTGCCTCTATTGCCCTTCTCGACCACTCCGCTCCACTGACGAGGGATTGCTGGAGGTTCCCAGGGTTCGGATGTAGTCATCTGGTGCTCAAGTGTTTGCTTATGTATCCCCTACCCTGTGGAATTCTCTACCTCGTCCGGTTCGGGAGTGCCTTATGGTGGAAAGCTTTAAAGCCACACTGAAAATGTACCTATTCAGTCTTGCCTTTTGTAATGAGTAATAAATAAGGATGGATTTCAGTATTACTGTCTGCATTTTAACTATTTATGGCTTTATTTAATTTCAGTTACTTTTGTAAAGCACTTTGATTTTTTGAATTGTGTTAGAGAAATAAAGTTTATTATTATTATTATTATTATTCCTAAATGAAAACTGTGTTTTCAGGATGGAGAGCATTCCTCAGCTGATTGAAAGGTTGGAGGGAAACATGGGTGGCTACAACGAAGCAGCATGGGAGGTTTTCTTACTGATTCTGTAAGCAGCAGAGCAGAAAGAATGTGCAGCTCAGCAGCATCCACTGTAAGCTGCTGAAATCTTGGTGATTCCGTGCAGTGGTGTGCAATTTTCGTGTGGCACCAGTGGGAGAGCTGAAAATCTGCAAACCAATCAGTTTTCCATGATTTTTGCCATTTTTCTGTGAAAATGGAAAACTGGGGTTCTCGTAAATATTCATTGGGTACTTAAAAGTTTTTGATGAATCTTTTCCAGAACTCCAATGAAGACGGAAACAAAGGCACCCCATGAAGAAGAGAAATGTACTGTATTCCGATCATGCCTCAAGCAACTTTTTACATCATGTGGCATATGTCACAGTTATAATATTATTGAATTTTTGACTGATGATGTCATGATAAGACAGGGATCTATATAGAAACATAGACTTTGATGGCAGATAAGGACTGCTTGACCCACCCAGTCTGTCCATTTTCTTACCTATTGGATAAGCTGCAGATCCTAGTTAACCAACAACCCACTCTTTTTTTTTTCCCATAGGTACTTTATTCATTTTTTGTACTTTTGTCCTGGTCCCGACCCATGTGTCCCCAACGCGACACATGCATGTGGAGGCACGTGCACGTCACACCTTGCGGGATGCCCCACCCTACCAGTCACTCCATTACCATCTGCGCCAGCCACCAGACCTCCATCCGGTGGTGGCAGGACTACACTACCTGGGGGAGGAGAGCCAATGCTTGATCCTGCTCCTACCCTCCCCCCATACTGACACCCCAGCGACCCGAGGTTGTTCCCAAACCCGGGTCGCTGGTGTAGCAGGAGATGTGGCATCCAGCACCTCAACCCTCAGCACCACCAGGCCGGAATAACAGCCTACTGTTAACCAACAGACTACATCTTTTCTTATAATCCCAGCCCATTGCCTGTATTGCAATTATAAAAAAATATTGGCAAAGTCAGGCTAGCATATGCCATTCTGCATTTGGTAACATCCTGTTATTGTCTACTGTTGTTATATCTGGTTGCCTGATTTCACAGGCTTTGAGACTGTTTGATTACGTGCACATAGAAGGCATTGCAAGATCAGTGGCAAGGCCCTCAGTTTTCTGAGGCTCTGCAGTATATGGCATTTGCTGCAGAAATCAAGGCCAGCCAAAGAATCTGAGGCTTGCTGCAGAAATTACACAGAAACTGCCCCAGTAAGTTAGACTAAGATTGCCCCCACTCCTTTCCCTCAGTTACTCTGCCTGCTTGTAGCTTTATAAGAACCTAAATTCACTCCCAACCATCTCAGCTCCTCAAACCCTCCTCAGCCAGCCTTGAGAGCATGTTTGAGTTACCCTATGCTTTTTATATTGCCACCCTTTTTTGGTGGAAGCCTGCATGATGATCCATTGCCTTTTCCTGTCACTGCTAGTGGGCCAGAATACTTGTTCCTCATCCCAGTAAGGGTTTCTGGGGCCCACATGAAGCCATTCGTGAATCCTTGTTCCCCTCCACTAGAAGTCCCAAGGATCTCTACCATCCTGGGAAGCAAAGACCTGTCCTTTGTGGCCCTCACGCTGTGGTACAAACTCCCTGCCTCACTCCGCTCACTTGACTTGCATCTTACCCTTAAAACTCCTCTCAAAGCCTGGCTACAATCTGAAGCCAAATGTTCAAGCTTATCTGCGTAACTATAATGCAAGTCCTCACCCTTACTACTGAATGTTACCCTCCTTTCCCCAGGAAGAGCGAGCCATTCAACAACTCGCACCCTCCCCTCTCTCTCTCTCTCTCTCACTCTTTGCACTTATTCCTTACTTGTTATGGCATTGTACTTTTTTTATGGTACCTGCATTCACTGGACTGTTTGATAATTGTATCTCACTTGTACTCCTGAAATACAAAATGTATTGCGTAACTTCACGTATTGTATGCCTTGTGTACAATGCATTTTATCCTATTTTCTTTCTTGCAGTTATGCGTAGACACCTGCCTTCCTTATATCATGTAGACTGTGTCATATGTACTTTCATGTGCCATCTCCATGGCCCGGGTCATGCCTGAAAATAGTCCACTGGATCAGTGTACTTGCCTGGTAAACAAACCAACAAATAAATAAATTACAAAGCAGGGATCCAGCATTTGGGCTCAGCAGTAATAGGAAGCAGCAGAGGATCATTTTACAGCACTGGACTGGATAACGACATAAATTTAAAACAAAGCCACTCAACGGCACTCTCAAGGTTGGTTAGAAAGGTGGTACTGTAGGATCGATGGGAGGAGTAAGTTTCATCTTTTTTAAAACCATGAGAGGGCTCTGGAGACTAAATGCAAGGTCTTCAGTTTACCATGGTTCTGTGGCTGTGGAAAACTGCAGAATTCACTGCTTATCACAGAAGTTGCAGCCCTGAGCACTGGTACATCAACAAATAAGACACCAGTTGCATAAAAAGCGGGCAGCACTGTTTCCCTGTTTATGTGCATGTCTAAGCAAGTCAGACTGAATGCATTTTCACTGTGCACACATCAGGCACTCATGCTGGGCTCCTAATGTAGTAAGCTCCCTCCTCATGTATTGCGCCCTCCCAGTATGAGCGGGATCTGTTGTAATGAAGAAAACGGTCTCTCGTAGTCTTTTTTTTAACATACTTGAAAATAAAATAAAAAAATGTCCATCAATGTCTTTTTCAGCCTGCCCTGAGTCCCTCACCCCCTCCCTGCACCCCCACTCTGCACCCACCACCCCACACACTCCCTACTCGTCACTCATTTAAAACCCATCCAACTCCATAGATGTTCTGTGATGGAAACACATCTTCCTCCTGGAACTGCAACTGCAAACGGAGGAGACAAGGTAAGTGCAGTCAGTGTATTGAACTTCTACTCATAGCTTGTTTAATATGGCCTTTTTTGAATGTTTCCTTATGAACAAGGTAAGTGAAATTTTTCAAATCCAGCCCAAAGGTTGATTTTGCAGTCGCTCTGCAAAATTGCCTTTCAAGTGGGATTTGAAAATTTTCCTCTACTGGGTTCATGAGGTGGGGTTATAAAAAGACTATGTTGAAAATTTGGTGAAGAAATATGGTAAAATTGGCAAGTTATTAGTGAACATTGAAATATTCAACGTTCACTCCTAACTTCACTATTTTCAGTATTTATCCACCAAATTTTCACATGGCCTTTTGGGACCCACAATATGAACAAGCTAGGTGACACTTTTTAAATCCAGTCCAAAGGGTCATTTTTGCAGTTGCTCCACAAAATCACCTTTCAAGAGCACCTTTCCCGGTTTTTAAAGTTCTGCCTCAAAACTTACCATATGATGGTTATGGGTATCCTTGTGTAAGTGCACAGCTCAGTTGTTCAGGATGGAGTTGCATTTTGATGTTTTTCTGCATTTTAGTTGAACCACACGTCAGTGTCCAGCCGCTGAGTTTCTGTATATTTTCAGTGCCTGGGAGCGCTCCTGTGACATCACTTTATGAAGCGCTGCCCAGTGTGGTTTTCTTTTTGGAGTGCTGCTCAATCCAGAGATCAGAAACAGAGTATTGAAAGTGTTCTCTTAGTAAAATTATTTTGTTATTGCGACTGAGAGCTGCTTTTTGTTGAGGTCTCCTTCTAAAGGTGTGCAAATATCTTCAGCTTTGCTCGCCCCTGCCCTGCCAGTCATGACAGGCTGCAGCATGTTCTCTGTGCCAAGGGAAATCCATGAGTTGAGAGTAGTTGAAGTGCTTTCCTAATAAAGAACATTCTGCTGCAAAAAATGGAGTGCTGATTCATGTTTTTCACTTGCTGTCACTGTGGAACTTTTTCCCAATTTTGTCACCCCCCCCAAAGAGGTGTCACAATCCCCTTCTTGTTTTGTTTGACGTGCAAGTGGATACCAAATTTTATGCCAGTTTTCATCATTGAATAAAGATATACATACACATAACTATATAATACGTGTATGTATGTGTGTATGTGTATATGTATATATAGATATATATTCATTGTGAAAAACTTTGTTAATGCATCAGTTAGAGTTCATATTAAAGCGACAGAGAAGTATGGAAATGTGGTGTTAGGGTTCTCAACCCTAACACCTCTCCGCACCCCCCCCCACCCAGGGTTCAGTTCTGGTGTTGCATGAAATTTGGTATGGATAATCTCTATGGGTATGTCTGCTAACATGACACATTTTGTGTGAATCCATTGAATGGCTGAAAAGTTATCAAAGTTGTCAAATCCCTAAATTTGCTATTTCTTTGTTGACCTGGATCTCAGAAATGGCTTTTGGTATTGGTATTTCAGGGTACAAAGCATTTGTGCCATAGATGTGCCTTTTGAAGGTTTGGTGAAAAAATATTAATCCATTCAAAAGTTACTAAATTTTGAAATTTCCCGTTATTTCCAATGGGAAAAGATAGATGTCCAGCACAGAAGTAATTTTTGTATGCGCAGGAGGTACTCTTTGTGTAAGTTGGATTACTTTTTCTATTGCATGAGGTAGTACGTTCACAAGTATCAACTGTTTCGTTACTGGAGTTGGTTGTGTGTAGGTTTGACAATTTGTAATGTGCGAAAGTAAGTGGGTGAAAGTTTCCCACATAGTATACTTAATGCATACAGAGATTATTGAGTGAAGTAAAATAAAGTGGTATGTATAAACATCTGGTGCTGTAGAGGATAAGGTGCAGGCCGTGACTCAAAAGGTTCATGCAAATCCCTTAAATGGTTAAAAAGTTATAACAGTTCAAAATTTCAGCTTTAACATAGAACTGTGCAGTCACCCTAACTATACTGACGCTGCCCCACCAGTATGATATATACATATATATCCATTACAAAAAACTGTGTTAATGCACCATTAGGGTTGCAAGATCAAAAGTAGGGAAATTCAACCTTAGGGTTGACAAGAGTAACACCACACTCCACTGTGCATGCAGGAACAGGCATGACAGATGTGTTTTGGCATTTTGAACCCCAATGCTCACCCCTTTGTCCTATACTATACCTATCTTAAGTTACTCATGGGATGGGGTGAGCATTAGGGTTCATAATGTCAAAAAACATCCATCATGCCTGTTCCTGCATGCACCGTGGGGGTGTTGTTACCCTTGTCAACTCTAAAGTTGAATTTCCTTACTTTTGTTCTCGCTACTCTAATGGTGCATTAACACAGTCTTTTGTAATGAATTTCCTTCCTTTTTGAGAAAGTGTAATGTAAATGGTATGTGCTTGTGCCCTCTGGACCCTGCAGTCCCTTCACGCTGCCATGAATATGTAAGGGCCCTGTGCTACCAAATATCCATAACTGTAGAGACATTGTAATGAACCCTCATGTCCCTGTGGGAGTGCAGGGCCCCAGCACTGCATAATGGCATGCCCCCCACTCCAATTATTTGCATAATGGTATGCATATGTGGGAACGTGGGCCCTCTGGGCCCTGTGCTTCCATTTACACATGAGTACAGAGACATAATGCAGGCCTAGAGACATGAAAAGGAACCCTTGTAACACAAATTTGGCAAAAATGTCAGTAACTGAAGCAAGTATGGGAAAAATTCCACTGCTGTTGTAATCATGACTTGGAAACCTCCACACATGCTTAGGCCACCCAAAGGTGTACTTTCGTCGAGACACAGGTCAGGAAGCACAGGAAAACCAGGAGCAGTTGCAGAATTCACCAAAATATTTATTTACACTAGCAGTAACATAAAAAAATAAACTTGTTCAGTATAGCTATTTACAAAGGCAAAATAGAATAGAGAAAATCCATCAGAGTTTTCCTTCGATCTCTGTGTCCTTTTCTCTTCCAAACAGTTGCAGCTCAGCTCTCTTATAAGTCCTTCCAACCCCCACTCGTAACAAGCATCCTGTTCTTGTATGTTTCAGGCAGGTGCAAGGCAGGAACACAGTGTGCCTAAGCTGAGGCCCCATTTCCACAGCTTTTGCAAAAGGCTTAAAAATTGAACTCAGGTAACCTTTTGAGTTCCCAATAGCATTTTGCAATCATCTAAAAAATATAATTATATACATTTCAACAGTAACACTACATATTTTCTAAACAAAAGGGATCCCAACATCAGTTACATTTCCACATAATGATTTGCATATATTTTTATATCAGCAGATATGCAAGGAAGAAAAAGACAGACAGCAAGGGAAGAGTGAGGGACAATGAGAGGCAAAGAATTGCGAGACTGTCGGGGTGATCAAATCCTAGGTCTCATGGCAAAACTTGGTTGCGCACCCAGACAGACAAGAGACAGGAAAGGGGAAAATAAAACAAATCCTTGCATTTAAACACTTTCTCCATAAAAACTGGAACAGGGTCCTATTCTACCCTGTCACATACACCCCTCTCCTTAAGAGGGAACCTGTTTTATCAGACAGATTTCCAAAACTTTCCACCAATTCTCAATTAACATTTGCTACTAACTTTCAGAAATTAAGCACATATGCATCATCCTTTTTTCTATAACAGTACAGCAAACAGTAAAGTTCAAACCCATACATTTGGTTTTCAACCTTCAGAACCCTCAGTTCCTGAACCACATCTTGACAAAAAATCAGCATTGCTATTCTCTTTACCAGATTTGTGTGCCACCGTGAATTTAAATGGCTGTAGTGCCAGGTACCACCTTGTGATTCTGGAATTTTTATCTTTCATTTGGTCAATCCAACAGAGAGGATTGTGATCTGTTATAAGTTCAAAGTCAGTTCCTAGCAAATAAAACTTAAGGGACTCCATGGTCCACTTTGCTGCTAAAGATTCCTTTTCAATGGTGGAGTACTATTTCTCTCTGTCATGTAACTTCCTACTTATGTACAGAATAGGATGTTCTTTCCCATCTATATGCTGACTCAGGACTGCACCTAGGCCTACCTCTGATGCATCTGTTTGTAGCAAAAATAGTTTCTCAAAGTCTGGGCTTCTTAATACAGGGGCTGAACGTAATGCAGCCTTTAATGGCTTGAAAAACTTTATCACACTCTGAGGACCATTTCACATTATTTGGGAATCATTTCTTTGTGAGTTTAGTGAAGGAAGTAGCTAACTCAGCAAAGCTAGGAACAAATCTTCGATAATAACCAGCCAGCCCTAAAAATGACCTGACATGTTTCTTTGTTTTAGGAATGGGCTGTTAGCTACAGCTTCTGTTTTAGAAATTTCTGGCTTAACATCTCAATTTCCCAACACATAGCCCAAATAACTGGTTTCCTGCATGCCTAATGCACATTTGGTAGGATTAATAGTCAGGCCAACATTTTTGATAGCTTTGATAACTGCTCGTAGGTGTTCCAGGGGGCTTTTCCAGTCTGGACTGTACACCACGACATCATCCAGGTATGCAGCACAATAACCAGTGTGAGGGCATAAAATGACATCCAGGTACCGCTGGAATGCAGCTGGCACACCATGTAAACCAAATGGCATGGTGGTAAACTGATAGAATCCAATGGAAGTGGCAAATGCAGTTTTGTCTCTGGATCCTTTAGCTAAAGGTATTTGCCAATAACCCTTGGTGAGATCGAGAGTACTGATGTACTTTGCACTTCCCAGTCTGTCCACCAAATCATCTATTCTGGGCACAGGATAATGGTCAAATTCTGACACTTGATTAAGTTTCCTAAAATCAAGGCAGATTCTAACACCCCTTTCTTTTTTGTTTACAATTACCATTGGAGATGACCAAGCACTCCTTGACTCCTCTGTGATACCCAATTCTTTCATGTTTTGTATTTCCTTAACCACGTCAGCTTTTAACCATTCTGGTAACCTGTAAGTCTTTTGCCTAATAGGATGAGCATTCCTTGTCCCTATAACATGCTCAACCTCTTTTGCTCTGCCTGGTACTGTTGCGAAAGTACTGTTAAATGTCCTTAGCACATTATGAATGTCTGCAGTATGTTCTGAGGTTAAGGAAACATTCACCTTAATAGCATCAGCAGTTACAGTTTGTTCCAGTCTATCGTAAGCTACATCAATATCTTCTTACCAGTTTCTGGTAAAACTAGCAAAGCAGCTTTTGGCATTTTTTCAACCCATTTCCTGAGTAGGTTAGCATGGTATATCTTAGTAGGATTTTTCCTGTCAGGGGTCTCAATCTCGTAGTTAATGGTGCCAGTACGTCTAAGCACTCCATAAGGCCTTTGCCACTTCATTAATAGTTTATTTTCTGTGGTGGGTAACAATAGCAAAACCTTTTCACCTGGCTCAAAAACTTTTTCTTTTACCCCATGATCATAATATACCTTCTGCTGGTTTTGGGCCACTTCCTGATTGCTGTGTACAATTTCAGCATATTTTGCCAGCTTCTTTCTTAGGGCACACATATAAAATGCTATAGATTATTTCTGAGTGGGGTTATCGTCCCACGTTTCTTTTATCACATCCAGTGGCCCTCCTGGCTGCCTACCATACAGCATTTCAAATGGTGAAAACCCTGTTGATGCTTGTGGCACTTCTCTGTAAGCAAAAAGTATGTATGGCAAGTATTGGTCCCAGTCTTTCCCTTCCCCTTTTACAAACCTTTTTAACATGCGTTTAAGGGTTTGGTTAAAATGCTCAACAAGACCATCTGTCTGAGGGTGATAGGGGGAGGTTCTTATGGCAGTGATACCTAGTAGTCTGTACAGCTCCTTAAATAATGCAGCACCAAAATTACTGCCCTGATCAGTAATCATTTCTTTAGGTATGCCCATTCTGCTGAAAATTTTTGCAAGCTCTGCTGCCACTTTTGAAGCTGTGTCAGTACACATTGGAACTGCTTAAACATAGAAACATAGAGGTTGATGGCAGATAAGGACTGCAAGGCCCATCCAGTCTGCCCATTTTTTTCTGCCTTATGAATGCACCATAGGCCTGTACTCTGTCAATGGCCTATCTATTCATACTCATCTGTATTGCTCCCTTATGCCTATCCCATGCCTTTCTGAAGCCCTGCACTGTATTCATATTCACCACTTCCTGAGGTAGGCCATTCCATGCATCCACCACCTTTTCTGTGAAAAAGAACTTCCTCACATTATCCCTAATTGGCCTCCCTCAATCTCATGCTGTGTTCTCTTGTCCTGCTATTTTTCTTATATTGAAACATGTTAGATTCTTTCACCTTGTTAATGCCCTTAAGATGTTTAAATGTTTCGATCATATCACCTCTCTCCCTCCTTTGCTCTAGGGTATACATATTGAGCTCCATTAATCTGTCCTCATATGTTTTCTGATGCAGTCCCTGCACCATTATGGTTGCCCTTCTCTGGTCTGCCTCCATTTTGTTAATATCCTTGTGCAAGTGCGGCCTCCAGTACTGCACACAGTACTCCAGTTGAGGCCTAACCAGTGTCTTGTAAAGAGGGATTATTACCTCCCTCTTATGACTTGCGATACCCCTACTAATACACCCCAACATCCCTCTAGCCTTACCTACTGTTTTAGTGGTCTGCTTGGATGATTTCAGATCATCTGTGATGATGATGCCCAAGTCTCTTTCTTTCCTTATGATTGCCAGCAACTCCCCTCCCAACCTATAGGTGGCTTCAGGGTTTCTCTTCCCTATATGCATGATCTTGCACTTCTTTGTGTTAAACCCCAGTTGCCACTCTTCCAACCATTTTGACAGTTTATCCAGATCTCTTCTCATTCTTCCCACCCCAGCTGGATCATCTACTTCGTTACAGATCTTGATGTCATCTGCAAAATGATAAACCTTATCCTCCAGTCCATCTGCAATGTCACTGATGAAGATATTGAGAAGGACTGGTCCCAGAACTGATCCCTGAGGTACTCCACTTGTGACTTGCATCTCTTCTGACTGTATATTGTTTACCACCACTCTCTGTTTTCTGCCCGTCAACCAGTTTGCCACCCAGTTGACCAACTTCTGACCCACCCTGAGCCTACCCAGCTTATTAATCAATCTTCTGTGTGGAACACCATCAAAAGCTTTGCTGAAGTCAAGGTAGGTGACATCAACTGCACCCCCTTGGTCCACCACTCTTGTTACCCAGTCAAAGAAATATATGAGATTAGTTTGACAGGACCTTCCTGTTGTAAACCCGTGCCATCTTGGATCCTGTGCTCCTATGGATTCCAGGTGTTACACTACCCTTTCCTTAGGGAGTGTCTCCATAATCTTGCCCACTACTGAGGTAAGGCTGACTGGTCTGTAGTTCCCTGCCTCCTCTCTGCTACCACTGTTATGGAGCGGGATCACATGGGCCCTTCTCCATTCTTCTGGGACCTCTCCTGTGCTCAGAGACTCACTAAACAGTTCTGATAATGGCTCTGCTAGTTCCACGCTTAGCTCCTTTAGTACCCTGGTATGCATGCCATCAGGTCCCATTGCCTTGTCCACCCTGAGCTTATCAAGCTCTTGTAGGACCCTTTCTTTTGTGAAGGGACTAATGCACACCTCCCTCCCCCCCATGTCCATGGTGCTGAGTTGTGGGCCCTGCCCTACCTTCTCCTCAGTAAATACGGAACAGAGGTATCTATTTAGGATAGATGCTTTTCCTTGGTCCTCCTCCACACACTCCCCCATATCTCCTTTGATCTTAGCAATACTCCCTCTGGACTTTCTCCTTTCACTAATGTAGCTATAGAAAGTCTTGTCCCCTTCTTTTACTGTTCATGCTAGTGTTTCCTTGGTTTGGGACTTTGTCTGCCTTACTGCCTTCCCTGTTTCCCTTAGGGAAGTTTGGTATGCCCCCCATCTTCATCTCACTACATTCCCTTATATTTCCTGAAGGCCAGCCTTTTGGTTCTGAACTTTTCTGCTACTGTTTTTGAGAACCAAAGTGGTTTCCTACTTCTTTTGCTCTTGCATTTCTCTATAACACAGTGGGATGTTGCTTCAAGTATTGCATCCTTAATGCTTGCCCACTTTGTCTGTACCCCCTCACCTATATTTCTTCTTGCCAATGCTAGCTTAACTCTGTTGGCCATCTTATCAAAGTCAGCTCCTCTGAAGTCCCATATGTTTGCCTTGGAATGGGATGGGATGATTTAGTTCTACTGGCCAAATTGAACCATACCATGTGATGGTCACTGGCCCCCAGGTGACCCTCTACCTGGAGATCTGTGATCCTTTTCCCATTAGTCAGTACTAGATCTAGGATAGCCCTGTCTCTTGTGGGTTATTGTACCAGTTGTTTGAGGCCCTCCCCCTGCAGGGAATCCACTATGTGTCTAGTTCTGGTGGATGTTCCTGCTGGTATTGATTGATCTGTATCTGGCATGTTGAAGTCTCCCAGTATCAGAACCTCCCCTTTGGCTGTCATGTTTTGTATATCTTCTAACGATAATGTGTCTATGTCCTCTCCCTGGTCTGGAGGCCTGTAGACAACTCCAGTTCATATGGCTGTCCCATTTCCTGTTATTTTATTTAAACTTTTGTTTTCCAGGTAGTTATATGAGCCGAAGCCCTTTTTCATATATGACCCAGGGCATAGCCAAAGATATTAACAGCATTACAAACATAGCCATAGATACATAATGTAAATACAAACTTTTTAAAACATGAAATCAATTATAACAAGTACAGCACATTTGTTCTTGATAAAATTGTTTTTAACCTGTTTTGAAGGAGACATGACTAGACATTTCACGTAACACTTTTGGGAGATTGTTCCAGCTCCTAGCTGCACAAACACTTAGAGCATGACCCCCCATAGTAGTCCTAACCTTAGGAATAACCTAGGAAAGGTTATTTGAGGATCTTAGGGGTCTAACTTCTGCTTTATACTCAAATAATGACAACAAAGGAGATGTGTCTCCTAACCGTAAGGTTTTGTCAACCAGTGACAATAAGCTAAATAAACTGTTTCCAGGGTGACCCATAGTTCGTCTGGCTCTTTATGTGTATTCTGAATTTCTGTAGCTTTGATATTTTCATTGACATAAAGGGCCACTCCCCCTTTTTGCACCTTGGTCTCTTCTGAACAGTACATAGCTTCTGGATATCGAGTAGCATAGTTGCATACTACCAGGATAAATCTATTACCCTTTTTACTTTTGTCTATAGGACCAACCACATCCATTGAATTTTTCTCAGAAGGCACATCTGTCAAGGGTAGGGGCACCAGGGGCACCTTGTCTTTTCTAGTGACTGGGGCTATTTTCTGGCACTCAGCACAGGAATTACGAAGAGCAGCAACATTTTCATGAATTCCAGGCCAGTAAAATCTACACAGCAATCTAGCAAGGGTGTGATCCCTCCCTGAGTGACCAGCCATAGGGACTATCATGTGCTATTTGTAACAACTCTGTTATACTGAGTCTAGAATGGTAGGAGACTAAAGGTCCATATAAACCGTTCCCCACTTTAGTGGGTACATTTTACCCTATTTGTTATTATCCATTATACAATGGCAAGAAAGAATCCTGGTCTTTGATTGGTCAGTCTGGGACTGGACCCGTTATGTTATCCCAGCACAACATCACAGGTCAAGACTCAGCCTCACTGTGAACCCATTTGGCTGCCCACCATGATAACCATTAGTTACTCTTTTTTGCATCTTCTCTTAAGAAACAAAAATATTCTTCCACACTAACAAAAACATTCTTTAAAATTATTTTTTTTATTCTGTATTACAACAAGCCTTTGTATGATAGCAATAATGCCCTCCAGGGTGTGTGTTGTGCTGGGATAACATCACACCTCAGGTATTGGACGCACTCACCTGTGGCCTCGTGCCCAACCACCTGAGGCGTGACATTATCCCAGCACAACACACACCCTGTTGGGCATTATTGCTTAATTCAGCTATCCTTTTAAATTCTGCTGCTGATTTACTGTCAGCAATCTCTTTTGGTAAAATGTTCCAGAATCTCCCTGTCCTGTTTTTGAATGAATGAAAAACCTTATTTTTCTTTACTGTTTCTAATTTAATCTGCACCCCATGTCCTCTCAGCCCCTCTGGTTTATCTTGCATTATTAGACCTATCTCTTCTCTTAGTTCTTTATCCCTTATAATTCCAAAGAGAGTCAATAGGTCTCCCTTTAATCTCCTCTGTTCCAAGGTGAACAGACCAGTCCTCTCAAGTCTCTCCTCACATTAATATCTACCCATGGTCCCCATCATTCTGGTGAATCTCCTCTGCACCGTCTCCACCTTTTTTATTTCACCTTTGGTATATCTGTATGGACTCCAGAGTTGTGATCCAAAATCCAAATGTGGTGTCACATATGATCTATATATTGGCAGCAGACACCCTATGGATTTATTCATTAAACTTCGTTTGATTTTCCTAATCATATAATTAGCCCTTTGTATGATCTGAGTTCGTTGCTTAATGAAAGTGAGCTTGTTGTCAATAAGTACCCCACAGTCCTTCTCCTCTTCAGCTTCTTGCAGTTCCTCCCTATTTAAACTATATTTATTCCTAGCATTGTTTCTCTCCAAATGCATTATTCCTGATTTTTTAATATTAAATTTCATTTTATTCCGAATTGCCCAATCTTCAGTTCCCTTAAGGTCCATTTTTAGTACCCTATGTTGTTCCTCATAACCCACTGGGCCACCCAATTTAATGTTGTCTGCAAATCTGACAACCTGACTTGTAATAGTTTGCTGTAGGTCACTGATATATAGAGAAAACAATATTGGCCCCAATACGGAGCCCTGTGGGACGCTACTTTCCACCTTTATGTTGTCAGATAATTCCCCAGTTATTCTCACTCTCTGAGTCCTATTACTCAACCAGTTCTATATACATGGATAATATAGCTTAATCCATGTAATACTTCATCCATTCAGCCCTATCTTTATTATTTTCCTAATTAGGTTGTCTTGTGGCACTTTATCGAATGCTTTATGGAAGTCCAAAAATATAATGTCAGTCAGTATATTCCTATTATCTGTTTCCACAATATTTTTATAGAAGTATAAATGGTTTGTGATGCATGCCGTTTTTCTTAAATCCATGCTGCTTCCTATCATTGAATCCCAAAATTTCCAGGTTTTCCTCTATCCTTTTTTTTAATATACTTTCAGCTACCTTCTCCAGTACAGCAGTCAAACTCACAGGTCTATAGTTTGCCATATGAGTTTTATTTCCTTTTGTAAACAATGGTACCACAAAAGCCTGTTTCCAATCTCCTGGAATCTTGCCAGTTGTAAAAGACCTATTAAATATCTGAACTAATATCTCTGTTATCAATGGAGCTAGTTCACTGATGTATCTTAGATGCAATAAATCTGGTCCTGCTGACTTGTATGGTTTCAATTTATTTATTAAATCTTTTATCTCTTCCTTTGTTGTCAATAGGTTTATTAAGTCATCCTTCACTTCGACTTCTTTTACATTCCCACTTTTTTCAAATACATTCCCAAAAAAAATAATTTAAGGCATCAGCCATCTCCTTTGGTTTCTTCAGTCCCGTGCCATCTTTATTTAGTGACCCCACACCCTGCTTAGCCTTCCTATTTTGATTAATGTATCCATATAAACCCTTACCATTGCCCCTTCTATAAGCTAATGATGCTTCTGTTTTCCTTCTTTCTTTTCTAATGATGTTTTTCACCCTCTTCAAACAGATCTTATAGTTCATAATAGCCTCGTCCATCGCTGTTTCCTTCATTTTATCAAAGGCCTTCTTTTTTTGTAAACAGACTTTCATCACCTTATTTGTACTCCATAATGGTGTTTTCCCTCTCCTATTGTACATTTTTTTGTTGGGTACATATTTACTTTCTAAAACTAATAGTTTAGCCTTCAATTCTGTCCACATTTGGTTTGCATTTTTTCCTTCGAAGCTCTGTTTCCAATTCCATTTTTTTATTTAATCTTTTATTCTGTTAAATTGGCCCTATTGTAGTTCTTAGCCACTGTTCTGCCTCTTATGTATTGTAATTTCTTTTTTACCTGAAACTCTATAATATTGTGGTCACTACTTCGCAACTGTTCCCTTATTTTTATTTTGTGGATAGTGTCCCTGCAATTAGTTATTAATGAATCCAAAATGTTTTCTCCTCTTGTCGGTTTGTAAATTAACTGTTCCATACCCAACATATCCATCATTTGTATGAATTTCCTACTATTTGCATTTTTTTTATTACAGTTCCCCAATCTATATCCGGGTAGTTAAAATCTCCTGTGATAACTACATCTCCCTCTAGGGCCATCTGCTCAGTTTCATTTCTAAGCATGTTATCCATTTTTTTACTACTTTTCAGTGGTCTATAGTATAGTCCGAAGAAAACTTTTTTATCAGCCGCTCCTGCTACTTGTATCCAAAGAGATTCTATTTCTTCATTAATATTATTACACTGGCAGCTTTGTATATCATCTCTGACATATATTGCCACACCTCCATCTTTCTTATGTTTTCTTGTTTTTGAATATAAATTATAACCTTCAATATTCATATTCCATGTAATTTCTGTATCCCACCATGTTTCTGTCACCATACATATATCTATATTTTCATTGATTAGCTTAACTTCCAGCTCCACCTTCTTTTTATAAAACTTTATTTATTGTTTTAGTTCCAGTCGAACAAGATACATACAGTTTACATACAACCATATAACATATCTATTAGTCATATAGTTTTCATAGGCAATTTCATTTACTCAATTACTGATTCAGCTATCTAGTGGCAGAGTTAAGTGCATACACATTTCATCATTCTGGTTACATATGTAAGTCACCTTGCCTTCTATCATATAATTAGGAAGAGACCAGCGTTGTTTCTCGTTTACTTCATTTACCATCTAACTAAAAGACTAGGGATAAACTGGGTCTGTAATACCTAGGTTCCAGTATATTTCATATATTCCTGGATTTTCTTTGTGAGATCTGGTCTAGTCTCATGGAAGCTCACATTGTTAAGGAATAAAGTCAGGTCTCTCTCCCGCCATGTATAAAACCCAGCGTCGCCATAGAATTTCAAACTGAGGTAATCTTTTGTTCAAGGAGGCCGTTAACGCCTCCATCCTGTATTCAGTATATTAATTATAATCTCTTGCCATTTGCTTAGGGTGGTAGGGTTTTGGGTCAGCCAGTTTTTAGTTATGGCCTTCTGGGCTGCTAAGAATGTTATTTTCAGAAACTTAATTGTAAGTGGGTCTCTAAGTTCCTTTGGTATCTCTAGGAAGAAGTAACAGGAGGGAGTCAGTATCAGTTCTGGGTCAATTATTATTCTTAGAACTTGTTGCAGGTCATGTAGGAAGGTGGAAAGCGCAGAGCAGCCCCACAACATGTGTACATATGTTGCTTGTGTATGGCCGCAGTTCCTCCAACAATTTGAGGAGCTGCTGCCTAAGAACTTCCCCAGGATCACTGGGGACCGAAAATACCTGATAAAGATTTTCCAGGAAAATTCCTGACAGCTGACAGCTGACAGGCCCCAGTGTATTTTAGTTTGAGCCCATGTCCACATTTCTTCTGAAATCTAACTCCCTATATCAAGATCCCACGCCTTTTTTATGGAGTTTGTGGTATCACCTTTCCATAATAACAAGTCTTGGTAAAGGTTGGAGATAATATGTGTCCTAATGGGAACACCTTCTATCGCTTTTTTAAGGGTAAAAGCAATCCGGGGGGTGATGAGGTCCCCAAGCTACATTCTGTGAGAAGACTTCTAACATAATTTCTAATTTGAAAGTATCTAAATCTATCTTGCCAGGGAATTTCATATCTGTTAACTAGTGTTTCAAAGGGAACAATCTCTCCCTCCTCTGTGAAGTGCCATACTAAGTGTAAGCCCCTTGCTTCCCACCTCCTAAACCCTACATCCCATGCACCGGGGAAAAAGGTATCCAGGTATGGGATGGATATTAGCAGACATCTCCAGTTGCTGGTTCTTTTGTCTTTCAAGATACCGTTCCACATGTCTAATGTGAGGGCTGTGAAGGGATTCTCCACCTGACCTGTGTGAGGTCTCTTCCCCTGTCTGAGGAGCGAGCTGTTTAAATTAAAGAGTGCCCCTTCTTTGAGTTCCAGATTCTTCCATTTTGAAATATATAGGCGGTCTAACCAGTACATGATTGTCCATAACTGTGCAGCCTGATAGTATAGCTTCAGATTAGGTAATGACAGACCTCCCTCTCTTTTCAGAATCTGAAGAACCGAGAACCTAATCCTAGGTTTATGTGGGCCCCACAAGAAACGGGAGACTGCCCTGTTAAGTGAATTAAAATAGGAGTCCAGTATTCTGATGGGATTTGTTTGGACCAAGTATAAAAGCTTAGGGAGGATTACCATTTTTATGGCCTCTACTCTCTGGGTCAGGGAGATGGGGATAGGAGCCCATTGCTCTAATTCCAACCTGATGTTCTTCAAGATTGGAGAAAAATTAAGTGTGAATAAACTGTCCACCTGGAATCCCAGTTGAATTCCTAAGTATTTGATATGGGTTAAGTCCCACCTGAAAGGAAACCTCTGTCTAGTTTGTTCTGATGGTTCATAATGCATTTTTAAGATCTCAGTCTTTGAAGTGTTTACCTTATATCCGTCCAGAAGACTAAATTCTGTTAAGGTTGCCCATAGGTGCTCTAATGATTTTTCTGGATCTCGAAGGTAAATTAGCAGATCATCTGCATAAACAGCAAGTTTATGTGTCCCCCCCCCAGTTCCCATCCCCGTGTCCCTTCATCCTGCCTCAGCGCTTGGGCTAACGGTTCAAGATACAGGGTGAAAAGAAGGGGAGAGAGAGGACAGCCCTGCCTGGTGCCACATTGCAGAGGTGTCGGGTGGGAGACTCTGCCATGTATTTTTACATAGGCTCTTGGTTTGGTATAGATCTTGTTTATGATCTTAATGAAGTCTTCTGAAAATCCAAATTTACCAAGAGTTAGATCCAGAAATTTCCATGCCACCCGGTTGAAGGCCTTCTCAACATCCAGACTCAGAATCATACATGAGGCCCCCGACCGAGCAGCATGGAACATTACATGCAGAGTTCTTTTAATATTGTCTTGGGTTTGTCTACCTAGAATAAAGCCTGTTTGATCATAGTTAATTAATTTAAGCAAAATCCCCTCTAGGCATTTCGCCAGTATCGAAGCGTATAATTTATAATCAATGTTCAAAACAAAAATGGGGTGATAAGAACCACATTGTGTAGTATCTTTTCCTGGTTTGGAGATACTCGAAATAACTGCATAGTTCCATGTGTCTGGTAAGACTTCCCCTAGTTGTGCTACTCTGCAGGTCCTCAATAGTGGGTTATTTATCTCTTTTATAAAGAATTTAAAGAATTCTGGGGTGTATCCATCCAGGCCAGGTGATTTCTTGGTTTTCAATCTCTTAACTGCGGCTGCCAGTTCTACTGGGGTTATAGGGGTATCTAAGGACTCTCTAATTTCCTGGGTCAGTTTTGGTAACCTTAACTTGTTTAAATAAGTTTCTATCTGTTCTCTGTCCGGGGAATGCTCTGACCTATATAGGTTTGTATACAACTCTCTAAACCCGGAAATAATTTTTTACAGGGATTTTACCAGATATCCAGACTTGGGATCTCTAATCTGTGTGATCGTGTTTTCTGCGGTTTGTCATCTGAGTCTGTGTGCTAAGAGGTGAGAAGCCCGATGACCGGACTCGTAGTACCTCTGTCTTAAACGCTGTAGTGCCTGCTCTTTTCTAATATCAATAATTCTCTGAATCTGTTGTTTAACTTTTTGAATATCCGACTGTACAGAAGCATTCCCCACTGCATCTTGGTTCAGTAGGGCCTACAACTGCTTTTGAAGCTGCTCTAGTTGTTGGTTTTGTTGTCATTTAAAATGAGCAGCAAATTTTAATACAATCACCCCGAATATCGTCTTGATAGTATCCCACAACACAGTGTCGGGTATCTCCATGGACTCATTGTCCTGTTGGATTTGTGTTAGTCTAGTCTTAGCCATATCTGTAAACTCTTTTAAATTTAGAAAATAATTGTTGAATCTCCAGAGGGATTGACCCCTTTTGGCCTTCCCACTCAGCCCCAATAGCAATTGAGCATGATCCGAAAGAACAGACGGGATATGTCTACATTCCAGGACCTGGCCTTGATGTTCTCCCGAGACCAATGTGTAGTCAATCCTAGCATATGAGCCATGCGGGTATGAGTAGTGGGTATACTCTTTTTTGTTTGTATTTTGGTTTCTCCAGGCATCTGTCCAGAATGCCCCCTTCAAACGTCTCCTAATTAATATATTAGCCGGGGTCTGTCTAAAGGCCTTCGCTTTGGATGTATCTTTTTGAACCCAAATCTGGTTTAAATCCCCACCTACCACTAGCACCCCAACATGGTATTCCGAAATCTTATGAAGCAAGGAGCAGATAACCTCTTTTGTAGAGCCCAGCAGTGCATATAAAGAGACCAGTGTGATGGGGTGCCCTCTAAGTTGCCCGAAAGTATAGCCAGACGGCCCTCGGGGACTATATAACTAGTAGTTATTTGGAATTGAGTTCCTCTGGAGACCAGTACAGCCGCTCCCCTTCTCCCCCCTCCCGAAGGAAGCCGCATCGATCTGGTCATAACCAAACTTCCCCAGTTTCTGGTGTTCAGATCTATTAAGGTGCATTTCTTGTAATAGAATAAAAGAGGGTCTCTCTCTTTTCAAGGTAGACATAATTTTGTATTGCTTTACCGGGTTATTTAGCCCGTTGACATTGTGGGAGATGATTTTAATCTCCTTACTATCCCCCATTTATGTGGAGGAGTTTATTGGACTCTAAATATGTGGGGTTTAACTCCCCCACCTCCGGTGATTTTTTTGACGCCTTCCATGATATTCCACCCCAGCCTTCCCTTGTACTGTTTCCTTGTCTCCCTATCAAATGCAATAAGCCCTGTTTCCCTTCTTGATATTTAAATACAGCTTGCCTATGTAACTGTCTGTTTATAACTCTAACAAGTAACCAAACTTCAGCACAAACATAACATAAAAATTCACATAACCCAGGAGGTGCCGCTAACTGAGCAACTCTTACCTCTTGGTAAACTTTATTTACAACGTGACTTCCAAGGTAGGGGAGCAGAGTATTCTGTTCCCTAGGAGATCGAGTAATCCATACTCGATTGGGAGGAAAAGGAGTCATATCAGATGCTCGTTCCTCCTGGACCCTATAGCAATTGGGTCCTTGCCAGATGATATGGCACATCACCATCAACAACACTCCTGCTGAAATGTATGATGTACATGGCATCATCTGGCCATGCAACGTTCGCACAGCCTCTGATGTTCCCATCCACCCTTTCACCCCCCCCATCCATATCAGATATTGTTTGTTACTTTAAGGCCCCAGCTAACTAGAGACCCTGTCAACTTGTTATGGATCTCATAGCCACAAGCTTACCCCCTGTCTCTATTTCCTTACTTCCCTTCCCCCCTTTCTCTCTTTAAACCAATAATGTAATTCTGAGAAATCTCCATTTCCCCATCAGGAGGTGTCTAGCAGCAATCTTATATGACTCTAGGCAGTTAACTTGATTGTACATACGGAATTGACTTAACCAGCATATGGTTGATGTCTGTTCAGCCTAAAAGCATCAATCTGTGAGAGGCATCCAGCTGCAACCGCTTTGGAGCATTCGTTCCACCATCACACTCCCCAACGGGAACGAGAGAGGGCCAAAGTGAGGGGCGCATTGGGGGGCCCCCGATTCTTTACCCTTAATTATAACTTAGCATCCCATGCCTCTTGCGAAGGTGCTGTCTCAGTAGGTGAGCTACTCAGCAGGCCTTTAATCCCACCTGTGTAGATCTGTGCTGTTACGGGGTTTCAGGAGCGTGTACCCCCTCCTTCCCCCCGTGCCAGGGTTGGATCGCCTCTTTTAAGCTGCAGCTTCCTACCCACAAGTAAGGATCTATCACCCATCAAAGGACAATACCCACACTTCAAGGGAGCTGCCACCCTGTAATCCGCCAAGGATCTGTGTTTTATTTCAGGTTCACCCCGTGACGTTGGTCCCTTAGTGCTTCACAGTTGCAGCGATGGGTGTTCCTCCAGTTTTCACTTTTAACCTTTCGCAGAGCAGTCCATCTTGGTGTCTTAAACCCCATAACTACATGCATTTATGTGGGAGCTAACCCATTTCTCTCCACTCCAGCTCACCTAATTGGTGAGTTGTATCCTGGAAGCCCATTCTTTGGTATATCAACCCCTATTTATTCCCACTTTGTCATTGTGTTAGGCAGTGAGATACCCCACACAATCCAGCGCTCCCTTGACAATTCCCCTAGGTTTGCGCTTTTATTCAGAGGGTGAGTATCCAGAAATATATCCCATACAGCATCGCATAAGAGATATCTCTCAGACGCTGGGGTGCTAATCAGTCTCGGGTGTCTAGTCTGCCATCTGTTGTGATCAAGACCCCTTCCGGTGAGTAATCCCCAGCGATCACCCGGAGCCCTCCTCCCAGTGTACCACCCTAAGCCATTCAAGCCTCTAGTGCCACTCTCGATGCATGTGTGCTCTTTCTCATTTCTAGGGGAAATCTAAACTGTATGAGATCCTTTACCTGAGGAGTATACCAGGCCATGGGGGGATCCTCACTGTCACCTTGGGCTCTGTTCGTCACTCAAGTTGAGACAGAGTCCCAGTTCCCATTCCCTATTACAGGCTTTGATCCGAGACAAATAAATATCTTTGTGATACCTTTTACTCACTATGAGAGTTCTCTTCCCGAGGGGCTAGGTAGGCCCATGTTTACTACGCATACGCTCTGTGTAGCTGCTATCGACCTCATGAATACAATCCATGCATCTCATAAACATTTGCAGGGGTCAGCAGCACGAGCAGCAAAGCAACTACCCCGCCCCCTCAGCGGCAATACTACACCTCAGCTTGGATCCTTATCTCAGAACAAAATCAGCCCAGCATACTATGCATCTGCCCCATTGCAGAATTCCCCATTTAACTTGTCCCCTGAATGTTCCTCTGCTGCTTAAACCTACCTCTTTCAATAACTCCAATGAGGTTAGGGGGATCAGGGTGGCCGCCATGTCACCAGCCCTCCATCTCCCTAAATAGGCGATCCACCAGGAACCCCCCCGCTCTCCCTTCCCCCACCGTCGACATTTCCCAAGTCAGTGATGTCTATGTTTAGGACAGCAGTGTCTGGTGAATTATTTTATACAGACTAGGAGAGTCATTAAATCAATAAAGCTTTAGAAATTCAGTATGTCTCTGCGGGGAAGGAGCGTCTGGAGGAGAGGCCCACTAAAAAAGCATAGACCTCGCCGAGAGGATCTCTTCTTCAGGTATCTGGTTGTTTTTCCTGCAGCAATTCCTCAGAGTTCTGGGAGTGTGTTAGCTTAAATAAAATTTTTTTAATATTCTGCAAGGTAGTGCTTGCCACCTTTTTCCCTGCTAGGTTAAGCGTTCTAAGGCAGCTTTTACACAGGGTTCTGTAGAACAGGGGGCATCTCTCTACGTCTGGGAGCCATCAGGACTTCATGCCCTTTTTTCTGAATGCCTGGAGAGCCTCTTCGGCTGTATGATAAACCTCGGTTCCAGATTCCCAACACACTCGTAGTCGCAACGGATATGGTGTCTGGAATTTTACCTTCATTTCTTTCAGTCTCCTCAATAGAGGTGCGTATACCTGCCACTGCTGTTGTATCAGCTGGGGGTAATCCTGATCGAATAGTAGCCGGGCACCGTTGTATTCTACCTGGCCCTGCTTCCATGCTGCCCTTAGGATCTTCTCTTTATCTCAGTAACTCGAGAATTTTACTACTATTGAACAAGGCCTGGCTGTAGTTGAAGTTGGCTTGGGTACAAGTGCCCGGTGCGCTCTTTCGATCCTGAAAGCAAAGGCCTGTGGTAGATCCAGCACATGGCGCAGTAGGTCTTCAATAAATTCACTCATTTCTCCAACCTCAGCTGACTCAGGTAGGCCATATATCCTAAGGTTGTCTCTTTGAGATCGCGCTTCTAGGTCGAGGCATTTGGCTGTCATATTTTCATTTTGCTGTATTAGATATTCCATTGCTTTGGAGATCTGCAGTAGGTCATCCTCAGCTGTCGACACCCGATCTTCCGTACCGGAGACTCTGGTTTCTAGCTTAGTTAGGTTCGAATGCAGCTTGCTGAACTTGAGCTTTGTTTCTACCCTGAATTGCTTTATTTTGGCTAAGAGAATTTCAAATCTTGATCTAGAGAGGCTGTCCATTTCAGTTTCAGTGTCGCCTCCCACTGTGCTCAAGGGGAATTCTCTCCCGCTCGCGGCAGAACTTGCAGGGCTCAATCCTGGCTGATCTCGCTTCAATTTTGAATTCTTGGACCAGGATCTTCTCATAGGTGTGTTTCCACAAGCTGTTTTATACATCTTTGCTTATATTGTCGGTGTCTTGGCTGAGTGGAAAGTAATTTTTATGGATGTTGAGAGGGAGAGCTCTTTGGTTAGGCTTCCATGTTGTTGATGACGTCACCGGAAGTCTCAGCCCACCTTCTTAACATTCTTTAGGTTTCTAGCATTTAAAGACAAAATTGTAATTCCCATACCTATCTTCTTTCTTGTTTCTATTTGCACTTTAACTAAAAGGTCTATCATGTTTATATCCAATCAAGTCACCCCCTCTCCCCATTACTTCTAGTTTAAATTGTTATCCACAATTTGTTTTAATTCCTGCCCCAACTTCCTGCTACCCTTCTTACTTAAATGTAATCCATCTTTGCAAAAATATACAAAATCACATCTACCCCTATAATGCAAAGCATCATGGGCTGTATATGCAAATCACCGCAGAATACTATGCTGGTTCAACTTTAATTCACAACAAAAAAAACAGCTCCTCCATGTGAACAGGTGCTCGAGTTAAAACATAGAAATTCATCAAAGGCAAAACTCAGCACTCTGTAGTTGGCGTTAATACAGGCATGAGTTTAATGTAACAAGTAAATGCCAAGCCTCACATGAAACAGGTAGCACAACTAGGTAATTCCCAACCGGTTTCGTGCACACAGCACGTCATCAGGGGGTCAACTTTAAGCAGAAATGTATGGTGCCAAGGCCTCTCAGCGGATAGCAAAGGGTGCCAACAGAAATAGCAGACATGTTTCTGTCCTACCAGGACTCATCAGTGCCTCTGTCTGTATGGCACCCCAGTGGAATGAACCAGCTACCCTAAGATGGTCTATCTGGGTTATGTTGTGGTGAACCCAATAAAAACAAAAACAAGTTAGAAGACAAAGAACCTCAGTGTGCAAGCACTGAGGCAAAGGTTACCCCAAAGGGCATTGGCTGGGAAGCCAAGTTTCAAAGAAATACAAAATCACACATACCCCTATAATGCAAAGCATCATGGGCTGTATATGCAAATAACCACAGAATATTATGCTGGTTCAACTTTAAGCAGAGATGCATGGTGCTGAAAGGCAAAAATATGTTGTTTCATTTATGAAATCCTCCCAATGCCGTATACATCCCAAATTGTTCTGTAATGTCCATTGCCATAGCCAGTTGTTCAATTTCCTGATTTGTGCATTAAAATAATTGTTCTCCATTGGTGCTGGCAATATTTTTGAAAAATATATCTTACAGCCTAATGCTGCAGCCTCCCTCCACATTTCCATATATTCTTCCTGTATCTCACTTATTTCCTGGGTTCTAATGTTATTAATTCCTAGATGTAAAATTAAAGTAGCTGATCCATCTTTTTCTTTCACTGTATCACCCAGCATTCTCTTTGCATCCCTTATTTGGCCCCCGAGAAATAACTAGTAATTACATTCTCTTTATTACTGCTGGAAGTGTATCTATCTGTGTATTTTAATAAAGAGTCTCCCAATACATAAATATTTGTTTTGCTATTACACCCTTCTTGTTGCATATTATCCTCACTAACATCTCCAGCTTCTGTCACTGTGATCCTTTCCTGTGCTCCAGAACCAGGGTTAATTCTATTGTTTAATGAGGCTGCTCTGTCACCGTCATCATTAAGAGCATTCCCCCTCTCTCTATTTCGTGTGTTTAATTGCTTTGTTCTAATTATTGGCTCAGTAGTATAGGTGTCCCTTATATTCAGCTGCTCACAGTTTTCCTTTTCCATTCCATATGTTCTTACATGTTGTATCATATTACACATTTGCTCCGAACAGTGTGTGCTTGGTGCACTAACTGGGTCAGGGTAGTTATATACTTCTGTGGTATAACCAACTCTCTTCTGTCTGTTCCTGTGTCTGACGTTTAACCCAAACTCTGTACAGTAACCCATTACATTTTTTAAACATTGGTCCGCCTTCTTTTGGTTTCCCCCCAGCTGCTTGAAATAACCCTGGAGAGAAACATCGTTAGCTGGTTCTGAAAGAAAACCGCAATCAGTGATCAGTTTAGTTTTAGCATTTTCATGTTAACCCCTTATTCCATCAGTCATTTGTTGCCACAGTTTCTTCAGGCATTGTCTTTCTTTCCTGGATTCTGGATCTTGGAGCTGTGTTCAAACAAGTCCAAATCAAAATCATTGAAAGGAAATGTGTCCCTGTCTGAAATTTTCTTTGCCTGAGCTCATCACCACAGCTGCTAAAACATGAGGATTTACTCCTTCTTTGATTAACTCAATAAATCCTGGAAAGTCATTTCCAATAATCACAGGCACAGGTAACTTAGGTACTACCCTCACTTTCATTTGATGCGACACACACTTAATGGTCAGAGTCATTGGGTGGTGGAATAGTATCGAGTGTCCCCGTGGATGCAGATGACACCAGCACCTGGTCCCTTTGCACGGTGTTTTCCCAGCACTTCAACGTGCACTAGGCTCTGTCTGCTTCCTGAATCAATGAGTCCCTTTACAGTCTTATCCCCTACCTTCACATCTGTAAAGTACTTGCCCCAATTTGCCAAGGATAAACCTGCTCCAGTGCCATTCTCCTTACTACGGTAGTTTCTTGCAACATGGCCTGGCTTTTTACAGTTATAGCAAATGACATCTTTGGGCCCAGATTTGTTACCCCCACCAGAGTTCTTATCAGGCTTGGAGTTTAAATGGGAAAAAGAGTGTCTTACTTGCTTGGCTGTTACCTCACTGCTGTGGCATTTGTTTGGCCATTTGGTAGTCCTTAGCCAAAGAAACAGCCTTTTCCACACTTCCTGGTCGATGTTCTTTTACCTAAAGCTGCACACCTGTAGGCAGGATGTTGATAAACTGCTCCATGGCAAATGTGTTGATGATCTGTGGGACAGTTTTGCCCTCTGGTTGGAGCCATTTTATCAGGAGTTTTCTGAGTCAGGTGAAGGCTTCTCAAGGATTGTCGACCGAGTTGTACCTCAGAGATCGAAATCTCTGCCATAGGTCTCTCTGAAGATGTCATACCTTTTTAGGATTTTGCTTTTCACCAGGTCATAGTTTTCTGACTGTGCAGTGTCCATATTGCTGTAGGTAAGTTGGGCTTTCCCTGTCAGGTATGGTACCAGTCTGATTGTCCATTGCTGCTTTGGCCATTAGCAGGCTGTGGCAACTCTTTCAAAAGTTGTCAGGTATGCCTTAATATCCTCCAAGGGCCACATCTTTGTAAGTTTAATGGCTTTTAAGTTGCTTGTGTATTTTTGTTCATCTGGATCTGTGCCAAATCCTCTGCCTTTGACAGCTTGCAAGGCATCCAGCCATCGCTGCTCCTGTCACTGCATCTCTTCTCTCATTTGCTGCTCCTGTCACTGCATCTCTTCTTTCCTCTGTGCTTCTAAACATTGAATCTCTTTTTCTCTCTGCTTCTCAGTCTCTTTTTGTTGTATAGCCCACCATTTAAAAAAGTCCATCAGGCTTTCAGGTTCTGTCACTGCCTGTTCTTTTTCCATAACTTGTGCTGGCTGTACAATCTCAGCTTGGACTTCAGTCTCTGGTAGTTTGGCTGCCATTCTCCTGGTAACCACTCTTGGACTTGCTGCTGCAGAATCCATACCTTTCTCTGTGCTTATCTGGTACTAGATCCAGTACCCACACACCAAACTCCTGGCTTAGAGTATGCATGGCATAAATCCCACTTCTGAAACCATCTGTCATCAAGGCACAGGTTAGAAAGCATAGGAAAACCAGGAGCAGTTGTAGAATTCACCAGAATATTTATTTACACTAACAGTAACACAAAAAAATAAACTTGTTCAGTATAACTATTTACAAAGGCAAAATAAAATAGAGAACATCCATCAGATTTTTCCTTCAATCTCTGTGTCCCTCTTCTGTTCTAAGCAATTGCAGCTCAGCTCTCTTATAAGTTCTTCCAACCCCCACTCGTAACAAGCATCCTGTTCTTGTATGTTTCAGGCAGGTGCAAGGTAGGAACACAGTGTGCCTGAGCTGAGGCCCCATTTCCACAGCTTTTGCAAAAGGCTTAAAAATTGAACTCAGGTAACCTCTTGAGTTCCCAATAGGTTTTTGCAATCATCTCAAAATATAATTATATAATTTTCAACAGTAACCCTATATATTTTCTAAACAAAAGAGATCCCAACATCAGATTCATTTCCACATAATGGTTTGCATATATTTTTATATCAGCAGATATGCAAGGGAGAAAAAGACAGACAGCAAAGGAAGACTGAAGGACAGTGAGAGGCAAAGAATTGTCAGACTGTCGGGGTAATAAAATCCTAGGTCTCACGGAAAAACTTGGTTGCGCAACCAGACAGACAAGAGACAGGAAAGAGGAGAATAAAACAGTTCCTTGCATTTAAACACTTTCTCCATAAAAAGTGGGACAGGGTCCTATTCTACCCTATCACATGGACTAAACGGCGAGTAGCAAAAAATGTGTATCTTGAACTGTCTTTGATATAAAGGCATCGAAAGGCAGCACAATGTTAAACTATGGGAAATTGTACAACTTCAGAGTGCCGTAACCATGGAACCATTGTAAATTGTTTCACCAATCCAGCAAAAGGCACATCTGTGTGGCAAGTGCTTGTCACCCTGCAAATTTCAGCCAAAAAACCCTAACCATTTTTTTGCTATGATGTGGCAAAGAAATATGTGGTTTGGGGCTGGTTTACAGCTGTACTTTCATGAAAGTACCGGTATTTTCATGAAAGTATCATTGGTTTGCATGGGGGAGCTTTCATGAAATTACTGAGGGACTTTTTCAAAAGTTCCCCCATGTCAACCAATGGCACTTTTGCAAAACTACCTGGTACTTTTGCAAAACTACCTTGTACTTTTTTTGAAACTACCTGGTACTTTCATGAAAGTACCAGTACTTTTATGAAACTACCTGGTGCTTGCACAAAACTACCTGGTACTTTTGTGAAACTACCTGGTACTTTCCATAAAACTACTATACTACTTTTGCAAAAGTACAGTACTTTTACAAAACTACCTGGTACTTTGACGAAACTAATATGCGTATGTGGGAGCACAGGACCTCTGGGCCCTGCACTCCTACTTACACATAAGTACAGAGACATACCGCAGGCCTAGAGGCATAAAAAGGAACCCTTGGAACACAAATTTGGCAATATCTCAGTAACTGTAGCAACTATGAAAAAAATTCCACTGCAGTCATAATCATGACTTGGAAACCTCCATAATACATAGTCCACCCGAGGTAGACTAAGCAGCGAGTAGCGAAAAATCCGTATCTCAAACCGTTTTTGAGAGAAGGGCACCAAAAGATGCCATGGGCGGTGCAGTGTTATTCTATGGGAAATTGTGCATTTTCAGAGAACTGTAACTATGGAACCAGTGTAAATATTTTCATCAAACCACAAAAAAGCACTTCGGTAGGGCAAGAGCTTGCCACCCTGCAAATTTCAGCCCCAAAGCCCTATCCGTTCTTTTGCTATGAAGTGGTAAAGAAACATGGGTGCACATATATTTTCCCCTTAGGATCAAATGGGTACTTTAAACTTTAATAACTTTTGAACAATTAATATTTTGGCTGGAAATGTTCAGGGTAGAAAGAGGTTATCCTATGGAACAATCCAGCATTGGTTTGGTGAAAAAATAATAATGCATTCAAAAGTTATTAAATTTAGAAATTTTGGGTTCTGAGCACGCTCAGTTCATATTTTCCCCATAGGCTATAATGGGAAACTTTAAACTTTAATAACCTTTGAACAGATTAATATTGTTTCACCAAACCTTCAAAATCATTCACATATCTGGAATGTGAATTACGGAAGGGGCTGCATGCCCATTGGCTCACGCTGTGAACCAATGGGCATGCAGCCCTACCGAGGTGTCAGTCAGCAGGCGGTAGGGTGGCAGGAGGGTGGGGTGCTGCCACCCGCCGGCTGACCGGGGGGGAGCGGGGAGGTGGGGCTCAGTGGGCGGGTGCGGAGGGGGGTACCCTAGACCACCAGGGATAGTAGACCTTTTGTTTTCTTTACAAATTCCCGTGATCGGACACATAGCGGTCCACTGGACCACCAGGGATATAGGAAGCTTTTCTATATTTGGACAGATTCCTGCGATCGGACACATAGCGGTCCACTGGACCACCAGGGATATAGGATGCTTTTCTATTATTACACAGATGCCCGTGATCGGGCACATAGTGGTCCACTGGACCACCAGGGATATGGGAAGCTTATCTATATTTGGACAGATGCCCACGATCGGGCACATAGCGGACCATTGGACCACCAGGGATATAGGAAGCTTTTCTATATTTGGACAGATGCCCGTGAATGGGCACATAGCGGTCCACTGGATCACCAGAGATATAGGACGCTTTTCTATTATTACACAGATGCCTGCGATCGGGCAGGAAGCGGTCCACTGGACCACCAGGGATATTGGATGGGTTTTTTTATTTTTACAGATGCCCGCAATCAGACTTGAGGGGCGTCAGTCCCCGACGGCTGCTACTGGCAGGGTGCCAGGTACAAGTCATCGGGGATCGGCGCACCTGCATGCAAATGGGGCCATAATGACATGCAAATGGCCCCATGTGCACCTTGCATAAATTATGGCCCCAATTGCATGTCAACTTTTGAATATTGCGGGTGCTGTGTGTGGCGCAATGGAACTTGCGCTAGCGCATCTCCATGCTTCACTCTGGCCACTTGCGCTGGCACAGTGCCACTGCGCCATGCACACTGGGGGTGGCCAGGGTGTGATATTCAAAGCTGCTGAGCCATGGCGCAGCTCCTTTGAATATCGCTTAGTCCATACCCCTGCGCAGCTGAATTGAGCTGCGCCCAAGCTTGCGCCACAACCTGGCACAGTTTGAATATCTGGGCCATGGTCTCTTGATGTGCCACGTTTCATTTTAATTGGGAGTGCAAGTCTGGAGATACGTAGTCTCAAAATGTGTACATCACCATTTTTTGTAAAAAACAGCTTTGGGTTTTGGTCTGAAATTATCAGGGTATATCAGAGTTCCCAACCCTAACACACCACCCCTACCCAGCATGCAGGAACAGGTGTGAGTGGTGTGCCTTGAGGTTGGGAATACTAATGCTCACTCCATTCCAAGAGTAAGCTAAGATGGGTACGCAATAGGAGAATGGGGTGACCATAAGTGTAGAGACAATGTAATTAACCCTCATCTCCCTGTAGAAGTGCAGGGCTGCCATCATTCCATAATAGTTGCCATCCCTCATTTACGTGAGAAAGCGTTGAGCCCTCTGGACCCTGCGCACCCATCAGTCCATAATGGCACAGTATCAGAGTCACCTTAGCTCCATTCATAAAAATGTTCCCTGCAGCTATAAACAAGGCCTGGAGACATGCAAAACTGCTTATTGCACCTGGGGTGTGCTAAACTGTGTGTCACAGTGAGTCCGTATCTCGAAGCGTTTTCGAGATATAGCTGCTGAGATGTACCCTGACCATTACATTGTTATCCTATGGGAAATCACTAAAACTTCAGAATCTTATAACTATGGAACAGATGTAAATTTTCTCAGCAAACCAGCAAAAGTCACATCTTTTTACTTTCCCACCTGCAGGTTATACTGTTTGACCACTAGAGGTCACCAAAACACTAAATTTCTCACTTGCTGCTCCCTCACCTCCACCAGACCCAGCATATCAGCTTATTTAACCATAAAGTGAATTCCTCAGATCACTGCTGTTTGCAAGCTCTCTACTGCTCCCAGTGTTAACTTCCCATTACTAGGCTGCCCCTTTTACACTGTGCTTGAAAGCCCAAGCCTGACGCTCAGTCTGTTCTGTCCCTATGAATTATGGCCTGCCGGGGTACACTAGTGGCCACTGCAGCCATTTGTTTCCTGCTGTGGGGTGACCTTCTTGCAGGTGCCTATTTAACCTATGCAAAGCAATCCAGGCAAAATGAGACACCAGGCTTTAATGGGTACATGTGGGTCTCAGTACATCACTCCCCCAGTACCCTGCTCATTTATAGTTTCTAGAGAAAAGGAACTTGCTGCTTACTAATGACAGCTGATGACAGCTACTTACTAATGACAGGAATTAGATGCTACTGTATGCCTCTCCAACCTTCAACCCTGGGCATTGGTTCCAAACATTCTTTAATACTCTCCTACTATCTGGGAATGTTGAGCAGAACCCTGGTCCTACAGCAATGAAAGCAATGATGTTTTATTTCCATAAATCAAGCTTGCTCTAGAACAAAAGGACTAAAAATTGTACATATGAATATACACAGTCTACGTCCCAAGCTACTACAACTTGAAGCCTGGTCACTCTATTACTCCCTAGACATAATTTCTATCTCAGAAACTTGGCTCAAACCCACTGTGCTCCCACATGAGGTTACACTCCCTGGATACTCAGCCTTTAGAAGAGATCAGGTATCTAAATGGCGTGGGGCTTTATTAATCTATGTCCCCTCTCTCCTAGTAGCCATCAAATTGGATGTACCCTCTATGAAGGATTTCCCCCCGGGAATCCATCATCATATCTGTCACTTGACTGCGGTCTGACACTGAAAGCTCAGGTGTCAGCTGGGGTCAAGACTTCATTTTAGCATCTAAGAAACATCACCAAGATTAAACACCTGATTCCCCCTGGAGATCTACCAACATTGGTTCATGCCTTTGTAACCTTGCGCCTAGATTACTGCAACACCCTATACCTAGGGTTACTGGGGGCTGATCTCCGCCAACTGCAGCTAGTGCAGAATGCGGTGGCCAGGTTGTTGGCTGGCTTGTCAAGCTCTTGTTATATCATGTCTGTGCTCCACTCTGTGCACTGGCTACATATAAAGTGGCGGATCACCTACAAGGTCAGGTTACTGACCTATAAAGCCCTACATGGCCAGGGACCTAGCTACCTGCAAGATCTTCTGCACCCCTACCACCCCACCTGCCCTCACCGCTCCACTGACAAAGGATTGCTAGAGATTCCCAAGGTCAGATTAAAGAGATCTGGGGCCAAACATTTGCATTTGCAGCCTCAACCCTGTGGAATTTTCTACCTTGTCAGATTAGAGAGTGCCAGACCACTGACCAGTTCAAAATAAAGTTGAAAACATTCTTATTTTGCCAGGCATTTCCTGAGATAAATTAACACAATTACTATAGTATAGTAAAACTGAAGTTGTATTGTATTTTATATGAGGCTATGTATTTTATGATTTTAATTTTGTCATACGTAAAGCGCTTTGAATCTTTTTGAGACTTGCACTCTATAAATAAATACTAATTGATTGACTGTCACCCTGGGCAATGTTAAGATGTTATGTGTAGGCTGCATCTACACCCCCCTAACCATGCTCATCAGGCATTGTCCTCCCTTACTTCCTGCCTCTTTGAGCTGCACCACACAGAACTAGTTGCATGTGGCAATGTCAATCATTTCAGTCATCTCTGGATAATGCCTACCTTACTCAAATAATCACTGAACCCACTAGACTTAATTTAAGATCTGACAACCATACATTGCTAGACTAGATCCTAGCAAGTAGGTTAAAAAAATCAGAGCCTCTGGGGTTCTCCCTGATACTATTGGTGACCATTCTTCAGTCTTTTGTGTATGGAAAAAACAATTCTTCCTGCCTTCCAAATATATTGAG
Organism: Neoceratodus forsteri; assembly: GCA_016271365.2. Lineage (NCBI taxonomy): Eukaryota > Metazoa > Chordata > Ceratodontiformes > Ceratodontidae > Neoceratodus > Neoceratodus forsteri. The sequence goes on from CM028136.1 coordinate 909,347,076, forward strand.
GCTAGGGATCTCTCCCACTTCAGTGAGTCTGCATTCCTTAATAGCCTTATGGAAATCAACTGGACACCAATAAATGATTTCCCCAGTGTAGACCAGGCACTTGAGTACTTTATACACAATTTCACTAATGTGAATAGGTGCACTCCTATTAGACGACGCAGGGCAAAAGGCATCTGTGCCCCATGGCTCAACAGTGAGCTCCATAAAGCCTTCAGACTTAGAGATCAAGCCTGGCTGCAATACAAGCTCTTTGGCACTCCTACAGATAGCTTCAAAATACCTGCAAAAGCACACTTTGAAAAGCTGAGCAGACCTACTTAAAGTCCCTTCAAACAAAAAATCTCTCCTCCCCATAACATTTCTGGTCCCAAATAAGCCAGCTTGTCCATGGAAAAGATACTGGTTCTTCCCATGATATGCACTGCAAAGACTAACTTCTATCTAACCCCCAAACAATTGCCTCTAAATGTAATCACTTTTTCACTGACTTAGATAGATTCAAGGCCTCCTTACACACTCCCCCTACTATCGCCCAACCTTCCTTACCTCAGCAGACATCTGAAAATACAGAAACTCCTCTATCACAGCCCTCAAACAGAACATCTACACCAAAATTCCACCTTAAAATAGTAACCAGACTGGAAGTTTTTAAGCAATTAAAGAGGCTAAAGAGTGAAGGCTCACCAGGCTGCTACACTCTAGAACCACACTTTCAGAAAATAGCAGCCCCAGACATTGCCATTCCAATTAGGAACCTTATTAATAAGTCCTTCTTAGCTTGTACTGTCCCTGATAAATGGAAAATGGCAATTATGGTACCCATACATTGGGGGGGGGGCAAAGGACAAAACATAAAATTACAGACCTATATCCCTCCTCTGTACAATTGCCAAACTCCATGAGAGGCTCCAATATGGGCAATTCCTAGCCTACCTCGAATGTAACAATACGCTTACACACCTCCAGTATGGTTGCCACAAAAACGATGGCACTAATACTGCCCTGGTATGGGTCACCAGTGACATTATCAATGGCATGAGTCAGGGAATGGCTACTAGAGCAATTTCCATAGATCTAACAAAGACATCTGATTTGGTCAATCACAGTCTGTTACTTACTAAACTTCAGAATTGTGGACTGGATGACCTCTCTAGCAGCCTGGTTTCAGGACTATCTGAATGGACGGAAGCAGAGTGTCAAATGGGAGGGTATGATTTCACCTCCAAGATTAATCATTGACGGGGTACCCCAAGGAACAATACTTGGGTCCCTTCTCTATTCACTTTATATTAATGAACTACACCAGAACTGTGGAGGAGCTATAGTGCAGCTATTCTGTCTTTCGGATGAGACGTTAAACCGAGGTCCCATCTGCCTGGATTGGTGGTAGTTCAGGTGGATGCTAAAGATCCCATGGCACTTATCAAAAAACAGTAGGGGAATTTCCCTGGTGTCCTGGCCAAAATTCTCCCATTCACTAAAAATACCACCAACAGCTTAATCTGGTTCAGTTTCAGTTGCTTACCATCTGTATTCCCCTTCCCCCCCAGTCACCCCTGAAAAAGGGACTTCTAGGCCCGGTGGGCTTACCGGGTCAACAAAATTCAATAGATAAATATGCAGATGATGCTATACCCTATAGGTCCTCCCCAGACCTAGCCATGATTAATACTCAACTAGTGGATGACTTCAGATAACTAGAACATTAGTTTCTGACCAATAAACTTATGCTGAATGCCAAAAACTAAAAAAAACCATGCTATTTGGTCACAAAAATCTTGGCATAGATAGACAACAACTCCTTAAACTTACCACTCACACTGGAGACATTCTGGAGGTGGTGAAGGCTTTTAGGTATTTAGGTAAGGTCCCGGACCAAACCATGACCTTTGAACCACATGTGGATGCACTAACTAAAATCCTAAACCTAAGACTCAGGCTACTATGTAGATTATTTTCCTACCTGACTAGAGAGGCATGCCACACCATTGTTAGCAGCACCTTCCTTCCCCTCTTACTCAATAGTGCTCCAATATTACAGTCTGTCTAAAAAGCCACCCACTCCAGGCTTAAAACCCTTTATCACAGGTTCGGACACTTTGTGAGAGGTGCACACCCCAGAACTCATCATTGCACAGTGCTAACAATCCTGGGGTGGCCCTCCTTTGAGACCAGACTATGATACCCCCTATTTTGCATTACTTTTAAGCTCTTACAATCCCCTTCCCCATGCAGTCTCCTTGGCATTATACTACACAAGCAGTTTGCCAGACCTCTTAGAACTGCAGGCTTCCCACTCCTGGAAGCCCCCAAGCTGTGGTATGAAAAAGGTAGCAAGTCTTTCTCATTCTTTGCCACACACTTGTGGAATTCCCTGCCCCCTGGGATCCTTACTTGCCCTACCTTAGCACTGTTTAAAAAGAGACTAAAATCCCTCTTCTGGACCACAGCCCCCTGTAACTGCTTTTGTTGAAGTCCCCTTCCCCCCTCAACATTAATGTCATATATATATACAGAAATAGTGAAGGGATGACAAATGTAGGCAGGTCCCCCTGTATGTAAATATTCATAATCTCTGAACAAGAATTGCATGTATGTATGTATATATGTTTTACTATATTTTGTAACTAATTGAAACATGTCTATATTTGTAAATTTTATGTTGTATGATACTCTACACTGTCCATTACTGTACCCATGTGTATCCATGTCCTTCACTGTATGTAACTAATTCCAGGTCACCCCTGTAAAAGGAACATCTAGTCTCAGAGGGCTTACCCGGTCATCAAAATTAAAATTAATAAATAAATAACTAAAATATTTGCTCATTGGCATCTACGAAACGGCTTGGGAGTCTATTCTGAGATTGTCAGGGTATATGGGGTCTGGGCTGCACATGTGACTTTTGAAAGTTTAATAAAAAAATATTAATCTGTTCAAAAGTTATTACACTTTAGAGTTTCCTATTATAGCTTATGGGAAAAAATATATCTATGCCTTGAAAGTACTTTTTACTTTCGTGAAAATATGATTCTTTCTCATTTTGTGCATTAATAACTTTGCAGCTGTTCTTGTACTTTGCATGAAATTCACCAAGTACCCTCAGAGACTAATGCTGTTTTTGATATGCCAAGTTTCATTTTAATTGGGAGTGTAAGTCTGGAGATAATGTAGTCCCGAAATGTGTACATTGCCATTTTTTTGTCAAATTCTTTCTTTGATTGTTTCACATTTTGCACTTTAATAACTTCACACATTTTCTGTAATTTGCATGAAATAAGGCATGTGTCCTCAGAGACAGATGATCTCTTGATATCGCAAGTTTCATTGCAGTTGGGTGTGCAGCTCTGAAGAAAAGCAGTCCCAAACCGTGTACATCACCATTTTTTGTTAAATTCTTTCTTTGATTGTTTCACACTTTGTACTTTAATAACTTCACAGATTTTCTGTAATTTGCATGAAATAAGGCATGTGTCCTCAGAGACAGATGATCTCTTGATGTGGCAAGTTTCATTGCAGTTGGGTGTGCAAATCTGAAGAAAAGCAGTCCCAAACTGTGTACATCACCATTTTTTGTAAATTCTTTCTTTGATTGTTTCACACTTTGCACTTTAATAACTTCACAGATTTTCTGTAATTTGCATGAAATGAGGCACGTGCCTTCAGGGACAGATGGTCTCCTGATGTGGCAAGTTTCATTGCAGTTGGGTGTACAAACCTGAAGAAAAGCAGTCTCAAAATGTGTATATCACCATTTGTAGTCAAATTCTTTCTTCACTTTTATGTTAAACTTAATAGTTTGTGCTTCAATAACTTTGAAAAAGTTCAGGTGATATGCATGGAATTTGCCAGGCCCCATCATGAAGCAGAAATCTCATGAAGTTGTAAGTTTAATTTCAGTTGCATGTGAGGGCATGGAGATACAGTGTCCCAAAATGTGTAAATCACTGTCTTTTGTCAACATCTTTGTTCACTTCTATGTTAAACTGGATATGTTGTGCTTTAATAACATAGCAACTGTCCAGGTGATCTGGATGACATTTGGCAAATGTGAAAGTAGTATCATGTCTCTACAAACAAGTATGGCTATGGTGATGCTGTCATAAAAAATAAGGGAATTCATTGTAAAAAACTCTGTTAATGCATCAGTTAGGGTTCTATACTGATGAGCCCACATAATTTGCTCACGCATCTACAGAGGGATAGGTGCTCAGGGTCTGAAGGATCCTGTGCTCCCACAATACAATAAAGAAAATCATGGAGCATGGGAGCACAGGGCCCGTAGGAGATGAAGGTTAATTACAATGTCTCTATGCTTACGGATAGATGGAAAATCACAGAGAAGAGCCTGTGCTCCAATATGGAGATGCAGGTTAACTACAGTGTATCCACACTTATGGATAGATGGGAGCACAGGCCCTGGAGGCTATGGTGATACTTTCACAAAAAGTAAGGAAATTCATTGCAAAAAACTCTGTTAATGCATCAGTTAGGGTTAATGTTACAGTGACAAAAGTCTAGAAATTTGATGTTAAGGTTCACAACCCTAACTCCACATCCCCCCTACCATGCACACACAGGCATGCAAGCAGAGGAAGGGGCAAGGCAACACAACCACTCAGAGACAGCCATCATCAGGTAAGAGAAAGAGCATACAACTCACTGAACATACCACAACAGACATCCATCATCATGGTTCATAAACTGTATGAGTTCTGACATAGCACTGTCTTCGGGAAAAACCTGTGCTGCCATGCAAATGTCAAGGACCCTGCGCTCCAGCATCATGTGAGGGTGGCATTTACATGCCAGTGCAGGGTCCATAGGACCCTGTGAAACCTACACAGTAGACAAATGTAGTTACTCTGGGACTACGTGGTTCGCAGGACCCTACACTTGCATAGTATGGTAAAAGTAGCTTTCTGTTGAAGTGCAGGGTCCAAAGGATCATGCACCCCCACAGCATCAAAAAAATATGGCTGACTGAGAGTACAGTCTTAACAGTAACCTGTGCTTGTACAGCTGTAAACAAATGTATAGCTGTGATTGAAAGTGTGTTGGTGGTACACCCACATGCTGTGGAACCATGGTGGATGCACCAATGCATGTGGTGTACTACAAACTGCACCCTAGAGACATATAGAAATGTATTATGATTATGACGTATACAGATGTGTAGCAAAATTATGAATATGTGTGTGTGGGAAGGGGCGAAGGCTGCAGAGGACCCCGCACTTCCACAGCATGCACTGGTGATATTTGCATGGCAACACAGTGTCCATAGGACCTTGCGTTGGTACACTGTTGGAAAGTTACAGTTTCATGGCAGTACACTTTTTTGCTGGAATGTGCACTGCCATATTATGGTAAATGTATGTTTCTGTGGGAACGCCAGGTATGAATTCAAGATGGCTAGCTCTGATTGGTTGTGTTGCCTTACCCCCTTCCACTGCTTGCATATGTGTGTGTGTGTGTGGGAGGAGGGAGTGGAGTACTGCTTGGCTGTGTGTGTCAGATTGCTGTTATCCACTATGACAAGCACATGATTGCTTCAGATTGATTTTTTGGTGTGTTTTGTATGGGTAGTGTGACAGCAGCCCTTTAGCTATGTACTGAGGATTCTTTGTGCTCCAGGGTCAGGATGTTGTACAACATAAATAGTACATACAGCATATAGTGTCATGTGTATCTCATACTTCCAGGTCATAGACAGGTCATGAGGGGTCACTGTTTGGAGGGAAAACTTGATCTGTGACCCTTTTGGGAAACATCTCTGAGAGGTTGTACTTTGCTTGACTCCTGCCTCACACTGTCATATCTGAGCACTGAATTTATTCTTACAGAGTTGATGACTGTGGTGTACACCATGTGTGGGTGTTGGTGGGTGCTGGTTTGCCCTTCAGGAATTTAGAACACTGATCGCAGTCTGACATCAAGGATGGGGAGTCATGACGAGGGGGGACACTGTCACATTCTAAAATATGATGCTGTGAGGACTCCTAGAAAGGACCACTATACTGAAAACACACTATCAGCTGTGTTGTTATCCAGAATTACAATAAAAATAATTACAAAACATAGAAACCATATGCTGCCTAGTATTTTTCCTTGGCCAATAGACCTGATGGGATGCTATATCTCTGGGACATCATTTCAAATGAGATGTATACTTTGCACCAATTGTCCCATGTGGTAACTGGTCACAATAAGTAAAAGAAATATATGATGCACCACATATGTCTGTGTATATATTCAGCACCATATCACACATTATACACAGATGCGTGTGCATTGCTGGTTATTACTTGTGGCCATATTTCTCAGTTTTTCATCGATAGGTAGCACAGGATGCTAGACATAACTGCTTATTACAGCATACCCTCCAAGCACTGTGAGTCCATGGGGACATAAGAAGGACAAGAAAACTAAGCACCTTGCATGCTGTTATGGGATTTCAGTAGATTGGAAACACTAGCTGTGACAGCATTACTAAAAAATAAACCAGAGAAATAATGCAGAGAGCACTGTACTGCTGGCACTTGGCAGAGCACAATACACGTATACCAGTGCTGCATAATGTAAGTATACTTGTATGCTGTCGATTACCAGGACAGCTGCTGGTCCTCCATTCATCCCCGTGGGCAACTCTTGAGCCAGACTCATCTTCATCCCTTGCTCCTGACTCCCAATCAACTTCTGGCTTAAACTGATATGGGAGTACCCCAAAAGTTTCAAACCCCGAAGCCCAAGACTCATTCTCATTGACTCCTGATTCTCAAGAAAAAGGTCAGACAATCCGCCCTCTTGGGGATCTTTTTTTTTTCCAATTGTTTAACAAGGTAAGACACACTAAGCTGAAAACTTGTTTACAGGTGCAACCTGGGAGCGCAGGGAAGTTAAGTGACTTGCTCAGGGTCACACAGTATGCACGTGTGGGGCTGTGGGATTCAAACCCAGGTCTCCAGATATGCAGCTCAGAGCCTTAAATCACTGTGCTATACTGCTTCCCTGCTGAACCATTCCCTACAGCAGTCATAGCTATTGCTCAGTCCACTGACACAGTACTGTGCGAGTGCATGCTCCACTATAGCCAAATGCATACAGTGACATCACGCGGCAAGGCTGCAGTACAGCTAAGCGCTGAATACCGGAGCTGTGAGCAGTGAGAGAAATACATTTGTTCACCTTTCAAATGTGCAACAGGGAACAATCACCCAGCACTAATAAACACACTGGGCACATCATGCAAGGTAATTGATTTTTTGCATTAATATAAAAAAGTTTGGGAAAGGTGCTCTTTCAGGAGGGATTTGAAAAATTTCACCTACCTGGCTCATGAACTGTTCAGGACTCCATCACAGATCATATGAAGCAAGACTCGGGGAGCTGAACCTATACTCCTCTGAGCAGAGAAGAAACAGAGGGGACATGATTGAAACATTTAAATACACGAGGGGATTTAACGCAGCTCAGACAGGCAATCAATTTCAATAGAACACGGCAGCACACATGAGAGGGTGGAAGATTAGGTTTGCTGGCCAAGGCACCTAGCTTTACCTGAGCTTTTTTCTTCTAGGTTGTTTGAAAGGACAGAGCAAAGAACCTTACCAGAGCAAGGAAAAGGAATAAGGCTTCTTTTGGCTAGGCAGATTTACTTTGTGTTGTTATTGTTATTTTGTACTCACAGGGATCGTTTCTGTTTGTTACTAACATTGTATTGCTTTATTTTTCTCTGATTCAAATTGTTGTTGCTGACTATACCTTCTGTTGCATTAGGGTGTGCCTACAGGTGTGTGCTTACAGATTACTGCTGCAATCTTCTGATTCAAATTGTCTTTTGCAAGGTATATCTTCTGCTTTATTTTTCTATGTGGCAAAGTGTTTCTTACAAGGTATATCTTCTGTGAAATTATTACAGGTGGTGCGTTACAGGTTTTACAGTTTTATCTATCATTAGGATAAGCTTTCAGGGCTACTGCATTTGTTGCTGGCTGATTGTTTCTGCTCTTACCTCCTTGTTTCTTTTGTCCATGGTTCTTTTTCGGCAGGGGAAGGGCCCAGCCACCCACCCCCATCCCCAACCACCCCACACTACACTCCTTTTATAGGGTAGCGCAGTCATGACATTTCCTGTAGCAAAGCAGAAAGGGGCAGATCGGAGGGGTATCCACACAGTGATCTCATTTACAGGGGCACTAGTAATTGAACTTATTATAACGAGTTACACAAAAACAAGCAAACAAAACACAAAATCAAACTTTTGCTTTCATTTTCTTCCTTCTAATTACTCTGACCAGGTTATAAACCCAGCCACTTATCTGGAATGGATATCAACTGCAGATACTGTGGAACACTTTTCAGAAGGGCAGTTTTACAGGATTTAGGACATTGTCCTACATGCTGGCCATTGGAGATCTAAGGGCTCAGCTCCAGGCAGCATGGGCAGAGATTGCGCACCTCAAATTGCATATTCAAGAGGAAATATATTATAAGAATTGCCCACCACTTCCCCAACATCCAACAGAACCACCTCGACCGCAGAGGGTAGTTGGTCCAGGAGGTTGACAGGTGGTTAGGAGGGGCAAATCGGGTGCCCCATCACTCGGTGCCCTCCAACATAGCACTTTCACAAACCATATAAAAACTACAAACGGGTATCTACCTCTATCTCCGAAATCAAACAAAGAGGCAGGGGACACTGCAGAGCAGGACACTGCAGCACAGGAGCTAGCACAACAAAACTCACCCAAAACAAGAACCAAAACAAAAAAAGCAAAAAGGAATCCAAAAAACTTCTGATCACAGGAGAATCCATGATTGGGGGAGTTGATACCTATCTCCAGCCAAGGGTAATGGTCAGCTGTCTCCCAGGTACATCAGCGTGGAGCGACACTAACCGCATTGCTAAAATTGTTCAGGAAGCAGGAGCAAATATTGACATCCTGGTACACATAGGGACTAATGATCTCGCGAATCGGTCAGTTGTGCAGACCAAGGAACACCTGACCAGGCTGGGTGCCAAACTACCATCCATTTTGTCCGGCATCTCCTTCGCTGAGATCCTGAAAGTCTGGGAGAGGGTGACAGATGGATGGAAGGTCAGAGAAAGAGACTTGGGCATCTTCATCACCGATGACCTGAAATCATCCAAGCAGACCTCTAAAGCAGTAGGTAAGGCTAGGGGGATGTTAGGGTGTATTAGTAGGGGTATCACAAGTCATAAGAGGGAGGTAATAATCCCTTTTTACAAGACACTGGTTAGGCCCCATCTGGAGTACTGCATGCAGTACTGGAGGCCACACCTTCACAAGGACATCAACCAAATTGAGGCAGTCAGAGAAAGGGCAACCAAAATGGTGCAAGGACTGCATCAGAAAACATATGAGGACAGATTAACCGAGCTCTCTATATGTATACCTTGAGCAAAGGCGGGAGAGAGGTGATGATATGATCTAAACATTCAAACACCTTAAGGGCATTAACAAGGTGAAAGAGTCTAACATGTTTAAATATAAGAAAAATAGCAGTACAAGAAGACACAGCATGAGATTAGAGGGAGGACGATTAAGGGGGAATGTGAGGAAATTCTTTTTCACAGAAAGGGTGGTGGATGCTGGGAACGGCCTACCTCTGGAAGTGGTAGCTATGAATACAGTGCAGGGCTTCAAACAGGCATGAGATAGGCATAAGGGAGCAATACAGATGAGTATGAATAGATAGGCCACTGACAGAGCAAAGGCCGATGGCACATTTATAAGGCAGAAAAAGAAATGGGCAGACTGGATGGGCCTTACGGTCCTTATCTGCCGTCAACCTCTATGTTTCTATGTAGAAGGGAGAAAGGGAGCTAAACATGTGGCTCAAGGGCTTGTGCCAGGAAAAAGGACACAAATTTGTAGGGAACTGGCAACAGTTTTAGGAGCGAAAGTTCTTTAAATTTGATGGACTGCATCTGACTAAGGAGGGAGTCAGTGCATTGGGGAAGAAGTTTGACGTCTTTGCAGAATATTTAAACAAGCAAATGGGGAGAGGGGTGCAGCATCCCATACGTCGAATAGGAAGAACACCCCTCCACCCCTCAGCTAGTGGTAAAACAGGAGTTCAGCATTTTTGTAGTTCATTTGCATCACCAAGTAAGGAAAAAGATTCGGCTCCCCATACGATGCACAGATGAAATGCCAGACCTCGCCCAACAACTAACACACCAAAATCTGGCCAATGGAAAATCATGTACACAAATGCTCACAGTCTGGGAAACAAGATCCCAGACCTGCAGGCAATAATGACAGAGGCTAAACTGGACATAGTAGCCATTAGCGAGACATGGTTTACCAGTAACCAAACTTGGGAGACTTAAGTACCTGACTATGTACTGTTCAGAAGAGACCGAGGTGCAAAAAGGGGGGGGAGGGAGGAGTGGCCCTTTATGTCAATGAAAATATCAAAGCTCCAGAAATTCATAATACACATAAGGAGCCAGAATAACTGTGGGTCACCCTGGAAACAGGAAATGGGACAGCCATACAAACCGGGGTTGTGTACAAGACTCCAGACCAGGGGGAGGACATAGACACATTACTGTTAGAAGATATACAAAACATGACAGCTAAAGGGGAGGTTCTGATAATGGGAGACTTCAACATGCCAGATACAGATTGGTCAATACCAGCAGGAACATCTGCCAGAACTAGACACATGGTGGATTCCCTGCAGGGGGAAGGCCTCAAACAACTGGTACAACAACCCACAAGAGACAGGGCTATCCTAGATCTAGTACTGACTAACAGGGAAAGGATCTCAGATCTCCAGGTAGAAGGTCACCTGGTGGCCAGTGACCATCACATGGTATAGTTCAATTTGGCCACTAGAACTAAATCATCACATTCCATGGCAAAAATATGGGACTTCTGAGGAGCTGATTTTGATAAGATGGCCAACAGAGTTAAGCTAGCCCTAGCGAAAAGAAATACAGGTGAGGGGGTACAGGCAAAATGGGCAAGCATTAAGGATACAATACTTTAAGCAACATCCCATTGTGTTAAAGAGAAGAGGAAGTACAAAAGAAGAAGAAAACCACTTTGGTTCTCAAAAACAGTAGCAGAAAAGTTCAGGGCCAAAAGGATGGCCTTCAGGAACTATAAGGGAATGCAGCAGGATGAAGATAGGGAGGCATACCAAACTTTCCTAAGGGAAGCAGGGAAGGCAGTAAGGCGGGCAAAGGCATGAACCAAGGAAACACTAGCATGAACAGTAAAAGAAGGTGACAAGACTTTCTATAGATACATTAGTGAAAGGAAAAAGTCCAGAGGGGGTATTGCTAAGATCAAAGTGGATAAGGGGGCATGTGAGGAGGAGGACCATGTAAAAGCATCTAGCCTTAATAGATACTTCTGCTCAGTATTTACTGAAGAGAAGGTAGGGCGGGGCCCACAGCTTAGCACCATGGACACAGCGGGGAGGGAGGTGTGCACTAGCCCCTTCACAAAAGAAAAGGTCCTACAAGAACTTGATAAGCTCCGGGTTTACAAGGCAATGGGACCTGATGGCATGCATCCCAGGGTACTAAAGGATGGAACTAGCAGAGCCATTATCAGAACTGGTTTTTTTTTTTTTGCTCCTTACTTCCCCCTGACCTGCCTCTCCTTCCAGCTGCTCATGGCTTCCCAGCCCCTCACCTGACCCCTTCCCCTCACCAGATCGCAGCCCACCCAGGGGTTGGCCAGGCATATCCCTTTGCCGGGTGGGTCTCCCTCCTCCGAGGGGGAAGGCACCAGGAGGGGTGGCCAGTGCACTAGGCAATCAGACCCCTGGGTGCTGCTGAGGTGGGTTCGGGAACGTCAGGGCATCTCGGGTCGGCAGAAGCCTTGGCAGCCATCATCTGGCAGGTCAGAAGGCCAGGCTTTCTGCTTTTCTCCCCGGTGGCGTGGTGTGCCACGAACATCAAGGCAAAGCCGACGTTCACCACGCCCCTGTGTAATGGGGCTTGCTTATGCAGCTGCTCTCCCGGCTTCCGCCAGGAGGCAGCAGACAGCGAGTCTCATCCCCTCCCTCCTCCCCCGGAGTAGGCGAGCAGTCGCAGGATGCTCAAGCCTACTCCCCCAGCCAGCTCTCCAGTGACCCGAGTCCATTCCCGAACCCGGGTCGCCGCCGTGGCAAGCGGAAATCCAACCACTGTGCCGACGAGCCAGCATTATCAGAACTGTTTAGTGAGTCTCTGAGCACAGGAGAGGTCCCAGAAGACTGGAGAAGGGCTCATGTGATCCTGCTCCACAAGAGTGGTAGCAGGGAAGAGGCAGGGAACTAAAGGCCAGTCAGTCTTACCTCAGTAGTGGGCAAGATTATGGAAACACTCCTTCAGGAAAGGATAGTGCAACACCTGGAATCCATATGAGCACAGGATCCAAGACAGCATGGGGTTACAAAAGGAAGGTCCTGTCAAACTAATCTCATAGATGTCTTTGACTGGATAACCAGAGTGGTGGACAAAGGGGGAGGATTTGATGTTGCCTACCTTGACTTCAGCAAAGCTTTCGATACTGTTCTACATAGACGATTGATTAATTGATTAATTAGCAGTGTCAGTGGCTCAGTAGGTAGCACACTTGCCTCTGAAGCCGGGAGATCAGAGGGCTGTGGGTTCAGTTCCCACATCTGGCACTTGGGTTAATATCCCAGTACTGACACTGTAATGCAGCATGAGAGGGGTGCTGCATTTCTGAGGTGCCGTCTTTCGGATGAGACGTTAAACCGAGGTCCCATCTGCCTGGATTGGTGGTAGTTCAGGTGGATGTTAAAGATCCCATGGCACTTATCAAAGAGTAGGGAATTTCCCGGTGTCCTTGCCAAATTCCCTCATTCACTAGAAATACCACCAACAGCTTAATGTGGTTCAATGGTCAGTTGGCATTCATCTGTATCCCTCGTGGGTCATGCCTGAAAATAGGCAGGATTTGTCTAGTGCACTTACCCGTCAACTAAAATAAAAAAAAAAAATAATAAACTGGGTAGGCTCAGGGTGGGTCAGAAGTTGGTCAACTGGGTGGCAAACTGGTTGACAGGCAGAAAACAGGGAGTGGTGGTAAATGGTATACAGTCAGAAGAGATGCAAGTCACAAGTGGGGTACCTCAGGGATCAGTCCTGGGGCCAGTCCTCTTCAATATATTCATCAGTGACATTGCAGATGGACTGGAGGGTAAGGTTTGTCTGTTTGCAAATGACACCAAGATCTGCAACAGAGTAGATGATCCAGATGGGGTGGGCAGAACGAGAAGAGATCTGGATAAACTAGCAAAATGGTCTGAAAAGTGGCAACTGGGTTTTAATGCAAAGACGTGCAAGATCGTGCACATAGGGAAGAGAAACCCTGAAGCCACCTATAAGCTGGGAGGGGAGTTGCTGGCAGTCACAAGAGAAGAAAGAGACTTGGCCATCATCATCACAGATGACCTGAAATCATCCAAGCAGACCACTAAAGCAGTAGGTAAGGCTAGGGGAATTTTTGGATGTATTAGTAGGGGTATCGCAAGTCAGAAGAGGGAGGTAATAATCCCTGTTTACAAGACACTGGTTAGGCCCCATCTAGAGTACTGCATGCAGTACTGGAGGCCACACCATCACAAGGGCATTAACCAAATTGAGGCAGTCCAGAGAAGGGCAACCAAAATGGTGCAGGGACTGCATCAGAAAACATATGAGGACAGATTAACGGAGCTCAATATGTATACACTAGAGCAAAGGAGGTAGAGAGGTGATATGATTGAAACATTCAAACACCTTAAGGGCATTAACAAGGTGAAAGAGTCTAACATGTTTCAATATAAGAAAAATAGCAGGACAAGAAGACACAACATGAGATTAGAGGGAGGCTGATTAAGGGGTAATGTGAGGCAGTTCTTTCTCACAGAAAGGGTGGTGGATACATGGAACGGCCTACCTCAGGAAGTGGTGGATATGAATACAGTGCAGGGCTTCAAACAGGCATGAGATAGGCATAATGGAGCAATACATATGAATATAATTAGATAGGCCATTGACAGAGCAAAGGCCGATGGCACATTCATAAGGTAGAAAAAGAAATGGGCAGACTGGATGGGCCATGCGGTCCTTATCTGCCGTCAACTTCTATGTTTCTATGATATGAGACTGGAAGGAAAAAGGTTCAAAAGCAACCTCAGGAAGTACTTCTTCACCGAGAGAGTGACAGACCCATGGCACAGCCTGCCCCAGGAGGTGGTATCATCAAATACAACCATGGAGTTCAAACTCACATGGGACAGACATAAAGGACAAGTTAGGATGAAGGCTGCATTGGGAGGGAGGTAGTTTCTAGGGCAGACTAGATGGATTGCATGGTCCCCATCTGCTAACACTTTTCTTATGTTCTTATAAAGTGGGGTAATAAAAAGACTATGTTGAAATTGTGGGGTCAAAATCTTAAAAACAACAAAGTAATAAGGGTACATTGAAATTTTTCAATGTTCTCTCATAATTTTGATAATTTTTAACATTTTGACCCCGAATTTTCAATATAGCCAATTTTTCACACCACCTCATGAACATGACATATATTTTTCTGCCTAAAATGTTTTATCACACTTGTGGCATGAAATGACATTTCAGACAGTATTTTATAAATGACTCCTGACATGTCCAAAAGGGTGACATAGAAAGTCTATGTTTAAATTTGGGGTCTTAAAAAAAAAAAAAAAAAAGTGTGTGTAGGGATGGCCATTGGCTCAGCAGCTAGCATGTTGTGTTCCTGTGCAGTGACTCAAGTTCAGGGACGAGCTCGGGGAGCCAGTTTGACCTAATAAGGATGGGGCCTGTGCTGTTACATGCCACTGATCCTGGCCTGGGAAGGTATTGTGCAGTGTTGAGCTGCACTGATGACACCTTGTGGCAGGACGGGGAGCCTTCCCTCACAAGGAGTTGACATGCGTGCCAAGGCCTGATGGGGCCATGTTCTGCGTTGGAAGAAATGGGTTGGCATGAAAAATGGGGTTTGAAATATCTGGATCCATGTGATAAGGGCAAAAGTGTTACAGCGACCGGTAGCAGGGCACCTGCTGGAAAGGGAATGCAGGAAGGGCAGCTGTGCTGTAGAGCGAGAGATTGCAAGGTGAGCCGGGGCACATGGAGCAGGGCGACGGCACAAGGGGAATGACAGGCATGGCGAATGGCAGCAGCCCCGAATGACTGAAAGGCGACTTTCAAATAAAAAAAACACTGCCACCACCGCTTATGCTGATAGGGGACCACACCGAGGAGGGGGGCCTACGTGCACAGTGATGAACAGTGGACAACAACGACACCGAGGGGTAGACAGGGGTGCAGTGGGGACACAGACACCGACATGACATGGGGACACCATGAGGGGGCACTGCACCCATGAAGCAGCATGGGGATGTGTGCCGTGTGTGCAAGGTGCTACAGTGGCCACTGGGAATGGCCAGGCAAGGTGCGGCATGGGCAGAGAATGCTGGACAGTGCGGATGGATGCAGGTGCAGACAAGGATGGCAGGGGGATGCTGGAACTGGAGTCCTGGGGGCCACTGTTGGCAGGTGGAGATTGTAGGCAAGACCATGCAGGTAGTTGTGTGTGTCTGCCACCATACCCTGAAACAAGAGCCTCGAGCAGCTGTGTGAGGTCATGGTACTGCCACTTGGAACATGGCCACCCTGCGCCAGACAGCAGCATCTCCATCTGGATACCTGTGAGGCACTCCTCCTGCAGCAGACAATCTAGAAAGCACCACAAAGTGGGGTGGCTTGTACCCACCCGCATGGAGAAGCCCCTATGGCAGTCCTCCACTGCATTGTTAGTCCTAGCATGGCCATTCAGTGTCACCTGGTACATGTTCCAGGTGGACATGAGGATCAAGGGTCTATAGCTAGCCATCCTGCCCACAGGATGGCCAAACCACATTGCCTCCATGTAGTCCAAGAGTGGGCACAGGAGGTCATCCTAAGAGGCATAGAAAGGGGTGTCCAGCGGCTCCCCGTATGCAGCCTCCACTGCATCCACAGGCACATATGCCAGGGCCAGCAGCATTCGGATTGGAGTATGAACTCCGTGTCCGTGGCATAGCGGGTCTGTAGGCCGGGTATCTGTTGAAGCTTCCTCCAGATGGCCTGGCTGTAGTGGAAGTAACAGCCCTTGATGGTTGTGCCCCCAAATGTCGCCGCGACAGCCCACCATGCTGTAAGTCAAAGTCCATGAGGACCGTCCTCGAACACACACTCCCCATGAGCTAGCTGATGACCCTGAATACCTAGGAGTATGCCCTCTCTGACTGGCCTGGCATGAGGGCATATACTGTGGGCAGGACGACACCCTCATGCATGCCGTGCACTGTGTATAGCTGCCTGAACAGTGGTGGTGCACAGCGGAATGTGCCATCCATGAACCACTGGTCGCAGGCAGCCAGGTACTGCAGCCTCCACTGTGTTGTGAACAGCAGGATGCAATTCTCTGAGAGGCTGCTATCATGCTGCAGGAAGATGTCCCCGGCACCCATCATGGCATATTTGGGTGGGACAACCAGGTCCTGCAGTGAAGCGAGTGTGCCATGGCTACCCTGTGCTGCCTGGTGCACATGCTGCACTGTGCGCCGCATGTGTTACAGTGGAGGCAGCCTGCCAGCCAGTGCTGGGGGGACATCAGCAGTACACTGGGTGATGATGTGGCCAGTGCCCTCAGCCATGGTCCTTCCCTGCTCCCTCACCCATGTGAGGACCTTGCGGGCCCCCTGTTTGCCTGCATCGGGGACATGGTTGTGGGCTGTCCCTGTGAACACCACATCACCCGCTATGGTATGCATGCATGCAGGACAGCTGGAGCAGTGGTTCTGCATGCATTGCCAGTACGTTTTGTTTTTAAGCTCCTTGTCCCAGTGGTATAGGTATCCACTGTGGGACAGGAGGGGCTTCCCTTTTTGGCTATCAGCCATGTTTCCACCATAGGAGGCAGTATAGCGCAGTGGTCTAAGGCTCTGAGCTGCAAATCTGGTGACATCCAGCAGACCAGACCTGGGTTTGAATCCCACAGCTTCCACTTACATACTGTGTGACCCTGAGCAAGTTACTTTACCTCCTTGTGCTCCCAGGTCGCTCCTGTAAAAAAGCTTCCAGCTTAGTGTGCTATACCTGGTTAAACAACTAAATTAATAATGTAGCTCACCTTTTGGTGGAAGGCCATCCTGTTAGCACTGTGCAGTGTACATGGGGGAGTCATGTGCTCTCACACCTGTGTAGGTGTGTGGCCCCACCCACCCCCTGACCGGCATGCATAAATGGAAAGTGTATGCAGGTGTGGCTCGCTATAGCATGGCGGTGGTGGTGCTGGTGGCCTGCCGGTCAGTGGCAGATGTGGCAGTGGACATGGCTGGTGCATGAGTCACCGGTGGTTGCAGCAGTGACAGTGTGCTTGCAGCAGTGGTGCACGGTGAGTGGCAGTGTGGTAAGTGCTTCCTGTCCTTGTGGGGTGTATGTCCTGTGGTGGGTCTCAAACCTGTGGCTGCCTGGGCTGTGTTGCTATAGACGGCAGTGTTGGTTGGCGTATGCTGTGACAGTGGTTCAGGTGCTGCAGCAGCTGAGGCCTGTCTAGTGTTATGGGGGAGTATGCCCTGGGCTGTGATGCTCTGGGGGTGGTTCGAGGGGGTGGCAGCAGTACTCCATGTGACACCACTGGCCCACTCCTGCTATGGATGCTGCTTTGGCAGCCCCCTATTCCTACACATGCTGTTCTGCTGGATGCCTTTTTCCTCCTTTGCCCTCGAAGAAGTCGCCGTGCATGGTATCACCAGGTCAGGAGTCACCGTTATGCCCATGTTGCCCTGCAGGTGTGTGCCCAGATGCCCTGTCACCATCCTGTTGGTCGTGCCCCCCCCACAGTCGCCCACCTACACGTTGCCATTCTGTGACCGTCGCCCTTACACCAGTTGCCCTTATGGCATTGCCATAATGCAGATAGCCCATAGGAATATGCCCTTATCATGGGTTACCAAATATCTCCACTATTCTGGAAGCCAGCCCGCCAGCACTGTGGCAATGCTACTGCTCATGACACTGACAACCCAGGTTTGGGATCGAGCCTGGATCATCACTTTATTTATGTGCTGCAGAACTTTTGTCACTGCTGCAGAAGTAGGTCTAATGGTGCTGCAGAAGTTCGAACTCCCTTCTGCAGAACTTAGGTTTGCTGTGCCACAGAGAACTGAAGGCCTTGATCGATGGTGCAGAATCATCTAAGAGCAGTAATTTTGCCTGTGATCAAAAATGTTTGGTCTCATGAACAACAAGAAATCTTTTAAACTCTAAAATTAATGGATGGTTGCATGGTCCTTGGTGGTGATGGTTAGGCAGATAGTCCCAGACATTATGTCAAATATGGCTCATATACAATGATGAAATGTCACATAAATAAAGTATTAGATGTTTGTCTTGTGCAGGTAACCATCATTAACCAATATCATAATATAAGAATCACTTTCAATCAATCAATCAATCAAAATCTTTGTTTTACCTGGTGAACATCATTGAGCAAGACTCTTTTTCAGGATGGACCTGGACAGAACATATAGTCATAAAGTACATTGGACAAAAGGCAAGGAGTAAAATAGCATAGAATTACAGAGACTAAGTGATACAATCAGCAGGACTAGACAAGATATTTACAGTGCATAAACATTTCATTGGTCAATGCCAGACTAAATGATACAATCAGCAGGACTAGACATAATATTTACAGTGTATAGACATTTCAGAGGTCAATGCGCTGGTTACGATAACTGAATTCAAGTACAGAGGAGGGAGGAGGGAAAATAGTACAATACCGGATGTTAGGATGGTGACCAGTGGAGGAAAGTAGAGCAGAAAAAAGGTATGGAGAGGAAGTGCCAGTAAGTGAGGAGGTATGGTATGGAGAGGAAGCGTCAGTAAGTGAGGAGGTATGGTATGGAAAGGGAGTGCCAGTAGGTGAGGAGGTATGGTATGGAGAGGGAGTGCCAGTAAGTGAGGAGGTATGGTATGGAGAGGAAGTGCCAGTAAGTGAGGAGGTATGGTATGCAGAGGAAGTGCCAGTAAGTGAGGAGGTATGGTATGGAGAGGAAGTGCCAGTAAGTGAGGAGGTATGGTATGGAGAGGAAGTGCCAGTAAGTGAGGGAGTATGGTATGGAGAGGAAGTGCCAGTAAGTGAGGAGATATGGTATGGAGAGGAAGTGCAAGTAGGTGAGGAGGTATGGTATGGAGAGGAAGTGCCAGTAGGTGAGGAGGTATGGTATGGAGAGGGAGTGCCAATAAGTGAGGAGGTATGGTATGAAGAGGAAGTGCCAGTAAGTGAGGAGGTATAGAAGCCTAGAAAGTGCTGGGGCACTAGAGCAGTTTTTAGAGCAGAAGCCTAAAAGTGCTGGTTCAGAGGAGCAGATTTTCGTAGCATATACCTGATAGGTAACTGGGGGGTGGGGGGCCAGGTGGTACTATGGTCTTAGAGCAAGATTCAGTGCTAAGCACATAAGCCAAGTTGGGATGGAGATCAGTCACTAAGTAGACAGAGAATACTGGTGAATACTAGAGGTGTGGGAGGGGAAGATAGAAAAGCATATAACCAGCATTTTGACCCCAGTTCTCCATAGCGGGAACAGGACAGGTTCAATGATAACAATTACAGGATTAATTGAAGAAGAAAGCATAGCTTGTTTTGAAAGCAGCCACTGACAAAGGGTGGAACAGTTTCAAGGATTTTTGTATCATATTCCATAGTAGGGGAGCATATAACTTACTGAAGCCCTACCGAAGTGAGATCTCATCTTGGGTACAAATAGCAAAATATAAGAGGTGCTTCTTAATGAGTACTTGCCTACTGTACATAATGGCAAGCAATCTGATGTATATAGAGGCAGCCTACTGGAAATGGCTCTGAACGTCCAAATGGCTGCATTTCTCTGCTGTCTGCACTTAAGAGATGACCATCCAACCACTGTATATAAAGAACAATGATGGGTCGAGTAAGGGAGACCAGTGATAAGTCTTAGAGCTCTGTGGTAAAGGGTATCTAGCTTTGAGAGTGTAGTGGTCAGGCCCTGACAGTACAAGAAGTCTGCGTAGTCGAGAAGGGAAAGAAAAGTGGACTGAACCAGACTAATTTTGGCCTCTCTTGTCAGGAATTGGTTAATCCTGTAAAAAAGACCTATTCTCTGCCTGAGCTTTTTTGCATGTAACCTATGTTGCTATCATTTTTACGACTGCATGGGCAGTTCCATGTAGACATATTGCAATCAGAAGAAGGGGTCTGTGACAGGAATTTCTAATGAAGTACAGCTTTTGTGGCTACAATGGGGTGGAATCAAAGCACAACTTCCTGAAAATCTCTGTGCCTCCTCCCATTTACTACATTGTGTTTTTCTTCTCCCCATCCCCCAACACTATTTGTTAAGCAGACCAGCATGTGGTGCTGCTATTAATCTGCAGGGAGGAGAAGCTATGAATGTCCCAACAACTGGTATTTACCTCACTGCCTCACTCTCTCTCAGCTCCTGATCAGCACGCAGCAGGGATGCCAGAGTGTCACATTACATACTGTGCTGTCCTGCATAAACACTGAGGGTGCAACTATAAGAATGTATGTCATATTAACAAGAAAAACATCTTTTCTCCTTGTCTCAGTTAACAAAAACACCGTTCATCTGTGTTTTCACATAAAGTACATTATGATTGAGATGCCTTTCTGTGTTTATTGTGCATTCCACTCATGGCAGGATATCAGCAATTTGAGCACTGAAATCCGTTTCAGCATTTGCCAGAGAGAGAATATACTCTAATTTTATTTAATGCATTGGTCTTTATGGGACTGATTCCTAAAGCAAGTGTATATCACAGGCACAGAGCAACTGCAGGAAAAGCTGCATTTCTTCCAGATATTTAGCAATGGCTGGAAATGCTGACTTGAGAAAGAAACAGGTGCCTTTCACACACTCGCTTTTCTATGCAACGTTCAGGCATAGAGACACTTGCTATGAGCTCAGCTGTCCAGATCCCAAATATTCTCTCTCTGTCTGCCTCTTGGTCTCTCTCTCTCTCTCTCTCCCTCTCTCTCTCTCTCTCTCCCTCTCTCTCTCTCTCTCTCTCTCTCTCTCTCTCTCTCTCTCCTCTCTCTCTCTCTCTCTCTCTCTCTCTCCTCTCTCTCTCTCTCTCTCTCTCTCTCTCTCCTCTCTCTCTCTCTCTCTCTCCCTCTCTCTCTCCCCCTCTCCCTCATCCCTCCCCTAAACATACTTGCTCTCATCCATGTTGGAAAAACACTGGCAATTGCGGAAGACAGATTTTTTTTTGTTTGTTATTAAGTACAACACTTTAATTGGTAAATTAGTCCTGGCAATACTAACTGAGGAGATTCTGGGTGACTGGGTAACATGGTGCAGATGTTAGCCTCAATGTTCAAGAGGTAGGCATGTCTCACAGCAGGGCAGAGCAAACAGGAAAATAGAGAGACCTGATTTAAAACCCCACTCCCAGAACAGATGATGGTCAATGCTGAAAACTGCTGGATTCTCCACATGATATGAAAAAAAGCAGGGGTACTAGGGACTACTGAGGCAACTCTGATTAATTCAGTCATCTCCCTTCTAAAATTCACAAGTGTACTCAGTTTCCTGGCTTCTAAAATACTAATATATTTGAGGAACAATATATAAATGTGCATATCCGAATCATGATTGTGGTTTCTCTGTCTTCATTCTGAAAATTACTATTTTTATATCATAATATTCTGAAAAAATATGTTTACCAAGCATCCTGTGTCATCAGCTAAATTGGAAAGTACCAGTAATTGTAATCTGATACCAGGATGAGACAGTATGATACCCCCTCCCTTTTTTTTATTCATTGCTCAGATCATAACCGGGACTAAACAACATCACTGCATCTCTGTCAAAGTTTCCTAGCACTTCATGCTCATAGTTGGATCTGCTCCCCTAACCCTAAAACACACACACACACTTTTTGTTCAATATAGTAGTTAGAAATGCACATTAAAAAACATAAAGTTTGTAATTATGTCAGCAAAACATAGACTGTGTGCCAGAGAGACATTTGAGTGGGGTTACTACAATACATGCCTTAGTTTCTTCAGGTTTTTTGTTTTGTTACTATAGCAACATGACGTCAAATAATTAAGATTAACTTTCAGCACAAGGACCAACAGATTATATGAAGCTAATGCACGGACAGTTATGTATCACGTTGCATCTGCATTGCATAAAAGAATTACATATTTCACCAAGTCTATACTCCTTAGAACATGCTGTCAGAAACAAATGGATATCAGTGATCTTGCAAGTATCTACAATACATCTAAATCTCTCACTTCAGGACCAGAAGTCTGCAGGCTTGTACAAAAATATGTTGGCTAGTTCCATAAAAAAGGTATAACTACAGCACTAGACTACATGCGCATTGACATAACAATGCCTCTAACGTTTAAAAAATGCAAGGTCCAGATTCTGGTGCTTATTTTGCACCTGACTTAACCAAAACAGTGTTCATCTGTGTTTTCACATAAAGTACATTATGAGTAAGATGCTTTTCTGTGTTATAGAAGAGAAAAACCCCTATGGTTCTCAAAAGAGGTGACAGGGAAGGTTAGGGAGAAAAAGGTAGCATTCCGGAAGTATAGGGAAACGCAGAAGGAGCAGGACAATGAACTGTATCAATTAATTCAGAAGGAAGCGGGGAAGGCAGTCAGAATAGCAAAGGCCCAAACTGAGAAAAAGATAGCCAACTCTGTTAAGAAGGGGGATAAAACCTTTTATAGGTACATTAGGAAGTGAAGAAAGATCAACAGAGGGATAGTGAGGCTTAATAAAGGGGAGGGGTGGGTGGGCAGTGAAAGCAGGGATACTGAACAAATACTTCTGCTCAGTATTCACAAAAGAAGAGGAGGAGGGTACCTAAACCAAAGAACACTCTGGATGGGGGGGTCGATACCGGATTCGATCAGATGACAGCGTTCGAGACGGACATCCCGCTCTAAGCTTCGCAGCGGCCTTCCTGCCCTGTACTTTCACAACAATATTTTTAGTATATTTGAAGTAGCCTACTACCTTAGAAAATTTAAAACAAATCACTGAGAAGTTAAAATTTTTTCCGGTCAGATTGTGGGCGAGATTTTGAATATACACATTACCTGTTTATGTTAACGTTGCGCCACCATGGGTCGAAGTACAACGCTCACAGAGAAAGCAGCTTGTTAGCCACATAGCGCCACATAGTGTTGCCATCATAATCTCTTCCTTCACAACAGCAAGTATACCAGCAGACAGTAAATTTTAAACTACGTTGCAAACCTCAATACCTAATTGGAGATGCCTCTGTTATCTCAGACTCTCACTTCTATTAAAGGCTCTAACTGTGTTTCTTTACAAAACATGGACTCAGATAACAATATTTTGACTAAAAGAGAGGAAACTATAGCTTTAAAATGTCCATTGCTAGACTCTGATAGCAGTTCAGATGATTTACATGACCATGTTCCAAAGAAATCAGCTACTACTACCACACTAACAGTAGAGTGTTTTGATATTATCATGCCTGAAATATCAAGGTTAAGCATTAAGATATATGAGATGCATACTGACTTAAGAGATGTTGAACTAGAACTTGTGACTCACAATATAAGAATATCTGATGCTGAAACTAGAATTAGTAGCCTGGAAGACACAGTAAATAAAGTACAGACAGACAGAATTTCAGACAATCGTAGGATTAGTAAATTAGAAGCTAAAATCAAGGATATAGAGAAGAGAAATAGAACAAATAATCTCAGATTTTTTGGTATTAAAGAGGGCATGGAAGGAATAGATCCTCTCTCTTTTGCTAATAATCTTCTTCTCATAAAAATATCTGGTCCACCAGTTGACATTAAATGTTACGTGATTGAAAGAGCCCATAGATCTTTGAAGCCTAAACCAAATGTAGGAGAAAGACCTAGGTTCTATATACTGAGGATTCTGAATTTCCAACAGAAAGTATATGTTCAAAGAGTCCTTCGAGATAAGACTAGCATCAATTTTGAAGGCTGCAAAATCAAACTGTTTAATGATCTAGCTCTTGAGACTATTCAAAAGAGGGACACCTTCTTTCATATCAAAAAACATTTCAAAGAAGCAGGACTAAAATGCAGCTTGTTTTTTCCAACCCTATTCAAAGTATGATCGATAGAGGGAACAAAGGAATACAATGGATTTGCAGTTGCAGAAACAGGACTCAAAAAACATTTCCCTGCTTTGTTTAAAAACTTTGATTTTCAGCATTGGAATGTAATGTTAATAAAACAAAGGGGAGGGGGAAAAACAAAACACAAAACATTGTTTTATCTCTCAAAGCATTAGGATTGCTTGAATTAATTAGTTTCTTTTTCATCTGGGAGGTGAAGCAGGATTTTCAGATTCTAAGGGTTACTGCTAAATATTTTCTACAATAGGGCATCACTGGAACTAACTTATTTTACATTTTCAAGAAATCGGAACCTCTATTTGCTGACTATGATAGGACAGATCAGTTCGGTGTGCCCCATGCTTTGATTTAAGAAATAACAGTTTAAGGTCTCCCCTTGTTCAGCAATCTCTTTTCACAGAAGCTACCCGATTTTGTTCTTTATTTAATGATAATGTGATTTAACAAGCTGGTAGGAAAATGTCATGTCTGTGCTTGTGTCTCTTGGGTAGTGTGGGTAGTGGTCAGTCTTTATTTAATGGCAGGCAGTTACTGAGTTTGTTTCTTTCTCTTTTACAGTAAACTTTCGGCTCTTGTCTTTAATACTGCACAGCCAGGGGTGGGGGGGTGAGACAAGGAGTCCTAGTAAATCTGCTACTTGTGCTCAAGAGCTGGATTGTATGCCAGTTCTAAGAATTAATAAATAGGAGAAAGAGGCATGCTGGTGATAATAATCCCCAACTGTTTACTCTAACTGATGCAGTTACAAAACAAAACAATATATATATATATATATATATATATATATATATATATATACACACACTGTTTGATCATTTTGGCTTGCCTCAGAGATGACTGCTTGCACACTATCTTGGGAATTTTGATAGTCAGCCACGGTATATACATATTTTGATATACATTCCAAAAAAGGGAAAAAAATCAGGTGCCCTTTTGAGAACAGGAGAGGAGGGAGAGTTGGACCTTTCTGTTTTTGCTCTTTGATCACTTTGGGAGAGTAGTTCTGGCTGTTACTTCAAGGACTACGTCTTTTCATCATTTCTCAGATTCGGCCATATTGTTTAGAATAGTTATTGAAATTTACCTAAGAATTAATAATTAAGAGAAAGAGGCATGCTGGTAATAATAATCCCCAGCTGTTTAACTGATGCAGTTAAAAAACAAAACAATATAATGGCTTTTTCTGAGGGATTCTATGGTCACATGAGTCTGCTCCAGTGGTGCGCACGCTAGGTAGTGAGGAGTCCACGCGCTATTATGGTGATCTCTGAACCATGAACTATGAACCCTGAACTGTTTTTTATACCCCTTTGCTCTAAAAACTAGATATCTTAAAGCTGCAGTGTGAGACTGAAATGGCAAACAAATAGGCAAAGTGGATACCTTCTCTCTTTTACACTAAGGTTTCCTTTTACAAGTGGAAAAATTTACTATTGATAAAAGGAACACGATCTGAATATGAATCTGTGTAGATTATCTGTAGAAACGATACTAGATGTTAACAAACATGCTTAGATTTTATCTATTTGTGGGCTTTTGTTGACCGGGTAGATGCACTGGGCAAGACCTTGCCTGTTTTCGGGCACAACCTGGGAGAGTACAATATACAGTTGTAATTTTAACTGAACAAGTGGGGTAACATGGAAGAGGGGGATCTGAATTACTTTTATCTCATGTATTGTTCATTACACTGATACTTGCAGCCAGATATGAAGACATCGACGACTCAAAGTAACTTCTGCCTTCTGACACAATGGGGAGTCGGATTTGTGGGTCACTCAGATGTCATGTGAGTACTCTGGGGCTTTTCTGGTTGATTATCTAGGGAAGATCATTTATTTGCAACCTGTTTAGAAATTTGATGTAATTTTACCTTTTTGCTTGTACTTATGGTAGATCATATATTCTAAGAATCAAATCAAATTAGATTTTTTTTTCTTGTTATTCTGCTGTGGCAACACTGTGGAAGAATGCTGGTTTCCAGTTTTTACTTAACAAATGCTTGCTTAAAATACCTGTTATAGTTTACTATGTTACTTATATTTCATGAGCTACTGATGAGATGGGGGGAGGGAGTCCGTTTCTGAACAAATTTATCCCAGAATGTGTTGGCAAGGGGTCATTACATGCTTGGTATTATGGACCTCAATTCTGAGGGATATTTACCAAATATGATACAACGATAGTCTTATTGTCAATTATAAGAGTCTGATATGTGAGCATATAGACAGATGTTTATTCATTTTCCACTACAATACAAAACTTTCTTCTTCTTTTTCTCTTATTCAAACATTTGTCTATTTCTTCTATTCTTCTTACTATGGAGGACTGAGAAAAGAGAGATTTAGGTCACAACTTACTTATATGTGTTTGAATTCCATTTTATTATTAGGTACAGCATACATTAGGAAAGATCGTAATGTCTGCAAGTGATAAGTTAAAAGTTGTAACATGGAATATTAGAGGGCTAAATCAAAAAATTAAAAGGCACTGGGTGTTAAGACATTTGAAGAAATTAGATGCATCTATTGCCTTTCTACAGGAAACGCATCTCAAAAAACAACACTATACGTTAACGCAAAGGGAGTGGGTAGTTAAAGTATTAGGAGCAGGAGATAATTCAAAGAAAGCAAGGGCTTTAATCGTGTTTAAACATGGCCTGAATTTTCTTCCTATTACTATGTTTGAAGATCCCTTGGGCCATTACATTATTGTTCATGTCAGACTGGGAGAAGAATATTTTACTTTTATTAACATTTATGGCCCTAACTCCACCACACATGACATTTTTAACCTTATCTTCAAAAAAATGGACAATTTGTTAGACAGCACCATCATAATTGCTGGTGATATGAATAGCATTCTAAACCCTATACTAGATAGGTTACCTTTCGTCCTACTAGAACCAAAACTGATAAAGACTTAGATCATTTAGTAGACAATTTGGGTTTGGTGGATGCATGGTGGATCTTTTATCCTGATGTTAAAGAATATACATTCTGGTCTTAATGTAATAATTCAGGTTCCAGATTAGATCACATTTATATAGCAAAAAACTTCATTTCTAGAATCCGTACGGTTAAGACTGAATCACAGGTAATATTTGACCATTCCCCTGTATCATTATTGTTCTACATGGCTAATAAATCTCACAAAACATGGAGATGGAAACGTAACAATTTTTTTATTAGAAAAACTGACATTTTCAATAAGATTAATGCTATCATAGACTAATTCCTTACATTTAATGACCCAAATGATACTTCCTGGAGCAATACTTGGGACTGTCTCAAATGCTGTTTGAGGGGGGTTTTAATAAGAGAAGCTGCCATTAATAAAAGGAAAACTAACCAAAAGCAACAAGAGATATTGGGGAAAATTAAAGAAATGGAGAAAACATTGGTGAATTCGAATTCCCCTGAAATGTGGAAGAATTGGTCTAAACATAAAGTCAAATATAATGAATCCATTAGTAGTGAGGCAATCTTTTCTATCAGGAAGACTAAATTGAATTATATTGATTCTGGACCCAAGGCCTCCAAGATTTTGGCTATAAGGTTATGGCAAAATAGCAATGCCACTAAAATTACAGCTATTAGAAATAAGGTCACAGGAGACATGGTGGCAGGCCATACTCAAACAAACAGAGAATTTCAAAACTTATATACAAAACTTTATTCGAAAGAAGATGGAACTAACTCCTTGTACTTAGATGATTTTTGCAATGGTGTTACTATTCCATCTGTGCCGGATACACTTAAAGAAGGCTTAGGGGTGATAATAACACAAGAAGAAATTCTTAGCGCCATTAAACAGACAGAAAAAAAAAAACAAAGCTCCGGGTCCAGATGGCTGTTTGGCTAATTTCTACAATACCTTTGGACAAAAATTGCCTCCTGTATTATTGGAGGTTTTCAATCAAGCATTCATAGAGGGTAAACTTTCTCAAGAGATGACTAAAGGTTTAATAACTTTAATACATAAACAAGGGAAAGATCCTCTGGATTGTGGGAATTATAAGCCAATATTGTTGACTCAGATATTAAACTCTTAGCCAAAGTACTCGCCAATAGACTGGATACAGTGACTCATTTCTTAATATCTAGGCACCAAATGGGATTTATGAAAGGGAGGTTTGCAGCAGATAATGCTAGGAAACTATTTCACGTAAAACAGGTGGCAAATCATTAACGGTTGCCTTGTGGACTTGTTTTGCTTGATGCTGAGAAAGCGTTTGATAGAGTGGCTTGACCCCATATATTTAATTCTCTTAAATTGTATGGATTTTCTGATTCATTCCTAAAATGGGTACACTTACTATATCAAAATTCCTCATCAGCAGTGATAACTAATGGTGTGATTCCTCCTTATTTTGAAACAACTAGAGGAACTAGGCAAGGCTGTCCTCTATCTCCTTTACTATTTAATATCACTTTAGATCCTTTGATCAGGTGGATATCTCATGAAAGAGAAAATAGGGGCATTAAGGTAAGACAACAAGAACAATTGGTAGCTGCTTACGCGGATGATATTCTTCTCATGATATCAGATCCTGCCTCATCTCTCCCTAATGTATTAAAACTAATTCAAGAGTTTGGAGAAATCTCAGGGCATAAATTAAATAAAGAAAAAAACAACTTCTTACCCCTTAACAAATTCTGCATTAAAGAGGACGTTGATAATGCAGAGATTGCATGGTCAAAAGAATTTATAGAATATTTAGGTATTCACATTTATAAAAGTATTGATAAGACAATTTCAAAACAATTTACAAAAGTCAAACAAAAAGTTTCAGAGGACTTAATTAGATGGAATAAATTACTCATAGGTTTATGGGGAAGAATAGAAACCATAAAAATGAATCTCTTACCAAGATTACTTTATATATTTATGATGATACCCTGTAGCTTAATGAAGAAATTTATTCAGGTAATTTTATCTCAGATAGCTCATTTCATATGGGGTTATAAGGGGCATCGACTAGCTTACACAAAAATGTGTAGAACTAAAAATAAAGGGCGTCTAAAACACTTGATTTATACTTATACTTTTTAGCAGCTAGAATTGCCCAATTATCTTTTTGGTTTAGGAAAGGGACCACTCAAGTATACATTCCAGACTGGGTTCATATTGAACAAGGTATTATAAATAATCAAGGGTTAGAAATAAGATTTTTGTTCTTCTCAAAACCTATTGAGTCACTTAGAAATAAACTACTTAATGATTCCATACAACAGATCAAACAAATCTCTCTTTTACATAATCTTAATTTGAAGCAGGCCAAAATTCAACCCATTTGGGGCAATTCAAACTTCTTAGAAAATGGTTGCCCATTAAATAATAATATCTGAAAACGTAGGGTCTTTACTCACTTCAAAATATTGCCAAAAATGGCCAGTTTCTTCCTTTTCTAACTGTGGTGGATGAATATGGAATTTCTACAGAAGATGGCATATACTATTCTTCAGTTCAACAGATAATAAAGGATAAGTTGGATCTAGAAATATCACTGAATGAAATTTCCATTTCTTTTTTGGGTTGCTTGAGAACTTCTCCTTCAATTTCTTCTCCATATTCATTTCTAGTAGATCTAGTTAGGGGAACAGCTATAGAGACAGCTCGATGGTGGTCTCAAGCATTGGGTTGCTCCACTGATGACTGGGATTGGGAAAGTATATGGTCTCTACCGTATAAAGCATTTAGTACAGTAAATCTTAGATTAATTTGTTTTAAGACACTAAACAACTTATATTACACTCCTGTGCAAATATTTAAAATGGGTCTATCTTCTTCTCCACTTTGTCATAAGTGTAAACTCTGTGCTGTTACATTATTACATATGTTTTGGTATTGTCCTGTGGTTCAACCATTATGGGCTAAAGTGGGTCAACTATTTCAGAACTATACCTTCATTTCAAATTACATTCAGATAAACATGTGCATTGTGGGCCACTTTGAGGGAAGTTATCATTGGTCAAAAGATCAGAAACACT
Organism: Neoceratodus forsteri; assembly: GCA_016271365.2. Classification (NCBI taxonomy): domain Eukaryota; kingdom Metazoa; phylum Chordata; order Ceratodontiformes; family Ceratodontidae; genus Neoceratodus; species Neoceratodus forsteri. The sequence goes on from CM028136.1 coordinate 909,377,295, forward strand.
CACTTCTCTTAATTGGTACCTCCATCAGGAAGGTTATTTTGAAATATTGGCTAGAAGATACAGTACCCACCTTGCAAGAATGGATGCTTAGTATACTGGAAGCACTCAGACTAGAAAGGTTAGCACTCTTTCTAAGAGATAAAAAATCTAGGCCTATAAGAAAATGGAATGATATCTACATGATATTGTGTAGTGTAGACCAGATTAAGAACCCAATGTGAATTTCTGAATATGTTTCTCTCATATTATCACTTAGAAATAGATTATAAATGCACAACATCTCCCATTAACTTTTTAATTAATTATTCAGGAACTCTATACCTCTCTTTTCTACAGCTCTCTCTTTTTCTCTCTGCTGTATGGTTTACTCTAGAAACATAGAAACATTGAATTTGATGGCAGATAAGGACCGCTTGGCCCACCTAGTCTGCTCTTTTCCCTATCTAATGGATAAGCTGCAGATCCTAGTTAACCAACAGCCTACTTCCTCCTACCCCCCCACTAGAATTGCCTTATGTCTGTCCCATGCATTCTTGAATTCCCCCACTGTTTTTGACTTTATGATCTCCTCAGGAAGGCTGTTCCATGCATCTACAACCCTCTCTGTGAAGAAATACTTCCTCACATTACCTCTGAGCCATCCCCTCTATCTTCAAATTGTGCCCCTTGTTCTTGCACATCTTTTTTTTTGAAAGATGCTACCCTCTTGGACTTTGTTGATTACCTTGAGGTATTTGAAAGTTTCTATTATGTCCCCCTCTCCCTCCTTTCCTCAAGGCTATACATCTTAAGCTCTTTTAGTCTTTCTTCATATGTCTTCTGGTGCAGACCCTGCACCATTTTGGTTGCCCTCCTCTGGACAGCCTCCACCCTGTCTAGGTCTTTGCGGAGATGGGGTCTCCAGAACTGTACACAGTACTCCAGATGTGGTCTTACCAACTGTCTGTACAGAGGGCCAACAACTTCCTGTTTTCTACTGGTGATGCCTCTCCCTGTGCATCCCAGTATCCCCCAGCCCTCCTTATTGCCTTCTCACATTGCTGGCCCACCTTTAGGTCATCTGATATGACTACCCCCAGGTCCCTTTCCATTATTGTTGTTGTCAGTATCTCACCCCCCATTGTGTACTCGTGCCCTGGATTTTTGTTTCCCAGGTGCATTACTTTGCACTTCTTTGTGTTGAATCTAAGCTGCCATACATTTGACCATTCCTCCAACCTTGCCAAGTCCCTTTTCATCCTTTCCTTCCCATCTTGTGTATCAACCCTGTGGCAGATCTTTGTGTCATCTGCAAAGAGACATACCTTCCCCTCCAGTCCCTCCACAGTGTTACTTATAAAGACATTAAAAAGGACCAGCCCCAGTACTGAACCCTGTGGTACCCCACTAGTAACCCTCCTTTCTTCACTGTGGACTCCATTTACTACTACCCGCTGTGTCCTGTTGTCCAGCCAGTGTTTTACCCAGGCTACCACCCTGGGACCCACTCTCAGGCTGGCTAATTTGTTTATTAATCTTTTGTGCGGGACTGTGTCAAATGCCTTGCTAAAGTCTTGGTAGGTCATGTCCACAGCCCCTCCCTGGTCTACTACTTTGGTCACCCAGTCAAAGAAATCAATTAGATTTGTTTGACATGACCTTCCCACTCTGAATCCATGCTGCCTTGGGTCCTGTGCCACACTGGCCTCTAGGTACTCAACAGAAGTGATTCCATCATTTTCCCTACCACTGAGGTCAAATTGACAGGTCTATAGTTTCCTGCCTCTGTCTTGCTCCCACTTTTGTGAAGGGGAATCACATCCACCCTTCTCTAGTCCTCGGGTACCACACCATCCTCCCATGATTTATTAAAAAGGGTAGTCAGTGGTGTTACTAGTTCTTCCCTTAGTTCTTTTAGAATTCTGGGGTGAATCCCATCAGGCCCCATTTCTTTATCCACCTTCAGTTTTAAGAGTTCTTTCAGAACCCTTTCTTCTGTGAAAGGACTAATATCAACCCCACTATTCAGAGTGCTTCTATTGAGTGGATTAGGTCTCTCCCCCTGCTTTTCCATTGTGAATACTGAGCAGAAATATTCATTCAGTATCCCTGCTTTTGCACTTTCGCTCTCTGCCCAACCACCTTCCTCTTTATTCAGCCTCAGTATCCCTGCCTTCATCTTTCTTTGCTCCCTAATGTACCTATAAAAGGTTTTATCCCCCTTCTTAACCAAGTTGGCTATCTTTTCCTCAGTTTGAGCCTTTGCTATTCTGGCTGCCTTCCCCGCTTCCTTCTGCTTTAACTGGTACAGTTCTCTGTCCTGCGCCTTCTGTGTTTCCTTATACTTCCTGAATGCTATCTTTCTCTCTCTTACCTTCCCCGCCACTTCTTTTGAGAACCATGGTGTTTTTTTCTTCCATTTTAATTTGTTTATTTGCTTCACACAAAGGCTTGTTGCCTCTGTGATGGCAGTTTTGATGTTTCCCCATTGTTGCTCCACCCCACCTTCTTGCCTGTTTGCTAGTGCTTTTCTGAGGCATGCTCTCATTTTGACAAAATCAGCCCTCCTGAAGTCTAGTACCTTCACTTTTGTGTGGCTTGACTCTACAGCTAAGTTTATCGTGAACCACACTGTCTGGTGGTCGCTTGTTCCCAGATTTCTAAGATTGCTCCCTCCCTCCTGAGTGGGTTCCAAAACTAGCTGTCTGAGGCATGCCCCCTGTAGGGCATCGAGAATGGCCGTGCTCTTGGATGTGGCTGCAGCAAAGGTGCTCCAGTTAACATCTGACATATTCAGGTCCCCCATCAGCAATATCTCACCTTTCTCTGCCATCCTAAGGATGCCTTCTATCAATTCCTTGTCCATTTCCTCCCCCTGAGACAGGGGTCTGTATACAGCCCCTGGTGCAGATTATGGAGCCATTTCTAGTCTTCAGGGTGACCCACAGTGCCTCCTCTCCTCCCTGTTTACCCTTCAGTTCTGTTGCTTTGATCCCTTCCCTTACATAGAGAGCTACTCCTCCTCCTCTTCTTCTTCCCTCCCTGTCCCTCCTGTAGACTGTGTACCCTGGTATGTTGACATCCCAGTCATGGTTCTCTATGTACCATGTTTCTGTGACTGCCATGTTATCCAGGCATCCCTCTTCCATCAAGGCCACCATTTCGGGGAGCTTTTTACTTAGACTTTGGGCATTGGTACTCATTACCCTCCATTTTTTTCTGGCTTTCTTTCTTTTTGCCCCATCCCTGTCCTTACTGCCTTTGTCTTTTTCTCCATTTACCCCTGCCCTTATCCCTATCAACTGCTTTAACTCTAGCTCTTTCTTATTTAATATACTATATATTTATGTATTGTATATGTTTACAAGCGAATGTACTTTACAGTGTTTAACTATATCGATATATGACACAACCTTTTTTACAAATGTTCTCATTTTATCTTTTGGAACTCTTTACGAAAATCTTTAGATATAATTTATATATGGATATTTTCAAATATACTACTTAAGTATAATTAGTCACTATTAAAGTAGCTGACTAGTGACACATATATTTGTGATTATATACTAAACCTTTATGTAATTTTCATTTGAGAAATATATATTAAGTGATGATATTTACATATATTGTTTTTTAAGTTTACAAAAAACAATAAAAATGATATTGACAAAAAAAGGGGGGGTCGATACCGGTCCATTCACTGAAGAAAGGGTCCTGAAAAAACTCCTAAACCTGAAGGTGGACAAAGCACTGGGGCCTGATGGGATTCACCCCAGAATTCTATAAGAACTAAGGGGAGAACTAGTGACACCACTGACTTCCCTTTTTAACAAATCATGGGAAGATGGTGTGGTACCTGAGGACTGGAAGAGGCCAGATGTGATTCCTCTTCACAAAAGTGGGAGCAACACAGAGGTAGGAAACTGTACATCTGTTAGTTTGACCTCAGTGGTAGGGAAAATTATATAATCACTTTTGAAGGAAAGAATTGTTGAGTACCTAGAGGCCAGTGTGGCACAGGACCCAAGGCAGCATGGATTCACAGCGGAAAGGTCATGTTAGACAAATCTAATCAATTTTTTTGACTGGGTGACCAAAGTAGTAGACCAGGGTGGGGCTGTGGACATGGTCTACCTAACTTTAGCAAGGCATTTGACACAGTCCCACACAAAAGCTTAACAAACAAGTTAGTCAGCCTTGGAGTGGGTCCCAGGGTTGTAGCCTGAGTAAAACATTGGCTGGACAACAGGATGCAGAGGGTAATAGTAAATGGAGTCCACTCCAATAAAATGGGGGTTACTAGTGGATTCAGTACTGGGACCAGTCCTCTTTAATGTCTTTATAGGTGACATTGGAGAGGGACTGGTAGGGAAAGTATGCCTCTTTGCAGACGACACAAAGATCTGCAACAGGGTTGATACACAAGAGGGGATGGAAAGGATGAGAAGGGACTTGGAAAGGTTGGAGGAATGGTCAAAAGTATGGCAACTTAGATTCAATGCAAAGAGGTGCAAAGTAATGCACCTGGGAAACAAAAATCCAGGGCAAGAGTACACAATGTTGGGGGAGGTACTAACAACAACAAAAATGGAAAGGGACCTGGGGGTAGTCATATCAGATGACTTAAAGGTAGGAAAGCAATGTTACAAGGCAATAAGGAGGGCTGGGGGAATACTGGGATGCATAGGGAGAGGCATCACCAGTAGAAAACAGGAAGTTGTTATCCCTTTGTACAGACAGTTGGTGAGACCCCATCTCGAATACTGCATGCAGTTCTGGAGACCTCATCTCCACAAGGACATAGACAGGATGGAGGCAGTCCAGAGGAGGACAACTAAAATGGTGCAGCGTCTGCACCAGAAGACATATGAAGAAAGACTAAAGGAGCTTAATATGTATGCCCTTGAGGCAAGGAGGGAGAGGGGGGACATGATAGAAACATTTAAGTACCTCAAGGGAATCGAAGTCCAAGAGGGTAGCATCTTTCAGAAAAAGAGATGTGCAAGAACAAGGGGGCACAATTTGAAGATAGAGGGGGCATGGCTCAGGGGCAATGTAAGGAAGCATTGTTTCACAGAGAGGGTAGTGGATGCATGGAACAGCCTTCCTGAGGAGGTTGTGGGGTTGAAAACAGTGGGGGAATTCAAGAATGCATGGGACAGACATAAAGCAATTCTTGTGGGGGGTAGGAGGAAGTAGGCTGTTAGTTAACTAGGATCTGCAGCTTATCCATTAGGTAGGGAAATGGCAGACTGGGTGGGCCAAGCAGTACTTATCTGCCGTCAAAGTCGATGTTTCTATGTTTCTATGTTTCTATTGTGCATTCCACTCACAGCAGGACATCAACACTTTGATCACTGAAACCTGTTCCGGCATTGGCCAGTGAGAGAATATCATCTTCCTCTTTTTTAGTGCATGGGTTTGTATGGAGCTGATTCCTAAAGCAAGTTCTGTCAAATATGTTTTCAAACAGACATTATTGATATGTACATGTGAGCTGATCAGTGAAAGCTGACTGAAGTCCTGTTTCTGTTTGCTCAGATAAAAACTTTCAAATTGTTTAAACAGTCACACAGACACAGAGCAACTGCAGGAAAAGCTGCATTTCTCCCAGATATTTAGCGATGGCTGGGAATGCTGACTTGAGATAGAAACGGGTGCCTTTCACATACTTTTTTTTATGTAAGTTTCATACTTACAGATGCTCACAATCAGCTCAGCTGTTCAGATCCCAAGCATTCTCTCTCTCCGTCCCCTAAACATGCTCTCTCTCCTCCATGTCTGAAAACACTGGCAATTGCAGGAGGCAGATTTTTTAAGTTCGCCATGTGTACACGCACAGCAAACTTCTTGCTATAGAGTGACTTTGGAAGGGTGTGATACTGTCTGTCCAATGCAAAGTGCTCTGCAAGGGGCTCCTCAGTGCCATACCAATCATCAGCCAGGCTGATCGTGACACTATTCTACCTTTCCTGGGATAGAAACATCCTCTAATTGAAAAGAAACAGCCAAACCAATCATATATGGCTTTTTCCTTTCATCTGCAGGACGGCTTACACTGTGCAGCACCCGCTGCTCTCACTGCTGCCTCTTTACTCCGCTCTCACTCTACAACCCCCACTAGTTAAATTCTGCAGAATCAGGGAAGTTATGTGATTCACACAAGTAACAGGTTCATTGAAAATGCATTGTCCACCTAATTACCCTTTGCAGTGGACCTGTTCCATTTCTCCGACCTGATTCCCTTCCTTCTCCCTTTGTGCCCACCATGACCCATCCGCTGCACAGTACAAATAAATTAAGACACATCAGAACCAGTGGCATCCTGTCTCTGCTCTGTCAAGTATAGCCGGAGCCACTCCCATATCACAGCCACCTGCAGTATTAAACTGTGACATCGTATCCTCAGGCTCAGCTGTATTCTCCCATGTGCCCTTCAACTGCTGGACTGCTCCTCCTTCTGTTGTCTCAGCCTCCATCAGACAGAAGCAACGCCTTCTCAGCCTATCCATAGGTGCTTTTACACTGGCAGTCTTGCAACGGAAAAAGCTTTACAGAAGGACCGTACGGTTCCATCCAAAGCTGTGTAAACACTATTTGTTCCATTGTAAAAACGAATGGTCACCTGAAACGCACTCCGTGGTGTAGGTGGTTTGTCCCAAATGTGCCATTGCAGCACACAGTGTTAAGCGCCCATTCCAGAGCAAACAACTCTTGCTCTAGCAAGGAGTACTGCACCGGTACGGATGGCAGAGCACTTTGTGGTGAAAAATAGAACTTGTATAATCAGAACATGGAGTGGAACATGCTGTATCGGTGCTACACAGGTAACGCTTGTTTCAGCACAGCAGCGTGTGTGTAAAAGGGCCTCATGACTGCACCAGATCAGCCTCTCACGACTCCTCCTGTTGCTCGCAGCTCTCTGTAATGCAGGCAGCATCACAGCAGGGGAAGGGTCAGAGCTCCTCATTTGGGGAAGGACGGAGTGGGAGTGTGGTGCTCTGGGACTGACAGGTCAGGCTGTCTAGCATCAGCTAGGAGTTCATGCTGTCAACACTTTGAGCAATTACTCTTTATTTTACGTCTGCAAAAGTACAAGCCTGTATTTCTTATTGTTGTTGCGTGACAACACTTTCAGTAAACTTTTTCTGTTTCACTGTTTGTTATTTGGGCTAGCTGCGTGTGTTTTCAGCCACCTGAAACAGGAGCACAGAACAGCTCTGTTTGTTCAGTTCCCATCTCAGTATGCCTCATTCTGTCTTTTCTACTCTGCCAAGCATCTGTTCAGTGTCCCGTAGTTTCACCTGAGGATGTCAGGAGACAGAGCATTTGCAGTTGCTGCTGATATCATCTGGAACTTGCATTCTGCTCCTACAGCTGTGTGGTTGCACCTAGTCTGAGGCATATAAAAAGGGACCTAGATTTTAATATAGATTGATATCATCCTTTTGAGATCCAGGGCAGCATGTGATATTTACATGACGTATATATTAGATGTCTACATTACTAATTTATTTTGTTTGAAATCTCTACTTGTGGCTGTCTCTGTTCTGCTTTTATTGTACTGTAAAGCACCTTGAACCTTTTGGGATAGGGTGCTGTTTAACTAAAATTTGCCTTGTCTTGCCAATACACTATTTACCATAAAGTGGTTTTAGATAACTTTTTAAATAACTTTTATCAACCAAGTTTTTTTTTTTAAATGCTCCAGTTCTTGATGCACATTTAGCATAAGTTAAAAGTTTGCACAGTTTTAAATTTCTGCTTGGAGAGGGAATATCCCTTGATATAATATTGGCTGCTGCATTGGAAGATGCTTGTGGTATTCCAAAAAGAATGACCCCAACTGTTTTCTAGTTCATTCTATTGCCAGCTTGTTTCAAGTACAAGATAGAATAGCCGGTAGTTGACTCAACCAACTAACAACTCTGCTTAGGTCAGATAATCACTACTCTGGTCAAAAAAATTACTGTCTGGTCATTCAACACCCAGAAACCAGATTATGGGGGTTGGGGGACAGTAAATCCTTGACAGGGTAATGTAACCAGATGCTGACTGAAAAAAGCAAAAAAAGGCACTCTCCGGGTATTCAGTAGAGTATGGGTACAACCCTCCCATCTCTTGTGAATGATTTAGGTATATAAGTGGGTAGCTTTTAATTGAGCTGTTTTGAATCCATTCATCCTGGCATTTATCTACATTGCTTGATTTAAGATTGTTCTTGTACAGTGTCTGCCTGGGGGAGAGTTCAGACTGTCAGGCAGAGAAATCAATCCATAGATTTAACTCTGCCTCTGAGCACTGCACAGAATTACCAAATGAAGTCTGTGCACACTGCAGTGATATTTAGATGGACGAAGAACGCCAGGGAATCGCTCTATTATTCACTAGTAGTCTAGGCATGAAGTCTTCATTGACGCAAGTTCATGCTAACCATTAGGAAACACTGATGCATGTAAAGCTTAACTCTGAGGAGAGGGTCCTGGTGCTATTTTCTACAGCTCCATGGAATAGCAGAAATATACAGCACAGTTGCCTTCCCCCCATGCAAACCCCTCTTGGTAATCAACAGTTGCTGCTTCAGCCTACTTTGGGTTTTAAAATGGGACCCTTACATATTTTCTCTAGAAAAATACTACAAATTTAACAAATAAAATAATTCCTCCTGTAACAATCACAGAACTGCCTTACTGGGCTGGAAACTTCGTCTAGTTGAAAAGAAAAAGCCAAACAATCATATATGGCCCTTCCCTTTCATCTGCAGGACACCGCCCAGCACACAGTTCTCAAAAATGATGGTGTCATAAAAAACAAACACCCCACCAACATGCAGAATACTACCACTCCTCTCCCACATGATCAACTTAAACACATGATGTTATACCCCACCTGCACTGTACCCATTAAAAACATGATGTTATACCCCATTCTCATGCTACCCACCTCCTTCCCTCTCCCAGTAGCCCAGTGAAGTGTGTTGATGAATGTGCCAAGTACTTAGTATAACACATTTTCCCCAATCCCAGTTGCAAGCCCCAACTTTTAAAAATCCTGATTTCCCATCCTCACTTCACTCCCAGCACAGTCTCATTCATAATGGCACCCCATCTCACATAGTGAGTGCCGTCCTCCCCTCTCATCATCCAAAGCATACAATTAGTACAAAAACAGCCATATTATGGTAACCCCCCCCCCCACCACTACCACCCAGCCTTCCTTAGCACTACCAACGGTGAACTTCGGTATTGCCAAATGCTTGTTTTGTTTCGTTATTAAGTACAACAGTTCAATCAGTAGATTAGTCCTGGCAATACTAACTGAGGAGATTTGGGGTGACTGGGTAATGTGGTGCAGGTGTTGGTCTCAATGCTCAAGAGGTAGGCATGTCTCACAGCAGGGCAGAGCAAACAGGAAAATAGAGAGACCTGATTTAAAACCCCCACTCCCAGAACAGATGATGGTCAATGCTGAAAACTGCTGGATTCTCCACATGATATGAAAAAAAGCAGGGGTACTAGGGACTACTGAGGCAACTCTGATTAATTCAGTCATCTCCCTTCTAAAATTCACAAGTGTACTCAGTTTCCTGGCATCTAAAAAACTAATACATTTTTCTAACCAGTCCCTCCTAGATTGGATTCTCTCCTCCCACTCCCACCTCATCATTACTTTGGGTGTCCTCCCAGATACCCTCAGTGATCACTGTCTGACCTACTGTGTCAGGAAGCTGCATCTCCACCACTCAGCTCCCAAATAACATCTGGTTCCGTCCCCTCAATACCCTCGATACTGATGCCCTTCTTCACGTTCCCACTAGTTCTGACTGGACTCCAGTGTACTTCACCCCAGATATAAATGCCTCCCTTGCCCTCTTCACCAAGATCCTTTTCCAGATATGGGACCTACATGCCTCTCTAAAAAAGCCAGGGTTAAAAGAATGCACCATCCCTGGATCACAAAAAACCTCATTGCCGTGTGCAAGGCCTGTGACCGAGCTTGGGCCAGTTTCAAAGCCACCCACTCACAAGCAGACTTGCATACATACAGATCTCACCAAAATGCCTGCACAAAGGCAGTCTGTACAGCCAAGGCTGAATATTTTAAGACCCATCTCCATGCTAATCACAACTCACCCTCAAAATTCTGGCATGTGCTTCACTCCCTTCTTGGCCCACCATTTCAGTCCTCCTTCCCTCACCCCCACCTTTGCAGCGGATGGCTCTCTTGCTTCTGATCCCTCCTCTGTCACTGGGATCTTCAATAAATTCTTTACCAAATGTACCCTTCCAGATCTCCCCCAGCCTGTCTCATCTGACCCTTTACCCCCTTCACCATCTGTAGGCTACAGTGCCCCCCTCCCATTTCCCTCAGGAGTTCTAGCAAGCACTGTTGTCCCTGAACTCCTCCAAAACTAGCCCTGATGGTATCCACCCCAAACTTCTCCCCATCTCTGCCCCAGCAATCGTCACCCCTCTCACACACATCTTAAACCTCTCTTTCCCCTTTTGCACCATCCCTATGGCTTGGAAGGTAGATAATGTGCTGCCCCTCCACAAAGGTGGCGACTCATCCCTCACTGGTAACTTTCTTCCCTTGCCAAACTACAGGAATCCATCATCTATTCAAGACTAGCTGAGTTCCTGTCTAGCACAGGCACTTGCTCTCCCTTCCAAGCTGGTTTCTGGAGTAATCACTCCACAATCTCCTCCCTACTGCAGGTCAGGAATGGACCAGTATCATATCACTGCGGCCATCTTTATAGACTTGGAAAAGGCATTTGGACCATGTCCCACTCTTTCCTCCTAAACAAGCTAGTCTCTGCCAGCTTGTCAGGCACAATAGTAAACCGGTTCTGCTTCTACCTCTTTGACTGGCAACAGTCAGTTCAGGTAGGAAATGTCCTCCCGTACCCTCTCCTTATCCCCTCTGGGGTCCCCCAAGGGTATATACTAGTCCCCATACTATTCTCCCTTTTCATAAATGGTCTACCCTTGGTCTGCACCAATACTCACATCCACATGTACATGGATGATATCGTAATCTATACATCTAGACCCTCCCCTGCAGATGTGCAAGCCCTCTCCAGAAGGATTTTAACAACATCCAGAGTTGGTTTCAAGCCAATCAACTCAGAGTTAATACTAAAAAAAACATATCCATGATTTTTGGTGCCAGACGAAAGTTGGCTAGGCTCCAGACACCCACGGTTTTCTTCACCCCTGATGGCCTCTCACTTGAGGTAGTACTTGCTTTTAAGTATCTTGGGGTCTAGCTGGACAGCCACCTTGACTTCATCACTCACATCGACACCATCTACTCCAAGCTTTGCCCCAAATTTGGGATCCTGTATTAAAACAAAGACTGCCTCTCCTTCCTGGTTCGCTGCAATTTAGTCACCAAAATTTAACACAAGTGGTAAACTCCCCTACCAGGAAAAACTACAAATCATGGACCAGCACCCTCATTGACTGGATCCTTACCAGCCACCCTACCCGTATAACCAATGTAAGTGTTCTCCCTGACTCGCTCAGTGATCACTCTCCAATAATATGTACCTGGACAAATAAGTTTCGTAAGCCGCCTCCAAAAACCATCTATAGCAGAGTCCTACCTTATGGCAACCTTACTCATCTCAAGACCTGTCTTAGGCAGATAGACTGGTCCTTGATTTACAAAACTCAAGATGTTGACCTAGTCCTTGATTACTTTATTGCTACTTTCAACACTGCCTGTGACACCTATGCACCAGTAAAAAAGCACAAAATCAAAGCACTCACAAATCCCTGGCTCACAGCGAAGCTATTGGCACAACTGAAAAGTAGGGATCACCTCTGGGCCACTGCAAGAGCTACTGGCACTCTGTCAGACATCCAAAAATATAAACAGGCTCACAATCACTGTACTAAACAGATCCGCTTGATGAAGAGCTCCTACTTCAAGAATGCCCTCTCCAGCTCCTGGGGTGAATGGAAATCCTCCTGGGACAACATACGAAATATCAGGGTGCAGCAGTCCAAATCCTCTCCTACAATAATGAATGTGGATGGAACCACTACATTAGACCCAGAGATCATTGCAAACACCCTAAATGATACCTTCACAGACCTTAGTGGTGTCCTCTCATCTGATTTCTTCACTGATGCTGACCCTCCAATTTCTACTTCTACTACTACCTCTCCAACCAAACTACCCTTCCATTTCAAACTAGTAAAGGCACATGAAGTCTATAAATATGTAAAGAAGGCCATTTCTAAGTCCTGAGCAAGCAGCGACACTATTGACCTTAAACTTCTGTCTCTCACTCTGGAGGAAGTACTGTTCCCCCTCACAAAAATTTTCAATCTCTCCCTCTGCTACAGCCAATTCCCTAGGAAATGGAAGACTGCAGTTGTCACTCCGGTGCACAAAAGTGGTGATAAGTCACTGGCTGGTAACTGTCGCCCGATATCAATACTACCACCTCTCTCTAAGGCCCTTGAATGCTTGGTGGCAGACCAACTTTCAGACTACCTGGAAAAGCACAACATCCTATGCACTCAGCAGCATGGATTTAGGAAAGGGCACAGCACATCGACTGCCCTACTTGAATTCTCAGAAGCAATCCACAATGCCATGGACAAAGGAAACCTAACTGGAGCAGTCTACATTGACTTAACCAAGGCATTTGATACAGTACACCACGGCTTACTTATCAAACAACTACTATCCCTAGGGCTCTCGCAGGGTCCTGGTGACTGGGTAAAAAATTACCTTGCTCAGTGCTCTCAATCTGTAAAAGTAGCTGGAGTTCTCTCAGACTCAAAACCGGTTCACTCAGGAGTTCCCAAGGGATCCATCCTGGGCCCCCTCCTTTTCAGCCTTTTCCTAAACTCCCTCCCCAAATCCTGCCCTGAACAAATAATCCTCTATGCCGACGATGCCATGATTCTTGCCACTCATAAAGATCCGAACCTCTTACACCTCAACCTTCAGCATGTTTTTTGCAAAGTTGAGATGTGGTTCCTTGAACATAAGCTGGTTCTAAACCACAAAAAAACTAAATCCATGCTCTTCTGTAACCCGCAAAACAAGAAACGGCAAGTCCCACTCACCATTAATACATACCTGGGAAATACCCTTGAACAAGTGCCAATTTTCAAATATCTTTGGAATCAACTTTGATCAAGGCCTAACCTTTGCAACTCACATTGATAGTACAGCAAAAACTATTAATCAGCGAATTGGGATTCTGTATCGGAACCGACAGGTCCCTTACCCATTCTGCACTGAGGATTGCCATCCAACCTCTATCATCTCAGTCGTTGACTATGGCTTAGTTATATATGGATCTGCCACTACTACAGCACTTGAGTGCATTACAACATCCCTAAATAAGGCCTGTCGGCTGCTCACTGGTGCACATCGACGTACCCACATATGTGAACTCTGTGCTGACTCAGGTTGGTTGCAACTCTCAAACTGGATAAAGTACCTTACCTGCCTGATGACGAAAAAATCCACTCTGGGCCTCACTCCACCCTGTATCCAAGACCTGTTATGCCCGAGCGCTAGCACCTGTTTTACCAGAAGATCAGAACACCAGCCTCTCCAAGTCCCCTGATGCCGGACTTCTCAGGGACAAAGATCATTTGCCTATCGTGCCCCCAGCTGGCTAAATGCCCTCAGCACTCATATTACTGCCTCCACCTCTCCAGGTATTTTCAAATCAAGGCTGTTCTCTCACCTTGCCACCTCCAGCTCCTGTGACTGCCCTGATTAAACCTCCTATTTTCTCACTACCCACCCTGTTCCGTTATTTGACAAAGACATGTTTGGGAAACCTTTTCTCCTGCTATTGTCTGCTCCCCACACCTTTCACTTACCCTCTCTGTTCTGGACTTTTTCCCTATTTGTTTCTCCTAATCTGGCATGACCTCTTTCTTGTAATAATAATGTGATTATTGATATCTCATGTCCTTTAGCACAAATGATTTGATATGTATTTGTATATGTTTTCTTGCTCTTGACACAACACAAATTGTTGTGTTATCTATGTAACCTTTTGTACTGTACCTAATTGACGTGGAACCTTTGTAAAAGAGCCTCTGGCTCAAAGGTAGTAATTCCTAGAACAATAAACTAAACAAAACGATACTACCAGTATTTGACTATGCTGATGTAGTCTATGGCACCACCTATGCTGCATCCCTCACTAGGCTTGATATGCTCCTAAGCTTCTGCCATTTTGCCACCAACTCCCCATTCTGCACTCACCACTGCTCTCTCTACTCTTCCCTAGCTATCATTCCTCTTCCTTACCGGCATCTGACACACTGTCTGACTCTTACTGCCAAATACTGGTTCAGGACCGTTCCCTACTATCTCTCCTCCCTTCTTTCCCCTGCTAACCCATCTTCCTACCCCTTGCACTCCAGGGAGTCCCATTCCTTCTCACTCCCACACCCCCGCACTACTTCAGGACTATCAGCCTTCTTCTACCACTTCCCTTTTCACTGGAATCAGTTGTTCTCTCACATTCACTCATCCCAATCCCTCCCTGTTTTCCAGCACCAGCTATGGCTCACTCCTGGTTCCTCCTTGTTCTTGCCCTCGTAACTCTCAAATTCCCCCTCCTCAATGTAACTAGTCCCTATGGGTCCAGAGTAGACCTATTTGCCTCCCGAAATCTCGCTTGATATTATTTTGCCTACATTTGTAACCTTGACCTGTTCTCTTGGTGTAAACATTTTACCTCCTGCTTACAGTTTGTTACAGAGTTTAAGCTAGTCTTTTGATTGTCAATTTTTCGCCTTGACATGTCGTCTGAGCAGTCGCTCTGCCTTCTGTTGTATTTTTGTTTCTTCCCTATTCCCTGGGTCGCACCTGGAAATGAGCCCCAGCTCAGTGTGCCTTTCCCAGTTATCATCTTTCAATAGAATAAATAATACATTTGAGGAAAATATATAAAAGTGCATATCAGAATCATGCTTGTGGTCTCTCTGTCCTCACTCTGTGAATTACTTTTCTGACATCATGATATTCTAAAAAACATGTTTGCCAAGCATCCTGTGTTATCAGCTACATTGGAAAGAAAGTACCAGTAATTGTAATCTGATATCAGGATGACAGAGTACGATCCCTGCCCCCACCCCTTTACTCATTACTCAGATCATAGCCGGACTAAACAACATCACTGCATCTCTCTCAAAGTTTGCTAGCATCGTGAACACGACAAATGATAGCACAGTGAGTGAAAATGTTGTCAGTATCTAAACAATTTGATTGTGGTATTACATATTGAGTCACTGGCATAACTCCCGTTAAGAGTACAACCTGTTACAAACACAATGATATACATACTGTAATGTTTTTTTAAAGTGGTTTGAGAGTTCAACTGAAATGGCAAATAGACACTGTTACCACAACTTTAAAAATATTATCAGATGCAATCTAGTGTTAATAGGCTTGATTATTTAAACAGTTATCTTAGAATAGATACACATTGCTTCCCCCCACCCCATTATTTTGCTACATTGCTCTCTATCCACTGGTCAGGTCTAGGTCTTGTTACTTTCATGTTTTGCTATTTTGTGTGCCTGCATGTGTTATCTGTCTGTTCTGGGTGCAGTGTGGGCATATGCACATTCACAGCTGGGGTACTCAAGTATTGTGAAGTTTTTTATGATATGCTGCACTACTGTGGTGATTTGACTAGTTACATGTTAGACTCAGTGCAGCAACACTGCATCATTTTGCACGGGAAAGGGCTCAATGTCAAGTAAGACGTTGGTTACTCATATCAGCCTTACTGGTTGGCAAAGAACCCTGTAAATGCTATAACTGTTGCTTGTTTTCTATGGTGCTCATAAAGCACAGAGTACAGTTAAAGTAGATACAACTACAGAATATCAGTTACTAAAGTCCTAAAAGAACAGGTCACTATTTTATACTGTTCACTTGCTGACACAGTTGAAGTGTAGTTCACACGCACATACTGTACGGTGACCAACATAAGATTGTTCAGTGCTCTTAGGGTGAAGGTTGTGAGAACCCGGATTTGTCTACAAGCTGCTTGCTTGCAAATTACTTATGCATTTGAGTATATTGAGCCTAGATGCATTTTAAAGCCAAGATTATCACAGCATTCCTTGCATTATGATTATTATTGTTGTTATTGTAAGAGTGTGGAGTACATGTTGACTAGACCTTCCCTAAGTTTGGTACATGGGGTCACCTTATTCATAACTTGAAACTAAAATTCTTGAAATGTTTTTGATAGTACTGTATGTGGCAGAGCGTAGGGCCCAGAACATCCAGAACATTTTCTTTTGGTGGTTATTAGGTTTCATGCTACATGAATATTCTTAAAGCTTATGGACTCCAACAATCAATGGAAAATTACTGATCAACAAGTAGGCTTTTTTACAGCAGTATTCGATGTAATGCATGTTGAGATAGGGCCTGTGAATATCGCTGCAGTGCTTTAGTTTGAAGTGTTAGAGTCATGCAATCTTTATCAAGAATACACAGAGACTGAAGGAGTTTGCAGACTGCTGCCTCTATATGTATCACAATTATTTTAATTTTTTCTTATTCCATTTTGTAAACCTGTCTGATTGTATCAGACTGCTTGTTCAACATGAGCCAAACACTGGAGGGCTTCAGAGAAATTTTAGATGACAGTACACAAAAAAGTGGGATGGGGGGCTTATGAGCATGTGCATCCAAATTACTTCAATACTAGTTCAGTAGCAGCCGCTGTGGCTCTGACCAGAGTTTGTTATATTGAAGGAACACTCACAACAAATCAGGCCACTCCTTACCTCCAAGCGTGAGACACTCTTGTTCTGTGAATAGAGTTTCATACATAGCTGCCGTGGAATAAGGCATATTTATCTAGCTCAATCAGTACTTTACTAATATGACCACAGTGATCACTCGTACTGTTCTGTGAGTGGTCTTAGATACATAGATACTGACAGCCTACATTCTTATGCCATCAGAAATGTTAACAACAGTCTTAAAGGTTCTCATACCATAAGAATGCAAGTGACACCCTCTTACTTCCGTATGAGTTTTCTTTTCTGCTGTATTATTATACATATCTGTATGTGATGCAGGCTGACAAGTATGTAACTGTGCATATGTCTGAAATATATTTCTAATGTGGTTAGATATATTATTTCTTAAACATACGCTTTATGTGAAGTTGTTTATTGGATAATTTTCAAACAGATGATGACAATAATGGCCATATAGGTTTTATGCTTTTGTATGTCCTCATAAAGCAATCAGTTCAAGAACAATACCTGGATGGAAATCAGAGGCTTGAAGAAACCCATGTCATATTTAGTTTGAGGAAAATGGAATGAGTTTCAATTGTATAATCACTGGCAGACATCATCAAATCAATACCTAGCTTGACAGCACTCCCCTAACGGAAGGTGGAACGCATTATTATGATCTCTGACATGTAGCGAAAGGTTTATTTGTTTATTTATTGAAATGTTTCACCAGGAAAGGCACACTGAGCTGGGAGCTCATTTCCAAGTGCATCCTAGGGGGGAGGGGGAAATTGTACAAAGTGGATTGACTTCTGGAAGGAAGCGATTTTGGACCTGGTACTAATCAACGGGGACAGAATTATGGATGTCAGGGTAGGTGAACAGCTGGGGTCCAGTGACCATCACACAGTCTGGTTTAATGTGAGAACTACAACAGGAACATGCCACACGAAGGTGTGGGTTCTGGACTTCAGGAGGGCAGACTTCATTAGGATGGGGGTATGTCTCAGGGAGGCCCTAGATGGGGGGGGGAGAAATAGGGGGGAGTCAAGGGACAATTTGCCCATCTAAAAGGAGCCATAGTGGAGGCAACCAACCTTTGTATTCAGCAAATAGACAAAGGCAAAAGGAAAAGAAAAACCACTATGGTTCTTGCAGGAGGTAGCAGGAAAATAAGGGCAGAAAAGTTAGCTTTCAGGAAATATCAGGAGACTCAAAAGGAGGAAGACAGGGCAATGTATCTAGAAAAGCAGAGGGAGGGAGGCAGGGAAGGTAGTCAGGGGTGTCAAGGCAAAGACAGAGGAAAATATAGCAAAAGAAGTTAAAAAAGTGGACAAGACCTTCTATAGATTAGATTAGCGAGAAAAGATGGACGGGGGGAGATTACAAGGCTGAAAGGGGAGGAAGGAGTGGCAGTGGAAGGGGACCAGGATAATGCATCAATCCTGAACAAACATTTCTGTTCAATTTTCATGGAGGAAGAGGAAGGGGAGGGACTGCAGCTAAGACTCAGTATGAGACGGGAGATGGACAACATTCCATTCGAAGAGGAGAGAGTCCTAGAAGAACTTACAAAACTAAAGGTGGATAAGGCAATGGGACCAGACAGGATACACCCTAGAATATTAAAGGAGTTGGGGGAGGTACTGGCAGCCCTATTCAACAAGTCACTGGAAATGGAGGAAGTTCCGGAGGACTGGAGAAGGGCTGATGTAGTCCCTCTCCACAAAAGTGGGAGCAGGGAGGAGGCTAGAACCTACAAGCCTGTCAGCCTGACCTTGGTGGTGGGTAAAATTATGTAATCTCTGCTAAAGGAAAGGATAGTCAAGCACCTTGAATCAAGTGGAGCACAAGATCCAAGACAGCATGGATTCATGGCAGAAAAGTCATGACAAACTAATCTGATTGATTTCTTTGACTGGGTCACTAGGGAAGTGGATCAGAGGGGAGTGGTGGATGTGGTCTACCTTGACTTTAGCAAGACGTTCAACACCGTTCCACATAGGAGGCATGTGAACAAGCTGGGCAGCCTGGGATTGGGACACAAGGTGGTGAACTGGGTTGGAAACCGGTTGAAGAACAGAATGCAGAGGGTGGTGGTAAATGGGGCTAAATCCAAAAGTAGGGAGGGTGACCAGCAGGGTGCCATAGAGTTTAGTTCTTGGACCAGTGCTGTTTAATATCTATATCAGTGACATTGCAGAGGGGCTGAAGGGGAGGTGTGCCTCTTTGCAGATGACATAAAGATCTGCAATAGGGTAGACAGTCCAGGAGGGGTGGAGAAAATGAAGAGGGATCTAGCTAAAATGGAAGAATGGTCCAGAATGTGACAGCTAGGATTCAATTCAAAGAAGTGCAAAAGCATGCACTTGGGGCACAGGAATCCAGGGGAGGATTACATGATGAGGTGGGAGATATTAGCAGCCACAAAACAGGAAAGAGATCTGGGGGTCATCATATCTGACAACCTAAAGGTGGCCAAACAATGAGCCAAGGCAGTGAGGAGAACCAGTGAGATGCTGGGGTGCATAGGGAGAGGTATTACCCGCAGAAAAAATATCATAATGCCACTGTAAAGGTCATTGGTGAGACCTCATTTGGAATACTACATACCGTTCTGGAAGCCACATCTCTAGAAGGACATAGACAGCATGGAGGCAGTTCAAAGAAGGGCAACAAAAATGGTGCAGGGCCTGCACCAAAGGTCATACAAGGAGAGATTGGAGGAACTCAATATGTACACCCTAGAGGAGAAGAGGGAGAGGGGAAACATGATAGATGTCTTCAAGCATCTCAAGGGAATTAATAAGATACAGGAGGGCAGCATCTTTCAGAAGAGAAACTGCTCTAAAACAACAAGCAGGCATAACATGAGGCAGAAAGGGTCTAGACTAAGGGGCAACACGAGAAAGTACTTTTTCATGGAAAGGGTGGTGGATGCTTGGAATGGCCTGCCCCAGGAGGTGGTGAGTGCCAGCACAGTAGGGGGATTTAAACATGCATGGGATAGACATAAGGGAACCATAGAGGGGGGAAGGAGAGGCAGCAGCCAGTGACCAAGTTAGGGTCAGCAGCAGCTAATTAAAGGTAAGGTATATGGCAGACTAGATGGGGCTGGTGGTCCCTATTTGCCATCAATTTCTACATTTCTATGACAGATACATAACAATTACATGTTGACATAGTTTTGCAACACAAAGATAACATTCAATAGCAATCTACATTCAAGAATAGTTACAATACAAGTCATGAGAACTAGAACAAGTAAAATAGTTTGCAATCCTATACAGATCGTAGAAATAGTGCAAATACATTGATAGTAGGTACAGTACAAGTCATGAATAACTGGAGTAAAGGAGCTGCTACAGAGGCTGTACAATATTGAGCAGATTGCTCATAAGTGCCTACAATAGTGGATTACCACTTGGGGGTCGGGGGTCGGGAAAGGACATTGGAGAGACAAAGGCGTGGTCTGGGAAGGGTAAGTAATTTAGGAACAATTACAGAGGGGGAAAGTGAGGTCTCTGAGGTGGTTTGAGAGGGTCCCTGGGGAGGGGGCATGCCGAATGACATAAGGGAGGGAGTTCCAGATTGTAGAGAAATGGTGGCTGAACGCTGCTTGGTCAATGGTCATGGAGACTATCGGGACTACTAAGATGTGATAATCTGAGCTTCTGAGGGAGTAGGTTGGGGGGGCGGGAGACAGAGGCAGAGAGGTACTGTAGGAGGAGAGAGCACTGAACCAGAATTTACTCACACACTTTGCACAGTGGGCACAGCATCTGTTCTCCAGGGAAGGAAGAGAGAGAGAGACTGACACATAGAGCAGTGATGAGTGCAAGGGGGACAGTCAAGAGCATAGCAACAAAAAGAGTATAAAACATGGGTGATTAGGGCAAATCTATAAGCATTATATATGAAGACTTTTCATGTAAAAATATGTTAACACCACCTAAGAAATATGTAATATTATGTTAAAGCTGATCAACAAACTATATCATGTGGTCAAGCAAGCAAAAATGAAACAACTAATTTTACCAATAATGGAAAGTTTTATCTGCTAATATTACTACTGTCCAATTTGACTAGTCTGAGGAAAACAGTGAAATCGCTGTGAGAAAGCTGAAAAAGGCTCTGTCCTATTTGTTATGCAGAAAGAGTTAAATGCAAGGATCTGTTCTATTCTCTCCTTTTCTGTCTGTTGTCTGTCTGGTTGCGCAACCAAATGTTCTCAGGAGACCTAGGAACTGATCACTTTGACAGTCTCGTGATTCTCGGCCTCTCACACTCTCTCTACCTTTAGTTGCTGTTTCGGTCTTTTCTTCCCCCTTGCATATCTGCAGTTATAAAATACATGTGAATCTGTATGTGAAACTGGGATCCCTTGGTTTGAAACTGTATATAGTTATACTGTTGAAATGATTGCAAAAATCCATTTGGAACTCAAGGGGTTACTCTTGAGATGCAGCACAAACTTTTGCAGAGCTGTGAACAAGAGGCCAGTTCTGGGACACCATGTTCTATTTTGTAATACATTTTATGTTTCAAGTTTATTGATCAGCAGGTGTCACATTTTATGAGAAACAGGATGTCTGTTAATGAGCTGAGGTTGCAGAAGTTAGTTACCACACAAAAACCTATAAAAACAGCAGCAATCTTTGCTGGGGAGAAACTGAAACTTGGAATTAGAGATACCCTCAGAAGAATGACTTTGTTTTCTCTGTTTGTACTGCCTTTGTAAATAGCTATCCTGAACAATTTTTATTTTTATTTTACTGTTATTGATAATAAAATGATACTTGTGAATTTTCTAACTTCTCTTGGTTTTTCTGTGCTTCCTGACCTGTGCCTCAATGACAATCACTTGCAAAACAGGGTGGTATGAAGGCAATAAACCCCTGTAAGAAAAAATAGTTATGCAATAACTTACTGTAACAGTAGATCTTTGAGAGGATCTCTTGCAGCAGGCCACACCATTAGGACTAACCACCAGGCACTGGGACCACATGGAAACTTTCTAGCTAGCAGTCTACCAGAGGGGGCCACCCAATGCTGATGTCACCCTTTGATATCAGCCTACCTTATAAGAGTGGGCGACCCCATACCCTCAGTTCTCCCACTAAAGACCAAATGCAAGAGTCTGTTAGGGGAACCAAGGAGGAAACCTAGGTATCCTGAGAGAATCATGGAAAAGAAGCACAAAAACCCAAAGGCCAAGAAAAGGAAAAAATAGGGGGAAGGAGGGAGGGAAAGCATGGCCTGCTGAAAGAGAGCCACCCGAAGATCTACTGTTATGGTAAGTTCTTACGTAACTGTACTATCTTACTTTGAGGGTATCTCTTGCAGCAGACCACACTGGTAGGATGAGTCCCAGGCAGTTCTGGTAATGACTGGCAGACAGTCTGGGGGATTGGCTGTATTGACCTAAGAAAGAAGGCCTTGAAGAACAACGGGATGAAAATGGCCCTATGCCTAGAGACGATGTCCAGACTGTAATGTTTGGTAAAGGTATGGGTAGTGCTCTAAGTAGCAGCTGCACAGATCTCCACAGCAAAAACATTACAGAAACAGGCAATGGAGGTGGCCATGCCTCTGGTGCAATGGCCATGAACCACACCAGGAAGTTCCTTACTGTACTTCCTGTAACAAAAAATAATGCAATTGACTAACCATTTGGATAAACACTGTTTGGACACCAGAATGCCCTCTTTCTCAGGGGTGAAGGAAACAGACAATTGGGAGGACTTCCTGTAGTCCTTTGTCCAGTGTGTATAATGCCTTAAAATTCTATGTACATCTAAAGTATGGAGCAATGCTTCCCCTGGATTGGCATGCTCTGGATGGGCTGGTTCAAAGTAAACTCAGACACCACCTAAGAAAGAAACTTAAGATTGGTACGTAAAGATACCCTGTCTTGTGGAAAATCAAATATGGCTGCTCACACATGAGCGCCTGAAGCTTGGAAATCCTTCCAGCAGAAGTAATAGCAACTAATAATAGCACTTTCCAAGACAGAAAGTGTAGCACGCAGCTCATGGCCAGTCCGAACGGAGGCAGAATTAGTTTTTCTAACACAAAAGTTAAGTCTCAAGCCGGGGCAGGATTGCAGACCGGAGGCTTCAAGTGCAGGATTCTTCTCAAAAATGTGTGATACACGTCAAGCTGAGCCACAGTGCAGCCAACAACAGGTACATGGTAAGCAGAGATGGCTAAGAGATGTACCTTGATGGAGGAGTACTTCAGACCAGAGTCTGAGAGGGACAGCAAGTGCTCCAAGATGAGATCTGATTAACCGGGCAAGTGAAAGGGTCTAATCGGTACAATGCAGCCCATATGGTAAAAACGCTTCCACTTCATGGAGTATGTGGCCCTGGTGGAGGGTTTCCTAGCCACCACTAAGACATCTGCCACCTTAGGGGACACGTCAGACCTTGCAATGGTTGTGTCCTCAGGAGCCAAGCATGGATATGGAGAGATCTGAGGCTTGGATAGACCAGGGTGCCCTGCTCCTGAGAGAGCAAGCTTGTGCATAGGGGCAGGGGCACCGGAGGTTCCACTGCCAGCTGCTGAAGCACAGGAACCAGATCTGACAAGGCCAACAGGTGGCAATTAGAATCGTAGTTGCCCCTTCCATCTGAATTATGAGCAGAACCCTCTGAAGAGTGAGAAGGGAGGGAAGGCATACAGAAATCTCCCTTTCCAAGAGAGGGGCAATGCATCTTGCCAGAAAACTCCAGGTCCTGGAGCAAGAAAGCAAAAAAGTGACAGTTTTGCATTGAGTGGGGAAGCAAAAAGGTTCAACTATGGATGACCCCAATGGTCAAACAGATCCTGTACCATGGAAGTCATGAGTTCCCACTCGTGAGCTCATGACTAAGACCAGCTTAGGTTGTCTGCCAAGATGTTTTGGTTGCTGGGGACTTTAACAGATGAGAGTTCCAGGCCACGATCTATGGCCCAATATCAAACCCTCGTTGCTTCCCCAACACAAAGGGTATGAATGACTTCTTCCCTGTTTGTTGATGTATTGAACCACGCTGGAGTTTTCCATTTATATCAGTAGTGGGCCTGGGGAGAGTTGAGTCTGGAAGGCCTACAGGGCATACAGAACTGCTTGCATCTCCAAGATGTTTATGTGGAGGCCCGCCTCCACTGTGGACCATGTCCCTTGGATCTGATGGGCACCAAGGTAAGCCCCCAGCCAAGACCCAAGGCATCTGTTGTGAGAATTTGCTGCAGAGTGGAAAGAAGAATGGCACCCCTCTCAGAAGGCTGCTGGGCTCTAGCCACTACAACAGCACCTTCTTGACTGGATGTGAAACCAGGACTGGCTGCTGCAGGTCATCCTTATGCTGGTCAAACTGGACCTGCAGTGTCCATTGTGGAATCCTCATATGCATCCTGGCTAGGGGGACTGTTATGACGGCTGCAGCCATGAGTCCAAGGAGGCGCAGGAAGACCTGGGCTGGGATGTGATGGCTGGAGAAGAGCTGGTGAACTTGATCCATCAGGTGTTCCACCCTGTCTTGGAGTAGAAAGGCCATCCCCTGAGTCATAGACAGACTGGACCCTCTTTTCCATTCCTTCTGCCGCTTTGCACTGAACTGTCCCTTCTCCACACACCATTGTGCCCTTTACCAAGCTATGGACCTCCCCTCTCTACATAATCCCAGACAATCCCACTGCACCAAAATACCAGCCAAGTTTTGGTCCCAGCTTCTGCCCTCCTACCTCACCACCACCTTGGCCAACCCTCACTCCCTAGCTTACTCTCTTCGAAACTCGGACCCTCGTTCCCTGGCTGTCCCACATAGGTCCACTACTGCCAGTCAGGCTGCATTCAGCTACCGCATACCAACATTGTGGAACTCCCTTCCAGCAAACATTCGGCACTTCTCCTCTCCTTGGCACCTAAACTCCCTGCTCCATGCTCACGTCGCCCCTTCCTGCACATGTGCCTAGGCAGTTCTGCTCTCCATGTGAAATGACAGTATTTGTCTGCCTGTAGTTCTGCAACTAAACTATGACTGTAATTACCGTTCTCTCATTTCTCACGTTGCCTGCTCCATGCTGTCAAACTATTGTATTTTCTACTGTTTTTTTGGACCTCTATGCCTAGCCACTTAATCCAATTGTTAGAGAATCCACACTATGTATTTTCACCTGTATATATGCTGTTTGCAAGTATTGTCAATGTTTCTCCTCCCCCAGGACGCATCTGGAATCGAGCAGTTAGCATGCTCAGTATGCCTTCCTGGTTAAACGCTTGAATAAATAAATAAATAAATATCCAACACCACCCTGATGAACAGAAGTTATTGGCAGGGGGTCAGAAATTACTTGGGCAGGTTGATCATGATCCCCAAATCCTGGAACAGGCAGTAGGTATGAGCCAGGGTTTGAAGCAGACACTCCCTGGACGGTGTTGCTAGCAGCCAGTCACCCAGGTAAAGAAACACATAGAACCCCTGCCATCTGAGGGCAGCTTCCACCACTGCCAAGCATTTGGTGAACACCCAGGGGGCTGAAGATAAGTCAAACGGCAGAGCCCAGAACTGGAAGTGGGCTCACTGGAAATGAAATCTGAAGAAACGCCTGTGGGAGGCACATACCTTGATGTGCAGATAGGCATCCTGCATGTCTAGGGAGCAAATCCAGTCCCCCTGGTGTAACAGGGGCAGCAGACCCTGAAGGGTGACCATCCTGAGCTGTTTGTACTGGATTAATCGGTTCAGCTTGCTGAGGTCAGGAATGGGCCTGAGGTCCCCAGTACGTTTGGGGACCAGGAAGAAATGGGAATAAAACCCCTTTCCTTGCTGGGACTGCAGAATGGGTTCCATGGCCCTTTTGCACCGCAAGGCATGGATCTCTTCCCAGATCAGCGGGACATGACTGAGAGGGTATGAGGCCAGAACTGGGGATCTGTCCTGAGGCCATTCCAAAAGCTCTAGGGAGTGGCCATGCTCTTTAAGCTGCAGCATCAAATTGTCTGACGTTATCTGCTGCCACCTGTCCAGATGAAGGGAGAACCAACCCCCTACCACCACCTCCTGTGTCATTGGAGGGAGCGGGTCTTGCAAGGAGTCAGGAAGTGGGGCAGCCACAGCCAGGATTGCGGTACCACCTCGAGAGCTCTTGCTGGCAGAGAGGGTGGTGGTGGGCAAGGCAGATGCCACCACCCTCCACTTTCCCTGAGGATGGGTTGGTGTTTGGGTTTGCTTGTGGGGAGCCCAACGAAAGGCTGCTCGCTGCCCAGACCTGGACTGTGAGTGTGCTACATAGAATGAACAGATCTTGGGGTGCATCCAGACACTTGGAGTTTGTAGAGGATATCCTCCACATCTCTGCCAAACAACATGTGTCCTTGAAAGGGGGCATTCAGGATAGGCAGCTGGACATCTTGGGCAAGCTGGACACCCGAAGTCAAGAGTGCCGGCACATACAAAAGTCAGTGGCTGCCACTCAGGCCAACACATCCACCATGTCATAGGCTACCTGGGGCAAATGGATTCCAATGTCAGAAGCTGATTAAGGGAACCCAAGGCAAGCTGCTTGGCAGGGTCATTAGCTAAGGATTAGACAGCATCCTTGGCCTTGTCCCACAGGGCATTTTGGTACTGAAACATGTGGGCCAAATAGTTGAGAGCACAGATTGCCAGGGTGGCTGAGGCAAATGTCTGCTTCTCCAGCAGAAAAAATTACTTACCATAGTAGTCATGTTTCTTCCAGGGGATCACACAGTATGACTAAACTAATGCAGTCAGCCTACAGTGTTGAACTGCTCCGGAGAGAATGGAATTTATGCAAATGATGGAACTCTAATTTGCTTATGCCAATTTCAAACTGCTGCCCCTAGTAACTGCTGCATTCTGAAGTGCTTCAGATTCACTGCACAGCCTAACAGGGTGAAGACCTCTAGCTATCTAAAATAATATAGATTAAGGCTCACTTAATCACTTTCCCAAAAACAAATGTCCCTAAGAAGGGGACAACAACATGCCCAACTGGGTAAAAACTTTAATATTAACTAGGCACAAATATGTAGCGTATGACAGCAGGGATGTAGAACTAAGTCTGCCCCTTATTTTCCCTAGGTTCAGGTAAGGAAGGGAGGGTGGGAGCTTTACTCATACTGTGTGACCCCCCTAGAAGAAACAAGATTACTATGGTGAGCAATTTTTTCTTCTAACTCCAGGAATCACACAGTATGATTAAACTAATGTAGTCTACCAAGTAGTACCTTTGGAGGTTGGGCTCTGAACCTATTAAGGAAACAGGTTCTACAGCACTGCTGTGCCAAATCTGGCATCACTTCTGGATTGTAAATTCAGGGAATAATGCTTGGTGAAAGTGTGGACAGTTTTCCCTGTGGCTGCCCTATAGATTTCCAGTAGAGGAATATCTCTTGCTGCAGCAACTGAAGCAGCTGTACACCTGGCGGAATGTGCCCTGAGGCCCAGGGAAGCCTGCTTACCAATGTTACTGTAACAGAACTGTATGCAGGCCACTATCCAGCATGCAATGGTTCATTTGGATGCAGGTTTACCTTTGCCCATTTCCCCATAAGTCAGGAACAGGTGGGCATGTTCTGGTCTATGGGCCATGATTCTGTCAAGATAGTGGTTAAGTGCTCCCTTGACATATAGGCTGTGTAGTCTTCTCCCAGATGAGTTTGTGTTCACAGTCAAAAACATGGGCAGTGTAATGGATTGATTCAGGTGAAAATCTGAGACCACTTTAGGAAGAACTTTCTTACTGGTTCCAAGTGCCCCTTTATCCCTACGGAAGGATATGAAGTTCAAGTCTGTGCACTGGGCCTGTAACTTGCTTAATCACCTGGCTGAAGTAATTGCCACCAGAAAAATGGTTTTCCATACGACATATTTCAAATCTGCAGTTGCCATTGGCTCAAAAGGGGGCTCCATGAGCTTGGTAATACAAATGTTTAGAATCCACGTCGGAACTGGCTCCCTAAGGGGAGGGCATAGGTGGTTAAGACCTTTGAAAAACTTCTTGAATACAGGCTGAGAGGCCATGGACCAGTCACTTCCTGCTGAGATATAAGCTGAGGTTGCAGCTAGATGGACCTTCAGTGTAGAAGGTCTGAGGCCCAGGAAATGGAGGTGGGTCAAGTAGTCCAATAGCACAGAGAGAGACCAGCCCTGGAGGAATTATTTTTCCCTTCCCAAACCCCAGATAGAGAACCTTTTCCACTTTGAAGTGTAAGTTTTCTTAGTGAATGGTTTCCTTGACCCCCTAAGCACAGTCAGAACCTCTTCAGAAAGGTTTAGGCTGGTAAATTCTAAGTCTTCAAGAGCCAAGCCTTCAGTCACAGCGATTCAAGTTTGGGGCACAGGATCCTGTCCTGGGAGGATGTCAATAGGTTGTGCCTCTGGGACAGGTGGATGGACTGTGATGCAGACAGGGTCAGTAGGAGAGAATACTATGGTTGCCTCACCTAGTCTGGTGCTACTAGAATCATTGTTGCTGGCTGTGACCAGAGCTTGATCAGGTCCTGAGCAACATAGGAACAAGAGGTAATGCATACAGGATTCTATCTGACCAATCCAGAGTCAGGGCATCTACTGGGACAGTGCCCCTGCTGGGAGTCCTGCAACAGTCCTGTGGAAGCTGGTAGTTGTCCATGGAGACAAAGCGATCTATCTCTGGAGTGCCCCACCTTCTGAATACTGACTGGAGTGCCTGAGTATTCAGGGACCAATTGTGGTGACTCCGGTTGATCCTGCTGAGAGAATCTGCTAGGATGTTGTCCTTCTCTGGCAGGTGGATGCCCGTCAGGGTCACCTGCAGGCAAAAGGCCAGATTCAAAATTTTCATGGCCTCTGTGCACAATGGGGTGTACCTGGTCCCCCCTTGCTTGTTGATGTAGTACATGTTGGTAGTGTTGTCTGTTCTGATCTGAGCTACCTTGCTTTTTAAGTGCGGAGCAAAAGACTGTAGAGTCAGGTAAACTGCCCTGAGCTCCAACAGGTTTATGTGTAGTAGCGACTCCTGTGCTGACCAAGTGCCACAGACTATTAGGTCAAGCATGTACACTCCCCAGCCTAGAAGAGAGGCATCTGTGGTAAGCACCACCGATGGGTGCTCCCTTTGGAAGGGAGTCTCCTCACTGAGTTCTTCCTGTCTGACCATCATTGCAGGGCCTGTAACAGGGTTCTTGTAGCTGGCATTAGTTTGGACATTGGGTCCCTTCTCTGATACCAGTGTCCTCACAAGTGAAACTGTATGTCTCTCATTTGAAACCTGGATCCTGGCACTACTGCTGTAGCAGCTGCCATATGGTCCAGGAGCCGCAAGAACTGTCTTACTGGCCTGGGTTTGTTTAGCTGGAATGACTCCACCGGCTGCAGGATACTGTTTAT
Organism: Neoceratodus forsteri; assembly: GCA_016271365.2. Lineage (NCBI taxonomy): Eukaryota > Metazoa > Chordata > Ceratodontiformes > Ceratodontidae > Neoceratodus > Neoceratodus forsteri. The sequence goes on from CM028136.1 coordinate 909,406,420, forward strand.
TCTGTTCCTGGTAAGGAAAGCTCTTCCCTGGGTGGTATCCAGCTCTGCCCCTATGAAGTCCAGGACCTAGACTGGCTCTAGCTGAGACTTTTGTACATTTACCAGGAAGCCCAGGAACTCCAATGTGGCTCTGGTGAGGGCCAGTGAATCCCTGACTTGTTGCAGAGACAATCCTACAACCAACCAGTCGTCTAGGTAAGGATACACTGTCACCCCTTGCCTTCTCAGATGTACCACTGTCACAATCAGACACTTTGTGAATGCACTGGAGGCTGAGGTTAAGTCAAATGGCATGGCTGTGAAGAAGAAATTACTCACCATAGTAATCTTGTTTCTTCCTAGTAATACTCAGGTATTCATAACTTCTGCAGTGCCCCTTTAAGACTGAGCTGCCCAGAGAGATGGAATGCTATGCAAATGATGGAATCTTTGCACGTGCTGATTTTCAAACACTGCCTCTAACCAACTACCTTGGTTCTAAACCTTCAGATTTCCTTGGAGCCTGAATCATAGCCGTTGCCAGGGGGGGGGTTAGTCTGGTTCGAAAGAACCCCCCTTTTGAAACTCCCTCTTTATTTTTCATTATTTGTAAAAAAATTTTCAGCATTTTTGTTTATCTTTTTACTGTTACAGAGTGCTAATGCACACATGATGAATCCCAGCACTTTCTCTCTGCATGCGCCCTTCCCCCCATCTGCTGCCAAGCAGCTCTCTAAGTGCCAGTAAGATGACTGGAGCTTCTTTGTGAGTCTTTCTCTGCACCTTCCCCCTATGACTGGCTGGCCAATTGGAGCTCACATCAGCATCATGCATGTGACCTCAATACAGTACTGCCGCTGCCTAGAATTCACACTGTCAGCTAGCACTGGAGGAAGATGGAGCATGGTGGCAGGCTCAGAGATGACGTCACCAGGAGAGCAAAAAAGAAGTAGAGGACCTCGACTTATAATAATATCCATTGCCGGCATGTAAATTTTGCTGGTCACTATTGCCGAAGATGTGTCCCTTACTACCTGTATATCAAGGCAAAAGCAGTTAGGCAAGGGAGCTTTTCGGGTGGGCGGGCTGAAAATTTAGAAATAAATTATTTAAATCCCCCTCTATACAAAAAGCAAAGTTGTCTTGTTTCATATGCCTGTTCTAACTTTTCATAAGTAAAGCAAAAGAGGTACCACAGTGGAAAGGCATTGTAAGTGTTTGGAATGGTCTGGCTGGGATCTACACTGCCACCTCACTAATTGTGCTGTTCAGAGAGGTCTTCACTATGGTTTCATTTTCATTGAAATTCAGTTCCACTTTTGTCTGTGTCATCTGTGCCAGATGCCATTAAATCAAATAAGTTTTGATGTGTTTTCTCCAGATGACCACATGTGCCTGTAGAATGACATTTGTTTGCTACAGTTCAGTGTTTTGAGCATACCCACTGTACACATGGTAGGGTGGGGTTGGGGGTTGAGGGGTAGGCATTTAGGAGATGGTAGCTTTGCACTTGAAATCTCCACCACTGTCAAATTACCTTTCCCCTCACTCCCTTTGTCATACCTACCACATTGGAGAATGGAGTGGGGGCAACAATTGTAGTACTCAATATTGAACTAAGAATTATGTTACAGATTTTTTTCCAAGCAGGGTGCCTGGAATAGAAACATAGAAATATAGACAGTGATGGCAGAAAAAGACCAGAGGTCCATCCAGTCTGCCCAAGTTCTCTATAAACCTGGAACCTACAATTCCTCCAGGGCACTAACCCTCCCTGTCCTCTCTCTATTCTCCTTCTTGGTCCTGTTGCCTCCGGTAACCACTGTTTCCTTCATTACGTCCCGGCTCTGCTTGAATCCTCAGACTGTTTTTACACCCACCATTTCAGCTGATAGACTGTTCCAAAGTTTCACCACCTTTTCCATAAAGTAATACTTCCTCACATCTCTCCTGAACCTACCTCCTGTTAATTTCCATTCGTGTCCATGTGACCGCGAATTGGTACTCAGGCTAAATAGTACCCCGCAGTTCACTTTAATTCTATTCAGGAACTTGAAGATCTCTGTCATATCTCCTCTCTCCCTTCTGGTCTCCAATGAGTACATATTTAGTGCCTTGAGGCGCTCCTCATAGGATTTGCCCTGCTGTCCCTGAATCATTTTAGTTACTCTCTGCTGCACTGTCTCCAACCTATCCTTATCCTTTCTGAGGTGAGGACTCCAGGACTGGGCACAGTACTCCAAGTGAGGCCTCACCAAGGATCTATAGAGGGGAAGTATTACCTCCTTTCTTCTGCTATCAATACCCCCTACCAATACATCTCAGCATCCTGCTAGCCTTGCTATAGGCCGTGTTGCACTGACTCAATTACTTTAATGGTATACTGAGTTGTGGATGGTGTGGGTTACAGCAAGGGGTAGAGGGAGTTCAGATATGAGTTATTTAGACTTAAACTAAGCCACAAAAGTGCACCACTGAGCATACCATAGCCCATGGTTTCTGGGGCCTATCAGACCCAGACCCCTGCCATAGTAGAAAGCCAGCACTGCAGTAAGTTAGTAATGTACAATACCCAGCCAACACCAGTTGCAGACTCTGCATTGAGGTTTAGTGCATTAGTATTTGCTCTCTCTATATCTATCTATCTATCTGTATATCTATATATGTAATAGATAACTTACTCTAAGGTGTGCGGTCGCGCTCTGATATACGCACGCCTTGGTGTGTGTTGTCATGCATGAGACCGCAGGCTGAGTGCGTCAACCACCCAAGGCGAGTGTATATCAGAGGGTGGCCGCACATCCTAGAATAGGTTATCTATCTTATAAAATGGCAAAATTGTTTGGGGGGGAAAAGTGCAGGTGTGCGGTCATGCTCTGATATACGCATGGTCATGTGATGTGCTTTATACAGTCAGAATGCTGAATTTATTTACTTTGCTTCCCATTTTATAAATACACACACACACACACACACACACACACACACAATCTGAGCCACCCAGTTAGTAATAATTGTCCTTAGAGCAGGAGGTAGGGGGAGCTCATAGATGAATCATTCTGGTTTAAAATAATCCACAAAATTAGCTATAGGGCATCTAGTACCCCAAAGCTTCTGGGGCCAGGTGGCCCCCAGACCCCTTCCCTACACACCAGTAGCTACAGCTGCAGATATTAAAACTCATAACATAATATATCTGAGACAATGTCTTAGGTATATTACATTAACAGCATGCCCTCCGGTAGTGAATACATATGTATTCACCCTTCAGCCAGCCAGGTAATAATTTTGTTTAGAGCAAGGGGTGTAGGAGATCTCAGATATGACTTCTTTAGCTTCAAAATAAGCCACAAAATGCACCACAGAGCAATTGTAGGATCCCATGGCTTCTGGGGTACTGGTTGCCCTAAGACCCACAGCTTTTTTTAAAAAGTCTTAGACTGCATAAAAAGAACCCCCTCTTGTGAAAATCCTGGCAACAGCCCTGTGAATTATAGTAACATTTAGATAAAACCCCATAAAATCCTCCCAAATGGAGGTCAAAAACCTCAGAATTAAGGAAAATAAAAACAACACCACCCCTGAATGTCAGAATAACCTGAAGGGGAAGAAGAACACTAATTATAAACATAGTGCCTGATTGTGGCACCCACATAGTAGGCCAGACACATATTCCCAGGAATGCAGAGGCTACTGGTTCTTGAATGTGAGGCAGGGTGGATAGTCATGAATACCCGAGTATTACTGGGAAGAAACAAGATTACTATGGTGAGTATTTTTTTCTTCTAACCCCAGTAATACTCAGGTATTCATAACTTCTGTAGACTATGAAGCAGTACCTTTGGAGGTGGGCACAGAACCTATTTTGGAAACAGACTCTGCAGGACTGCTGTGCAAAACCTTGCATCACTCCTGGACAAAATGTCCAAACTGTAATGCTTTGTGAAGGTGAGTACTGTTTTCCACGTAGCTGCTTTACAGATGTCCATTAATGGGACATCCCTGGCAGCTGCTAAGGTAGCAGCTGTGCCCCTTGTGGAATGGACCCTCAACCCTGTTGGGGGTTCCCTTCCCACTCTAGAGTAACAAAACTGGATGCACTGAAATATCCAGCAAGAAATGGACCTTTTAGATGCTGGGCTACCCTTTCCTACATCCCCATAAGTTAGGAACAGCTGTTTTCTGTCCTGCTTGTGGTCCTTCGTGGCTGTCATTTAATAACTAAGGGCTCTTTTAACATCCAAACTGTGGAGCCTCCTTATCACCAGAGGTGGAATGTTCAGTAAAAAATACAGCTAGGGTAATGGTTTGGTTCAGATGGAAATCTGAAACCACTTTGGGGAGAAATTTCCTGCTTGTTCTCAGGACCACTTTGTCATTTTAGAAGGAAATGTAGTCCTTATCCACACAAAGAGCCTTAAGCTCGCTGATTCTTCTGGCAGAGATCATTGCCACTAGAAAAACTGTTTTCCAAGTGACACATTTTAAATGATTTGAAGACATAGGCTCAAAAGGGGGGGGTGCCTGTGAGCTTGACTATGCACAAATTAAGATCCCATGCAGGCACTGGCTCCCTGTGAGGCGGTGTGCAAATGAGAAAGGCCCTCAAAGAACCTTTTGAAAATAGGATCTGAAGCCAGTGAGGACTTTTGCCTGGCTGAAATGTAAGCAGAAGCTGCAGCCAAATGTACTTTCAGTGTACTGGCCTGAAGGCCTAAAGAATGTAAATGAGTAAGATAGTCCAACATGACTGATATCCCAGCCTGTGTTGGTTCAATATCCTGTGTGGAACACCAGATGGAAAACCTTTTTCCATTTTGCAGAATAAGTTTTCTTAGTGGGGGGCTTCCTGTAGCCTTTCAAAATATCCAGAACACCTTCAGAAAGGTTTAATCCTGCATATTCTATGTCCTCAAGAGCCAGGCCTTGAGCCTGAGGGATCTGAGGTTCAGAAACAGGAGCCTCCCCTGACTGGAGGTTAACAGATTGTGCCTCCTGGGAAGGTGTATTGGTTCAGCCACAGACATAGAGGGCAGTAGAGAGTACCATGGCTGCCTGAACCAATCTGGTGCTGTCAAGATCATGGATGTTGGCTGGGACCTGAGCTTGAGCAAAACTCTGTATACCAGAGGGAAGGGAGGGGAAAGCATATAGGTACTTCCCTGACCAATCTAAAATTAAGGCATCCAGAGGGATTGTTCCTCTCTCTGGTAGTATGCAACAATACTTCAGCAGGTGGTGGTTCTAGTGGGATGCGAACAAGTCCACCTCTGGAGTGCCCCACCTCCTGAAAATTACCTGCATCACTTGCTCATTCAGGGTCCATTCGTGATGGGCCTGGTTGATCCGACTCAAGGTGTCTGCCAAGGTATTGTCCTTGCCTGGAAGATGAATGGCTTGGAGAGAAATTCCTGAAGAGTAATCCAGACTCCATAATTTTATAGATTCTGTAAAGAGAGGACTGGACCTTGTCCCTCCCTGCTTGTTTATGTAGTACACGGTGGTGGTATTGTCTGTTCTGATCTGTACCACCTTTCCCTGTAGCAGAGGAGTGAAGGCTTTCAGCGTTAACAAAACTGCTCTGAGATCCAGCAGGTTTATGTGCAAGAGTGACTCTGCACTTGACCATGTGTCCTGGGTAGTGTGATTCCCCCAGATGGGCCCCCCACCTCAGGAGTGATGTATCCATTGTGAGAATTACTGATGGGGTATCCTGTTGGAAAGGAACCCCGTCTCTCAGGTTGCATTCCGCTTTCCACCACTCGAGAGCCTGTAACAGAGTTCTTGTTACTGGAATCAGTTTTGAAAGAGGGTCTCTTTTCTGACACCAGTGAGCCCTTAAGTGAAACTGGATGTCCTTCATCTGGAACCTGGACCCTTGTACTGTGCCAGTGGCAGCCACCATGTGGCCCAACAGTTAAAGAACTATCTTGCATTTTTTGACTTGTTCAGGACAAATGAACCTGCCAAGTGTTGAATACTCCTGACCCCATCTAGTGGCAGGTAAGCCCTGCCCTGCAGGGTATTTAACTCAGCTCCTATAAACTGCAATATCTGAGAGGGTTGCAGAACTGACTTATTTTGATTTATTATGAATCCTAAAGACTCCAGGAGTTTCTGAGTAATGAGCAGCTGCTCCCTGACATTCTGGGGGGACTTTCTCACTACCAGTCAATCTTCTAGGTAAGGAAAAACTGTGACACCCTCCTTTCGAAGGTGTGCCACCACTACCGCCAGGCACTTTGCAAACACCCTTGGTACTGAAGTGAGGCCAAATGGCAGTGTTGAGAATTGATAGTGACCTGAAGGAAGTCTGAACCTGAGGTATTTCCTGTAAGACTCCCTTATGGGATGTGGAAAAAGGCATCTTTTAGGTCCAGTGATGCCAACCAATCTCATTTTTGGAGGGTTGGCAAAATCAGTGCCAAGGTTACCATTTTAAACTTTGGCTTTGTTAGGTATCTATTTAAGACCCTGAAGTCTAATATGGGCCGCCATTCCCCATTTGTCTTTGTGGTGAGAAAGTATCTTGAATAAAGTCCCTTTCCCTTTAAGCTGGTTGGCACTGGTTCTACTGCTCGAGCAAGGAACAGCTTTTGAACATCTGCTTCTAGGAGTTTCCTTTCTGTACTTGAAAATGGTTTGAAAACTCAAGTTCTTAAAGGTGGAAGGGATTTGAAAGTCAGAGACATCCCCTGACTCTACCTCCAGGACCCACTTGTTTGTGGTGATGTTTTTCCAAACATGAAAATAGTGAGCCAGTCTGCCTCCTACAGGCATTAGGGAGACGGCCTGTACAGACATGTCAGGGTGCCTGTTTAGCTTGGGACTGAGCCTGGGGCTGGGAACCAAGCTTGGATCCACGTCTGCCCCTTCCCCTAAAGTATCCTTGCTGTGGATACTGCTGGTATGGGATTGTAGCCATGGGTTGAAAGAAAGCCTGCTTTGAAAGGCCCTGCCCCTGCCTCCCCTTCCATAGGGTCTAGTGGATGGGGAAGCTTTTTCCTTTGCGGAATTGCTTCTGCAGGTGGTTTTATACTCATCCACCTTTTTCATGTAAGCTTCTGTCATTTGCCCAAAGAGGGGATGTTCTTCAAGTGGGAAATATAAAGCTTTGGTCTGAGTATCCTGGGTCAGGTTTGTGGCTCTCAACCGAGCAAACATTCTTTGAGCCATAATGTTTGCCATCCACTTGGCAGTTGTGTAGTTAGAATAAGCAGCCATTTGAAATTGATACTTGGGTGCTTCCAGACCAAATCTAGCTGTTTCAGCTAAGTCAGCTGAGACGGGAAACTGTACCCTTTCAGACATGGCAAGCACTGATTGACAGAGTGATTTCTGGTATTGCACAGCATAGGCCTGAAAACTGGCCTGTCTAATAGCCAAGGAAGCCAAGAGGTGGCCTTTCTTGGCCATGCTATCTATTTTCCTCGAATCCTTGTCTGGAGGATGGGAGGCTAGTGGGACCTTGCCTTGTCATAGGCGGCCACCTGCATTACTCCTTGGTGGTTAGTGTGAGAGAATAAAAACTTTGCACCCTGCCTTTCTAGTTGATACTTTTTGTCCAACCTCTTCTCCAAAGGTGGGACAGTATCAGGAGTCTGCAGTATTTTTAAAGCATCTTTTTTAAAGAATTTATTAATGGGAAGAAGAATCTTTTTGGTGGGTGTTTTTTTTTTTTTCCTCAAGTTTCTTTTCCTCCAGTCACCACCGACTGGGGCTCCTTCGGTCGACCTACCTTATCCCCTCCAGCCTGAGACCCTCATATCTGTGCCTGAATTCTCTACTCACCCTCAACACACCTGATAGAGCCAGTCCCCCCAGAATACACCTCCCGGGGTGGGTCCGCCTTCTTCTCCATGGCACTTTTTCCCCGGCACTCCATAGGCAGAGACAATGTCGGGACCAGGACACAGTGGGCAGGATCCAGCAGTGGAGGTGGGGGTAGACAACGTCTACCCCCCTGTCTTGGGTGATTTGCCTTGTTCTAGAGTTCTCCCTAGCAGCCCGGATGTGCAGTGCCATCCAGTGCTGCCGGGCACGCTCCTGCACCCAGCTCGCAGATGGCTGCCGAGGCTCCTCCCCTGCACTTAGCATGATCCCTGGACTGCAGTGCTCCCAGCCTCCACTAGGAGCTGCTCACACCAGGGAATTGTCCACCCACCCTCCCCAGGAGAGGAGAGCTGCCCACCGGATGCTCAGTCCTGTCCGTCCCCTGCCAACCCCCGACAACTCAAGTCTGCTCCCAAACCTGGGTCGCCGGTGTGGTGCGAGGTGTGGCGTCCATCACCTCAACCCTCAGCTCCACCGGGCCGGCCTTTATTTGGTGGGTGTTAACCCCATCAATTCCATATATTCTACTTCTTCTTCATCCTCAGTTACTTCACTTGTGGGGATGTCTAAGGCATCCATCATTTTTCTTATAAAAGTGAAGTGAGAGGAAAAATACTCTGATGCCCTATGAGGGGAACCAAATTCTTGTTCAGGGGAAACCTTTGGTTCGATGGGGTCCCCTTCATCCTCATCCTCAATGTCCAGGTACTCTTCTTGCTCATAAACAGAAGACTGAGAAGAAGAGCCTATCTGTCTGTCCGGTGTCTGAGGCAAAGGGGTAGTCAGTCCTTGTAAAGCCTGGATATCACAAACTATAGGCCTGTAAGCCTCACATCCATCATGGGAAAATTGATGGAGGCGATCCTGAAGGAGAAGCTGGTATCCCTTCTGGAGACCAATGGGCTGCAGGATGTTAGGCAGCATGGGTTTGTCACGGGCAGATCCTGCCAGACCAACCTGGTGGATTACTATGATTTGGCAACTAGACTGTTGGACAAGGGCCATGCAGTGGATGTCCTGTTTCTGGACTTCAGTAAGGCATTCAACTCAGTGCCGCATTGGAGGCTGGGTAGTAAGCTGGCAGGTACAGGTACAGGGGCGAAAATGGTGGGATAGGTAGTAAACTGGTTACAGGGAAGGCAGCAGAGGGTGGTGGTGGGAGGGGAGCTTTCATCTCTGAGGGCAGTGACAAGCGGAGTACTGCAGGGATCAGTGCTGGGACCAGTATTGTTTGGGTTGTTCATATCAGACATCTCAATGGGCATCAAGAGAAGATCAGTTTGTTTGCAGATGACACCAAGATGGGAGCAGTAGTGGATGACCTAGGAGGGTGGCATGGGTTGCAGGATGATCTGTCAAAATTGGAGACCTGGTCAGACACCTGGCAGTTGGAGTTCAATGCCAAAAAGTGCAAGGTGCTACATTTCAGGGCAAAAAAAAACAAGAAGGAGCTACCAGCTGGGGGTTCAGCTAGCCATGACAGAGGAGGAGAAGGTCATGGGGGTGATTATAACATGCTCAATGAACAACTCAGGACGGTGCAGGAAGGTAGCTGCAAAGGCCAACAAAATGCTGGGTTGTATTGCCAGGGGTATATCGTCAAGGAAAGGGGAGGTGATCCTGCCATTGTATAGGGCACTGGTTAGGCCTCCCCTGGAGTGCTGTGTGCAATACTGGCACCCATACCTGAAGAGGGACATTAAGTTACTGGAGCGTATGCAGCGCAGGGCAACAAAGATGATCCAGGGACTAGGGGACATGCCCTACTTGAGCAGGCTGAGGGAGTAGAACATGTATTCACTGGAGGAAAGGAGAGACGGGGATATGACTGAAACCTTTAAGCACATGAAGGGGATAAACAAGACAGGCACAGAGGAACTATTCAAGTTAAGGGGGGGTAGGGACACTCGCGGTCACAATCTCAGATTGGGGGGAAGGTTCAGGAGGGAAATGAGAAGACACTTTTTTACGGAGAGAGTGGTGTCTGGGTGGAATGCATTGCTTGCAGAAGTGGTATCCTGTAGAACAGTGGACTGCTTCAAAAGGGATGGGATAGGGTAAGAGGGAGGGTCAGGGAAGGGGAGGGAGGGTGGGGCAGCTGCAGTATAAGGATTGCTAGCTGCACACTCCAGCAGACTCAATAGACCATAAGGATTTTATCTGCTGGCAAATTCGTATGTTCATATGTATGTACATGGAAAGCCTGTGCAATCTCTTCTGCACTTGGCATTTTTATTGCAGGCACAGAAGTCCCCAGAGGCTTATCAGCAGGGGGTTCTGTGTGTTTAGTCTTTTTAGACTTTTTTAAAGGAAACAGAGAGTCAACCAGTTCAGCAAGCCTCTTTGAAACTGCTTAAGCATCTGTCTCATGGGGTAGCAGTTACAGTAGTTGAAATTACTGTGGTTTCACCCATAGGCATAGAGGGTGTCGGATCGGAACCGGAACTGAACCTAGAAACCGAACTGGATTTAGCAGTTCGCGAACCGGGATTACCGGTTCAAATTAAAATATAAAAACTTTAAATTTAAATAAAACTAATGGAGTTCCTTAATTAGGGAACTCTGAAAACACTAAAGAAAGCCCCGGTTCCCCGCCAGTTATACCGAACCGAGAGAAACCGAGAAAACAAAAAATATTTAAACTAAAACAATGGTTTATTAACTAATAACACTAAGTTAGAGGCAGTATAAGAAAAGGATCAAGAAATACTTATGCATTTTATGAAATGTTAAGCATCAGGACTAGATGATGAGGAGAGAAACTCTGGGCTTCTGGTCTTGACGGGTGGAGAGTGAAATCTGAAGGTTTAGAACCAAGGCAGTTGGTTAGAAGCATAGCATTGCATCTCTCTGGGCAGGTCAGTCTTACAGGGACACTGCAGAAGTTATGAATACCTGAGTATTACTGGGGTTAGAACTGATAGTGGCCTGATGACAATCTGAACCTCAGGTACTTTCTGTGGCTGGGTCTGATTGGGTTATGAAAATAGGCATCCTTCGGATCCAAGGATGCCAGCCAGTTCCCTTTTTGCAGTGAGGGAATAATCACGGCCAAAGTGACCATCCTAAACTTTGGTTTTAACACATTTGTTCAGGAGTCTCAGATCTGGAATAGGTCACCAGTCCCCATTTTTCTTTTAAGTTAGGAAGTATCTAGAGTAGAATCTCTTTCCCCTCTGCAGTAGGGGAATGGGTTCTACCACCCTGATGGCTAGCAGCTTTGTCACTTCTGACTTCAGCAGCACTCTTTCTGCAGGTGTAGCTGGGGCAAAGTTTCTGGCTCTTAGTTTGGGGAGAGATTTGAAGCGTAGAGACAGTCCCTGGCTCACCACTTGCAAGACCCACTTGTCTGCTGTGATGGAGTACCAAGCTTGGAGGAAGTGAGCCACCCTGCCTACTACTGGTAGGGGGGAGACAACCTGTACTAGCCTGTCAGGGGTTCTCTTTGGGTTGGATCTGAGTTTGAGGAACCTGGGCAGACCTCCTTGTGGTTCTTCTGCTTCTACCTCTAAAAAAAACCCTGGTTTGTTCATAGTCTGGCATTGCTTGAGCCTGGAAAAAGGGTTTGGCCAAGGATCTCCTACCCCTGTCTACCCTGTACTGGGACATGTATGAGGTAGATGGCTTATCCCTTGCAGAATTGCCTCTGTAAGTGGATTTGTAATCCTCCACCTTTTTCAAGTATGCTTCAGTTTTATCCCTAAAGAAGGAATCACCTTCACAGGGGAAGTCCATTGCCTTAGTCTGTGTGTCCTGGGACATGTTTATGGTTCTGAGCCAAGCAAACCTCCTCATTGACACTGCAAGTGCCATGAGTCTGGCTGCGATGTCATATGCATCCACAGTCATATGGAACTGGTACTTGATGGCATCCAAAGCTGTCCTGGCAGTCTCTGCCAGGTCCACTGCCACCTCTCCAGGGATTGTGTTGGTCATGGCTAATAACAGAATTCCAAAGGGATTTCTGGTATTAGGCTGCATAGGCCATGTAGTTGGCCTGCCTTACTAAAAGTGAGACTGCCATGTACCCCTTTTTACCCATCAAGTCCAACTTCCTGTAGTCTTTGTCAGGAGTGTGGGATGATGGGGTATCCTGGACTTGTCACACACTGCAGCAGCCTGAACCACCCCCTCATGGTCCAGATAGTTAAAGAGAAATGCAGAATTTGCCCTGTCAAGCTGATATTTCTTGCCAGTTTTCTTATCAACCCCTGGTATGGAAGTAGGGGTTTGTAAGACCTTTAATACAGCTTTCCTTAAGGTTTTGTGTATAGGAAACAGTAATCTTTTTGTGGGGGCTAACCCCATCATGTCAAGGAAATCTGCTTCCTCTTCTTCCTCAACTGTCTCCTGTATGGAGAGGTTGAGGGTGTCAACCATTTGTTTTACAAAGTAATAGAATGAGGTGTAGTCCTCTGGTCCCCTTGGAGGGGAACCAAAGTCTTGCCCTGGGGACACATCCCCAGTTCAATAGGATCCCCTTCTTCTTCCTCCTCCTCCTCCTCCTCTACCTGTACATACACATACACCAGTTTCTGGGTCAGTGGAACCTGGGCAGGAACCAGTAGAACTGGTGCAAGCACCAGAACCACAGCCTGCAGAGCCTGCAGGATCTGTAAAGCTTTTGCTATGTCCTCGGCTGGGGGCAAAGATGGACAGTCAGCTGAGAGCTCCTCTGGCTTTTCAGCCAGGGGTGCAGCTGTTTGCTTTTCTTTATGCTTTCATTCCGCTGCAACCAGTTCATTAGCTGGTTCCACTGGCCTTTTTATTTTTGTGGAGTCAGTTTTGTTCATGGATTTTTGATCCACTGACTCCTTAGGTCTGTCTTTTTTGGAGGAGGTAGTAGGTGCTTCGTCAGAAGTCTTCTTTTTTTTTTTTATTTATGTTTATTGATTTCTGACAATACAGCAATCACAAGTCCGATTCTCATACAGGGCAGTAAAAGGCATATGGATTAGACATACATATGCATGATCTTCCCATATAAAGTTGATAAAACTCAGTCTCCCTGTATTTTTGTACAATAGGAATGTGGGGGGTATTCCAAACTTTACAGACCCCTAATATTGTTACCAGAAAATTGCCAGCCTCTTCGACGGCTTTAGGTGGTAGCTTAGGTAGAACATATAGGTATTTTCACCACAATCTCTATGGATTGCTATTTAAACCATTTATCTGTGTGACAGAGAACAATTAGGATTAACCAAGACCTTTTTAGTAAGCCCCCCCTCAAAACCAGTACAGGTGTACTACTCTTGCTCAACTCTTAAACTGTAATAACTACAAAACAGTAGCTCTGTCTAATTTTCTTATTAGCTAGAACATATCCACTTTAGTATCGGAGGCAGGGAGTCCAAATTAGGCAGTATGGCTGTTCAAAATGGTGGCTGTAACCACCAAGACCGCGTGGTCCACTCACAAGTAAACTACATAAAGTACGAAGCCATCTGCCCTTTTATGTTACCCTTCCCGATCATGAATGAAATCACAGAAATCTAGCTAACTTTAAGAGCATAATTTTGACTAGTTGCATAGAAGTACAGTGACTAGAAGACTCGTAATAGCCTATGAATTACAACAATATTCCCATTGATAGTCCTGAGAACAGTCACTCAATATCAGCATCCGCCACTTCTGCCCTCTCTGCCATGTCATCAGACTTTTTGGCAAATTCCATTTCTGCCTTTTGTAGCCGTAGGCTGGCATCCTTCAGATCACTAAATTGCCATGTTTTACTGCCATAGACAATCTGCAGCCTTGCTGGCAATAGAAAATAGTGAATTATACCCGGGTCTCTTAGACACTGTCTCGTGACATCAAATTGTTTGCAGTGTGCTCTGGTTTGGTACGAGAGGTCTGGGTATAGTTTAATATCCTCTCCATTTATGGTAATGAGGTAGGCTGCCCAGGCTGCTTGTATCATAATGTCATGTACCTCAGACCCCGATGTCTTCAGCAGGATGGTCTGAGGTTGAGCAGGAGAGGAAGGTGTCATTCATGGGTTCACTCTGCAGGCTTTCTTGAGCAAACCCCAATCAAAATTCTGTGGGACGGCAATATTTTGAGCCAGCCATTGTTTCAAAAAGTCCAAAATATTTGTTCCTTCAGCATCCTCACGTATTCTGACCAGGCGAACATTCCCTGTTTTGAATTTTGTTCCCCAAGGCCTCCATTCTGCCTCTTAGCTGCAGATTCTCCTTTGTTAGGGTGTAGACTGCAGTGAGAGCTTTCATCAATCTTTTGTCTGATTCAGCCACTGTTCCAGTAACTTGTTGGATTGCTGCATCATGCAATTCTAATTTCTGTAATGTTCTTTCAATTTCTGCATCCATCGTTCGCATGGATTCCAGCATGGCTTGCCAGGGTGGCTCCTTCGACATTGTAGGATTATTAATGCCATGGCTTCCTGCTGCCTCCACAGCCTTAGGTGGGTTCTGTGACAGCTTTTTAGATGGTCCTGGCTGCTGAGTTTTCAGATGACCCATGCTGAGTATAGTATCAAACTGTTCAGGATGCTGTGCTGAGTGTAGCTATTGCACTTCAAGATTTCAAAACTTATTTTTGCATGAGGTGCACACCAAATACTGTGCTCCGATGTGGAGAGCTGTAAAAGGTGCTGCCAGCCTGGAAGATGGATCTCTTGCACCCCAACTTCATCAGAAGTCTTGGTAGGTGAGGAAGGAGTAGTCATTTCCTCTAGTTTCTTAGCCCTTTTCTTCAAGATCTTAGGACAAAACATTTTGGAAATTTCGCAATTAGCAAATATGTTGCTGGGTCCCAAACAAAAAACACACAGGTCGTGACTGTCGGTCTGTCTGCGAAACAATATGGCCACAGCTAATGCAGGTTTTGAACCCAGTATGTCCTGTCTTTTTCTTAGGTTTAGGTACTTCTGACATGGGTGTCAGAGACCGACAAAAAGTCAGTTTGAAACAAATGGTCAGTTCCTGAACCAACCGAAATATAAACAAATTGGTTCCCTCAAAGATATAGGAACTGAGTGAAGTATTTACATAAGTAATACAAACGATTGGCTCCCTGAATCAAATGGGAACCGCAAGCTGCCTGGTTCCTGACAGGAATAGGAACTGCGGCTGAATAAAAATGTAAAATAAACTAACAAACATTATGGATCCGAGAAGGAACCGGAACATTAAGAAATAAAAACATCATTCATGAGATAAAAAATATCGGAAACAGTGGTTCCCCGCTATTCCACAGAACTGATGAGGAACCCAAAAATTAAATAAATAAAACCCAAGTAACTAACTAACTTCCTGAAAGTGGCAGCAATAACAACAACAATGTAATTAAAAACGTTATTTATTGAAAATCAAATGCAAATGAGTAAGTTGAGGAGAGCTCTCCGAAGCATCGGAACTGGCAAGTGGAGTAATGAATCTGAAGTACTTCAGAGTGTGGCAGTTACTATGGGCAGCAGTCTGAAACTGGCACGAGCCAGCTAGAGTTCCATCATTTGCATAAATTCCATTTTTTCTGGAGCAGTTTAACAGCATAGGCTGACTGCATTAGTTTAATCTCACTGTGTGATTTCTGGGGTTAGAAGGTCCAACTGACATGACTCCTTGGGTGGCAGAGAGTTCAGATGCTTAGGCCATTTGGTGAGGTAATGAGCAGTATTTATCACCACCGAGTCCACTTGGACCTGCTCCCCGAGAAAAGGTTTTCCTGCTGGAGCATGGTACAACTGATTGGCTTTCTTGGATATGGCCAGGACCAGATTTGGCCAACACCATGCAGGTGAAGGTGGGGTCATGGGGGGATTTGGGGGCATGTGTAGGAGTCCCTTCCTCTTCCAAGGAGCCCATGGAGGGGGTGGGCAGGCCACTGATGTCACCGTCATCCCCTTCATCTGGTTTCTGACAGCCAACATCATCAGGCAAGAGCAGGTCTGGACAATACCCATCCCCCTCATCTGTGGGACGCTGGGGTGTGTGAGCTGGCCTAGGCAGCGGGGTTGGACACAGGGATACTGCTGAGAATGGCCCTAGAGAAGGTCCGTAGGAGGCACTGGATGCCACACCTTGCACCACACCAATAACCCAGGTTTGGTTACAGACTTGAGTTGCTTGGGGGTTGGCAGGGATGAGGAAGGATCGAGCGTCTGTAGACAGCTCTCCTTCTTTTGGGAGGGGGGACAATATAGCATGCTGTTTGCCTGACACCCAGTGGCAGCTGGGTGTCAGCATATGCACGCCATCAGAATGGGAGGGCCCCATATCCAGGGTGTAAAGCTGCCTTCGAGGAGGTGGAGCCCAGCCGCTCCACCCATTGCACATTCGTGATGCTGGGGGAGCAAAAAACAGCTGGAAAAAATGAGCTGGTAGGCTCCATGGTGGCCCTATCTCTGCACAAGTCGCTCAGATTCTGGGTTGTGCTCTGGGGGGGGTAAGCCAGTGCTCCTCTTTCTGGCCATGCCACGGGGGGTAATCCATAGGAGAACTCCAGGGTATGGCTGAGCAGGGGACGGTCGGGATCGTCAGAGGATGATGCCCTCTGAGAAGGACCAAAACCCCCTGCCAGCTCCGTGGAGGCAAGAAAAAGTGTAAATAAAAAAAAAGAAGGTCCCTAGGGAGCGGGGGTGCCAGGCCCTGAGGAGGGGGGACCTACATCCACATGGAGCCCCAGTAGGATGTTACTGGGTTTTGCAAATCAACTGTTACAGGCATTGGTCCAGGACGTGCTGGACAGGTATAGAATGGTGCAGGCCCAATGGGGACCTTCTGGGCATAAACTGGTAAAGGCCATATGGAAGTTGGCTGAGGATAGACTGGTGCAGATCCTATGGGTGCCGGCTGAAGGTAGACCAATGTAGGCCCAATGGGTGTCAGATGAGGATAGGTGGGTGCAGGTCCCATGGGTGCTGGCCAAGGGTAGAATGGCATAGGCCTGTGTTGGCTGAGGACAGGCAGGTGCAGGCCCAATGGGTGCCAGGCGGGGTAAGACTGGCATAGACCCAACAGGTTCTGGTTGAGGTGGGGCCAGCGAAGGTCCCACAGGAACCAGGTGAGGTAAAATGGGTGCCAGAGTGGGAGAGGCCTTGATGGGTGAAAGCAGAAGAGGATTTGGCTCTGGAGAGATGCCAAAGTCCTGCAACACCCACTCTGAGACCTGAGTACGGGCGATGGGCCACAGGGAGGTGTCTGACACAGGAGATGCAGGGATAAGGCGAGTGTCAGAGGAGAAGCCAACATCCACCAAACCCATGCTAGCTGAAGACATGCTGGCCAGGCCACCATGTAGTGTGCTTAATGAAAACAAAGGCCTAAGCAGCAGGGTCTGGGGGCAGGGAGCAAACTCTGATCCAAGAGGCCTCCACCTGATACAGTAATGGTGCTGGGAGGTGGTGCCAATGGTAGCCCTGTGGAAGAAAGGGCATGCGCAGTGATCAAGGCTAACCTCTGCCCCTGGATGAAGACCCCTTAGTGGTCGAACGGTGATGAGGCGACCACGAACAGGAAGAAGAGGACTGGGGCCTATTCCAGACCTTGTCCCAGAGATTGTGCTTCCTGCTGGCCTGGTTCTTGGACTTCGAGGAGTGAAAGCCTGAGGACTTGGCCATGGAGGTGGAGGAGCTTCTAACCTGCAGCTCCCATTCCTTGGAGGCAACCTTCTGCTTCAGGAGAAAGTTCTCCAAGGCCCGCTGGTGGCATCACTAAGTGGCCTGGTTAAACTTCTCGCAGATCTCAATTGAGCAATTAAGATAGATTTGAACTTACTGGGCATCCTAGTGGTTCACAATATACCACTGACTGTTTTAAACCTGTGTTTGTCATATTTTAAGTGTTTTATTTGACGCAGATTATGGAGCCCAACACCCTGGTAAACTAGGAAGTGGGAGGAGAGTACCTGTAGTCCTACAATGATACATGGGGCTACAAATTACTGTTTAGCCCTCATTTTTTCACCAGAAATGCTTGGTGCACACTCATTTGGGCATATTTAGACATTTCTAATGTCTGGAGCGCTTTCATTTTTAATAAAAGCCACGATTTGGCACACTAACTGCTCTGACCCCTGTGACCACTTCCGGGTCACTCACTAGTACAAGTCTCGGCCCCTCAGCGAGCGGGCGAACAATTGAGATAGATTTGAACTTACTGGGCATCCTAGGGGTTCACAATATACCATTGACTGTTTTAAACCTGTGTTTGTCATATTTTAAGTGTATTATTTGGTGCAGATTATGGAGCCCTACACCCTGGTAAACCAGGAAGTGGGAGGAGAGTGCCTGTAGTCCTACGATGATACAAGGGACTACAATTTAGTACTTAACCCCCGTTTTTTCACCAGAAATGCTTGGAGCACATTCATTTGGGCATATTTAGATGCTTCTAACTTCTGGAGCGCTTTAATTTTTAATAAAAGCCACGATTTTGCACACAAACCCCTGTGACCCCTGTGACCACTTCTGGGTCACTCACTAGTACAAGTCTCGGCCCTGCAGCGAGCGGGCGAGCAATTGAGATAGATTTCAACTTACTAGACATCCTAGGGGTTCGCAATATACCACTGACTGTTTTAAACCTGTGTTTGTCATATTTTAAATATTTTATTTGGCGCAGATTACGGAGCCCTATACCCTGGTAAACCAGGAAGTAAGAGGAGAGTACCTGTAGTCCTACAACGATACGTGGGACTAAAAATTACTATTTAGCCCTCATTTTTTTCACCACAAATGCTTGGTGCACATTCATTTGGGCATATTTAGATATTTCTAACGTCTGGAGCACTTTCATTTTTAATAAAAGCCACGATTTGGCACACTAACCACTGTGACCCCTGTGACCACTTCCAGGTCACTCACTAGTACAAGTCTCGGCCTTGCAACGAGCGGGCGAGCAATTGAGATAGATTTGAACTTACTGGGCATCCTAGGGGTTCACAATATACCACTGACTGTTTTAAACCAGTGTTTGTCATATTTTAAGTGTTTTATTTGGCGCAGATTACAGAGCACTACACCCTGGTAAACCAGGAAGTGGGAGGAGAGTGCCTGTAGTCCTACAACGATATGAGGGACTACAATTTACTATTTAGCCCTCATTTTCTCACCAGAAATTCTTGGTGCACATTCATTTTGGCATATATAGATGTTTCTAATGTCTGGAGCACTTTAATTTTTAATAAAAACCACGATTTGGTACACAAACCCCTATGACCCTGTGACCACTTTTGGGTCACTCACTAGTACAAATATCAGCCCTGCAGTGAGGAGGCGAGCAATTCAGATAGATTTGAACCTACTGGGCATCCTAGGGGTTCACAATATACCATTGACTGTTTTAAACCTGTGTTTGTCATATTTTAAGTGTTTTATTTGGCACAGATTATGGAGCCCTACATTCTGGTAAACGAGGAGGTGGGAGAAGAGTACCTGTAGTCCTACGATGATACGTGGGACTACAAATTAATATTTAGCACTCATTTTTTCACCAGAAATGTTTGGTGCACATTCATTTGGGCATATTTACACATTTCTAACTTCTGGAGCACTTTAATTTTTAATAAAAGCCACGAATTGGCACACGAACCCCTGTGACCCCTGTGACACTTCTGGGTCACTCACTAGTACATGTCTCGGCCCTGCAGCGAGCGGGCAAGCAATTGAGATAGATTTGAACTTACTGGACATCCTAGGGGTTCACAATATTCCACTGCCTGTTTTAAACCTATGTTTGTCATATTTTGAATGTTTTGTTAGGCACAGATTACGGAGCCATGCACCCTGGTAAACGAGGAAGTGGTAGGAGAGTACCTGTAGTCCTTTGACGATATGTGGCACTACAAATAACTATTTAGCCCTCGCTGTCTCTCCAGAAATGCTTGGTGCATATTCATTTGGACATATTTAGGCGTTTCTAACATCTCTAGAGCTTTAATTTTTATTTTATTTTTTTTTAAATTTAAGTTTATTGATTTAACAAACAAAATAAAACCATAGAATACACCAAATAGAAATTCACAGGAAAAACATGGTAAAACCAAAAACAAAGGAAACCCCAGAAAGAAAGGAAAAGAAATAAAAACAAACCCCCATCCACCCACCTTCCAACAAACAAACCGCCCCTAAAACCTCCCCATCTCTCCACCCACCCATCCTCCCCCCCACTCCCTCCCCCACCCAGCGAAGTGTGCCAAACAGTCACTATATCCATACTGGACATTTAAAAATACTAGCCGCTCAAGAAAATGCTTCACTCCGAAAGCAAAAGGTACAACTGACAGTATATACCTAACACGAGTTATCCTTGCGAGCACCAGGGAATAGGCCAAGAACTCATAGGTGCAAGTATAATGCCTGCAATTTACCCCATTTTTTCTGAAACAAGTCCATGTGGCAATGCAAACTGGCCACCAAATTTTCGCCGTTAAGATAGGCAGAGAGCTCAACCAACCACTCAGCATAAGTCAACGCCAATTGATCAGTCCAATGTCTAAGGACCAGTCTCTTAACCGCAATGGACACCAAAGCCATGTGATACCGGCGTTCCACACTATCTATGCTAGCGTAGTCACCCAAAATACAGATCTCAGGGGTGAAAAAACCTGACAGACCTAGCAAGGGGTCGAGATTATCCCGAATAGAGGACCACAACGGGGCAACCTTACTACAGGACCAAAAAAATATGCAAAGAATCCCCTTCACCCTGCATACATCTGGAGCAAAGAGGGATGGGGAGCCTTTTAAGCTTGAAAAGCTTTTTAGGGGTAAAGTACATGTTATTCACAATATAGTATTGAGTAAGCCGAAATCTGTCCTGTGTGTGATATTTGTGAAGGTCCTTCCAAATATGGGACCAATTCAGAGTGGAATCAGGAAGTAAAGAAGACCAAATGCTAGAGCCTTCAATAGATTCTGGAAACTTGTAGTTCAAAAGAAAGGAATATATTAACGAGATAGAATGCGGCTTAGAAGCAAGAGTTATTATTTGGGAAAGGAAAGGGTGAACTACCGGCTGACTAAAGGAAGTGCCAAATTTCTCAGCAATGAGATGTCTCAATTGATAAACTTTGAAAATCTGGGTATTAGGAATGGCGTATTTGACAAGTATATCCACTGAAGGGAGGAGGGATCCTTGGCCGTAGAGATGTTCCAAATTGGCTTCTCTAATTTGCGGAAGCCAATCAGGAGCAATTACAGAATTATCTAACTTAATATTAGGGTTAAGCATCACCGGCTGACCCAAATCCCATACGGGGAAAATGTTCATAAGGCGCAGACATTGAGAAAGGGATTTAAGGGAAGTGAGAATCGTATGGTCAGCGATCCATTTTGGGAGTATTGAGGGGGGGTATAGAAAATTGCATAGGGATCCACCCTAACCTCCGAAAGGATCGACTTCTCAATTTGGAGCCAAACCGGGCAGAAAAGATCCGAGTTAGCAGAGAGCCATCTCCCTAACCTAGCCAGGTGGGCCGCCCAGTGATGGAGCAAAAGGTTGGGGAGCCGAAGGCCGCCCTTATCCTTGGGAAGAGATAGTTTAAGAAAGGACCGGCATACCCCTTTCCCTCGCCAGATAAAATTTGAAAACATCACATGGAATTGCTGGAAGTAAGAAACAGGTAACCAGAGATTTAGTAAGTTGAGAGGGTAAAAAATATGGGGAAGAACATTCATTTTAATAATATTAATCCGACCCCAAAGAGAAATGGGAAGGGTGGACCACCGCAGCAGATCCTGCTGAATAAGGCCTTTAAGATCATCTAGTTGAGCTTTTAAGAAGGGAGGGCTCAACGAAAAAATGTATCCCTAGGTATTTAATCGATCTAGGAGACCATCTCATACCAAAATTGGCCAGGTCCTGTTTATAAGTATAAGCATTTAGTGGAAAAATTTGAGATTTAGAGATGTTCAATCTGTATCGAGAGAGGGCTGCGTATTGTCTAATAACGCTAATGCAAATCTTAGGAATCGGCAGGGCATTCAACATGCAGGAGTATATCGTCTGCATAAGCAGAGAGAACTAGTTCCCGCTGATGTATTGAACAGTCTTTGATGAGTGCAGAGGATTTGAGCTTAATGAGAAGGGGTTCCAAATATAAATTGAATAAAAAGGGTGAGAGAGGGCAGCCTTGCCTGGTACCGGTGTGTAACCGGAACAATGAGGAAAAAACTCCATTACAGTATATTTTGGCCGAGGGAACACTATAGAAAATCTGAACCCACTTTAGGAAAGATATCGGGAAACCCATCCTCCCCATCACTGCCCAAAGGAAAGGCCAATCTACTTCGGTCAAAGGCCTTTCTGCATCTAACGAGACTAAGGCCATAGGACGGTGAGATGTCCGAGCGCACTGAGAGATGTGAGAAAGGGTTCTTAGATGGTCTGAGGGGATCTGAGTGCAATAAAGTCGACCTGTTCTGGACTAAGCAGGCAAGTCCAGACCTTCTGACCTTTTCAGCCAAAACTTTAGAGAGGATTTTCATATCGTAGTTTTGAAGAGAAAATGGGTCGATAGCTCGCTGGATCGGTAGGGGTTTTACCAGGTTTGGGAATTAAAACAATGGTGGCTTTGAGAAGCGTAGGATCTATAACACTGGAGGAAAAAAGATATTCATAGAGTTTAAGGAGTATAGGGGCAAGATCTTTGGAGAAGACCTTATAAAAATTAGCAGGGAAACCATCTGGACAGGGTGCCTTATCCGAAGTCATAGAAACTATGACCTTCTCTATCTCCCCCAGAGAAAGGGGAGCGGCTAGAACTTCTTTGTGAGGTGACAGAAGCTGAGGAATGTTAATATCAGCTAAGTACTCTGTAATATCCGAAAGGGGGGCAGGGGATAAGGGCAGGCTGTATAACTCCTTATAGTAATTTTCAAAAACTTTCACGATTCCTCTGGGAGAGGTTTCTATAGAACCGGTGGATGTTTGTAAGGATGGAATTATCCTGGAGCCCTCCAATGCCCAAAGACGCAAAGCTAGAAGCCTTCCGGCCTTTTCCCTATGGTCAATGTACTTAGCTTGGGTTCTAGCAAGACAGTACTCGGCCTTCTCTTTTAGAAGGTTCGTGTATTCATTTTTAGCTGCCAAAAGGGCCTCCAAAGAGGCTAACGGAGAATCCGGAGAATAAGCAGCTTCCAGTTCTTTAATTTTATTCATTAGGGAAAAAGCTCGCACTTGCCGGTTTTTCTTCCTAGCAGAGGCTAATTTAATTAACTCATCTCAGAGATAACATTTTAGAGAACACCAGATAGAATCAAATCTCGGGGTAGAGTCGAGATTATCTGCAAGGAAGAGGGAAATCAAAGATCTTATTTGCGACACCGTATGGGGATCCTTAAGCAATTGAGTATTAAGTCTCCAGGTAGTATCTTGGTGGAATTCGGGATCCGGAGAGACCTTAATCCAAACTATTGCATGATCCGAGAGTATAATTGGCTCAATGCCAGACTGAAGAATATTCGGAAGGAGACTTTTACTGATCAGGACATAATCTATTCTCGACCATGACCCATGGGGTGGGGAAAAAAACGAGAAAGCCCGGAGCGAGGGATTAAGAAGTCTCCAGGGATCACACAACCCTAGCATCTGCAGGAAATCATACAAAGCCCTTTGGGCGGGTGTAAGAGGCCGGCTGTCTTGAGGGTCTTTATCCAGAAGGTATGAAGGCGTGACATTCCAACCCCCAAAATGAGTTGTGAAGGAAGGAGAGCACTGATTTTAATGGCCAAAATCATGAAAAAATCAGGGCAACCCCCAACGGCCCATAAATTGAACCTAGGACTACGGTGCTCCCATTAAGGGTGCCCTTAACCAAACAAATCTTCCATCCGGGTCCACCACTGCCAGGTCTCTCAAGAACAGGACATGTTTTTAATGAGTATAGCAACCCTTTACTAGAATTAGATCTGCCCGCCACATAGGTCTGTGAAAGTGGCTCTGAGATAGCAACTTAATCTCTGCACAGCTTAAGTGGGTTTCCTGAATGAATAGTATGTCTATTTGTAGCAAAGCACAATGATTAAAAACCTGAGTTCTTTTAACCCGTTCCCTGAGCCCGCGCACATTCCATGATGCTATTTTAATCGCACCTATAACCATTTTAAATACAGTGTAATAAGGAAGCAATGACTGAGACATCCAGAAATGAAAGGGAAGCAAAGGCACACTTGAAACCCAAAAACCCATGCCCCCCCAGCCTGCCAAATAGAGCGCAATAAAAGGAGCAACAACCTGAGAAAAAACCACAGTTAGAGTGCAGTCATAAAGATATGCAATTTGGCAGGGCCTCCGACTAAATAACTATGTACAGCGTGGTCCCAGAAATGGCAACATACAGAATCAACATGGGAAAACCAGGATTCGGAGACCACATCCCCAAAGCTAATCCAGAACACCTCACCACACAGGGTCAGTTAAGGAAAAAAAGGGCTGAAAATCGTCCAACTGAAGAATAAATCAGTTCTAGACCCCGAGGAAGCCCAGCAGGAAACCTGCCGATGAGGCTGGATTGGCAACCCCTTCCATAGGCTCACACTCAGCCACCTCAAGAAGCCGGCCCAGGAAAAGCCCTCCAACCAACCACCAAACTGCAGAAAAAGAAACAACCTCATAGGGATTGAGACTAGCAGTAGAAGCTGTCCTATCCCTTTGAGGAAGAAAGCAGAAAGGAGAAAAAAAAAACCCCAAACGCAGGGTTTTATTACTCACCCCCTAAAGTAATAGGGACAAGGGGCAAACTGAGACGAGCTGGGTAGGCCTTTGGGTGGGCGAATTATGTTTCCAGGGGGTACCATATAATAACAGGACCAGAACCGGGTCCTACACTTAAAACCAGTACCTCGGAAAACCTCACCCCTAAATATAAGGTTCCGGGAGGGGACCGAAGGACCTGTTGCCACGGCCCAGCTCGACCCCTGCTGTGCCGACCAGGACCTCGCCCATAGCGAAAACCCGAAAGCCGGCCAAAGCAGGTAAGAAAACCAGAATTCAACCAGAAAGAAAGGTAATGAGAGGGCCAGGGCGAGTATCAAGGGAAACCAACATATCTATATTAAAGAGAAACCAAAAGGGGAAATAAGAAAAAAAAACTTTGGACTGAATCTAATCAGAGCTCCCAGAAAAATAGTGTCCACTGTCCACTTCAGCCATTGGTCTTGAAGAGATCGGAAGTCTAGTGGCAAGGTCCTTGAGGGCCATCTCTGGAGAATCAAAACTGTAGGTGGTACTGCCCACTGAGACTTTGAGGGTGGCTGGATACACCATTCTGAAAGGAATGGATGCCGCGATCAGTTTCTGGACTATTGGGTGAAACACAGCCCTTTTCATTCTCATTTCTTTAGGGAGGTTCTGGGCAATTCGCAGCTTAGCTGACCCCCATGTAATCATCTGCAGCTCTCGGGATTTGCTATACACATGCTGCCTTTTAATATAGCTCAAGAACTTAATGATGATAGGTCGTGGGGGGGAGCCGGATGGTGGACGAGGCCTCAACGACCTATGTGCCCTCTCGAGGTGATAATTTGGGTGGATCGGAGAGGGACCAACAACTTTAGTGAAGAACCGCTGTAGAAAAGCCATCAGATCTGGCCCCTCTTCCAACTCCGGCCAGGCCCAAAGCGAGGAGATTGTTCCTCGGTTTAAGCCTCCAGGTCTTCAGCTTTCAGCTGGAGTTTCTTCACCTGCTGGGTCAGCCCGGACATCTCTGCTTCAGCTTTGGCTTCCACTGCTCCAAAGAAAGTTCTTGGCCTCTGAGTCCGCCACCCTCATGGTGAGAGAGAGATTGCCCGTGGCGGAATTTACATCAGCTGTGATATCCTGGAGGAAATTTTTTAATTGGGGCCAGCTCCTGCATAAATTGTCCTCCGTGAGGGGACCCAACTGCTGGGACCTGTCTCCGGGTCTTCTCCGCCTCATACCCGCTTTGTTCAGCTGCTTCTTCGCTGATTTTTCGGGAGTTGCAGGCGGGGTATGTTTGGTTGCGACCTGACTTCTCCCACATCCATCTCCCGTAAAACAAGAGGCTTGCATGAAAAACCACCGAGGCCTAAAATCAGGCGTTAGGCGATAAAATAATATCAGTTTGGCGCACTACTGGTCCGGGAAACACAGATTATGGCAGCTAGAGTGGTTGGAGGGGAGAGCCCTAAGCCCCTGCTGCCATTCAGCAAGCTGCCATCATGTGACTCATAACATACTAATATCGAGCTTTAATTTTTAATAAAAGCCATGATTTGGAACACGAACCCCTGTGTCCCATGTGACCACTTCCAGGTCACTCACTAGTACAAGTATCGGCCCTGCAGCGAGCAGGCGAGCAATTGAGATAGATCTGAACCTACTGGGCATCCTAGGGGCTCACAATATACCATTCAGTTTTTAAACCTGTGTTTGTCATATTTTAAGTGTTTTATTGGGCACAGATTACGGAGCCCTGCACCCTAGTAAACCAGGAAGTGGGAGGAGAGTGCCTGTAGTCCTACAATGATACGAGGGAGTACAATTTACTATTTAGCTTCATTTTTTTCACCAGAAATGCTTGGAGCACATTCATTTGGGCATGTTTAGACGTTTCTAACATCTGGGGCACTTTAATTTTTAATAAAAGCCACGATTTGGCACACAAACCCCTGTGACCCCTGTGACCAGTTCCGGGTCACTCACTAGTACAAGTCTCGGCCCTGCAGCGACCGGGCGAGCAATTGTGATGGATTTGAACTTCTTGGGCATCCTAGGGGTTCACAATATTCCACTGCCTGTTTTAAACCTATGTTTGTCATATTTTGAATGTTTTATTAGGCTGAATTATGGAGCCATGCACCTGGTAAGCGAGGAAGTGGGAGGCACCTGTGATCCGCCGAGCGATATGTGGGACTACAAATTACTGTTTAGCCTCATTTTTTACAAAAAGAAACGCTTGGAGCACATTCATTTGGGCATATTTAGACATTTCTAATGTCTGGAGGGCTTTAATTTTTAATAAAAGCCACGAATTTGCACACGAACCCCTGTGACCCCTGTGACCACTTCCGGCTCACTCACTAGTACAAGTCTCGGCTCTGCAGCGAGTGGGCGAGCAACTGAGATAGATTTCAACTTACTAGATGTCCTAGGGGTTTACAATATACCACTGACTGTTGTAAACCTGTGTTTGTCATACGTTAAATGTTTTATTTTGCACAGATTACGGGGCCCTACATCCTAGTAAACTAGGAAGTGGGAAGAGAGTGCCTGTAGTCCTACGACGATATGTTGGACTACAAATTACTATTTAGCCCTTATTTTTTCACCAGAAATACCTGGTGCACATTCATTTGGGCATATTTAGAGGTTTCTAACATCTGGAGCACTTTTCTTTTTAATAAAAGCCATGATTTGGCACACAAATCCCTGTGACCCCTGTGACCACTTCCGGGTCACTCACTAGTACAAGTCTCAGCCCTGCAGCGAGCGGGCAAGCAATTGAGCTAGATTTTAACTTCCTGGGCATCCTAGCGGTTCACAATATACCACTGACTGTTTTAAACTTATGTTTGTCATATTTTAAGTGTTTTATTTGGCACAGATTACGGAGCCCTACACCGTCGAAAACCAGGAAGTGGGAGGACAGTACCTGTAGTCCTACAACGATACGTGGCACTACAAATTACTATTTAGCCCTCATTTTTTCACCAGAAATGCTTGCTGCACATTCATTTGGGCATATTTAGATGTTTCTAACATCTGGAGCACTTTCATTTTTAATAAAAGCCACGATTTGGCACATGAACCCCAGTGACCCCTTTGACCACTTCCAGGCCACTCACTAGTGCAAGTCTCAGCCCTGCAGCGAGCGGGCGAGCTTTTGAGATAGATTTCAACTTCCTAGACATCCTAGGGGTTCACAATATACCACTAACTGTTTTAAACATGTGCTTCTCATATTTTAAGTGTTTTATTTGGTGCAGACTATGGAGCCCTACACCCTGGTAAACCAGGAAGTGGGAGGAGAGTACCTGTAGTTTTACGACGATACGTGGGATGACAAATGACTATTTAGCCCTCATTTTTTCACAAGAAATCCTTGGTGCACATTCATTTGGGCATATTTAGACGTTTCTAACATCTGGAGCACTTTAACTTTTAATAAAAGCCACGATTTTGCACACGAACCCCTGTGACCCCTGTGACCACTTCCGGGTCACTCACTAGTACAAGTCTTGGCCCTGCACTGAGTGGGCAAGCAATTGAGATAGATTTCAACTCACTAGACGTCCTAGGGGTTCACAATATACCATTGACTGTTTTAAACCTGTGTTTGTCTTATTTTAAATGTTTTATTTGGTGCAGTTTATGGAGCTCTACATCCTGGTAAACCAGAAAGTGGGAAAAGAGTACCTGTAGTCCTACAACGATATGTGGGACTACAAATTACTATTTAGCCCTCATTTTTTCACGAGAAATGTGTGGTGCACATTCATTTGGCATATTTACATGTTTCTAATGTCTGGAGCAGTTTAATTTATAATAAAAGCCACGATTTGGCACATTAACCGCTGTGACCCCTGTCACCACTTCGGGGTCACTCACTACTACAAGTCTCGTTTTCTGGCGGGCGGGCGGTAAGTTGAGATAGATTTGACCTTACTGGGCATCCTAGGGGTTCACAATATAGCAATGACTGTTTTAACCCAGGGTTTGTCATATTTTAAGTGTTTTATTTGGCGCAGACTATGGAGCCCTACACCCTCCTAAACCAGGAAGTGGGAGGAGAGTACCTGTAGTCCTACGATGATACAAGGGACTACAGTTTACTATTTAGCCCTCATTATTTCACCAGAAATGCTTGGAGCACATTCATTTGGGCATATTTAGACGTTTCTAACATCTGGAGCACTTTAATTTTTAATAAAAGCCACGATTTTGCACACGAACCCCTGTGACCCCTGTGACCACTTCCAGGTCACTCACTAGTACAAAGTCCAATCTCTGCACTGAGCGGGAAAGCATTGAGATAGATTTCAACTCACTAGACATCCTAGGGTTCACAATATACCATTGACTGTTTTAAACCTGTGTTTGTCTATATTTTAAATGTTTTATTTGGTGCAGATTCACGGACTCTACATCGGTAAACCAGAAAGTGGGAGAGAAGAGTACCTGTAGTCCTACAACGTCGTGGGACTACAAATTACTATGTAGCCCTCATTTTTCCACGAGAAATGTGGTGCACATTCATTTGGGCATATTTACATGTTTCTAATGTCTGAAGCAGTTTAATTTTTAATAAAAGCCACGATTTGGCACATTAACCGCTGTGAACCCTGTCACCACTTCCGGGTCACTCACTAGTACAAGTCTCGGCCCTGCAGCGAGCGGGCGAGCGATTGAGATAGATTTGAACTTACTGGGCATCCCAGGGGTTCACAATATCCCATTGTTTTACACCTGTGTTTGTCATATTTTAAGTGTTTTATTTTGAGCAGATTGCAGAGCCCTACACCCTGGAAAACCAGGAAGTGGGAGGAGAGTACCTGTAGTCCTACAACGATACGTGGAACCACAAATTACTATTTAGCCCTAATTTTTTCACCAGAAGTGCTTGGTGCACCTTCATTTGGGCACATTTAGATGTTTCTAATGTCTGGAGCACTTTAATTTTTAATAAAAGCCATGATTTGGCACACGGACTGCTTCGACCCCTGTGACCACTTCCGGGTCACTCACTAGTACAAGTCTCGGCCCCGCACCGAGCGGACGAGCAATTGAGATAGATTTGAAGTTACTTGGCTTCCTAGGGGTTCACAATATACCACTGACTGTTTTAAACCTGTGTTTGTCATATTTTAAGTGTTTTATTTGGCGCAGATTATGGAGCTATTCACTCTGGTAAACCAGGAAGTGGTAGGAGAGTACCTGTAGTCCTTCGACGATATGTGGGACTACAAATTACTATTTAGCCCTTGCTATCTCTCCAGAAATGCTTGGTGCACATTCATTTGGGCATATTTAGGCGTTTCTAATGTCTCTAGAGCTATAATTTTTAATAAAAGCCATGATTTGGAACACGAACCCCTGTGACCCATGTGACCACTTCCAGGTCACTCACTAGTACAAGTCTTGGCCCAGCAGCGAGCGGGCGAGCAATTGAGATAGATCTGAACCTACTGGGCATCCTAGGGGCTCACAATATACCATTCAGTTTTTAAACCAGTGTTTGTCATATTTTAGTGTTTTATTGGCACAGATTATGGAGCCCTGCACCTAGTAAACCAGGAAGTGGGAGGAGAGTGCCTGTAGTCCTATGCATGATCTGAGGGGTACAATTTACTATTTAGCCCTCATTTTTCACCAGAAATGCTTGAGCACATTCATTTGGGCATGCTTAGATGTTTCTAATGTCTGGAGTGCTTTAATTTTTAATAAAAGCCACGATTTTGCACACAAACCCCTGTGACCCCTGTGACCACTTCCGGGTCAATCACTAGTACAAGCCTCGGCCCTGCAGCGAGCGGGCGAGCAATTGAGATAGATTTCAACTTACTAGACATCCTAGGGGTTCACAATATACCACTGACTGTTTTAAACCTGTGTTTGTCATATTTTAAATGTTTTATTTGGCGCAGATGATGAAGCCCTATACCCTGGTAAACCAGGAAGTAAGAGGAGTGTACCTGTAGCCCTACAACGATACGTGGGACTACAAATAATTATTTAGCCCTCATTTTTTTCACCAGAAATGCTTGGTGCACATTCATTTGGGCATATTTAGATATTTCTAATGTCTGGAGCACTTTAATTTTTAATAAAAGCCACGATTTGGCACACTAACCACTGTGACCCCTGTGACCACTTCCAGGTCACTCACTAGTACAAGTCTCGGCCCTGCAACGAGCGAGCGAGCAATTGAGATAGATTTGAACTTACTGGGCATCCTAGGGGTTCACATTATACCACTGACTGTTTTAAACCAGTGTTTGTCATATTTTAAGTGTTTTATTTGGCGCAGATTACAGAGCACTACAACCTGGTAAACCAGGAAGTGGGAGGAGAGTGCCTGTAGTCTTACAACGATATGAGGGACTACAATTTACTATTTAGCCCTCATTTTCTCACCAGAAATGCTTGGTGCACATTCATTTGGGCATATTTAGGCAATTCTAACATCTGGAGAGCTTTAATTTTTAATAAAAGCCACGATTTGGCACACGAACCCCTATGACCACTTCCGGGTCACTCACTAGTACAAGTCTCGGCCCTGCAGCGAGCGGGCGAGCAGTTTAGATAGATTTGAACTACTGAGGATCCTAGGGTTCACAATATTCTCACTGACTGTTTTAAAGCTGTGTTTTCATATTTCAAAGTGTTTTTTTATTTGGTGCAGATTACGGAGCCCTACACCATGGTAAACCAGGAAGTGGGAGGAGAGTGCCTGTACACCTACCATGATACGAGGGATTACAATTTACTATTTAGCCCTCATTTTTTCACCAAAAATTCTTGGTGCACATTCATTTGTGCAAATTTAGACATTTCTAACATCTGCACCACTTAAATTTTTACTAAAAGCAACGATTTGGCACACGAACCCCTGTGACTCTTGTGACCACTTCTGGGTCTCTCACTAGTACAAGTCTTGGCCCTGCAGCGAGTCGGCAAGCAATTGAGACAGATTTGAACTTACTGTGCATCCTAGAGGTTCACAATATACCGATTGACTGTTTTTAAATCTGTGTTTGTCATATTTTAAGAGTTTTATTTGGCACAGATTATGGAGCCCTACACCCTGGTAAACCAGGAAGTGGGAGGAGACTACCTGAAGTCCTTCGACGATACTTGGGACTACAAATTACTATGTAGCCCTCATTTATTCACCAGGAATGCTTGGTGCAAATTAATTCGGGCATATTTAGACATTTCTAATGTCTGGGGCCCTTTAATTTTTAATAAAAGCCATGATTTATTACACAAACCCCTGTGACCCCTGTGACCACTTCTGGGTCACTCACTAGTACAAGTCTCGGCTCTGCAGTGAGCGGGCGAGCAATTGAGCTAGATTTCAACTTACTGGACATCCTAGGGGTTCACAATATACCATTGACTATTTTAAACCTGTGTTTGTCATATTTTAAGTGTTTTATTTGGCACAGATTACGGAGCCCTACACTCTGGTAAACGAGGAGGTGGGAGAAGAGTAGCTGTAGTCCTACGATGATACGTGGGACTACAAATTAATATTTAGCCCTCATTTTTTCACCAGAAATGCTTGGTGAACATTCATTTGGGAAAATTTAGACATTTCTAACGTCTGCACCACTTTAATTTTTAATAAAACCCACGATTTGGCACACGAACCCCTGTGACTCCTGTGACCACTTCCGGGTCACTCACTAGTACAAGTCTCGGCCCTGCAGCGAATCGGCAAGCAATTGAGATAGATCTGAACTTACTGGTCATCCTAGGGGTTCACAATATACCATTCACTTTTTTAAGCCAGTGTTTCTCATATTTTAAGTGTTTTGTTTGCTGCAGATTATGAAGCCCTACCCCTGGTAAACCAGGAAATGGGAGGAGAGTACCTGTAGTCATACAACGATACGTGGGACTACAGATTACTATTTAGCCCTCATTCTTTCACCAGAATTGCTCAGTGCACATTCATTTGGGCATATTTAGATGTTTCTAACGTCTGGAGCACTTTCATTTTTAATAAAAGCCACGATTTGGCACACGAACCTCTGTGACCCCTGTGACCATCTCTGGGTGACTCACTAGTACAAGTCTCGGCCCTGCAGCGAGCAGGCACGCAATTGAGATAGATTTGACCTTACTGGGTATCCTAGGGGTTCACAATATACCAATGACTGTTTTAAACCAGTGTTTGTCATATTTTAAGTGTTTTATTTGGCACAGATTACGGAGCCCTACACCCTGGTCAACCAGGAAGTGGGAGGAGAGTGCCTGTAGTCCAACAACGATACGAGGACTACAATTTACTATTTAGCCCTCATTTTTTTCACCAGAAATGCTTGGTGCACATTCATTTGAGCATATTTACACGTTTCTAACTTCTGGAGCACTTTAATTTTTAATAAAAGCCACGATTTTGCACACAAACCCTTGTGACCCCTGTGACCACTTCCCAGTCAATCACTAGTACAAGCCTCGGCCCTGCAGTGAGCGGGCGAGCAATTGAGATAGATTTGAACTTACTGTGCATCCTAGGGGTTCACAATATATCACTGACTGTTTTAAACCTGTGTTTGTCATATTTTAAGTGTTTTATCTGGTGCAGATTACGGAGTCCTACACCCTGGTAAACCAGGCAGTGGGAGGAGAGTGCATGTAATCCTACAACGATATGAGGACTACAATTTTCTATTTAGCCTCTGTTTTCTCATGTGAAATGCTTGGTGCACATTCATTTGGGCATATTTAGATATTTCTAATGTCTGGAGCACTTTAATTTTTAATAAAAGCCACGATTTGCACACTAACCACTGTGACCCTGTGACCACTTCCAGGTCACTCACTAGTACAAGTCTTGGCCTGCAGCAGCAGGCGGGCAATTGAGATAGATTTGAACTTACTGGGCATCCTAGGGTTCACAATATACCACTGACTGTTTTAAACCAGTGTTTGTCATATTTTAAGTGTTTTATTTGGCGTAGATTACAGAGCACTCACACCCTGGTAAACCAGGAAGTGGAGGAGAGTGCATGTAATTCTATAACGATATGAGGGACTACAATTTTCTATTTAGCCTTCATTTTCTCACCAGAAGTGCTTGGTGCACATTCATTTGGGCATATTTAGGCATTTCTAACATCTGAGAGCTTTAATTTTTAATAAAAGCTACCTATTTGCATCACGATCCCTGTGACCACTTCCGGTCACCACTAGTACAAGTTCTCGTCCTGCAGCGAGCGGGCGAGCAGTTGGAGAAAGATTTGAACTTACTGAGGATCCTAGGGGTTCACAATATACCACTGACTGTTTTAAAACCTGTGTTTTCATATTTTAAGTGTTTTATTTGGTGCAGATTACGGAGCCCTCACACCATGGTAAACCAGGAAGTGAGAGGAGAGTGCCTGTACTACTACCATGATACTAGGGATTATAATTTACTATTTAGCCCTCATTTTTCTACCAAAATGCTTGGTGCACATTCATTTGGGCAAATTTATACATTTCTAACATCTGCACCACTTTTAATTTTTAATAAAGCTATGATTTGGCACACAACCCCTGTGACTTCCTGTGACCACTTCCGGTCACTCACTAGTACAAGTCTCGGCCCTGCAGCGAGTCGGCAAGCAATTGAGATATATCTGATCTACTGGGCATCCTAGGGGTTCAATATCCCATTGTTTTAAACCTGTGTTTGTCATATTTTAAGTGTTTTATTTTGAGCAGATTGTAGAGTCTCAACCCTGAAAACCAGGAAGTGGGAGAGTACCTGTAGTCCTACAATGATACGTGGAACCACAAATTACTATTTAGCCCTCATTTGTTCACCAGAAGTACTTGGTGCACCTTCATTTGGGCACATTTAGATGTTTCTAACGTCTGGAGCACTTTAATTTTTAATAAAAGCCATGATTTGGCACATGGACCGCTGTGACCCCTGTGACCACTTCCGGATCACTCACTAGTAGAAGTCTCGGCCCCGCAGCGAGTGAGCGAGCAATTGAGCTAGATTTCAACCTACTGGGCATCCTAGGGGTTCACAATATACCACTGACTGTTTTAAACCTGTGTTTGTCATATTTTAAGTGTTTTATTTGGCGCAGATTACGGAGCTATTCACCTTGGTAAACCAGGAAGTGGTAGGAGAGTACCTGTAGTCCTTCGACGATATGTGGGACTACAAATTACTATTTAGCCCTCGCTGTCTCTCCAGAAATGCTTGGTGCACATTCATTTGGGCAAATTTATACATTTCTAACATCTGCACCACTTTAATTTTTAATAAAAGCCATGATTTGGCACACGAACCCCTGTGACTCCTGTGACCACTTCCGGGTCACTCACTAGTACAAGTCTCAGCCCTGCAGCGAGTCGGCAAGCAATTGAGATAGATCTGATCTTACTGGTCATCCTAGGGGCTCACAATATACCATTCACTGTTTTAAACCAGTGTTCTCATATTTTAAGTGTTTTATTTGCTGCAGATTACTGGTCTACCCCCTGGTAAACCAGGAAGTGGGAGGAGAGTACCTGTAGTCGATAACGATACGTGGGACTACAGATTACTATTTAGCCCTCATTCTTTCACCAGAAATGCTTGGTACATTCATTTGGGCATATTTAGATGTTTCTAACGTCTGGAGCACTTTAGTTTTTAACAAAGCCACGATTTGTCACACTAACCTCTAGACCCTGTGACCATCTCCGGGTCACTCACTAGTACAAGTCTCGGCCCCTGCAGCGGCGGGCAAGCAATTGAGATAGATTTGACCTTACTGGGCATCCTAGGAGATCACAATATACCAATGACTGTTTTAACCCAGTGTTTGTCATATTTTAAGTGTTTTATTTGGCCGAGATTACGGAGCCCTACACCCTGGTCAACCAGGAAGTGGGAGGAGAGTGCCTGTAGTCCAACGACTATAGAGGGACTGCAATTTACTATTTAGCCCTCATTTTTTCACCAGAAATGCTTGGAGCACATTCATTTGGGCATATTTAGATGTTTCTAACGCCTGGAGCACTTTAATTTTTAATAAAAGCCACGATTTTGCACACAAACCCTTAGACCCCGTGACCACTTCCGGTCACTCTCAGTACAAGTCTTGGCCCTGCACTGAGTGGGCAAGCAATTGAGATAGATTTGAACTTACTGGCCATCCTAGGGGTTCACAGTATACCATTGACTGTTATTAATCTGTGTTTGTCTTATTTTAAGTGTTTTATTTGGCAGAGATTACGGAGCCTCACACCTCGCACACCAGGAAGTGGGAGGCTAGTACCTGTAGTCCTCACGATGATATGAGGGACTACAATTTACTATTTAGCCCTCATTTTTCACCAGAAATGCTTGGTGCACATTCATTTGGGCATATTTACATGTTTCTAACTTCTGGAGCACTTTAATTTTTAATAAAAGCCAGTAATTGGCATTGACAAGCCCCTGTGACCCTTTTGACCACTTCTGGTCACTCACTAGTACATGTCTCTGCCCTGCAGCAAGCGGGCTTAGCAATTGAGATAGTTTTGAACTTACTGGATGTCCTAGGGTTCACAATATACCACTGACTGTTTTAAACCTGTGTTTGTCATATTTTAAGTGTCTTATTTGAGCAAATTACGGAGCCATACACCGTGGTAAACCAGAAAGTTGAGGAGAGTACCTGTAGTCCTACAATGATACGTGGGACTACAAATTACTATTTAGCCCTCATTGTTTCACCAGAAATGCATAGTGCACATTCATTTGGGCATATTTAGGCATTTCTAACGTCTGGAGAGTTTTAATTTTTAGTAAAAGCCACGATTTGGCACACGCACCCCTGTGACCACTGTGACCACTTCCGGGTCACTCACTAGTACAAGTCTCGGCGCTGCAGCGAGCGGGCGAGCAATTGAGATAGATCTGAACTTACTGGGTATCCTAGGGTTTCACAGTATACCATTGACTGTTTTTAACCTGTGTTTGTCTTATTTTAAGTGTTTTATTTGGTGCAGATTATGGAGCCCTACACCCTCGTAAACCAGGAAGTGGAAGGAGAGTACCTGTAGTGCTACGATAATACGAGGACTCCAATTTACTATTTAGCCCTCATTTTTTCACCAGAAATGCTTGGAGCACATTCATTTGGGCATATTTAGATGTTTCTAATGTCTGGAGCACTTTAATTTTTAATAAAAGTCACGATTTTGCACACGAACCCATGTGACCCATGTGACCACTTCCGGGTCACTCACTGGTACTAGTCTTGGCCCTGCACTGAGCGGGCGAGCAATTGAGATAGATTTCAACTCACTAGACGTCCTAGGGGTTCTCAATATACCATTGACTGTTTTAAACCTGTGTTTGTCATATTTTAAATGTTTTATTTGGTGCAGATTACGGAGCTCTACACCCTGGTAAACCACAAAGTGGGAGAAGAGTACCTGTAGTCCTACAATGATACGTGGGACTACAAATTACTATTTAGCCCTCATTGTTTCACCAGAAATGCGTGGTGCACATTCATTTGGGCATATTTAGATTTTTCTAATGTCTGGAGCAGTTTAATTTTTAATAAAAGCCACGATTTGGCACATTAACCACTGTGACCCCTGTCATCACTTCCGGGTCACTCACTAGTACAAGTCTCGGCCCTGGCACGAGCGGGCGAGCAACTGAGATAGATTTGAACTTACTGGGCATACTAGGGTTCACAATATCCCATTGTTTTAAACCTGTGTTTGTCATATTTTAAGTGTTTTATTTGGAGCAGATTGCAGAGCCCTACAACCTGGAAAACCAGGAAGTGGGAGGAGAGTATCTGTAGTCCTACAACGATACATGGAACCACAAATTACTATTTAGCCCTCATTTTTTCACCAGAAGTGCTTGGTGCACATTCATTTGGGCACATTTAGACGTTTCAAACGTCTGGAGCAATTTAATTTTTAATAAAAGCCATGATTTGGCACACGGACCGCTATGACCCCTGTGACCACTTCCGTGTCACTCACTAGTACAAGTCTCGGCCCCGCAGCGAGCGGACGACCAATTGAGATAGATTTGAACTTACTTGGCTTCCTAGGGGTTTACAATATACCACTGACTGTTTTAAACCTGTGTTTGTCATATTTTAAGTGTTTTATTTGGTGCAGATTACGGAGCTATTCACCCTGGTAAACCATGAAGTGGTAGGAGAGTACCTGTAGTCCTTCGACGATATGTGGGACTACAAATTACTATTTAGCCCTCGCTGTCTCTCCAGAAATGCTTGGTGCACATTCATTTGGGCATGTTTAGGCATTTCTAACGTCTCTAGAGATTTAATTTTTAATAAAAGCCACGATTTGCACACCAACCCCTGTGACCCATGTGACCACTTCCAGGTCACTCACTAGTACAAGTCTCTGCCCTGCAGCGAGCGGGTGAGCAATTGAGATAGATCTGAACCTACTGGGCATCCTAGGGGCTCACAATATACCATTCAGTTTTAAACCAGTGTTTGTCATATTTTAAGTGTTTTATTGGGCACAGATTATGGAGCCCTGCACCCTAGTAAACCAGGAAGTGGGAGAAGAGTGCCTGTAGTCCCATAGACACGAGGGAGTACAATTTACTATTTAGCCTTCATTTTTCACCAGAAATGCTTGGAGCACATTCATTTGGGCATGTTTAGATGTTTCTAACATCTGGAGTGCTTTAATTTTTAATAAAAGCCATGATTTTGCACACGAACCCCTATGACCCCTGTGACCACTTCCGGAGCATTCACTAGTACAAGTCTCGGCCATGCAGCGAGCGGGCGAGCAATTGAGATAAATTTGAACTTACTGTGCATCCTAGGGGTTCACAATATACCACTGACTGTTTTAAACCTGTGTTTGTCATATTTTAAGTGTTTTATCTGGCGCAGATTACGGAGCCCTACACCCTGGTAAACCAGGAAGTGGGAGAAGAGTACCTGTAGTCGCATTTAATCACACGTGGACTACAAATTATTATTTAGCCCTCATTTTTTCCCCAGGAATGTTTGGTGCACATGTAACCCCTAGATGGTGCTATCCCAGGGGCTGCTACCCCTGCCTGATTTGCCACTAACAGGTTGAGGGGCCTGGATCCGATGGCGGGTGCCTCCACCCAGAGGTCAGGGTTTGCAATAGTTTAACTTGGTCACAACCCTCTGGGACACTGCAACCCCTTTCTTCCCACTAGTAGCCCACACAGTATATCAGAATTACCTTCACAGTATACACTTACCCCCAGGACTGGTTCAGGCACTGGGACCCCTGTAAAATAAGAAGATACAGTGCAACAATCACAGTACAATACTTTAACATAGACAAATACTCAGGCAGTATAACTTGCTGAAACAAGCAGCTCTGATTTATTTAGGGGATATAACAAGGACAGGGGAAATCAGGTTAATTAGCTTATCACTTTACTCATCTACTTTATGGCTCTGTGCATAGGCCTATCCCTACCAGTTACTGTCCCTGGGTACCCAAGCCCTAGTGGCTAGTCCAAACCGTGGCAGCTGGTAGGGCCTTTCACAGAGAAAAAGAAAAATTAGTTAAACAGTTAGCAGTACAGTAATTCCATTTGGATTCAATGTGGCAATTCAACAGGGAGCGACCCTGAATTAGTACTCACGACCTCCAAACAAGATAGGGTCCTTCAATGTCAGCAGGGCTACTCTTGAGCTCCACGAGACTCCTCACACATTTATATGACAAACTGCAACAGGCAAAAGTCCTTTAATGGCAGCAGGATTCACTTGAGCTCCACGAGACTCCTCACACATTTATATGGTAAAGTCAGAGGCAAAAGTCCTTTAATGGCAGCAGGATTCACTTGAGCTACACAAGCCTCCGCACACATTTATATGGTAAACAGTAACAGGCAAAAGTCCTTTAATGGCAGCAGTATTCACTTGAGCTACACAAGCCTTCTCACACATTTATATGGTAAACAGTAACAGGCAAAAGTCCTTTAATGGCAGCAGGATTCACTTGAGCTACACAAGCCTCCGCACACATTTATATGGTAAAAAGAAAGTACTATACCAGGAGGCTGCTTTCTATCCCGATCGCAATTACTGCACAATACCCGGAGAACACACAGCAGATTCAGTTCCTGACAGACCGAGCTAGTTCAGCAATTTCTCCAGTCTTCTACAGGGTGAGCCTGGTTTCTACTCTTCAGATATCCTTTGATTCTTCACAGGACGGATTCAGTCCTAACAAGCAGTTACACAAGCTGCAGACCCAAACTCAGGACCTTACACATGTTTCCGACTAAAACTGCACACCGAAAAGCACAGGGCTCCTTCCTCTTCACTGCCAGAGCTCAACTGAAACTCCAGCAGACAAAACCGGTACTTCCTTTGAGTTCCTCCCAGTTCTTGGCTGGATTGGCTGTCACTACAATAGACTGCCCTGTTGGTCCAAAAAGGCGTCGAAGTCCAAACTACATCTCCCAGAGTCACTGCCCATACAATCCTCTTGTGGCTGGCTCAGATTACGAGTCCAAGTTCTGATTCGTCCAAGGCACCATTTTAGAGCTACCTTAACCCACACTGATTGGTCCAGTTCAGCAGTTCAAACTAGAATGGGGAACTAGGCAAACACAGTTCTGACTGCAAAGAAAGCAGGTTAGACAAACTGTATTTTCATTATTACTCTAAATGATTTCTGGCAAACAGTTACATCTTTCAGATAGGTTCCCTTTGCACTCCTAGTGACTGCAAAAATGGAGTGAATTGGCAGCAGCTCGAGTGGTACTCAGGCAGAGAAATACACAGTCCCCCCATACAAACTAATTATGTCTGCAAGCAGACAGCTCTTAAAGAGACAGTACCAGAGGCTCTAAAAACACTCACAGATAAATGGCTTAAACGCCAGACACCATTCAGGCTTGGAGCATTCAAGCAAGCTCCTGGAGGTTTGGGAACCCCCATTTGCAGGGGGGTTACACACATTCATTCGTGCATATTTAGACGTTTCTAACATCTGGGGCACTTTAATTTTTAATAAAACCCATGATTTGGCACACAAACCCCTGTGACCCTCTCTGACCAAATCGGGACACTCACTAGTATAACTCTCGCCCTGCAGCGATCAAGCAGCAATTGAGATAGATTTGAACTTTCTTGGCATCCTAGGGTTCACAATATACCACTGACTGTTTTAAACCTGTGTTTGTCATATGTTAAGTGTTTTATTTGGCACAGATTTGAGCCCTACTCCTGGAAAACCAGGAATTAGGAGGAGAGGACCTGTAGTTCACAACGATATGTGGGACTACAAATTATTTAGCTTCTTCATTTCTTCACCAGAAATGCTTGGTGCACATTCATTTGGGCATATTTAGATATTTCCAACATCTGGAGCGTATTAATTTTTAATAAAAGCCACGATTTTGCACATGAACCCTTGTGACCCCTGTGACCACTTCCGGGTCACTCACTAGTACAAGTCTCGGCCCTGCAGCGAGCGGGCGAGCAATTGAGATAGATTTGAACTTACTGGGCATCCTAGGGGTTCACAATATCCCATTGGTTTAAACCTATGTTTGTCATATTTTAAGTGTTTTATTTTGAGCAGATTGCAGAGCCCTACACCCTGGAAAACCAGGAAGTGGAAGGAGAGTACCGTTATCCTACAACGATATGTGGAAGCACAAATTACTATTTAGCCTCATTTTTCACAGAAGTGCTTGGTGCACCTTCATTTGTGCACATTTAGATGTTTCTAACGTCTGGAGCACTTTAATTTTTAATAAAAGCCATGATTTCTCATCCTAGGGGCTCACAATATACCATTCCGTTCTTAAACCAGTGTTTGTCATATTTTAAGTGTTTTATTGGGCACAGATTATGGAGCCCCTGCACCTAGTAAACCAGGAAGTGGGAGAAGAGTGCCTGTAGTCCACTGAAGACACGAGGAGTACAATTTACTATTTAGCCTCATTTTTCACCAGAAATGCTTGGAGCACATTCATTTGGGCATGTTTAGACGTTTCTAACATCTGGAGTGCTTTAATTTTAATAAAGCCATGATTTTGCACCACGAACCCCTATGTGACCACTTCCGGGCATTCAGTAGTACAAGTCTCCAGCTATGCAGCGGCGGGCGAGCAACTGAGATAGATTTCAACTTACTAGACATCCTAGGGGTTCACAATATACCACTGACTGTTGTAAACCTGTGTTTGTCATATTGTAAATGTTTTATTTTGCGCAGATTACGTAATCCTACGTCCTGGTAAACCAGGAAGTGGGAAGAGAGTGCCTGTAGTCCTACGACGATATGTTGGACTATAAATTACTATTTAGCCCTCATTTTTTCACCAAAAATGCCTGGTGCACATTCATTTGGGCATATTTAGACGTTTCTAACATCTGGAGCGCTTTACTTTTTAATAAGAGCCACGATTTGGCACACGAACCCCTGTGACCCCTGTGACCTCTTCCGGGTCACTCATTAGTACCAGTCTCGGCCCTGCAGTGAGCGGGCAAGCAATTGAGCTAGATTTTAACTTCCTGGCATCCTAGCGGTTCACAATATACCACTGACTGTTTTAAGCCCGTGCTTGTCATATTTTAATTGTTTTATTTGGTGCAGATTATGAGTCGCATCTCCTGGTAAACCAGGAAGTGGAGGACAGTACCTGTAGTCCTACGATACATGGGACTACAAATTACTATTTAGCCTCATTATTTCACCAGAAATGCTTGCTGCACATTCATTTGGGCATATTTAGACGTTTCTAATATCTGGAGCACTTTAATTTTTAATAAAAGTCACGATTTGGCACATGAACCTCTGTGACCACTTCCAGGTTACTGACTAGTACAAGTCTCGGCCCTGCAGTGAGCGGACGAGCAATTGAGATAGATTTGAACTTACTTGGCATTATAGGGGTTCACAATATACCACTGACTGTTTTAAACCTGTGTTTGTCATATGTTAAGTGTTTTATTTGGCACAGATTTTGGAGCCCTACTCCCT
The DNA here is from genome assembly GCA_016271365.2 of Neoceratodus forsteri. Classification (NCBI taxonomy): domain Eukaryota; kingdom Metazoa; phylum Chordata; order Ceratodontiformes; family Ceratodontidae; genus Neoceratodus; species Neoceratodus forsteri. Next base: position 909,448,857 of record CM028136.1, read on the forward strand.
GGGAAACCAGGAATTAGGAGGAGAGGACCTGTAGTTCCACGACGATACGTGGGACTATAAATGACTATTTAGCCTTCATTTCTTCACCACAAATGCTTGGTGCACATTCATTTGGGCATATTTAGATATTTCCAACATCTGGAGCGCATTAATTTTAATAAAAGCCACGATTTTTGCATGAACCTTTGGGCTCCTGGACCACTTCCGGTCACTCACTAGTACAAGTATTGGCCCTGCAGCGAGCAGGCAAGCAATTGAGATAGATTTGAACTTCCTGTGCATCCTAGGGGTTCACATTATACCATTGACTGTTTTAAACCTGTGTTTGTCATATTTTAAGTGTTTTATTTGGCGCGATTATGGAGCCCTACACCTGGTAAACCAGGAAGTGGGAGGAGAGTACCTGTCGCCATACGATTGATATGTGGGAGTACAAATTACTATTTAGCCCTCATTTTTCACCAGAAGTGCTTGGAGCATTCATTTGGGCATATTTAGATGTTTCTAATGTCTGGAGTGCTTTAATTTTTAATAAAAGCCACAATTTTGCACACGAATCCCTGAACCCCTGTGACCACTTCCCGGTCACTCACTAGTACAAATCTCGGTCCTACAGCGAGCGGGCAAGCAATTGAGATAGATTTCAACTTACTAGACATCCTAGGGTTTCACAATGTACCACAGACTGTTTTAAACCTGTGTTTGTCATATTTTAAATGTTTTATTTGGCGCCGATTACGGAGCCCTACACCCTGATAAACCAGGAAGTGGGAGGAGAATGCCTGTCGTCATACGACTATACGTGGGACTACAAATTACTATTTAGCCCTCATTTTTCCACCAGAAATGCTTGGTGCACATTCATTTGGGCATATTTAGACGTTACGTCTGGAGCGCTTTACTATTTAATAAAACCCACGATTTGGCACACGAACCCCTGTGACCCCTGTGACCACTTCTGGCTCACTCACTAGTATAAGTCTCGGCCCTGCAGCGAGCAATTGAGATAGATTTCAACTTACTGTGCATCCTAGGGGTTCACAATATACCATTGACTTTTTTAAACCTGTGTTTGTCATATTTTAAGTGTTTTATTTGGTACAGATTACGGAGCCCTACAACCTGGTAAACCAGGAAGTGGGAGGAGAGTACCTGTAGTCCTACAACGATACGTGGGACTTCAAATTACTATTTAGCCCTCATTTTTTCAACAGAAGTGCTTGGAGCATATTCATTTGGGCATATTAAGATGTTTCTAACGTCTGGAGTGCTTCAAGTTTTAATAAAAGCCACGATTTTCCACACGATCCCCTGTGACTACTTCCGGGTCACTCACTAGTACAAGTCTTGGCCCTGCAGTGAGCGGGCGAGCAATTAAGATAGATTTCAACTTACTGGACATCCTAGGGGTTCACAATATACCACTGACTGTTTTAAGCCTGCGTTTGTCATATTTTAATTGTTTTTGTAACCCCTAGATGGCGCTATCCCAGGGGCTACTACCCTGCCTGATTTGCCACTAACAGGTTGAGGGCCTGGATCCAATGGCGGGTGCCTCCACCCAGAGGTCAGGGTTTGCAATAGTTAAACTTACTTGGTCACAGCCCTCTGGGACACTGCAACCCCTTTCTTCCCACTAGTGGCCCACACAATATAGCAGAATTACCTTCACAGTATACACTTACCCCAAGGCTGGTTCAGGCACCGGACATCCTGTAAAATAAGATACAGTGCAACAATCACAGTACAGTACTTTACATAGACAAATACCTCAGGCAGTATAACTTTGTTGAAACAAACAGCTCTGATTTATTTAGGGGATAACTATGACAGGGGGAAATCAGGTTAATTAGCTATCACTTTACTATCACTTTCCATGGCTCTGTGCACAGGCCTATCCCTACCAGTTACTGTCCCTGGGTACCCAGGCCCTAGTGGCTAGTCCAAACCGTGGCAGCTGGTAGGGCCCTTTCACACAGAGAAAAGGAAAATTAAACAGTCAGCAGTACAGTAATTCCATTTGGATTTAATGTGGCAATTCAACAGGGAGCTAATTCTAATTAGTACTCACGACCTCAAAGAAGATATGGTCCTTCAATGTCAGCAGGGCTACTTTGATCTCCAAGAGACTCCTCACACATTTATATGGTAAAAAAGAAAGCACTATACCAGGCAGGCTGCATCTGTATCCCAATCGCATTACTGCACAATAACCAGGAGAACACACAGCAGATTCAGTTCCTGACAGACCGAGTGTAATTCAACAATTTCTTCAGTCTTCTACAGGGTGAGCCTGGTTTCTACTCTTCAGAGATCCTTTGATTCTTTTCACAGGACGGATTCAGTCCTAACAAGCAGTTACACAAGTTGTAGACCGGAACTCTGGGCCTTGCACCGCGTTTGACTGAAACTGTGCACTGAAGGAGCACAGGGTTTCTTTCCTTCACTTTCAGATCTCAAACTGAAACTCCCAACAGACAAAACCGGCACTTCCTTGAGTTCCTCCCAGTTCTTGACTGGATTGGCTGTCACTCACAATAGACTGCTGCTGTTGGTCCAAAAGGCACTAAGTCTAAACTACATCTCCCAGAGTCACTGCCCATACAATCCTCTTGTGGCTGGCTCAGATTATGAGTCCCAAGTTCTGATTCGTCCAAGGCATCATTTTAGAGCTAGTTTACCTACACTGATTGGTCCAGTTCAGCAGTTCAAAACCAGAATGGGAACTAGGCAGACAGTTCTGACTGCAAAGAAAGCAGGTTAGACAAACTGTAATTTTATTATTACTGTAAATGATTTCTGGCAATCAGTTACATCTTTCAGACAGGTTCCCTTTGCACTCTAGTGACTGCAAAAATGGGGTGAATTGGCAGCAGCTGAGTGGTACTCAATCAAAGAAACACACAGTCCCCCATACAAACTAATTATGTCTGCAAGCAGACAGCTCTTAAAGAGACAGTACCAGAGGTTCTAAAACACTACTGATAAATGGCTTAAACGCCAAACACCATTCAGGCTTGGAGCATTCAAGCAAGCTCCTGGAAGTCTTTTGGGAACCCCCATTTGCAGGGGTTACACCCTTCCTGGCTTGGGAAAGCTTGACGTCCGCGTCAAGCAAGTACCCATAAGTTTCAACTGCAACCATATACATTTGCATTAGGCTCACATGTAATCATCAGTCAATACATCATTTTACCAAGAACCATTTCTGAAACATTGCAGTACGTCACTCTTTACACAGTATAACACACATTGTACCATAACTCAAGTTATTACCTCTTGTACATGAAACCTGAAGAGAGGACCCTTCCTATCAGTTACCTTGGGGCTGGACGGGCAAGGGCACCATACTTAGAGGGCAACACAAGTAACTTGGAGTTAGCACTAACGCTCAGTTTGGGCAATGAGCTCGGGGACACATACACTCCTTTATGGACAACATTGAGAGGCAGGTCCACTGGCCGGCCCAGGGAATCATAACTGAGGTGCACCACAGGCTTTACAGCTCGACCAGTCTTTCTAGGGGGAGCTGTTACAGTCTCTGCACTCTGAGCCTCATTTTCAGCATTGTTCTCACTTGTCAGGGAGTCTCCATGGGGTAGAGAGGCTAGAACTTGGGGCACTTTCAGCTCCAGGAGTTACAGTTTCTGAGTCCACAACATTTGGCTGCATGGAGAGCTTTCAGACACTGGCAGTGGACTGTCAGGGCACTCAAAATACTCTTCTTGTTCGGTGTCACCAGTCTGCCCCAATCTATCATTTTCCTCCCCTGAAAGCTCAAACAGTTCAACCATGCACAATGATTCCATTTCATCTGATCTGATGCTTTGCACTTCACTTTCTGGGAGCATTGGCTCCAGGGATGAAGCTGGGGGCATAGACAGTCCAGAAGGCCCAGCTTTGTCTCCAGTATTGACTAGGGGATTGCCCCGAAACAATTGACTCAGTTCAGAAGAAGGATAGTATTCAAAGTCACTCTCACTTTCTTCTGATATGGACTGATAGTCATGCTCAACTGGGACTTGTGCAGGGAACACTTTAACTCTGCTTCTGTAGGTGCAGACTTCCTTGATCTTTTCTTAGCAGCAGCTCTAGTCACTGGTCCAGAGGGGCATCTTCTGGGGCTCAGACTCAATCAGGATTTGTCCAATGGGTAGTAAATGATTTCTATGCATTGTTTTTACATCTTTTGAATTGTTCTCAGGCCTTACTTTGTACACTGGCAGATCATCTAGTTTGCCCACTACAATGTGAGGGAGATGGTGCCATCTGTCAGCAATCTTGTGTTTGCCATGCAGTCCCAGATTTCTTAGCAATACCCGATCTCCTCCTGAGTTCCTGTGCTTTCACCTTTTTATCATACCTTTCTTTGTTGGCCAGATTTCTTTGGCAGCCATGGTTTGAGCCAGTTTAGTGCATGAGTTAGCTGGGCCTTTAACTTTTGTACATACTGTAAATAGTTGTCAGCTTGAACCCCATCAGGAGAGACCCCAAAACACACATCTACCGGTAGTCGAGCTTCTCTTCCAAACATCAGCGTGGTGGGAGAACCCAGTGGCATCACTTTTGGTGCAGTTATAAGCATGTACCAGGGTGCTAATTTGTTGGCTCCATCTAGGCTTGTCCTTTGGGTGCAGGGTGCCCAGCATATCTAGCAAAGTGCTGTGAAACGTTCAGGCTGTGGGTCCCCTGGGGTGGTAAGGAGTGGTTCTGGACTTCTCACTCCCCACAGAGAAAGCATCTCTTTGATCAGACGACTCTCAAAGTCTCTCCCTTGATCAGAATGGATTCTTTGTGGAGCCCCATAGTGAACAAAAAAGTTTTCTACGAGTACTTTGGCTACAGTGGATGCTTTCTGGTCTTTGGTGGGGAAAGCTTGGGCATATCTCGTGAAATGGTCAGTGACCACCAGCACATTACTGATATTTCTTTGATCTGACTCCAAACTCAGAAAATCAATACAGACCAGCTCCATGGGTGCACTGGTGGTTATGTTAACAAGGGGGGCAGCCCTCTGGGGCAAAGCTTTCCTCTGTAAGCAGCGACTACAAGTTCGTATGTGTTGCTCCACATCAGCCCCCATCTTAGGCCAATAGAATCTGGATCTCACCAAGTCAAGTGTTCTGTCTATACCAAGGTGCCCCATGTGGTTGTGCAAGGACCTCAATACTGAGTCTCGAAGGCAGTGGGCAGCACCAGTTGTTGTTTGTCTACTTGTCCCCTCTGTCTACTGTTTCTCTATATAACAGTTTATTGATCAGTTTCAACTTAGGACCTTCTTTGTATAACAGTGCAGTTCTCAAATCAGTGAGCGTAATTTGGACACATCTTTTCCTGCATAGAGGGCTTCTAAAGCTGATTTGATCATAGGATCGCTGATTGAGCCCGCCGAATACTGTCATTGTCCAGCTGAGGCAGTGCACCAATGTCTATTGCAGAAAAGTGGCACAAGCAGCAGGTATGCAATTCTCAGAGGGTCCTAAGCAATCCACCATGCAGTCCACTGCGTCCGTGGACATTTGTTCCTCCCTGTCAAACTTCGGCAGAGTGCCCGAATGTCAGGTTCTGCCAATCGGACCCAATCATTCTGGGAACAGGCCTCCGGAGAGAGCATCAGCATCTATGTGGTTCAGACCTGCTCGGTATTCAGAGCATAGTCATATGTAGATAATGCAGAAAGCCACCTGTCCAGTGGCATCCAACTTAGCTGAGGTCTGCACATAGGTCAAAGGATTATTGTCAGTTTTACTAGTATTTTAGCCCCATACAAGTACTCATGGAATTGGTCAACAATAGCCCACTTCAAAGCTAGGGAACTCTAACTTATGTACAGGATAGTTCTTTTCGGATGGGGTCAGGCTTCTACTGGCAAAGGCCACTGGTCTCAGGCCATTCTCGTTTGGTACAACACAGCCCCCAACCCTTGCAAGCTAGCATCAGTGTGCAGGACGTGAAGGTTTTCTTGGATCGGCATAGGCCAGCACTGGAGCATGGGTAAGTTGGATATATGATCCTCATGAAAAGCAGTCTCACAATCAGGAGTCCAGCTGGCCCCAAATACTTCACTGGATGAAAATACACTCTTTCAGTCTTGAGGGACGCTGACTTTGGTATTTTTGTGGGTTTGGGATACCCTTGAGTAAGGTTAAGTAAAGCATGGATCACTCTTGAATAGTCCTTGATGAACGCCGATAATAACCACAGAATCCCAGGAATCTTTGCAGTTCTTTTTAGATTTTGGGCTGTGGCCAGGTGGTCAAGGCCTCAACTTTACTTGGGTCGGTTCCCATTCCTCGGTGGATACTATGTGTCCCACATACTTTACTGATGTTTGAAAGAATTGACACTTATCAATGGACAGTTTAAGGCCAAAGTCCTCCAGTCGATCCAATACCTTAAATAATCTGCTCTCATGTTCCTCCAGTGAGCTGCCAAACACAATAACATCATCTAGGTATACCAGGCACTCTAGTAAGTTCATGTCCCACTGCACGCTCCATCAATCGCTGAAAAGTGGCTGTGCTCCTGAAACCTTTGAGGCATCCTCATGAATTCATAGAAGCCAAGCGTGACAGATAAAGGCTGTCTTCTCACGGTCCTCTGGGGCCATCGGGATCTGGTAGTACCCACCGCGGAGATCCAGCACAGAGAACCACTTGCTCCTGCTTAGGCAGCTCAAGCATCCTGAATGCGGGCATTGTGTACTGATCAGGGATAGTCCGCCGTTTAAGGTGCGATAATCCACGCACATCCTTACTGTCCCATTCTTTTCCTCACTACCACAATGGGGAAGCATAAGGGCTTCTGGATTCTTGTATTACACCGGCCGCTAACACTCTTGCAGATGCCGTCTCACATCATCTATATCAGCAGGTGCCAGGCGTCGAGACCTCTCACGAAATGGTCTTTCGGTCATGCAGCCGGATATTGTGCTCAGCTCCTGCACTCATCCTAGCCCATTCCTTTAAAGAAAACACCTGGTCTCTGGGCAAGCTCTCACTGATCCTCACTTTCCATTCAGCTGGCAGCGGGAGTTGCGAAATCAAACAAGTCAGGCGTTACTCTGTCATTCTTCCTTGAACTCTTGCTGCTGGGTAGCACTGCAGTGTCTGCACAATGCACATTAGCCAGGATGCAACCTCTATTTACCGAATGTCTCTTTCAGACACATTATGAACTTGGACCATTACCCTTCTGGCATAAGCATGGGCTCTAGCGGGCAAAATACTAGGCTTGACCAGCAGTCCCTCTGGCAATTTTCCATCGCCTGTGCATCCAACATTAATATTTTATTCTTACACATCCTTTCTGATACGGACCTCTCCTGTAAGGTACACTGGGCATTTGGTGCCAGGATCAGAGACTCAGGATCCTTCTTCCATACAATTCCCACCGGTTCTCTGGTTCTATATTTTCAGCATCTCTCTGTGCCTCAAGGCCTTCTTAATTAAAGCCGAACTCTTAAAGCTCTACTAGTCTTTGACCCTGTTTTTCATAACACAAATGTGCCAGCCTTCTGAACATATGAGCATTTGTTCCAATCAACAAAGGACACCATCATACAGTCCAGTGGGGGACACACTAAGGCTAGGGTCTCTACTTGTTCGGCCACCCAGCCACGGAGGTGGGGAAAGACAGCCAAATTCGGATATACCCAGAATAGGGTAGGCCTTTCACTTAACCCCATACATGCAGTCCTTCTAATGGTTGTAAGGGTACGCCTGACAAATGCTTCTGATACCAATCTTGAAACATAATTGTCACTTGGGAGCCACTGTCTCATACAGCTCTTGTAGACACTCCATTTACCTTTACAGTGGTCTCCATGGAGGGACCCACTATATCTGGACCAGTCTGGAGAGGCGGTAGGGGCCTGGGCAACTGACCTTGCCACAAAAGGACGTGAATTAGCATTTTGGTGCCTCACTGGGATCATTTCGCACCTCTTAACCACTGATTTGTTCTCCGAAGCTCTCCTTGTAGCCTATATGCAACTTTGTCAGTGTCTTTGGGGATTGGCATTCCCTTTCATGTGCCCATCCTTCCCACAATTATAGCAAAACATACTTTTGGAGTTTGAGCTGGCCGAGGTGCCACACTGGGAGCCAGGGCGGGTATTACTAACTGGAAACCTTGTGCCATCTCTGTCTGCGGGCGTGATAAGCATTTGGAGACATCTCGTCAGTTTCTCCACTTCCATGGTCAAGGAATCGAGTTCGAGCTGTTATCAGCAGGAGATACATGGGTGGGTATCCCCACCCCCATAGCAGATGCAGTCGGATATAGGTCGGGCCCGTATTTTGCAGGCGTGGCCTTCATAAAGGGACTGTTTTTGAATTCCCGGATCTCTCTCAACAGTTCGCCCCATTGTGGCATATCTTTTCCTTATCAGAGCACTCATTGACTGCCAACCTCTGCCCCTGAACTTCACTTGATGGGCCACCCTCAGTCACTCGGGTCATAGCCACAGCTATTGGTGCAGGTCCTCCCGAGGTCGCCTTTTCTCAACTCCTCGAATTTCTCTCATTAACTCATCATAGGAGGGTGGGGATTCCAGTCGATTTGCCAGGCGTAACTGAAGCAACAGCAGTTCTGAGAAGGGGGCAGACTTAAGGATTCTGTCCAGTCTGGTTCGTCCAGTTCAATCGCTGGCAAACTACCCTTCTGAGGCATTCTTGCAACAATTTTCCAGCCGAGAGACATACACAGACAACAACTCCCTTGGTACTGTTGTGCATTTCTTACTCTCCACCATAGGTCCTCATCAGAATCTGGGCTCCCATACACATTCTCCAAGGCCTCAAGATAGGCTTGTGCAGTCGCTTCAGGGTTACTGGCCGGTCTGCTTAGCACGGATGGTAGCCAGGGCAGACCCTCGGAGGCTCTCACTAACCCCTCTTCGCTGGCTTCCCGAGCATTGCCATTCTAGCACTTGGGGCAACATAGTCTATCCAGGTCTCCCAGTCATCCTCCCTTGGGGGTGGGAGGTGCCAGAGAAGATCCTCAACCTTCTGTAAGAGTCGTGACTAATGGCAGGTGCAGAAATAGGAGTCTGCATTGGTTCAGCCACCATTACGGGTACTGGAGCAGGAGAGGGTGTTGGGGGAGGAACACCCCCAGGTGGCAAGAATAGTTTCTTCAAGTCCTCCACAGTTTTCCCTTCTCCCAGCAACCATTTAGCAAATTTCTCCTCAAAAGTTTCAGATAGTGGTGGGGGCTCATTCCCCCCCGGGTCTTTACTGTCCTTAGTTATCACTCCAAGCAGTGAGGGCTCCCTCTGGGGTAATGGTCTGTGGTACTTTGAGCTATCTATGGGATCCTTAAACCTACTAGGCCTGGAAAGTGTGGGTGAGCAGATTAGCGTGTCGACCCACCACCACAGGATTTTGTAAACCTTCCACCTTGGAAAGTACTCCTGCACAGTGTCCGTATTGATACCCAGGGGGATGTCCAGGATAAGCATAGCATTTTGGGGGTCGATCTCCTCCCCAGTACACCACTCCACCAGCCGGTGCACAGCCACTTCTGTCGGGGTACCCATTTATTTATTTATTTATTTTTTCCTTAACAGTGGTTTGTAAATATGGCCACTAGAGGACACACAATCCCAGCGGTGAGCCTCCAAGATGTAACCCCTAGATGGCGCTATCCCAGGGGCTACTACCCCTGCCTGATTTGCCACTAACAGGTTGAGGGGCCTGGATCCAATGGCGGGTGCCTCCACCCAGAGGTCAGGGTTTGCAATAGTTAAACTTACTTGGTCACAGCCCTCTGGGACACTGCAACCCCCTTTCTTCCCCACTAGTGGCCCACACAATATAGCAGAATTACCTTCACAGTATACACTTACCCCCAAGGCTGGTTCAGGCACCGGACATCCTGTAAAATAAGATACAGTGCAACAATCACAGTACAGTACTTTAACATAGACAAATACCTCAGGCAGTATAACTTTGTTGAAACAAACAGCTCTGATTTATTTAGGGGGATATAACAAGGACAGGGGGGAAATCAGGTTAATTAGCTTATCACTTACTATCTACATCTATGGCTCTGTGCACAGGCCTATCCTTACCAGTTACTGTCCCTTGGGCACCCAGGCCCAGTGGCTAGTCCAAACCGTGGGAGCTGGTAGGGCCCTTTCAACAAGAGAAAAGGAAAATTAAACAGTCAGCAGTACAGTAATTCCATTTGGATTTAATGTGGATTCAACAGGAGCGACTCCCGAATTAGTACTCACGACCTCCAAAGAAGATATGGTCCTTCAATGTCAGCAGGGCTACTTTTGATCTCCAAGAGACTCCTCACACATTTATATGGTAAAAAAAAAAGAAAGCACTATACCAGGCAGGCTGCATCTGTATCCCAATCGCAATTACTGCACAATAACCAGGAGAACACACAGCAGATTCAGTTCCTGACAGACCGAGTGTAATTCAACAATTTCTTCAGTCTTCACAGGGTGAGCCTGGTTTCTACTCTTCAGAGATCCTTGATTCTTTTCACAGGACGGATTCAGTCCTAACAAGCAGTTACACGTTGTAGACCGGAACTCTGGGCCTTGCACACGCTTTTTGACTGAAACTGTGCACTGAAGGAGCACAGGGTTTCTTTCCCTTCACTTTCAGATCTCAAACTGAAACTCCCAACAGACAAAAACTGGCACTTCCTTTGAGTTCCTCCCAGTTCTTGACTGGATTGGCTGTCACCACAATAGACTGCTGCTGTTGGTCCAAAAGGCACCAAGTTCAAACTACATCTCCCAGAGTCACTGCCCATACAATCCTCTTGTGGCTGGCTCAGATTATGAGTCCCAAGTTCTGATTCGTCCAAGGCATCATTTTAGGAGCTAGTTTACCCCACACTGATTGGTCCAGTTCAGCAGTTCAAAACCAGAATGGGGAACTAGGCAGACAGTTCTGACTGCAAAGAAAGCAGGTTAGACAAACTGTATTTTATTATTACTGTAAATGATTTCTGGCAATCAGTTACATCTTTCAGACAGGTTCCTTTGCACTCTAGTGACTGCAAAAATGGGGTGAATTACAGCAGCTTGAGTGGTACTCAATCAAAGAAACACACAGTCCCCATACAACTAATTATGTCTGCAAGCAGACAGCTCTTAAAGAGACAGTACCAGAGGTTCTAAAAACACTCACTGATAAATGGCTTAAACGCCAAACACCATTCAGGCTTGGAGCATTCAAGCAAGCTCCTGGAAGTCTTTTGGGAACCCCCATTTGCAGGGGGGTTACATTTTATTTGGTGCAGATTACGGAGTCGTACTCCCTGGTAAACCAGGAAGTGGGAGGACAGTACCTGTAGTCCTACGACGATACGTGGGACTACAAATTACTATTTAGCCCTCATTTTTTCACCAGAAATGCTTGCTGCACATTCATTTGGGCATATTTAGACGTTTCTAATATCTGGAGCACTTTAATTTTTAATAAAAGTCACGATTTGGCACATGAACCTCTGTGACCCCTATGACCACTTCCAGGTCACTGACTAGTGCAAGTCTCGGCCCTGCAGTGAGCGGACGAGCAATTGAGATAGATTTGAACTTACTTGGCATCCTAGGGGTTCACAATATACCACTGACTGTTTTAAACCTGTGTTTGTCATATGTTAAGTGTTTTATTTGGCACAGATTTCGGAGCCCTACTCCCTGGGAAACCAGGAATTAGGAGGAGAGAATCTGTAGTTCCACGACGATAATGTGGACTACAAATTACTATTTAGCCTTCATTTCTTCACCAGAAATGCTTGGTGTACATTCATTTGGGCATATTTAGATATTTCCAACATCTGGAGTGCATTAATTTTTAATAAAGCCACATTTTGCACATGAACCTTTGTGACCCCTGTGACCACTTCCGGTCACTCACAGTTCAAGTGTCGGCCCTGCAGGAAGCGGGCGAGCAATTGAGATAGATTTGAACTTACGGGCATCCTAGGGGTCACAATATACCACTGATTGTTTTAAACCTGTGTTTGTCATATTTTAAGTGTTTTATTTGGCACATACTACGGGGCCCTACACCCTGGTAAACCAGGAAGTTGGAGTAGAGTGCCTGTAGTCCTACGACAATACAAGGGACTACAATTTACTATTTAGCCCTCATTTTTTCACCAGAAATGCTTGGAGCCATTCATTTGTGCATATTTAGACTTTTCTAACGTCTGAGCGCTTTAATTTTTAATAAAGCCACGATTTTGCACAGGAACGCCTGTAACCAGTAGTGGCTACTCCGGGTCACTCACTAGTACAAGTCTTGACCCTGCAGCGAGCGGATGAGCAATTGAGATTGATTTGAACTTACTAGACATCCTAGGGGTTCACAATTTACCATTGACTGTTTTAAACCTGTGTTTGCTATATTTTAAGTGTTTTATTTGGTGCAGATTACGGATCCCTACACCCTGGTAAACCAGGAAGTGGGAGGAGAGTACCTGTAGTCCTACAACGATACGTGGGACTACAAATTACTTTTTAGCCCTCAATTCTTCAGCAGAAATGCTTGGTGCTCATTCATTTGGGCCTATTTAGATGTTTCTAACATCTGGAGCACTTTACTTTTTAATAAAAGCGACGATTTCGCACACAAACCCCTTTGATCACTTCCAGGTCACTCACTAGTACAAGTCTCGGCCGTGCAGTGAGCTAGCGAGCAATTGAGATAGTTTTGAACGTACTAGACATCCTTGGGGTTCACAATATGTCATTGACTGTTTTAAACCTGTGTTTTGTCATATTTTAAGTGTTTTATTTGGCGCAGATTATGGAGCCCTACACCCTGGTAAACAAGGAAGTGGGAAGAGAGTGCCTGTAGTTTTACTACGATACGTGGGAATACAATTTACTATTTAGCCCTCATTTTTACACAAGAAATGCTTGAAGCACATTCATTTGGGCATATTTAGATGTTTCTAACGTCTGGAGCGCTTTAATTTTTAATAAAAGCCACGATTTTGCACACGAACCCCTGTGATCCCTGTGACCACTTCCGGGTCACTCACTAGTACAAGTCTCGGCCCTGCAGTGAGCGGGCAAGCAATTGAGATAGATTTCAAGTTACTGGACATCCTAGGGTTCACAATATACCACTGACTGTTGTAAACCTGTGTTTGTCATATTTAAAATGTTTTATTTTGGCGAGGTTACGGAGCCCTACACCCTGATAAACCAGGAAGTGGGAAGAGAGCCTGTAGTCCTACGACGATATGTGGGACTACAATTACTTATTTAGCCCTCATTTTTCACCAGAAATGCCTGGTGCACATACATTTGGGCATATTTAGATGTTTCTAACATCTGGAGTGCTTATTTTTAATAAAAGCCACGATTTGGCACATAAACCCTGTGACCACTTCCGGGTCACTCACTAGTACAAGTATTGGCCCTGCAGCGAGCGGCAAGCAACTGAGATAGATTTGAATTTCCTGTGCATCCTAGGGGTTCACATTATACCATTGAATGTTTTAAACCTGTGTTTGTCATATTTTAAGTGTTTTATTTGGCGCAGATTATGGAGTCTTACACCCTGGTAAACCAGGAAGTGGGAGGAGAGTACCTGTCATCACGACGATACGTGGGACTACAAATTACTATTTAGCCCTCATTTTTCACCAGAAGTGCTTGGAGCACATTCATTTGGGCATATTTAGACGTTTCTAATGTCTGGAGTGCTTTCATTTTAATAAAAGCCACAATTTTGCACACAAACTCCTAAACCCTGTGACCACTTCCGGTCACTCACTAGTACAAATCTCGTCCTACAGCGAGCGGGCAAGCAATTGAGATAGATTTCAACTTACTAGACATCCTAGGGTTTCACAATGTACCACAGACTGTTTTAAATCTGTGTTTGTCATATTTTAAATGTTTTATTTGGCTCCGATTACAGAGCCCTTCACCCTGATAAACCAGGAAGTGGGAGGAGAATGCCTGTCGTCATACGACTATACGTGGGACTACAAATTACTATTTAGCCCTCATTTTTCCACCAGAAATGCTTGGTGCACATTCATTTGGGCATATTTAGACGTTACGTCTGGAGCGCTTTACTATTTAATAAAACCCACGATTTGGCACACGAACCCCTGTGACCACTTCTGGGTCACTCACTAGTATAAGTCTCGGCCCTGCAGCGAGCAGGCGAGCAATTGAGATAGATTTCAACTTACTGTGCATCCTAGGGGTTCACAATATACCATTGACTTTTTTAAACCTGTGTTTGTCATATTTTAAGTGTTTTATTTGGTACAGATTACGGAGCCCTACAACCTGGTAAACCAGGAAGTGGGAGGGGAGTACCTGTAGTCCTACAACGATACGTGGGACTTCAAATTACTATTTAGCCCTCATTTTTTCAACAGAAGTGCTTGGAGCATATTCATTTGGGCATATTAAGACGTTTCTAATGTCTGGAGTGCTTCAAGTTTTAATAAAAGCCACGATTTTCCACACGATCCCCTGTGACTACTTCTGGGTCACTCACTAGTACAAGTCTTGGCCCTGCAGTGAGCGGGCGAGCAATTAAGATAGATTTCAACTTACTGGACATCCTAGGGGTTCACAATATACCACTGACTGTTTTAAGCCTGCGTTTGTCATATTTTAATTGTTTTATTTGGTGCAGATTACGGAGTCGTACTCCCTGGTAAACCAGGAAGTGGAAGGAGAGTGCCTGTAGTCCTACGACGATACGTGGGACTACAAATTATTGTTTAACCCTCATTTTGTCACCAGAAATGTTTGTTGCACATTTATTTCAGCATATTTAGGTGTTTCTAATGTTTGGAGCCCTTTACTTTTTAATAAAAGCCGCGATTTTTAACACAAACCCCTGTGACCCCTGTGACCACTTCCAGGTGACTCAGTAGTACAAGTATCGGCACTGCAGCAAGCGGGCGAGCAATTGAGATAGATTCGAACTTATTAGGCATCCTAGTGGTTCACAATATACCATTGACTGTTTTAAACCTGTGTTTGTCATATTTTAAGTGTTTTGTTTGGCGCAGATGACGGAGCCCTGCACCCTGCTAAACCAGTAAGTGGGAGGAGAGTGCCTGTAGTTTTTCAACTATATGTGGAACAACAATTTACTATTTAGCCCTCATTGTTTCACCAGAAATGCTTGGGGCACATTCATTCGGGCATATTTAGACGTTTCTAACATCTCGGGTGCTTTAAGTTCTAATAAAAGCCATGATTTGGCACACAAACTCCTGTGACCCCTGTGACCACTTCCGGGTCACTCACTAGTACAAGTCTCAGCCCTGCAGCGAGCGGGCTAGGAATTGAGATAGATTTCAACTTACTAGACATCCTAGGGGTTCACAATATACCACTGAGTGTTTTAAACTTGTGTTTGTCATATTTCAAGTGTTTTATTTGGTGCAGATAACGGACCCATTCACCCTGGTAAACCAGGATGTGGGAGGAGAGTACCTGTAGTACTTCGACGATACGAGAGACTACAATTTACCATTAAGCCCTCATTTATTTCACCAGTAATGCTTGGAGCATATTCATTTGGGCATATTTAGATGTTTCTAACGTCTGGAGCACTTTAATTTTTAATAAAAGCCACAATTTGCCACACGAACAACTGTGACCCCGATGACCACTTCCGGGTCACTCACTAGTACAAGTCTCGGTCCTGCAGCAAGCGGGCGGGCAATTGAGATAGATTTGAACTTACTGGACATCCTAGAGGTTCATAATATACCATTGACTGTTTTAAGCCTGTGTTTGTCATATTTTAAATGTGTTATTTGTTGCACATTACAGAGCCCTACACCGTGGTAAACCAGAAAGTGGGAGGAGAGTGCCTGTAGTCCTACGACGATACGTAGGGCTACAAATTACTATTTAGCCCTCATTTTTTCACCAGAAATGCTTGGTGCACATTCATTTCGGCATATTTAGACGTTTCTAACGTATCAAGCCCTTTACTTTTTAATAAAAGCCACATTTGGAACACAAACCCCTGTGACCCCTGTGACCACTTGCAGGTCACTCACTAGTACAAGTCTCGGCCCTGCAGCGAGCGGGCAAGCAATTGAGATAGATTTGAAATTACTAGACATCCTAGAGGTTCATAATATACCATTGACTGTTTTTAACCTGTGTTTGTCATATTTTAAATGTTTTGTTTGGGGCAGATTACGGAGCCCTGCACCATGGTAAACCAGGAAGTGGGAGGAGAGTGCCTGTAGTTTTGCAACAATACGTGGGACTACAATTTACTATTTAGCCCTAATTATTGCACCAAAAATGCTTGGAGCACATTAATTCGGGCATATTTCGACATTTCTAACATCTGGGTGCTTTAACTTTAAATAAAAGCTACGATTTGGCACACAAACCAGCTGTGACCCTGTGACCACTTTTGGGTCACTCACTAGTACAAGTCTCAGTCCTGCAGCGAGCTGGGTGAGCAATTGAGATAGATTTCAACTTACTGACATCCTAGGGGTTCACAATATACCATTGACTGTTTTAAACCTCTGTTTGTCCTATTTTAAATGTTTTATTTGTGCAGATTATAGAGCCCTACACCCTAGTAAACCAGGAAGGGGAGGACAGTACCTGTCATCCTACAACGTCGATGGGACTACAGATTACTATTTAGCCCTCATTTTTTCACCAGAAATGCTTGGTGCACACTCATTTGGGCATATTTAGACGTTTCTAATGTCTGGAGTGCTTTAATTTTTAATAAAAGCCACGATTTGGCACACTAACCCCTGTAACCCCTTCCGGGTCACTCACTAGTAGAAGTCTCAGCCCTGCACCGAGCAGGCGAGCAATTGAGATAGATTTGAACTTACTGGGCATCCTAGGGGTTCACAATATACCATTGACTGTTTTAAACCTGTGTTTGTCATAGTTTAAGTGTTTCATTTGGTACAGATTATAGAGCCCTACACCCCGGTAAACCAGGAAATGGGAGGAGAGTACCTGTAGTCCTACGACGGTACGTGGGACTGCAAATTACTATTTAGCTGTCGTTTTTTCACCAGAAATGCTTGGTGCACATTCATTTGGACATATTAAGATGTTTCTAACATCTGGAGAGCTTTAATTTTTAATAAAAGCCACGAATTGTCACACGAACCCTCAGACCCCTGTGACCACTTCCGGTCACTCACTAGTACATGTCTTGGCCCTGCAGCGAGCAGGTGAGCAATTTAGAAAGATTTGAACTTACTGGGCATCCTAGGGATTCGCAATATACCATTCACTGTTTTAAACCTGTGTTTGTCATATTTTAAGTGTTTTATTTGGCACAGATTATGGAGCCCTATACCCTTGTAATCCAAGAAGTGGGAGGACAGTACCTGTAGTCCTACGATGATACGTGGAACTGCAAATTACTATTTAGCCCTCATTTTTTCTCCAGAAATGTTTGGTGCACATTCATTTGGGCATATTTTGATGTTTCTAATGTCTGGAGCGCCTTAATTTTTAATAAAAGCCACGATTTGGCACACGAACCCCTGTGACCACTTCCGAGTCACTCACTGGAACAAGTCTCGGCCCTGCAGCGGCGGGAGAGCAATTGAGATAGATTTGAACTTACTGGGCATCCTAGGGGTTCACAATATACCATTGACTGTTTTAAACCAGTGTTTGTCATATTTTAAGTGTTTCATTTCGTGCAGATTATAGAGCCCTACACCCCGGTAAACCAGGAAGTGGGAGGGGAGTACCTGTAGTCCTACGACGATACGTGGGACTGCAAATTACTATTTAGCTGTCGTTTTTTCACCAGAAATGCTTGGTGCACATTGATTTGGACATATAAAGATGTTTCTAACATCTGGAGAGCTTTAATTTTTAATAAAAGCCATGAATTGTCACACGAACCCCTGTGACCGCTTCCGGGTCACTCACTAGTACATGTCTCGGCCCTGCAGCGAGCAGGTGAGCAATTTAGAAAGATTTGAACTTACTTGGCATCCTAGGGATTCGCAATATACCATTGACTGTTTTAAACCTGTGTTTGTCATATTTTAAATGTTTTATTTGGCACAGATTACGGAGCCCTACACCCTGGTAAGCCAGGAAGTGGGAGGAGTGTATCTGTAGTCCTACAATGATACGTGGGACTACAAATTACTATTTAGCCCTCATTTTTTCTGCAGAAATGCTTGGTGCACATTCATTTGGGCATATTTCGATGTTTCTAATGTCTGGAGCCCCTTAATTTTTAATAAAAGCCACGATTTGACACACGAACCCCAGTGACCACTTCCGAGTCACTCACTGGTACAAGTCTCAGCCCTGCAGCGAGCGGGCAAGCAATTGAGATAGATTTGAACTTACTGGGCATCCTAGGGGTTCACAATATACCATTGACTGTTTTAAACCAGTGTTTGTCATAGTTTCAGTGTTTCATTTGGTACAGATTATACAGCCCTACACCCTGGTAAACCAGGAAGTCGGAGGAGAGTACCTGTAGTCCCACGACGATACGTGGACTGCAAATTAATATTTAGCTCTCGTTTTTAACCAGAAATGCTTGTGCACATTCATTTGGGCATATTTAGATGTTGTAAACATCTGGAGTGCTTTAATTTTAATAAAAGCCACGAATTTTCACACGAACCCCTGTGACCCCTGTGACCACTTCTGGGTCACTCACTAGTACCTGTCTCGGCCCTGCAGAGAGCAGGTGAGCAATTTAGAAAGATTTGAACTTACTGGGCATCCTAGATGTTCGCAATATACCATTGACTGTTTTAAACCTGTGTTTGTCATATTTTAAATGTTTTATTTGGCACAGATTACGGAGCCCTACACCCTGGTAAACCAGGAAGTGGGAGGAGAGTATCTGTAGTCCTACGATGATACGTGGGACTACAAATTACTATTTAGCCCTCATTTTTTCACCAGAAATGCTTGGTGCACACTCATTTGGGCATATTTAGATGTTTCTAACATCTGGAGTGCTTTAATTTTTAATAAAAGCCACTATTTGGCACACAAACCCCTGCAACCCCTTTGACCACTACCGGGTCACTCACTAGTACAAGTCTCAGCCCTGCAGTGAGCGGGCGAGGAATTGAGATAGATTTGAACTTATTGGGCATCCTAGGGGTTCACAATGTACCACTGACTATTTTAAACCTGTGTTTGTCATATTTTAAGTGTTTTATTTGGCGAGATTACAGAGCCCTGCACCCTGTTAAACCAGGAAGTGGGAGGAGAGTACATGTAGTCCCACGACGATACGTGGGATTACAAATTACTATTTAGCCCTCATTTTTTCACCAGAAATGCTTGGTGCACATTCATTTGGGCATTTTCAGATGTTTCTAACATCTGGAGCGTTTTAATTTTTAATAAAAGCCACAATTTGGCACACGAATCCCTGTGACCCCTGTGACCACTTCCGGGTCACTCACTAGTACAAGTCTCGGCCCTGTAGTGAGCGAGCAAGCAATTCAGATAGATTTGAACTTACTGGGCATCATAGGGGTTCACAATATACCATTGGCTGTATTAAACCTGTGTTTGTTTTATTTTAAGTGTTTTATTTGGTGGGGATTACGGAGTCCTTCACCCTGGTAAACCAGGAAGTGGGAGGAGAGTACCTGTAGTCCTACGACGATATGTGGGTCTACAAATTACTATTTAGCCCTCATTTTTTCACCGAAATGCTTGGTGCACCTTCATTTGGGCTATATTTAGACATTTCTAATGTCTGAGCACTTTAATTTTTTAATAAGCCACTATTTGGCACACGAACCCCCAGACCACTTCCAGGTCATTCACTAGTACAAGTCTTGGCCCTGCAGCGAGTGGGCAAGCAATTGAGATAGATTTGAACTTACTGGGCATCCTAGGGGTTCACAATATACCACTGGCTGTTTTAAACCTGTGTTTGTCATATTTTAAGTGTTTTATTTCCACAGATTACGGAGCCCTATACTCTGGTAAACCAGGAAGTGGGAGGAGAGTACCTGTCATCCTACGACGATACGTGGGACTATAAATTACAATTTAGCCCTCATTTTTCACCAGAAATGCTTGGTGCACATTCATTTGGGCATATTTAGATGTTTCTAACGTCTGGAGTATTTTAATTTTTAATAAAAGCCACAATTTGGCAACCCAACCCCTGTGACCACTTCCAGGTCACTAACTAGTACAAGTCTCGGCCCTGCAGCAAGCGGGCGAGCAATTGGGATAGATTTTTTTTTTTTTTTTTGCCTCCACGCCTCTCGTCTACTAATCTGCCTCTGGTCACAGACCCCAGGAGCCCCGGTCTTCGGATATTGCCTGACTCCCCTCGGTCATCCCTGGCTTACCCCCCAGAAAGCGGGGCCACGGCTCGGACCCCTCCCCACACCGGACCGTGGGCCTTATAACTGGTCGGGGGAACGGCTCCGGTGACCAATCAGGGCGCCCGCGGCAGAGCGTCATCAGACACTAGGCGTGGAATTTCGCCCCTGTATCCCCACCCGAGGAGGTGAGGACGTGCATACCGGAGTGTCTGCCCGCCTCCCCGGACGTAAGCGCGGCAGCGTGGGTGTTCCCAGCCTCCGCTAGGAGTCCCCATCGCCCCGGTAGCTGCCCCAACCCTCCCAGAGAAGAGAGCAGTCCGCCAGGGACGCTCGATCCTTCTCCCGGCCAGCCCTCCGATGACTGGTCCATTCCGAACCTGGGTCACTGACGTCATGGCAAATCCAACCGCTGCGCCCGGCGGGCGGCAATTGGGATAGATTTTAACTACTAGACATTCTAGGGTTCACAATACACCACTGACTGTTTTTAACCTGTGTTTGGCATATTTTAAGTGTTTTATTTGGTGCAGATTATAGAGCCCTACACCCTGTCAAACCAGGAAGTGGGAGGAGAGTGCCTGTAGTCCTACGACGCTATGTAGGACTACAAATTACTATTTAGCCCTCAATTTTTCACCAGAAATGCTTGGTGCTCATTCATTTTGGCATATTTAGACATTTATAACATCTGGAGTGCTTTAAGTTTTAATAAAAGCCACGATTTTCCACAAGAACCCCTGTAACCACTTCCGGGTCACTCACTAGTACAAGTCTTGACCCTGCACCAAGTGGGTGAGCAACCGAGATAGATTTTAACTTACTGGGCATCCTAGGGGTTCACAATATACCACTGACTGTTTTAAGCCTGTGTTTGTCATATTTTAAATGTTTTATTTGGTGCAGATTATGGAGCCCTACACCCTGGTAAACCAGGAAGTGGGAGGAGAGTGCCTGTAGTCCTACGATGATACGTGGGAGTACAGATTACTATTTCGCCCTCTTTTCTTCACCAGAAATGCTTGGTGCACATTCATTTGGGCTTTTTTAGATGTTTCTATCGTCTGGAGCCCTTTACTTTTTAATAAAAGCCACGATTTCGCTCACAAACCCCTGTGACCCCTTCCGGGTCAGTGACTAGTACAAGTCTCAGCCCTCCAGCGAGTGGCTGAGCAATTGAGATAGATTTGAACTTACTGGGCATCCTAGGGGTTCACAATATACCACTGACTGTTTTAAACCTGTGTTTGTCATATTTTAAGTGTCTTATTTGGTGCAGATTACGGAGCCCTACACCCTGGTAAACAAGGAAGTGGGTGGAGAGCACATGTAGTCCTACGATGATACGTGGGACTACAAATTACTATTTAGCACTCATTTTTTCACCAGAAATGCTTGGCGCACATTCATTTGGGCATATTTAAACATTTCTAACATCTGGAGCACTTTAATTTTTAATAAAAGCCACGATTTGGCACACCAACCCCAGTGACCACTTCCGGGTCACTCACTAGTACAAGTCCCGGCCCTGCAGCGAGTAGGCAAGCAATTGAGAGAGATTTTAACTTACTGGGCATCCTAGGGGTTCACAATATACCATTCACTGTTTTAAACCTGTGTTTGTCATATTTTAAGTGTTTTATTTGGCGAGATTATGGAGCTATACACCTGGTAAACCAGGAAGTGGTGGAGAGTACCTGTAGTCCTTCGACAATATGTGGGACTGTAAATCACTATTTAGCCCTCGCTGTCTCTCCAGAAATGCTTGGTGCACATTTATTTCGGCATATTTAGGCGTTTCTAACGTCTCTAGAGCTTTAATATTTAATAAAAGCCACGATTTGGCACACAAACCCCTGTGACCCATGTGACCACTTCCGGGTCACTCACTAGTACAAGTCTTGGCCCTGCAGCAAGCGGGCGAGCAATTGAGATTGATTTGAACTTACTAGACATCCTAGCGGTTCACAATATACCATTGACTGTTTTAAACCTGTGTTTGTCATATTTTAAGTGTTTTATTTGGCGCAGATTATGGAGCTATACACCCTGGTAAACCCGGAAGTGGTAGGAGAGTACCTGTAGTCCTTCGACAATATGTGGGACTGTAAATCACTATTTAGCCCTCGCTGTCTCTCCAGAAATGCTTGTGCACATTTATTTGCATATTTAGGCGTTTCTAACGTCTCTAGAGCTTTAATATTTAATAAAAGCCACGATTTGCACATAAACCCCTGTGACCCATGTGACCACTTCCGGGTCACTCACTAGTACAAGTCTTGGCCCTGCAGCAAGCGGGCGAGCAATTGAGATAGATCTGAACCTACTGGGCATCCTAGGGGCTAACAATATACCATTCAGTTTTTAAACCAGTGTTTGTCATATTTTAAGTGTTTTATTGGGTGCAGATTATGGAGCCCTGCACCCTAGTAAACCAGGAAGTGGGTGGAGAGTGCATGTAGCCCTACGATGATACAAGGGAGTACAATTTACTATTTAGCCCTCATTTTTTCACCAGAAATGCTTGAAGCACATTCATTTGGGCATGTTTAGAGCGTTTCTAACGTCTGGAGTAGGGTTGTCAGAACTTGTTCAAGAAAGATTCCTCCTCCTATCTGGTGTTCGTGGTGTTCTAATTTAGAACCTCGAACACTAGAGGTTCGCAAAGGGTTCACTTTTTTACTTAAATGGCACTGCAGAGCCACTGCCTGCTGTTTCCTGGGGCGGTGAGGTTGACTCTGGACACTGACAGCCTGACACTGAGAGGGATGATGCAGGGGTATAATTATGGGGGATGAGGTGGCAAAGGTGAGCACATTTGTCCTGCAAGGGAGCGCAACATTATGCTCTAGTCATTCCACTCCTACTCGCTCCGTTCCAATTCACTCCTGATCATTACGCCTTCAGCAAATTCACTGATGCGAAATGACAGGAGGAAAAATGTCTGCTCAGATTCCAATCTGCAACTGTCCTCCCTCTCTCTCTTGACTCAGAACACCACCCCCCATTCACCAGCGGCTCCTGTCTCTGCACAATTAGGTACGAAAAATGAAAACGAACCTGCTGCTTCAGTAGTAATATTAGTCCTGATGGGAGACTTGATTTTTTTGCATCGCTTTCCTGAACCATTTTATTTATGGATGCATACAGTATTTTTCCACCAGGAGTGAAATGTCTGCTCAGATTCCAATCTGCAATTGTTCGCCCTACTCCCTCTCTCTTTGACCAAGAAGCTCCCCCACCCCCCATTCACCAGCAGCTCCTGTCTCTGTACCATTAGGTACGACAAAATAAAAAAATAAAAAACTAACCTGCCATTTCAGCCTGACAGTGCTCTGAGGAGTGTAGTAATATTTGTTCTGATGGGAGATTTGATTTCTTTGCATCATTTTCCTGAATCATTTTATTTATGGATGCATACAGTATTTTTCCACCATCTGACACTGACACCCAACAAATTGCTTAGTCAGTGACGGAATGCCAAGGCAGACCTTGGACATACATTTTAAATTCCTCCCATAAACACTAATTTAATTTAGTCAAACATTTAACAAGTACTGTAGTTGGCATATTGTTTTAGACTTTGTGATATACAAAGACCACCAACTCGGGCACCAGCAAAGTCTTTATTAAGCAGATAAACTGAATTGGCATTCTGCTTACTGTTACTCAGTACCCATAAAGATCTCACTGGTCGGAGAGCAGAGAGGAAGGGGGATTGGTACAAGGATGGGGGAAGGGGAACAATAGTAGGTAAGTGAAAGTGAAATGCCTGTGAGTGAATCTACATGGGGGCGAAATTATGTGGGAGTGAAATGACGAGAGTGAAAGTGGCAGGAGCAAAATGATGGAAATGAAATGTCGTAGACCCGTCATGCCCAACACTCAGCCTCTTTTGTTGCTGCTGCCTGCTGGTGCCCTAGGAGAGCCTGCCATTCCAGGGGGTGCTGGGTTTCACTAGGAATACAGACTGCTGGTGGCTCGAGGTGGAGGCTGCTGCTGCAAGCAACAACTAAGTGGGAGGTAGAACTGACTGGTGGTGCTGCAGTTCGGTGGGTGGGGGGTGAGCAGTAATTGGGGGGATAGCCAGCAACATCATCATGCTGCGGGGGGACTATATGCTTACTATGCTGTATGGACAAAAACAAGACAAAGTAATTAAGCAGAGGAGGTGGTGGGAGCAAGGGGATTACAGTTTGCACAAGGCAGTTCTAAGCTGGCAGGTGCTACACACTATTGGCCATTTGATTTGGTGCCAGTCAGGGTCAGGGAGCGCCCAGGAAAAGAAGCCTGCTGCAATCTAGGAGGCATTCTCTCTCCCTGTTGTGTCTGGAGTGGGTCAGTGGCTCTACCAGTGACCGTGACCAGCATAGCAATCAGCAAAGCAGCACAAAACTGCTCAACCTGAGCTAACATAGCTCTAGTCTGCAGGAAGGCAAGGCTAGGTGGTGTTTAATTATGTTTATTAGCGGTCTGCTCTGCTGTGCTGTGTTGATCGTGTCACTGTACTGTCCACAGTCAGTGTCTGATTTAAAATGCTGTGCTGTCTACTGTCTCTCCTGTGTGCCACCTGAGCCTGACTATGTCTGCTTTGGTATGGACTGCTGAGGGGGGGTTATATGGTTAGCCTAGCATGCAACTCCAGTGTTTTCTTCTGTGTTACCAAAATTAAAGTAGTTAAAAAAGAAAATAAAAATCACCCTTACCCTGCAGGTGGGTGGAATGGCACAAGGGAGTCATTGTGGAAAGGAAGGGAAGAGGGAGCGAGAGCTATAGATCAAGTAGGCAGCACAATTTAAAAAATAGGGCTCGAGTTCTAAAAAGTTCTAAAAAAGATTAGAACCCTAGAACTTTTTCAAACGTTCTAGACTAGAACTAGAACCCAGAACTTCAGAGGGTTCTGACAACCTTAGTCTGGAGTGCTTTAATTTTTAATAAAAGCCACGATTTTGCACACGAACCCCTATGACCCCTGTGACCACTTCCGGGTCACTCACTAGTACAAGTCTCGGCCATGCAGCGAGCGGGCGAGCAATTGAGATAGATTTGAACTTACTGTGCATCCTAGGGGTTCACAATATACTACTGACTGTTTTAAACCTGTGTTTGTCATATTTTAAATGTTTTATCTGGCGCAGATTATGGAGCCCTACACCCTCGTAAACCAGGAAGTGGGAGAACAGTACCTGTAGTCGTACGACGACACGTGGGACTACTAATTATTATTTAGCCCTCATTTTTTCCCCAGGAATGTTTGGTGCACATTCATTCGGGCATATTTAGACGTTTCTAACGTCTGGGGCACTTTAATTTTTAATAAAAGCCACGGTTTGGCACACAAACCCCTATGACCCCTGTGACCACTTCCGGGTCACTCACTAGTACAAGTCTCGGCCCTGCAGCGACCGGGTGAGCAATTGAGATGGATTTGAACTTCTTGGGCATCCTAGGGGTTCACAATATTCCACTGACTGTTTTAAACCTGTGTTTGTCATATATTGAATGTTTTATTTGGCACAGATTACGGAGCCATGCACCCTGGTAAACCAGGAAGTGGGAGGACAGCACCTGTAGTCCAATGACAATACGTGGGACTACAAATTACTATTTAGACCTCATTCTTTCAGCAGAAATGCTTGTGCACATTCACTTGGGCATATTTAGACGTCTCTAACATCTTGAGCACTTTAATTTTAAGAAAAGGCAAGATTTGGCACCGAACCCCTGTGACCCCTGTGACCACTTCTGGGTCACTCACTAGTATAAGTCTCAGCCCTGCAACGTGCGGGCGAGCAATTGAGATAGATTTGAACTTACTGGGCATCCTAGGGGTTCACAATATACCATCGACTGTTTTGAACCTGTGTTTGTTGTATTTTGAGTGTTTTATTTGGTGCAGATTACGGAGCCCTACACCCTGATAAACCAGGAAGTGGAAGGAGAGTACCTGTAGTCCTATGACGATATGTGGGACTACAAATTACTATTTAGCCCTCATCTTTTCACCAGGAATGCTTGGTGCACATTCATTCGGGCATATTTAGATGTTTCTAACATCTGGGATGCTATAATTTTTAATAAAAGCCACGATTTGGCAAACAAGCCCCTGTGACCCCTGTGACAACTTCCGGGTCACTCACTAGTACAAGTCTCAGCCCTGCAATGAGCGGGTGAGCAATTAAGATAGATTTAAACTTACTGGGCTTCCTGGGGTTCACAATATACCACTGACTGTTTTAAACCTGTATTTGTCATATTTTAAGTGTTTTATTTGGCGCAGATTATAGAGCCCTACACCCTGGAAAACCAGGAAGTGGGAGGAGAGTACTTGTAGTCCTACAACAATACTTGGGACTACAAATTACTATTTAGCCCTCATTTTTTCACCATAAATGCTTGGTGCACCTTCATTTGGGCATATTTAAACGTTTCTAACTTCTGGAGCACTTTAATTTTTAATAAAAGCCACGATTTTCCACACAATCCCGTGTGACCACTTCCGGGTCACTCACTAGTACAAGTCTTGGCCCTGCAGCGAGCGGGCGAGCAATTGAGATAGATTTCAACTTACTGGACATCCTAGGGGTTCACAATATACCACTGACTGTTTTAAGCCTGTGTTTGTCATATTTTAATTGTTTTATTTGGTGCAGATTACAGAGCCGTACTCCCTGGTAAACCAGGAAGTGGGAGGAGAGTGCCTGTAGTCCTACGATGATACGTGGAACTACAAATTACTGTTTAACCCTCATTTTTTCACCAGAAATGTTTGGTGCACATTTATTTTGGCATATTTAGGTGTTTCTAATGTTTGGAGCCCTTTACGTTTTAATAAAAGCCACGATTTTTAACATGAACCCCTGTGACCACTTCCAGGTCACTCACTAGTACAAGTCTCGGCCCTGCAGCGAGCGGGTGAGCAATTGACGTAGATTTGAACTTACTAGGCATCCTAGCGGTTCACAATATACCATTGACTGTTTTAAACCTGTGTTTGTCATATTTTAAGTGTTTTCTTTGGCGCAGATGACGGAGCCCTGCACCCTGGTAAACCAGTAAGTGGGAGGAGAGTGCCTGTAGTTTTACAACGATATGTGGGACAACAATTTACTATTTAGCCCTCATTATTTCACCAGAAATGCTTGGAGCACATTCATTCGGGCATATTTAGACGTTTCTAACATCTGGGGTGCTTTAAGGTTTAATAAAAGCCATGATTTGGCACACAAACCCCTGTGACCCCTCTGACCACTTCTGGGTCACTCACTAGTACAAGTCTCAGCCCAGCAGCGAGCGGGTGAGCAATTGAGATAGATTTGAATTTACTGGGCATCCTAGGGGTTCACAATATACCATTGACTGTTTCAAACCTGTGTTTGTCACATTTTAAGTGTTTTATTTGGTGCAGATTACAGAGCCCTACACCCTGGAAAACCAGGAAGTGGGAGGAGAATACTTGTAGTCCTACGACGCTACGTGGGGCTACAAATGACTATTTAGCCCTCATTTTTTCACCAGAAATCCTTGGTGCACATTCATTTTGGCATATTTAGACATTTCTAATGTCTGAGCGCCTAACTTAATAAAGCTACTATTTGATACATGGACCCTGTGACCACTCTCACTCCACTAGTATAAGTCTCGGCCCTGCAGCGAGCGGCTAGGAATTGAGATAGATTTCAACTTACTAGACATCCTAGGGGTTCACAATATACCACTGAGTGTTTTAAACCTGTGTTTGTCATATTTTAAGTGTTTTATTTGGTGCAGATAACGGAGCCATACACCCTGGTAAACCAGGATGCGGGAAGAGAGTACCTGTAGTACTTCGACGATACGAGAGACTACAATTTACTATTATGCCCTCATTTTTTCACCAGTAATGCTTGGAGCATATTCATTTGGGCATATTTAGATGTTTCTAACGTCTGGAGCACTTTAATTTTTAATAAAAGCCACAATTTGGCACACGAACAACTATGACCTCTATGACCACTTCTGGGTCGCTCACTAGTACAAGTCTCGGTCCTGCATCGAGTGGGTGGGCAATTGAGATAGATTTGAACTTACTGGACATCCTAGGGGTTTACAATATACCACTGACTGTTTTAAGCCTGTGTTTGTCATATTTTAAATGTGTTATTTGGTGCAGATTACAGAGCCCTACACCGTGGTAAACCAGGAAGTGGGAGGAGAGTGCCTGTAGTCCTACGACGATACGTGGGACTACAAATTACTATTTAGCCCTCATTTTTTCACCAGAAATGCTTGGTGCACATTCATTTAGGCATATTTAGATGTTTCTAATGTCTGGAGTGCTTTAATTTTTAATAAAAGCCACGATTTGGCACACTAACCCCTGTGACCCCTTCCGGGTCACTCACTAGTAGAAGTCTCAGCCCTGCACCAAGCGGGTGAGCAATTGAGATAGATTTGAACTTACTGGGCATCCTAGGGGTTCACAATATACCATTGACTGTTTTAAACCTGTGTTTGTCATATTTTAAGTATTTTATTTGGCACAGATTATGGAGCCCTACACCCTTGTAAACCAGGAAGTGGGAGGACAGTACCTGTAGTCCTACGACGTCATGGAACTGCAAATTACTATTTAGCCCTCATTTTTCTCCAGAAATGCTTGGTGCACATTCATTTGGGCATATTTCATGTTTCTAACGTCTGGAGCACCTTAATTTTAATAAAACCACGATTTGGCACATGAACCCTGTGACCACTTCCGAGGCACTCTCTGGTACCAGTCTCGGCCCTGCAGCGAGCGGGCGAGCAATTGAGATAGATTTGAACTTACTGGGCATCCTAGGGGTTCACAATGTACCACTGACTGTTTTAAACCAGTGTTTGTCATAGTTTAAGTGTTTCATTTGGTGCAGATTATAGAGCCCTACACCCTGGTAAACCAGGAAGTGGGAGGAGAGAATACCTGTAGTCCGACTATACGTGGGACTGCAAATTACTATTTAGCTCTTGTTTTTTCACCAGAAATGCTTGGTGCACATTCATTTGGGCATATTTAGATGTTTCTAACATCTGGAGTGCTTTAATTTTTAATAAAAGCCACGAATTGTCACAAGAACCCCTGTGACCACTTCCGGGTCACTCACTAGTACATGTCTCGGCCCTGCAGCGAGCAGGTGAGCAATTTAGAAAGATTTGAACTTACTGGGCATCCTAGGGGTTCACAATATACCATTGACTGTTTTAAACCTGTGTTTGTCATATTTTAAGTGTCTTATTTGTTGCAGATTACGGAGCCCTACACCCTGGCAAACCAGGAAGCGGGAGGAGAGCACATGTAGTCCTACGATGATACGTGGGACTACAAATTACTATTTAGCCCTCCTTTTTTCACCAGAAATGCTTGGTACACATTCATTTGGGCATATGTAGACATTTCTAACGTCTAGAGCACTCTAATTTTAATAAAAGCATGATTTGGCCCACAACTCAGTGACCACTTCCGGTCACTCACTATACAAGTCTCTGCCCTGCAGCAGCAGGCGAGCAATTGAGAGATTTTAACCTCTGGGCTTCCTAGGGTTCACAGTATACCACTGACTGTTTTAAACCTGTGTTTGTCATATTTTAAGTGTTTTATTTGGCACAGATTACGGAGCCTATACTCTGATAAACCAGGAAGTGGAGGAGAGTACCTGTAGTCCCATGATTACGATGGGACTATAATTACTATTTAGCCCTCATTTTTCACCAGAAATGCTTGGTGCACATTCATTTGGGCATATTTAGATGTTTCTAAAGTCTGGAGCGTTTTTACTTTTTAATGAAACCACGATTTGGCAACCCAACCCCTGTGACCACTTCCGGGTCACTCACTGGTACAAGTCTCGGCCCTGCAGTGAGCGGGTGAGCAATTAAGATAGACTTGAACTTACTGGGCATCCTAGGGGTTCACAATATACAATTGACTGTTTTTAACCTGTGTTTGTCATATTTTAAGTGTTTTATTTGGCGCAGATTACGGAGCCCTACACCCTGTTAAACCAGGAATTGGGAGGAGAGTGCCTGTAGTCCTACGACGGTACGAGGGACTACAATTTACTATTTAGCCCTCATTTTTTCACCAGAAATCCTTGGAGCATATTCATTTGGGCATATTTAGATGTTTCTAACGTCTGAGCACTTTAATTTTAATAAGTGCCACGATTTTGCACATGGACCCCTGTGACCACTTCCGGGTTACTCACTAGTACAAGTCTCGGCCCTGCAGCGAGCGGGCGAGCAATTGAGATTGATTTGAACTTACTAGACATCCTAGCGGTTCACAATATACCATTGACTGTTTAAAACCTGTGGTTGTCATATTTTAAGTGTTTTATTTGGTGCAGATTACAGAGCCCTATACCCTGGTAAGCCAGGAAGTGGAAGGAGAGTACATGTAGTCCTACAATGATACGTGGGACTACAAATTACTGTTTAACCCTAATTCTTTCACCAGAAATGCTTGGTGAACATTCATTTGGGCATATTTAGATGTTTCTAACGTCTGCAGCACTTTAATTTTTAATAAAAGCCACAATTTGGCTCACGAACCCCTGTGATCCCTGTGACCACTTCCGGGTCACTCAGGAGTACATGTCTCGGCCCTGCAGCAAGCAGGGCGAGTGCGATCAGGGCATCGTCGCGCGCAGAGACACGCGTGTCAGCATGTGTCAGCTGTGTCTGCTGGGCCAGTGGGCCTAGGGTCTCTACATAACTTTTGTTACTTGTCCTATTCATTGAATTAATCTGAAAAATGGATAAAGATACTACTTACTCTTGCTGCCCTGGCTGTATTATGTATACTACTGCAGTTTTCAGGGAATTTGTCTGTGAAAACTGTTGCATGGTTAATATCTTGAGGGCTGAAATAGAAGCACTACATAAATGCTTACAAACTCAAGTAGATATCAATAATTTGGAGGAGTATATTGATTCTGTAGCAGACAGCCTTGTAAATGACTCTGTTAAACAGAGCTCGACTGAAGTAAAACATGATGAAAATTAGTGGTGCCTTGTACAATGGTTTAAAGTGAAAAAAGGAAGACGAAATATAGGGAAGTTGCAACATTCCTACTGAAAATAGATTTAATGTTCTAAGGACTGACTTTGTCATGCCTGGTGCAGCTGCTTCTTGGGAGGCGACATCAACAGTGGATCTCTCCCTATTTTAGTTACACCAAGCACTTCTATTTTCCCTGAGCAATTACATGCTCTTGAGACACTCCACCCATTACCACCTGTGAAAGCACAAGATAATGATTCTTCCCACTTTGTGGAGCCTGAGGATCCCTCCCAAATACAGAATATTCCTGGTGATCAGGCAGACAGTAAAGTAAATGTTCCTAGGGATGTTTTAGTGATCGGTGACTCTACAATTCGGTACACCGATCATATTTTATGTAAAAACAGAAATTTATACACCACTGTTAGCACCCTTCCAGGAGCTGGTATAATAATAATATAAAACATATGTTCCCAGGGCTACAAGAACACACAAATTCTCGTCTCACTTTAATACGTGCAGGAATAAATGATCTAGGTAAAAGATCTCTATTACAAATTCGGAGAGATTTTGAAGAAATTGGAGACACTATAAAAAGTCAAGGGGGTAATTTGATTATTTCGGGGCTGCTACCTATACGCAGGGCAAGCACTGATAAACAAAGGGCCATTATGACATTAAATGGGTGGTTCAAACGATAGTGTATAAGGGAGGGTTTTTTCTTTCTGGAATACTGGACAGGGTTTGTAAACCGAAATCTCTTTGCTAGGGATGGTATGCATTTGAATAGACAAGGTAAACATATTTTTGCCACCAGATTAAGACAACAGATTGACCATTGTTTAAACTATTAGGTGGGGGATAATATTCTGCCCCAGAAAATCATCTGCAAAAGTAATATCCCTTTGGCCCTCCTGAATGGAATTGTTTAGTCATCATAAATGCAAGAAGCCTGGGGAATAAGTTTGCTAATTTACTTTATGATTGGAACAACTGAATATTCATATTTGTGCTGTTTCAGAGACTTGGTATGCGATGATGACCCCTGGGACAAAACATTCCAGGTTTTGCCCTGTTTCATAAAGACAGAAGTATTATTAAGGGGGGTTGTGGCATTGTAACTATCAAGTATTATAAATTCAGAGACTATTGAACTTATTCAGTGACCCAATATTGAAGCGCTATGGGTCAAAATTTTCCCTATTTCAGCACCTTGCTTTAACATGGGAGTAGTTTATAGGTCCCCAGTAATTACACACGATGATGATTTTCATCTGCTAGATTTTGTGGAAAAGATATCTTCCACTAATAACACCCTGCTTGTAGGTGACTTTAATCTTCCTGGTATAAACTGGAAGACTATGCATACTTCATCCCCCATGGAAAATAGATATTTGCAAACACTTCTGATATCTAATATGGAACAAATAGTCAACATTAGTACTGGGGTAACAATATTTTAGATTTAGTCTTACATAATTTGGGAAACCAAATTTCAAACTGTTCAGTGCTCTAACCACTAGGCTCCAGTGACCATTCTATAGTACAATTTACCTTTAGTGGGAATTTAGGACAGGATGATGGTAACGCAACACTTTACAACTTTAATAAAGCAAACTTTCTGGGCATGACACTAGATATGGCATCCTGGGACTGGCAATATTCTTTCTTAGGTAAATCACTTCCAGAAATATGACAAATTCTGATCAGTCAGTTAACCTTAGTTTCAAATAAACATATCCCAATTATCAAAAAAATTGATAAAACCAAATTTAAAAGACCTTGGATGAATGAAACTGTAAAAAAACATATTAAATATAAAAACAGCTTACAAAAAAGCCAAGTTATGTGGAACTAAGCAAAGCTGGGAAATCTTTAAATTTCAGTTGAAAGTGACTAAACACAGTATTAGAAAGGCAAAAAGGGATTTTGAGGTACGACTGGCAAGTAATGTGGGGGATAATTATAAGTCCTTCTATAAATATACTAATAACAAAAGAGGAGGTACTCCCACCATAGGCCCGCTAAAAAACATTTCAGGAAATCTAGTATTAGACAAGACACTAATGGCTACTATTTGCAATAAGAAATTTTCATCAGTTTTCAATACTAAAACAGAAACTAGAAAGAAACATAATGATCATATCCTGAGTGGGTATTTCACAATAGATGCTGGCATTATTCAAAAAACTGCTTCAAAATTTAGACCCTTACAAGTCAGCAGGGCCAGATGGTTTACACCCCCATGTTCTTAAATAGCTATCCCTCTTTCTGGTCCTGTTGCTGCCTTATTTAATAAATCCATACAAGAAGGCCAGGTTACTGATGTCTGGTTACAAGCGACTGTGGTTCCAATCTACAAGAAGGGTTCTAGGCAGGAGGTGTCTAATTATAGACCCATCAGTTTGCCATCTATGTTGGGTAAAATGCTTGAAGGAATTATTAAGGAACACCTATGTAAGATAATAGAACCTGATCCCACTCAGTATGGTTTTGTTAAGGCAAGATCATGCCAGACAAACCTGTTGAGCTTCTATAATGGAGTGAGTGGAGCACTGGACAGGGATGAGGCAGTAGATGTCATTTTTCTGGATTTTTCCAAGGCCTTTGATAAGGTCTCTCATGGTCAGCTTATTGAGGACATGATTAGCATTGGAACAGGGGGGAAATAGATCACGTTGGGTGGAATCATGGCTTAAGGGCCGCACCCAGAGAGTGTGTATAAAGGGCTTTTTTTCAGACTGGGATGTTGTGACTAGTGGGGTCCCACAGGGTTTGGTCTTGGGTCCATGTCTGTTCAATATATATATTGCATCATTAAAAACCACAACTAAGGTTTGGTTAACAAAATTTGCTGATGACACATGATTAGGCTACCCAGTCATTAATACTGGTGATATAGATACCCTCCAGTATGCCCTTGATGAGTTACAGAATTGGGCTACCAGGAAGAAATTGTCCTTTAATACCGATAAATGCATTGTAATGCATTTTGGGAGAAAAAAACAACCAAGCTAAATACATTTTTGGTGGAAAAATCTTAAAATCAGTTGATGATGAGCGTGACCTCAGTATTAGACTATCCAATTATCTTAGTTCTAAGCTCCATTGCCATGCTGTTATCTAGAAGGCAGCTGGTGTGTTACACTGCATAAACAAACATATTAGCAGTAAAAGTAGAGATGTTCTGCTCCCACTGTATTCATCTTTGGTAAGTCCCCATTTGGAGTATTGTGGCCATTTTTGGGCACCAGAGGATAAAGACTCTATAAAAACACTGGAAAAATTTCAACAGAGAGCAACTAAAAAGATTAATGAAGTCAATAACTTGGATTATAATGCTAGACTACAAAAACTAGGACTATATACATTAGAGTATCGCAGAATGAGGCGTGACTTATGTCTGGTATTTAAGGCTTTACATGATGATCACCTTAGGGAGTTATT
Source organism: Neoceratodus forsteri (assembly GCA_016271365.2). Taxonomy (NCBI): domain Eukaryota; kingdom Metazoa; phylum Chordata; order Ceratodontiformes; family Ceratodontidae; genus Neoceratodus; species Neoceratodus forsteri. The sequence goes on from CM028136.1 coordinate 909,483,625, forward strand.
GGGTCTTGAATTGAGGGATACTAGTTACATAACCAGGGCACATCCACTACAATTAAAAGTAGAACAATGTAAAACAAAAAAAGAAGTAGTTGGTTCACAATAAGAGTTTGTAAAATCTGGAATAGTTTGCCTTTGGAAGTAGTAACATGTGAAAACATGGATACATTTAAAAAATATCTGGACACCTATTTGCAACAAAAATGCATAGTGGGATATAACTAATATTTGTGAGCATTATGGACCATGGTCTACTAGCTCTGTACAACCTATGATACCTATGATCTCACAGGTTTGGACATTGTGTTCTGGGCCTAAACAGCAGATGCAGGCAGAATGACTGTCCTCTGGAATTTGCTTTCCTCAGGCATGCTTGGTGGAGTGATCCAAGGTCAAAGTCAGCTGAGAAGATGTAAAAAAGGTGAAAAAACATCGAAAGATGGAAAGAAACTATAGTGAGAAAATAAAGAAAAACACTGAAAAAATGCACAAAAATGGCGATCGACTGAAGCTGCAGCGATTTCGAGAGGTTCAACATGTGTTGGTCAATGGTGAGAAAACTACTGGGGAGGGCATAAGGACCTCCCACTTTTATTGGGTAGGCTGACGTCAGAAGCTGATGTCGGCGATGGGCAGCCCCCTCTGTTAAACTGCTAGCTAGTAAGTTTCCATGTAGTCCTAGTGCCTGGGGACTAAGTCCTACCTGTGCGGCCTGCTGCAAAAGATACCCTTGAAGTAAGATCTATAGTTAACTGTGTCTGATGAGTGACTAGACACTAGATACCAACCATGATGTTATGGAGGGTAAATGGACGTGCACGACCAGACACATTCAGAACATCCATAAAGGGCACAGTGAAGCCTATCAGAAATGTGCACATGGCCTGCTGCATGGAAGAGAAGTGGAAAGAAATGGCTAAAGACTCATAAGCATAGTTCAACATATGAAAGTTGTATTCAGATGTTAGAAATAGAAAATAATACATAGGTGACTGGGTGTTATGAAGTTTTTTTACACACCAGAGGTTTGTGATTACTAGGTTTGGCAGTATTAGATTTAAATTGGTAAATGTAGATAAATGTCGATTTCACTGCTCACACACAAATAGATGAAAAATATTTCCATCGATAATAATCTAAATTTACAGATAGAAAAAGTAAATTCTGTTGCTATTTTGACATGTGAAGATAACAATTTGTGCTTTTATCAGTTTGTAAATCCTCAGCATTTGCTGTCATTAACTGCAACAGTGAAAATGAAATCGATACAAATCGAAATGAATGCTTAAAACCCCATAATTTCGTGCAATTGGTAAAGTTTAAATTGATAAAACTCAGGGGGGAAAAGGTTTAAAAATAAAAATCGATATTTTCCATCGAAATTATAAATAAATAAAAATCGAAAACTGCCAACCCTAGTGATGACCTATAAACCTCAAGACAAAGCTCGAGAGGTTTCTTAGGTCATCGCACACCTCGGGTGTGTAAAAACAATTCATAGACACACAACTGTCTATGCTTTACTTTTTATAATTACTGGTGCAAGTAGTTAATGCCAAAGAAAGTTGCAGAAGCAGTTGTGCTGTGATTCCTGCTGCCCCTTGCTCAGTCCCCCTACTACACACTTGATACACACACTCACACACTCTGTCTTTCCAGTACAGACATTCTTTTTTTTTAAGTTAAACTGTGGACTCACACATGAGTAGCTCTATGGGTAGTCAGCCACAGCCTGTTCCCAATCACAGTCACTGTCTCCCGAAGTGTATGAACACCAGAATCAACCAAATAGAAGTTTCAAGTTGTAAAGGCAGGATCAACTAGATAAATACTGAAAAATTAATAAGTTAGGTATAATGAGTGTGAACAGAAGCCTGGGCAGAGGCAAATGATCAGTGCGGGTCCTTGGCAACTGAGAAATGGAGCTGCCATGTCTGTTGAGGTGTTCAGCCCAGCAGCACAGAGTAAGAGCCAATGAGGTGGCATGCTACAAATGAGTGAACTGGGAGTGAAACAAAATGCCATAATAGCTGGGTAACCCAGTTATTATGGCATTTGAAATACAGATCGAGTCCATGTATTAAAGGAGTCACTAGTAATTGTAAATGAATAATTAAGTAATAATGACCAAACAGCCAGTCATTTCCTGAGGATTAATGACCGACCAGTGGGGGTGGGGTCCCACTGGCCGGTCATTAATCCCCAGGAAACCAACAACTATTCGGTCATTATTGTAATAAAAATCTAACCACAGTAATTATCTTTTTTCACATTTTTCTGTTTAGTTTTTTTCTTTGTAGCATGTGCTCACACTGCCGATAGCTGCCACCTGTTGTCTGCAGTAACATGGAGCTGACAGTAGAAGTGCTTTTGGTGGTCAGGATGGTGCCATGGGGTTTAAACTTGCTATTCTGAAACTATCTCTAACTAATAATTTTCAGGAATGCTGAAGTGTTCCTTTTTTCATTTTATTTAGAAATTTTGCACAATAAACTGGTTACAAGCAAATAGACTATTGCCACCCTAATGATCAGCTGTGTGGCTGCCGTGTCAGGCATTTCTAAGAGATTTCAGACCATCACAGCAGCCAATCAGTGAGCTAGTTCGGCTCATGAATAATTAATTAGGCTTAGAATGACTGACAATACAACATAAATAAAGTGTATGGTGTATTGTTGGTCTGTATGAGATAGATTAGTAGGATATTATACTGAGAGAAAGCATTTTAAACTAAAGAAAAACAGATTCTTGGATCAGAAACTGCACAAAATCAGGACAGTTCAACAGAACTCTGCATTCTGAGCATTTTAATACCTACTTTGCCGCGATGATGCATCCTAAAATAAATCCACAAGACTTTTTCCAACCACATGGCAAAAATAACAAATAGGGTGATCTGATGCCAACCCAGTGCCTGAAGGCCATCCTCTGCTTCGCTAGAGACACCGCCTCTGACCTGGTCAGCCTACACACTACCCAACCAGTATCTGATCACTGGTATTTTTGCCCCCAAGTGCCTACCCCTACACTCTTTAGTGTTGAACCCCAGTTGCCAAATGCCAGCTCACTTCTTTTGCCTAGCCAGGTCCACCCTGAACTCTTGTCTCCCCAACACCGAGTCAATCTGGCTGAAGGTAGGGAAGAACAGTTCATGTTATATCTAGGCTTGTAGTATTAGATTTAAATCGGTAAATGTAGATATATGTCGATTTCACTGCTCACACACAAATAGATGAAAAATATTTCCATCGATAATAATCTAAATTTACAGATAGAAAAGTAAGTTCTGTTGCTATTTTGACATGTGAAGATAACAATTTGTGCTTTTATCAGTTTGTAAATCCTCAGCATTTGCTGTCATTAACTGCAACAGTGAAAATTAAATCGATACAAATCAAAATGAATGCTTAAAACCCCATAATTTCATGCAACTGGTAAAGTTTAAATTGATAAAACAGGGGAAAAAGGTTTAAAATAAAAATCGATATTTTCCATCAAATTATGAAAAATAAAATCGAAAACTGCCAACCCTAGTTATATCATACTGGAAGTAAATTACAGGCCACCGAAACAAATAGCTAGGGCAGACAAAGTGTTAATTGATATGATTGGGCAGCTTATGGAAAAGAATACAATTTTTTTAATGGGAGACTTAAACATCCCAGGTGTAGACTGGAGGCCAGCACAAGGGGTCGTAACCGAAATAGGCATTTGGCAAAAAGTTTGTTATACCTAAACCTGAAACAATGGCCCAGATATTCAAACTCGCCCAAAAGTGCAATATTAGCAGGAACAAGCGCAAGTCTATTGGCGCCCCTGGGCGCAAGAGGGGCGCATCGTTCAAAATGAGCAGGATAAACCGCGCCTACAGCCGATGACCGAATATCGCACCACCTGCGCCATAGCACAACTAGGGAGGGAAGCTGAGCAGATCAGATGCGCATAGCACAACAAGAGATATGTAGCTGAGCAGTCCAGAGGCACCATAGCGCAACCAGGATGCCCTGCAGCAGAGCAATGCAACTGCACAACCAGGGAGGTAGGGGCCTACCACCCATGCCACAGATGGGCACAGGAACACACAGCAGAACAGACATCGTCCCCCCACACCCCATGCGCTGCACAACTGGGGGAGGGCTGGAATAACCACCGGCCCATGGAGACAATCAAATAACCCACAGCTGGGATATGGTGCCCCATCACACCCCCCAGCAAGCTGTAACTGGCACACAAGGAGGGCTGACCTCCCCATGCCACACCATCCCCCCAATGCAGAGCACACCCTGCACTGTGACCCCCAGACACCCTCCCCAGGAGCAGCGACCACCACTGCAGGGAACCCCATGCATGCCACCACCCCCACTGTAACAATGCAACCCTGTGCACCACAGAACCATGCAAGGCAGCCCCACCACGAGCACCCATCAGTGGGTGGCAGCACACAACAATGCAACGGCATACACAGTGCCACCATGCACAGTCCCCAGGGTACTGCTGAGAGACCAACCATGCGTCGGCACCAGGGTACCCCACATGGGACAGGGCTTACCCCAGACACCACTACCAGTGGTACAGCACCCTGCACAGTATCCCAATGACACACCCCAGCCCAGCACTGGCCACAACATCCAGCACAGACACCCACAATGGTGTGGAAGCATGCACCACACGGATGCCACAGTGCATGGACAGACACCACCCATACCCAAGGGCACAACAACATAGGGACGCAGTGGCAGAGCAACCAAACCCCAGCATGGGCCCATGTAAACTGTGTACACACAACCCGCAGTCTTCCATGGCACCCTGCGCAGGCACTGTGGACCGTACACCACCATCATTTGCCCGGAGCACAAGTCACAGACAGTGGTGCACATTCCCTGCAACACACACAAGGCACAGCATGGAGGTGGGACAACAACTGTGGAGGCCACAGTATCACCCGAGGCAGACATGCACCACACCAGTGACAGGAGGCAACCCAGCAGTATGACGGGTACAGTGGCTGCCCTTCAGGGTCTGCCACCACTGACATGCCAGCGCACCGTGCAGGTCACAGACATGCATGTGTGTCAGCTGCACAGGCCATGGATGGGCTGATAGGGGTGCCATGAACACACAGCACGCACCATGGACCACTGCACATGGTCATCCAGTGCACAGGGAACAACACACACACCACAGACACTGACTGATAGCTACCCCACACCATAGTCACCTCCACACAGACACACACACATACCCATGACCGCACCACCCCTGGCGCCATGCACACCAGTGCAGCTAAGCACCTATAGCCCACTGCAAATCAGAGACCACCACAGTATTCATATCAAAATAACTGTATTGAAAACATATAAAGTTAACTATTTACAAGACTATTTACAAAATATATACAAGGTGGGGGATGGCCACAAACAAGGTGGGGTGGGTAAGGGGCAGGTGGGACAAATGGGACAGGAAAGGAGGGATGTGAGGGTGGGTCCGGGGGGTAGGGAATTTCAGGGGCTGAGGGACTCCTAGCGGGAGCGCCACTCCCCACTCTGGCTTCATCTCTGTCGGTGCCTCCGCAGATCCCGGTGTCATCAATCCCTGGAGGATGTCCAGTGACGCCCTTGCCACCTGGAAGATCTCCCGAAGTGCCTCCCTGATCTCCTGGAGATGGCGTGTACCTAGGACAAGGGAGCACAGTCAATAGGGTGAATGCACAGCCCTGTACAGCCCGCCCACTGTGCATGGCATACGGCCGTGGGACAAACCTCTGTGATGGTGTGTGACCACCCACAATGATCACGTCCACATGACCTGCCCACCCAGGTGCATACAGCCATGCGGAACGCTGCACACACCCACCGGCCAAGTCACGCACAGCACCACCATGGCCGTTTAGTGACATGACTATGTGGTGCAAAGGCAGTGGCACAACCATGTATCCGGTGCACGCATGGACCACCATCGACGCTCTCCCAGACATGCATTACCACTGGACATTGTTGACTGTAACAAGTCGCGTGCATGGCAGTGGTGTCAATGGATGGTGGCCAAGCCCCGCTGCCCACCCTGTTACACAGCATGCAATAGTAATCATGGAGTTATGACACTCACCATCATTGGGCCAGCCCAGTGGATGGTGAGGGCCCTCGCCCCACCTGGCTTCCCTCTGCTCCTCCTGCCGGCGAAGATCGCGGGCAAGGCGGCATTCCTCCGGGCCTGTGGTGCAAACATGGAGAGAGGAACATCAGTACAATCCTGTAGCAAAGCCCCCCTGCCCCCAGGTGTGTGCCCTCCCACCCAGCCAGACCCACCCACCCCACACCCTGATAACACCACCACAGCCAACCCCGGACGGTCCCTCCCCCATGTGCTGGACACATACAACTGTAATACCCATATGGAAGATAAAAGTGTGTTGACATAACACCTACCTGGCTGTGGCATCGTGCCCCTCCTGGCATGTGCCCACAGGCAGGCTAGCAGCTCTGGCTCCCTCCGCCGCAGGTCCCCATACCTGTGGCGGCACTGTTCTGTGCTTCTCCCCTGTCCTGTGGCCTCCTCGAGCACAGTGGCCACCTCCTCCCACACCTGGGTCTTGGACCTGTCCAGGGGTACCTCCCCGAACAGTGGCCCATGGTGTGGCTCCACAATGGCCACTAGGTTGGCCAGCTCTATTGGCGACCACTGAGCAGCCCTCCTGCATGCCATGCTCTCTGCTCGATTTGCAAATATGGCGCTCTGCAGCGTGGCTCCCCACGTGCAGATGCTGCGCGGTACAGCACTGCCATTCCCTATCATGCTGTCACCGAACAGCGTGATAGAGGTGCACCAATGCCTGACGCACGGCGCCTAGGGGACAACGGTTGGGCACAGGGTCAAGGGTCTCTGGCGCATGGACACACACAGCGCCATTGGATCCCACTGCATGTAGCGTGATTGGCTGCCTGTGTGCTACCGCCAGTAGTGGCCTACTGCGCAGCTGGCCCAGTGCGCCTATGATGGCCCAGTGCCACAGCACCATGTAGGTGACTATCACTATAGCACCACTGGTACAATGGTGGCCATGCCCGCATTGCCTACCGTGCACAGCATGTCAGCAGCGCAGCAGACGCCCGCGCCAGCAACCCAGGCATGCGTAGTGAGGTGTGTACTGTGCATGTCACAGTCCGTGCCATTGGCTCAGCACATTCAACACAATTGCGCAAAGCACAACAGCGCGATATTCAGCTGTCATATGCAAATCATCTAATCAGCCATTCAATGGCACAGCACTGCAATTTGCATCCACTTAAAGTTGCGCTTCGCCTCATTTGCATGGGTTGCACTATAAAAGTGCGACATTGGGCTGCACTGGCCATAGTCGGTTACTGCAGTCTATTGGTGAGTTGCATGCTGTTTGGGAATGTGGACTGTGGATTTAGGGACATGCATGGGACTGCACAGTCACAGGTAACAACTGCCATTCTTACAGGCTAAATAATGACCGAGCAAGTTGTGGGAGAGGAGGAACACAGTGGTGGGAGGAGGAGGAGGAGGCCTAACTTTACCAAGGCCGAGACCAAAGCCCTGTTTGATGCCTACCTGGATCAGGAGCTGCTTCTCAGTGGACAGCAGGGAACACCTCAAGCCCGTGCTGCTGCATGTGAGGAGGTGGCACGTGCTGTGAACCTGCATGGCAGCCACCAGAGCTCCATGCAGGAGTGCAAGAAAAAGATGGGCACGGACAGGAGGAGGATAAAGGAGAAGGTGGCTGCCATCAGGGCAACACGAGCTGCAACAGGTGGGGGACAGCCGGAGGTGGTACACCTGACCCCACAGGAGGAGAGGGTTGCTGGAAGCATGCAGCATAGTGCCATTGAGAGTGTTCCGGGTGGTGGCTTCCAGACGGGTGGTGGCCCATCACTGCATGGTAAGTCATGGTCTGTCTATGGGGGGGCAGGGTAGGTCACATGCAGTAACGTGACTTTGCTTTCCCTTACAGATCCTGAGCATCTGCATGGGTCAGCGGTGGTGGGCCTGTCCACTGAGGACAGTCAGCTGGAGATGGAAGAGGGCCCATCTACCTCCACAGGTATACGTGACTTAGTGTGACAGTGGGGCCTGGCTGTCCACACTGATGTTGTTGTAACAGGTGTGGAGGAACCTTGCCTGTGTCCCAGCGTGCCGGCATCCACGGATGCCAGCATGCTGTGCCTGGGCCCGGTGCAGAGTCCGTCACCGATGATGATGTCGCTAACATCATGGGCAGTGACACATGTGTGCCATGGGATGGCCACACAGCAGGACACATTGCGGCCATGGCTGTGGGTGGTGCTGCCATGGTGGCCTGTGTGTTATCACAGTCCCAGCCTGTTCCTATCAGCACCAGTGGGGCAGCACTGGTGTTTGTTCAGGACAGTGGGACTGTTGCGGCCACTGTGGCAGCACCACTGAGCCCTGGGGAGCGGCAGCATCAGCAGTCAGCCAATGGGCTTGGGGGTACAGGGTTCAGCGGCAGCGTCTGTGCACCACCTGTGGACATGCCCAAACCTGGTCCTGGTGCACAGCGCCCACCCTCAAGGGGTGCTGAGCATCAGGGCCGTGCACACCCTGAGGGACAGGATGCCAAGGTGGCAAATGACCTCTTGGATGAGCACACCCGCCTACTGCAAGCATCAGTCCAGCAGCAGATGCGGCTTGCGACGTTGGTGGATGCACTGCGTGTGGCTCTGGAGTGGGCAGAGGAGCGTCGCAGCAGGGACACCACTCTGATCCTGGCAGGGATGGACTGGTTGCAGGAGGATGTGACTGCTGCCATTGACAGGCATGCACAGGCATTTACTGCTGTCATGGCCACAATGGGCACACAGTCATGTGCCCATGCGTCGTGGACACCATGCAGTGCACCATCCACCCCCCATTCCTGGGGCATCGTGCGACTCCCTCCCTGTCGACACTGGGTTCAGCTGTGGGCATCCTGAGCACGCCTGACACAGGCATGTTCAGTGTGCTGCAGACCCCTGCATGAGCATGGTCGTGTTCAAGGAGTTGAACCCTTGGGGGACCATCGGTGCCACCCCATGAGGCCAGTGGTCAGCCTGTCAGTACTGGCAGGTCTCGGCAAGGCCGCCCACGCATCCGTGGCGGCTGGGGCACTGTATCACATGACTGACCTGTCTCGCAGCACGGCTAAAGTCTGGTGCTGCCCAGTGTGCATTGTGTCTTTCAGTGGGCAGTGCACGGGTGGGTACCCAGCCTTGCATGCGGACGCACAGGCCACCTGCACACCCTCCCGGCTGCTGTCCACAGTTGCATGTGTGTGATGATGTCTGCATTGCACTGTACACCAATGTGCAATGGTGCTCAGCATCTGACACACGCACATGGACAGGCAGTGGGCGTGGTGGCCTGTGGGCATGTGTGTGGCTAGGGTTGGCGTTCTGGGTGGTGTGCCTCCTGCCCTTTTGCAAGTTGTGTGTGTGTGTGTGTGCATGTGTGTGTGTGTGTGTCCATCCATGTGGCATGTTAGTCCTCACCCATCCCTAGTTGTGTGTGTGGTTCCATGCCCTGCCACTTCCTTGATGGCATGCACCCGTGTGTGTCCATGCATGTTTGTGGGTTGTGCCTTAGCCACTGTTGGCTGCACATGGCCCCATGACTTACCTGGGTTGGCTGAAGTGCTCCTCTGTGATGGTGTCCTGGTGCAGCTGTGCCAGCTGGATCAGTCGGGGGTCCTGTCGCCCAAGGGGGGGCTGCCCATCACCATCATCACCGGCGTCCTTCTCATCCCCATTGCTGCCCCCCTCTTCGACCTGTACAGCTATCCCACATTCGTTGGCCATGTTGTGCAGGATGCAACAGGCCAGAAATAGCCCACAGGCCTTTGAGGGGCTGTACTGTAGGACACCGCCGGAGGTATCCAGGCAGCGGAGTGTGCCTTCAGCATCCTGAACACCCGCTCGATGACATTACTGGTGGCGTGTGCCTCATTGTAGCGTTTGCGATGGGGGTTGTGGGCTCGGTAGGTGTGAGCAGCCAGAGACAGAGTGGCAACCACTATCACCTGTGTGTAGAGGGTGGAGGTTAGTTTGGTGATCAGCATCGCCCTGCCCCGGGCCATGTAGGCCACTACCCATGTCACCTCTGGCCATGCCCCCCCCAGGCCCTATGATTGTCCATGTGGTTTGCATACTCACCCACTAGGTGAACAATGATGTCCCCACTCTTGAATCTGTGGCACAGTGCCGATTGGTGCCAGATGAAGGCATCATGTGCTCCACCAGGGTGCGTGGCACAGACATTGATTATGCGCCCCCTGGCATCGCACACCACCTGGCAGTTGATGCTGGCATAGCCCTTGAGATTGATGTATGCGGCCCCCTTGGGGCCAGGTGGTGTGCGTATGGCCACATGGGTGCAGTCTATTGTCCCAGCACGCCAGGCATACGTGCTACCCTGTGGAACTCCTGTATGTTTGCTGTGCGCTCCACTGGTGTGCTGGGGAAATGGATGTACTCCACAGCATGTGGCAGCAGTGCACTAAGGAATTGGTGATGGTGGCATGACATGGCCGACTGGGTTATGCCTGTGGTGTCCCTAGTTGGTCTCTGGAAGGTACCCGTGGTGAGCAAGCACATGCAGTGTCACTTTAGTCTCCACTGACAGGGCATGGCTCTGTCATGTGGGTGCCTGCATCACATCACTGCAAAGCTCACAAAGCCACCTCAGAATTGCCCTATTCAGGCGATACCAGCCCACAATCTCAGTATCACTGTACAGCTCGAAGCTGGTGCAGGCTCGATACTGCCTGTTGGGGGCATACCACCGATGGGCCCTTCCATGGCCATGCCCCCCTGCCGCCCACCTTCTCACCCCCCTCATAATGGCCTCCATCTGGAAGGTGGCACTGGCCATGTCGCTGACTTGTGTTCACCCCCCCCGGCAGCTGTTGCTGTATTCCCCCCGCTGTCCTCACTGCTACTTCCCCTGCACCGGGAATACCTGCCTGTGGTGGCCTCTGTGCTGTGTGGCACTTCCACCTTCTTCACTGGCTGTGGCTTCCCACACCTTCCCTGTGCCTCTGTGTTCAAGGTGCCCTTTCCCTGGCCTGCCCTGTGTGTCCCTCCTGCCCTGTCTGGGTGGCTAGAGTTCTGCCTCATGTGCCTTCGCTGTAGCGTTCTTGTGCCTCTCCCTTGCTCCTTTTTATTTTGGCTCATTTCTGCTATGGCGCAACTTCCACTTGCTCCCTTATTGCGCATGGCGCAAGTTGTTGAATATCGCACTGTGCCATTTATGCATGGTTCTCTCCTTCAGTTGCGCATGCCTTCATTATCATTGCGCTGTTGCTCAGCGTGATTTCAGGGGCACAACTGCCTCCTGCTGAATATCGCAGAATGGCGCAATTTCGGACTTGAGCAGGTGCAACGCTATTGTGCATGGCTCAACTTTTTGAATGTCTGGGCCAATATGTACAGCAACTGACAAGGGGTAATAATACTTTGGATGTGGTACTAAGCGACCTAGGGACCATTTATAAATCCAGTGTTACCGAAGAAAAAATTACCATAGTAATCTTATTTCTTCCAGGGGATACTCCAATATTCATAACTCTTATGCAATATGCCTTTAAGCCAGATCCGCCTGGAGATGGAACATTGTGCTAATGATGGAACACCATTGGCACATGCCACTTTTCAAATTCTGTCACCTATCAACTGCCTACATTCTAACCCTCAGATTTCATGGATGCCTGACAAGACAGGGCCCAAAGAGGAAATAACTATTTGACACTATAATAACAATAATAATTTAACACCCAAAAACCTCCAAAAGGAGGGAAAAATCCACAAAAGCACCCTCGAATGTCAGAATCACCTGAAGAGGGTAAAATCAATGAAAAAACACAGTTTCAAATATAAATGCCAGAGTGTGACACACATACTCCTGGTAATACAGCATGGAGTGAAGAGGCCACTGGTTCTAGCAGGGGAGGCAGGGTGAGAGAGTTATGAATATTGAAGTATCCCCTGGAATAAACAAGATTACTATGGTAATTTTTTCTTCTGACCCCAGGAATACTCCTAATATTCCTAACTTGTATGCAGACAAAGAAGCAGTACCTTTGGAAGTGGGCACAGAACCTACTTTGGAAACTGACTCTGCAGGACAGCTGTGCCAAACCTAGCATCACCTCTAGCCTGTGTGTCTAGGTGATAATGCGTAGTGAAGGTGTGCACTGTTCTCCAGGTAACTGCTTTACAGATGCCCACCAGTGGAACATCCCTGGAAGCTGCTATAGTAGCAGCTGTACCCCTTGTGGAGAGGGCTCTCAGCCCTGCTGGGGGCTCCTTTCCAGCTTCTGAATAGCAAAACTGAACACACTGAACTATCCAGGAAGAAATGGACCTCTTAGATGCTGGATTTCCTTTTCCCACATCCCCACAAGTCAGGAACAGTTGTTTCCTGTCCTGTCTATGGGCCTTAGTGGCTGTCATGTAGTAGCTAAGGGCCTCTTGACATCAAGGCTGTGCAGTCTCACGTTCCCCAGAGCTTGAATGCTCAGTAAAGAAGACAGGTAAAGTAATGGACTGGTTCAAATGAAAACTGAAACCACCTTTGAAGAAATTTTCTGTTTGTTCAGGACCACTTTGTCCCTGTGGAATGAAATGTAGTCCTGCTCAACACAGAGAGCCTGGAGCTCACTGATCCTTCTAGCAGAAGTGATTGCCACTAGGAAAACCATTTTCCAGTGACATATTTCAAGGGAGCTGAAGACATGGGTTCAAGAGGGGAACCCATGAGCTTGGCAATACTTACATTTAGATCTCAGGTTGGCACCGGTTCCCTGTGAGGGGGCTGCAAGTGAGCTAGACCCTTAAAGAACTTTCTGAAGATAGGGTTTGATGCCATAGAGACATTCTTCTCAGTTGAAGTGTAAGCAGACACTGAAGCTAAGTGAAGTTTTAAAGTAGTGGGCTGCTGGCCCAGTGAATGCAAATAAGTAAGGTAGTCCAGCACAGCTGGAACCCCTGCCTTAGTTGGCACCACATCCCTGGTGGAACACCAGATAGAAAACCTTTTCCATTTACAGACATAGGCTTTCTTGTTGGAAGGCTTCATGTACCCCCTTAAAATACCCAGAACACTTTCAAAGAGATGCATATTCTAGGTCCTCAAGAGCCATGCTTTGAGTCTGAGGGACTTGAGGTTCAGGTACAGGAGTCTCCCTTGACTGGAGGTTAACAGGTTGTGCCTTCAAGGAAGGTGTATTGGCTCAGCTACCGACATGGGGAGCAACAGAGAGTACCATGGCTGCCTGGCCCAATCTGGAGCTATCAAGATCATTGAAGCTGGCTGGGACCTGAGCTTGAGTAGCACTCTGTACACCAGAGGGAATGGTGGGAATGCATACAGGTACTCCTCTGACCAATCCAGAACCAGAGCATCCAGGGGTATTGTTCCCTGAGCTGGAGTTCTGCAACAATACTGTGGCAGGTGGTGACTTTCGTGGGATGCAAAGAGATCTATCTCTGGAGTGCCCCACCTTCTGAAAATCACTTCCACCACCTGTCTGTTCAGGGTCCATTTGTGATGGCCTGGTTGATTCAACTCAGAGCATCTGCAAGGGTATTGTCCTTGCCTGGCAGATGAGTGACCTGAAGGGAATCTCCTATGGAGTAGGCCAGAGTCCAAATTCTCATAGCCTCTATGCAGACAGGATCTGACCTTGTTCCTCCCTGCTTGTTTATGTAGTACATTGTGGTGGTATTGTCTGTTCTTACCTGTACCACCCTTCCCTGAACCAGTGGTGTGATGGTTTGGAATGCCAGGAACACTGCTCTGAGCTCCAGTAGGTTTATATACTGGAGTGACTCTGCACTGGACCAGGTGCCGTGAGTAGTGGGGTCCCCTAGATGGGCATCCCACCCTAGTAGTAATGCATCTGTTGTGAGAATCACTGATGGAGACTCTTTTTGAAAGGGAACTCCTTCCCTGAGATTGGCTTCCTCTTTCCACCACTGAAGGGCCAGAAGTAATGTTTTTGTTACTGGGACCAGCTTTGAGAGAGAGAATCCTTTCTTTGACACCAATGAGCCCTTAGGTGGAATTGGATGTCTCTCATCTGGATCCTGGAACCCAGGACTGTGCCAGTGGCGGCTGCCATGTGGCCCAGTAACTGTAAAAAGGGTCCTGCAGTTTTTGGTTTGTTCCAGCTGAAAGAGCCTGCCATCTGTAGAATACTTTTTACCCTGTTCAGAGGTAGGTAAGCCCTGTCCTACTGGGTATTTAATGCTGTTCCTATGAACTGAAGCACTTGCACAGGGAGAAGGACTGACGTTTTGATATTTACCAGAAAACTCAGCAACTCCAGAAGTCCTTGAGTGAGCTGTAGATGTTCCTCTACCTGTTGTTGTGTTGAAAGTTGTGGTGACTTTCCAACCACCAACCAGTCACCCAGGTAAGGGAAAACTGTGACAGCTAGCCTTCGCTGGTGTGCCACAACCACTGCCAGGCACTTTGCGAACACTCTTGGAGCTGAATTGAGACCGAATGGTAGTGCTGAAAACTGATAATGACCTGAAGAGAGTCTGAACCTGAGGTACTTTCTGTGAGACTCCCTTATGGGGATGTGGAAGAATGCATCTTTTAGGTCAGAGATGCCAGCCAATCTCCTTTTTGGAGAACTGGCAGAATCAGTGACAAGGTTACCATTTTGAACCTTGGCTTTAGTAAGTGCCTGTTTAGCACCTTTAGGTCTAGGATAGGCCACCATTCCCTGTTTTTCTTTGTGTGAGGAAGTATCTTGAATAAAACCTTTCCCACTTTGTTGTGGGGCACAGGTTCCACAGCCTCTGATAACAATAGGTTCTGTACCTCCTTTCTAGCAGTTTTCTTGCATTGGAAGCTAGCTTGAACACTCTGGTTCTTACAGAAGGAAGGAAGGAATTTGAAGCTTAGGGACAAGCCTGACTCATTACTTCCAGGACCCACTTGTCCGTGGTGATCTGTTTCCAAGCCTGGAAATAGTGAGTCAGTCTGCCCCCTACTGGTAGTGGGACGGCGGCCTGGGAAAGCATGTCAGGGGTCTTGCCTTGCCTAAGGCTAAGACTGGGAACCACGGCTGGAACCCCTTCTGCCCCTGCCCCTGAAGTACCCTTGCTGTGGGTACTGTTAAACTTGGGGTATGGCCATGGCCTGATAAAAGGCCTGGTGTAAAACTGTCTGCCCTTGCCTCCCTTCCATAAGGTCTCAGTGGATGGGGAAGCCCTTTCCTTGGCAGAATTGTTTCAGGTGGCCTTGTACTCATCCAACTTTTTCATGTAAGCCTCTGTATGAGTTCCAAAAGGAAATTACCTCAACAGGAAAATCCAGAGCTTTGTTCTATGATCCTGAGTAAGGTTTGTGGCTCTTAACCAGGCAAACCTTCTCTGGGCAATGGTATTAGTTTTCCACCTGGCAGCAGTGTGATTGGTGTCTGCTGCCATTTGAAATTGGTATTTGGCTGCTTCTAAGTCAAATCTATAAGTCTCAGCTAAGTTAGTTGAGAGACCAGAAGGAGCTTTGTTTGCCATAGCCATAACAGATTGCCAAAGAGATTTTTGATATTGGGCTGCATAAGCCTGGAAATTAGCTTGTCTTACGGCCAAAGAAGCCGATAAGTAGCCCTTCTTGGCCATACTATCAATCTTTCTGGAATCTTTTTCAGGGTGGATGATGCCAAAGGAACTTTTGCCTTGTCACAGGCTGCAGCTTGTACCACCCCCAGTGGTCAGGATGGGAGAATACAAATTCAGCCCCTTCCCTATCCAACTGATACTTCTTGTCCAGCCTTTTGTCCAAAGGGGGGAACAGAGCCAGGTATCTGGAGGATTTTGAATATGTCTTTTTGAAAGAATGTATTTACAGGGAGCAGTAACTTTTTAGTGGGTGTTAACCCCAATCATTTCTAGATATTCTGCTTCCTCTTCATCCTCTATCACCTTAGTGGTAGTGATGTCAAGAGTATCTACCATTTTCTGACAAATGTAAATGGGATGAATAATCTTCTGAGGCCCTGGGAGGACAGCCAAACTCCTGTTCAGGGAGACTTCAGGCTCTATAGGCTCTCCCTCATCTTCTTCCCTCATATTCCCCATAGTCTTCCCTATCATCATGGAGGGAAAATTGGGTTGATTTAGCAGGGGTCTGAACTGTTGACTGCTGTCCAGCAGGCAGCATCCCCTGTAAGGCCTGTAAGACCTTAAAAGCTTGTGCAATCTCCAGTGGAGGGGGAATATTTCCTGCCACACCAGAAGTCCCCAAACGCTGATCAGCAGGGGGTTCTGTGTGTTTAGTCTTTGTGCTCTTTTTCAGTGGAACTGGAGAGCTAGCCAGTTCAGCAGGCCTTGACCACACAAGAAGTGTGCTTATCTGCCTTGGCAAAAACTTCTCCGCACTCTGTACAGTTTTTAAAACCGGGTTTACCAGTCTTTCTCTTAGGTTTTTCTGACATTTTAGTCAATTTAGCAGAAAAACAGCAACCACAATAAAATGCAAACTTTTAAAACTAAAATTAGCAGCTGCGGTCAGTTCTGGAACCGATCGGAACCGAGAACTAATGAAAAGAAACCGGCTTAGTGGTTCAGTAGCCAGTATTAGCGGTTATACAAAACAAATTTATTTAAATAAAATACTCTAAAATAAAGGAGTTTCTGTCACAAAACTGCGTTAAGACTAAAAATTCCGGTTCCCTCCGTTACACCAAACCGTAAGAAACCGAGACAAATCAACAATTTAACTATAAATGGGGTTCCGAAAGTCTTCCTTGGATGTGCCTAAATGCCCACTGCCCAGGCTAGTATCCTGTGCCTTAGTGTTTTAAAAGTGTTTGTGTGAGAGTGCCTTAATGTCTCCGTACTCTGTCTCTTTAAAGAGATGCCAATAACGTGGTGCTTATTTAATCTGGGAGGGCAGAGTGTTTCTATGCTCGAGTCCTGCTCCAGTTGCCAGATAATCGCTCCATTCTGCCATCGCTATTTGCACAGAAGGAGCTCTGTTAGAAGCTGTGCTTATTTACTGATTATCTGTCAGAGAAGTAATGATATTGTAGGGTCGAACTGGTGGAACCAGCCCTTGGGGTAAGTGCAAACAGTGTGGGGAATTGTATGCTGAATAGGGGCTACTGTGAAAGTGTTTGTTGTATATTGTCTAGGCCACTAGAGGGGAAAGAGGGGGGTTACAGTGTCCTGGAGGGCTGCACCCAGGTTAGCCTTGTTACAAACAACCCTGTCCTCCAGGTGGAGGCACCCGTTTCAGTACCCAGGCCCCTTAACCTGCAACTAGCCACGCAGGCAGGGGTAGTAGCACTTGGGATAGTGCAATCTAGGGGTTACATTTATAAGTTTCATGACTAAATGTGGAGGAGAGGATCTAGGGTTACTATCTTGGAGGCACCACTGGGATTAGCATCCTCTAGTGGCCGGAGTTGGGAATTACCCCTACATTTAGAACCTGTGACAAATTGGAGGAGCTTGCTATGCCAAAGCTCAAGATCACCTCCATAACCTGTTAGTGCACCAAATGATGGGGTGGAGTGAGGCTGAGGGGGTAGACCTCCAGCAGGCCCTCCTGTTAATGGATGTCCCGTTAGGGACCACTAATGCTGTTATTGTAGAGGCTGTGGACACGTTATGTTTAGGAAGGTTGAAGTGAAGGGAGGGATTCAAATCTGTTTGACTGACCATGGTAGTCCTACTCTCCTGCAGCTTTCCTACAGAAACAGAGAAAGTACCTCCCATCATTCTGTCAGAAGGGTCCCAGAAGGGTGGAGGATCATCCATTTGTACAGTGATCCGGCTACCCCAGGAGAGTCCTCCAGTATAGAGGGATTCAGGACAAGCTGCTTAAAATGTTAGCATCTGGGGGGCGATCCGCACAAGAGTTAGTAAGGATGCTAGACCTCTCCGAAGAACACATGCCATTGCAGTCCCTGATAGCATCTCCTGCCACCCCTAGGGTCTCCCCTGTGGTCTTCTCCCCCATAGTAATTCCCTCTGTACATCTGGACTCTTACCATAGACTTAGACTTTTTTCGGGCACAGTCCCAGTACCCATAGGGGAGGATGACCTGGAAACGTGGATGGGCTATGCTACCTCCCTGGTCCAGGAGAGGCAGTGCTCTGAGGAGGAAAAAAAGAAAAAGACTCATGGAGAGTTTGAGGGGCCCTGCACTGGAGGCCATTCGCTTCCTACGAGCCACTAGCCCAGAGGCTACCATGGCGAATACCTCTCCGCATTGGAAGTTTTTTGGTAGCAAGAATGAGAAGTTGTTTATGTTTGTTACCAGAATTGAGAGGGCTCTGCAGAGGCCCACTGGAAAGGAGGGTGCCTGCTAGTGAACTGAATTGGGTCAGGTTGGACAATATCCTCAGATCAGCCAGGTACTCTTTTGTGATGATGCTGAAACTTAAACTGCAAGATCGAAGGCTGATCCTCTTGAGTATTGCCACCTCATGAAAGAGATTCATGAAGCCTAGGATGACGAACAGGGTTGGGAGCCCTATGCTGGGGTTGCTTGTACCTGTCAGTCCCTTGAGAGAAGTGATTTATTTATTTATTTAGTTTTTGTTGACCGGGTAAGTGCGCTAGCCAACAAGTGACTATTTTCAGGCACGACCCGGGAGGTACAGTTACAGAACACAGTGATACATAAGAGATTACACAAAGCAGGATACATTTGCAGGATACATAAGAAATTACACAGAGCAGGATACATTTGCAAAGGACAAAGTCACACAGTGTAGTCAAGCATAGCAATAAGGATAAAATTACATGTATTCAGTTGTTGAGAACTAGGGGAGGTGGTGAGGGGACAGGTGTAAGGGGTAGGGCAGGAGAGAGCAGGAGACAGGGGGTGGTAGGGTGAATAGCAAAAAGGGAGGACAGGAGGGAGGTTAAGGCCAAGTGCATTCGAGGGGAGAAGGTTACCACCTGTGGCCGGGATGGTGGAACCGGAGTCGGCAAGAGAGACAGAGAGGTCGGGAACAGGACAGTGAAGCTATGGGTGCAAAAATAGAGAGGGAGAGGGTGATGTGCAGGGAGGGCGGTGGGGGACTAGGTGCAAGGGTGAGGAGGGATTTGAACTAAAGGAATGGGGAGGGAAGGGTAGGGTGGGAAGGGCAGGGTATGGGGAAAAGGGATGAAGGGCACGGAACAGATAGGGAAATGAGTGGGGGTAGGGAGATAGAGTGCACCTAGTAAGAGCGCAGCGGAGCAGAAGAAGGGAGGAGGACAAGAGGCGAGGCGGTGAAAACGGCATTGGCGGGGTAGGGTAGTAACCTGCGGCCGAGCCGGTGGAACTACGAGACGGCAGGAGAGAGAGGGAGTCATGCAAACTGGTGGGAGGCGGATAAAATAGGAGAGGGGAGGGGTGAGGACTGAGCATAGGAGAAGAGGGAAGAATAAAAGAAGGAGGGAAAGCTGGCAGGAGAGGGCAGAAAGGTGGAAAGAAGGTAGGAAGGGTGGCGGCAAGTTACGGCTTAGCGGTACAAGTAGCAACCTGTTAGCGGGCGGTGGAACCGAAGACGGCAGAGAGGGGAGTGGAGGGCGTTAGAGGGGAGTGAGGCAGCAAAGAGCAGGAGAGAGGGAGGCAGGAAAAGGGAGGGGGTAATGACAGGGGTACTGAGAAATGGCTAATGGGAAGGAAGAGAGCGGATGGAAAGTAAGTGTTACAGGAACAGGGTGCAGGATAAGGAATGAAGGTGGGGGAAACAGCTCAGGAGCGAGGGCAAGCTAAGTGACTAGGCAGTAATTAGAGAGCTTTACAATTGGCATCAGAACAACAATGTTATACAGTATCAACAAACATGAAACATATAAGCAAAAACAACCAAGAATAAAAAAGCTAAATGCCTATAATACATAATAGGGGAGTGGAGGAGAACAGGTTAGGAGCATGGGATTCAAGAGGATCAAAACAAACACATTTGTCCATCGAGGTAAGGAAAGCTCTGAGATTGTGCTTAAATGCATTGAGAAGGAGCATTTCTTAGTCCCTGGGGCAGCAAGTTCCAAAAGTGAAGGGAGCATAACTGAAGGCCCCAGCCCTTTTTGTGTGGCAGAGAGGAATATTCAATAAGGACTTGTCAGAGGATCTAAGGTCCCGTGAAGGTATAACCGGTTGGAGTAGTTTTGAGAGCTCAGCTGGCTTTGATGCTCTGATGATGGTGTACTAAGGGTTGCAGAGGTAATATTGCCTGGTGGAGGAGGAGATAGCCAGCCCAGGTCTTTGTATAGCTGACAATGGTGCTTCAGGCGCGTGCTTTAGCCGCATACCTGCAAACATTGTTAAAGGTGGTGTCCCATTGGTGCAGAGCAGTTTTGCTGGCCATGGTTAGGATGGGAGCACCGTAGGTGAGGGTTGGTAACAGGATTCCTCTAGCAATTGCCAGTTTAGCGGCAGAGGTAAGGGTAGTTAGTCCCAAGCAGCCCTAGCTTACAATTGACAGATTTACAAGTTTCCTGGATGTGCAGCTTTAGGTCAAGATTTTGGTCAAGGTGAATGCCAGTAGCGAAAAGAGCTAACAGACTCCAGAGGTTACCATTAATGTCAGGCACAGAGAGAGAAGCAGGTTCTTAATTTGTGTGGGGATCCAAATAGCATGGCTTTAGTTTTATTGAAGTTAAGGACAAGGCGTTGGGTGTAGCCAGCTGCACCAAGTGGAAGTCTGTGGTAAGGGCAGCATTCAGGTTGGTGATATTGTCAGAGGGGCATAGATGACCAGGTCATCAGCATAAAGTAGTGAGTGGCCAGAGGTTACTACATCAGGGAGATTGTTTACAAATAGTGAGAAGAGGAGAGGACCGAGAATGGAGCCCTGAGGGACGCCAATATTGATAACAGCACCGTCAGAGATCGCCGAAGTTGAATTTCACTGCTTGGAGTCCTGTTGGCAAGGTAGCTGCTGAACCAGGTAGTGACAGGGTAGGAGAGCCCAGATTTCTGAGGGAGGCAAGTAGTAAAGGATGGTCAACAAGGTCGAACGCTTTAGTGAGGTCGATGAAAACAGCCCCTGTTAGCTTCCCTTTGTCCATGTTGGTAAGAATGTCAGAGGAGAATTTTGCTAGTGCAGTCATGGTGCTGTGGTGTTTTCTAAAAGCCGTGCTGTGCTGTATTGAGTAAGCTGGAGTTTTCAACGATCAGTAACTTGAATAGAGACTAATTTCTCAAGGATCTTGCTTAGGACTGATAGTATAGCAATTGGTCTGTAGTTGGTCGTGTCATTTTGCTGCCTTTTAAACACGGAGTAATTCATGGCCTTCAGATTTCAGGGACAGAGCCATTGAGAGGGATAGGGTGAAGATTCTAGCTATAGGTCCAGATATGAGGTGAGCAGCCATCTTTAATAGACGGGGTTCCATTCCATCAGAGCCGGGCTGGTATTGTCAGAGATAGCCTTGAGCAGCTTGAAGACTTGATGCCTGGTGACCGCTTTGAAGTAGAATGGTTTAGATGAGGTAGGTGAATCGCCAGGGAATGTTGAGTTCAGTTGTGTAGCAGGAGATTGAAGGGAAGCTGTGTAGGCAGATAGGTCGGAAAACTGCTGGTTAAACGCGTTTGCAATAGTGAAGGAGTCATTACAGTGGACACATTGCAGGACCATTTCTGAGGGGGTGACAGCTTGCGTAGATCCTAAAAAAGTTTTAATGTGGCTCCAAAATTTTCGAGACTGAGTTGCAACAAATGAGAGAACTGATTAATGAATTGGCCAAACTCAAGATCAGTCAACAAGCTGCTGAGGCAGCCAGAGATGCTAACTGCTATCAGGCCCCTCCTGAGACAAAGAATGAGGTCCCGCCTGGCGGGGTAGGGGTACTTGTAATTTCTCCTTAAACACGGACTGAGAGTAACCTGTTGGAAGAAGTACGTGAATTGAGGACTTTGGCGGGGGACCTGCTGTGAACTACGCAAGCCACCAGCCCCAGTAGAAGTCCAGAAAGCAAGGAAAGCCAATCACGAGTCAAAGAAGGGGCCCAAGATACACCTGCCATGCCCAAGTTGGGAGACAGCTCACTTCCCCTCAGAGAATCAGGGAAGCCCATCTTTTGTTACCACTGTGGAGAGGATGGGCACACCCGGTTCACCAGTCGCTTGGCTGAAAATCTGCAAAAAGTTACTAGTAGGCTGCTGGCATTGATTCTCATCCAAGGCAGCTGCAAAATCTATTTCCAGATCTATGCCCCCTGAATGGTCCGAAGTGGTAGGTCCCTCAATGGAAACTACTGTGACGGTGAATGGTGGGTCCACTCAGGCTGTGCTGGACAGCGGGTCACAAGTAACTATAGTTTTTCAAGATTGGTATCAGAAGCACCTGCCTGATGTGCCTTTACAGCCTTTGGAAGGGTTGCACATGTGGGGATTGAGTGAGAAGTCCTACCTGTACTCAGGGTACATCCAGGTCTGGTTGTCCTTTCCTACCGCCGTGGCCAGGGTGGACGAACAATTCGAGACACTTGTCCTAGTGTGCCCCCCCACCAGCCTGTGCGATGGGGTCCCTCTGCTAATTGGAACCAACGCCCACATATTTGGGAGATTAGCAACTCTGCCATGAGAAACAAGGGCAGTGGACTGGATGGGCCTAAGAATTCTGGCTGTAATCAAAGGCATATGACCTGCAACAGGAACCTGATGAAGTAGACCAAGATGAGCCTGTGGGGATCATGTGGAAGAAGGATCCTGATGCTCTGGTACTGGCACCCAATGCCCAGTGTATCATTCATGGGGAGGTCCGCCTCCGGGAAGATGTAAAGAACAAAATATTAATGTTGGATGCACCAGGTGAAGGAAAATTGCCAGAAGGATTATTGGTTAAACCCAGCATCTGGCCTGCCCATGCCCACGCCTGTGCATGACGAGCGATGGTCCAGATTCGAAATGTGTTAGATTGGGAGGTCCAGATGAACAGAGGGCACCTAGCTACAGTACACGGTGCAGACACTGCAGTATTATCCAGCAGCAAGCACGCAGGCACAAGCCAAGGGTAACCCCAG
Organism: Neoceratodus forsteri; assembly: GCA_016271365.2. NCBI lineage: Eukaryota > Metazoa > Chordata > Ceratodontiformes > Ceratodontidae > Neoceratodus > Neoceratodus forsteri. The sequence continues at coordinate 909,506,623 of CM028136.1, forward strand.
ACCTGTTTGACTTTGATGGTTACCCTTTGTCAGCTGATTGGAAAGCTTGAATTATCAAGAAACTCGCCCAGAGAAACCAGGTGTTTTCATTAGAGGATTGGGACGCGGGATGTGTCCAGGGTGCAGAGCATCCATTCGCATATGCCTGCATGATGACTGGCCATTTCGAGAGAGATCCCGATGCCTTGCCCCAGTGGACATAGATGATGATAGGAGGCACCTACAGGAAATGCTTGCTGCTGACGTCAAACAAGAATCTAGGAGCCCATATGCCTCTCCCATTGTAGTAGCAGGAAAATGAATGGATCCGTGAGGATGTGCGTGACTATAGAACTCTGAATCAGTGGACTGTCCCAGATCAATACACCATGCCATGTATTCAGGATGCCCTGGACTGCTTGAATGGAGGCCAATGGTGTTTCAGTATTGGACCTCCGTAGCAGATATTACCAGATTCCAATGGCCCCGGAGGACCATGAGAAGATGGCCTTCATCTGTTCTTTGAGATTCTATGAATTTTCTGAGAATGCCACAAGGGATTTTGGGTGCTCCCGCTACTTTTCAGAGATTGATGGAGTGTGCAGTAGGAGATATGAACTTACTGGAATGTTTAGTGTACTTGGATGATGTCATTGTTTTTGAACGTGTGTTAGAGGAGCATGAGACATGGTTGTTCAAAGTCCTAGATTGATTAGAAGAGTTTGGTCTCAAGTTATCCATCGACAAGTGCCAGTTTTTCCAAACATCTGTGAAGTATGTGGGGCACGTAGTATCTGTGGAAGGGATACAGATATATCCCAGCAAGGTGGAAGCTCTGACCACTTGGCCCCGGCCTAACAACTTGAAAGAACTAAAGCATTTTCTGGGGTTCTGCGGCTACTACCGTAGGTTCATAAAAGATTATTCAAACGTGATTCGACCACTCCTTAACCTTACCCAATGCTACCCCCTATCAACCACAAATACAAAAAAGGGACTATCAAAGACCAAGAGAAAATGTACTTTCAAGCAGCCGAATCCTTTGGGCCTCGGTGGACACCCAAGTGTGAGGCAGCCTTCCATGAAGTCATATACCAACTCACCCACACACCAGTCCTTGCTAATGCCAATCCTACCAAGCCCTATGTGCTGCATACAGATGCTAGTTTGCAAGGCTTGAGCTGTGCTGTATCAAGACCATGAGGGTGGTTTGAGACCCATAGCTTTCTCCAGTAGGAGCTTGACCCCATCAGAACAGAACTACCCTATTCACAAGCTAGAATTCCTCACACTAAAGTGGGCCATAGTCGACCAGTTTCATGAGTATCTATATGGAGCAAAGATATTGGTGAAGACTGACAATAACCCTTTGACCTATGTACAGACTTCAGCTAAATTGGACACCACCGGGCACCGGTGGCTTTCTGCCTTATCGACTTATGATTACGCTGTTGAATACAGACTGGGACTAAACCACACTGATGCTGATGCACTGTCACAAAGGCTGGCTTCTAAAAGTGATTGGGTCAGACTGTCTGGTCTCAAGTTATCCATCGACAAGTGCCAGTTTTTCCAAACATCTGTGAAGTATGTGGGGCACATAGTATCTGTGGAAGGGATACAGATAGATCAGAGCACTGACATGTGCCAAAAGTTTGACAGAGACGAACAGAAGTCTGCGGACCCAGTGGAGTGTCTGGTGGACTGCTTGGGTCCTCCTGATACCTGCCTACCAGCTTCCTATTGCCATTTCTCTGCTTTAGACATTGGTGCCCTACCTCAGCTCGATAATGACAGTATCCAGTGGGCTCAATCCCAAGATCCCATGATCCGACCAGCACTTGATGCCCTGCGTGCTGGGAAAGATGTGTCCAAGTTGTGTTCCCCTGACCTGCAAACTGCTGTATTGCTCAAGGAAGGCTCCAGGTTAAAACTGCATGACCAGTTGTTATACAGAGAGATAGTGGATCACAGTGGTCAAGTAGACAAGCAACAGTTGGTACTACCCACGGCCTTTAAACATTTGCTACTGAGGTCCCTCCACAATCACATGGGGCACCTCGGCATTGACAGAACTCTCGACCTGGTACAATCTCGATTCTACTGGTCCAAGATGGGGCCGATGTCAAACACCATGTAAAGACCTGCAGTCGTTGCCTCCAAAGGAAGGCCCTGCCTCATAGGGCTGCCCCCCCTAGTCAGTATCACTACCAGCACCACCATGGAACTGGTCTGCATAGATTTGTTGTGCTTAGAACCTGACCAAAAGAACATTGGCAATGTGTTAGTGGTTCTGATTATTTTACACGGTACGCAAAAGCTTTTCGAACTAAAGACCAAAAGGCCTCCACCATGGCTAAAGTGTTGGTAGAAACATTATTTGTCTACTATGGTGCCCCCCAGTGGATTCATTCTGACCAAGGCAGGGACTTTGAAAGTAGGTTAATCAAAGAAATGCTGTCCCTGTGGGGTGCGGAAATCACGAACCCATCCCTACCAATTGGGTAGGGGACCTCAACCAGAACACTTTAACCGCACCCCTTTTGGACATGTTGGGTACTTGCCACCCTAAAGATAAATCTAAGTGGAGTCAGCAGATTAGCACCTTGGTACATGCCTACAATTGCACCAAAAATGATACTACCGGATTTTCTCCCTATCGCCTCATGTTCGGGAGGGAAGCCCGGTTGCCCATAGATATTTGATTTGGAGTCTCCCCAGATGGGGTCCGAGCTGAGAACGGTTTACAGTATGTGCAGAAATTGAAAGCTCAATTGAACCATGTGTATCAACTGGCCCAGACAATGGCTGCCAAGAGAAACCTTGCCAACAAAGAGAGGCACGACAAGAAAGTAAAGGCTCAAGAGCTACGGCCTGGAGACCATGTGTTGTTACGCAATTTGGGACTACATGGCAAGCACAAAATTTCTGATAGGTGGCACCATCTTTCCCATGTAGTAGCTGGCAAATTGGATGATCTACCAGTGTACAAGGTGTGCCCAGAGAATAACTCCAAAGCTGTCAAGACCATGCACCGCAGCCACTTGCTGCCCATCAGCCAAATTATTATTGATGCTGAACCCTCAGAAATTCTTTCCCTGGGCCGGTGACTAATGCTACTGCAACAAGGAGGTACAGTCCATCTGTCTAGTTAAAGAAGATTCGAGGCCTTCCTCTGGCAGGCCCTCGAATGATAGTGACTGTCAATCCACCTCTGATGGAAGTGACTGTGGTAATGCCTGTTATCCCTCATATGAACTGAGTTAGTTGTTTCGAGGAAACCTCTGCAGAATTGTGGGAATGAAGCTGAGCCTTTGGAACTGCCTTCTTCCCTGGACCCAGTGCCCCCCTGAAAGTGAGGTGCAAAGTATCCCATCTGAAGTTTCAGACTCTGTGTCTTGTAGAACTTTCTGACTTGCCTGAAGAAGGGGCTGATGATCTGAGTCTACCTGGTAACATACCAGAACTTGAAGAACAATATGAAAGTGTTGACAGCATCCCTTCAGTGCTGCAGAGCCTAAATGTGCTAGAGTCTCCTCAGAATGAGCAACCTGGGCCCTCTTCAGAAGATAATAACGAGCAAAGTGTTGTGGAGACAGAGTCTGCAGAGCCAGGAGCTGATAGTGTTCCCAATCTGGACATTTCAACCAGTGCAGAGGCATTCCTCACTACAGGAGAATAAATCAGTGCCAGTGTTGACTGCCCAGAGCCTGTGAGGGCACTGCATGTCAGCTGTCCATATCCAATGGTAAACCTGTTGGTGTGCCTGTTAATTTCTTGGGCATCTGCGACTTGAGTCAGAGATGCCCTTGCTGTTGCAAAAGGGTTTGTCCTAAAAGGGGGTTAAATTTGTTATATTAGGATAGATTAGTTAGTTGTTTTTTAGCTTCTGCATGCTTCGTAAGAATCTGACAGTTGCAGGAAGTGCAACCAGGGACAGTGGTTTGAAAACCGAGCTCAAGTCTAACATTCAGCTATTAGCATAGGTTCTGTTAACCATTTCAGCTCCGGGGCAGTCCTGTGGTGAGACCATACCGCAGTTGTCAGAATATAGTAGGATTCCCTGAGAAGAAACAAGATTACTATGGTAAGTAATGTTTTCTTATTGTAAGGTTATATATCAGGAATGTAATTACTTAAGTTGTTGTCCCTCTAATAGCTTTAACAAAACCTTTTATAGTGACATTAATTGTCAAATACTATAAAGAGTTGGGGAATGTGACAGGAAACTCCTGCCACTCTTGAGGACCGACCTTTTCTTAAATCTGTTGCAAGAGTTCTTCTTTCTTAGCCTAATCTGTCCTTTACAATGTCTAGTCCATAATGTTGGCCACTTATTTATTTATGCGTTTAACCAGGAAGGCATACTGAGCATGCTAAATGCTCGATTCCAGATGCGTCCTGGGGGTACCTATGGGAACCCCGTTCCCTTTCTTGATTATGCTATAGTGTCCTCTTTAATTTTCTTTTTCCCTCTCAGGTCCTCGTACAGGGAGGTTATCGTGGTGATCTCCGAATGTATGTAAAATGGGCTGTTTATTGTTGTTGGATTTAGTATGTAATAGCACTATATCATAAAATACTTTAATGTATATACCTGATATGCATAAAACCTGTAAATGTTGAAAATACCATGGCACTAGGCGTTTTTTGATAAAGGTAAAACGTACTAGGTGACTGTATTATAGAAATTAAGTTAGTTGTGCTATTTAAAATGTATGTAAATTGCTGTAAGTTGAACTAGTCTGAAATGTCATGGTGATTTGCATGTATCCCATGATGCTTTCCATTATGGAAGTATGTGTGATGTTGTGTTTCTTTGAAACCTGGCTATACAGTGCCCACCACTTATACCGCCCACCGATAATGCGGGCAATCGGATATTGCGGGCATTTTCAAGTTACCATTCGCCATTCCTAATTTAAACTAACACTAAAACCAGTGGTTATAGCGTTCTCTGCCCGCTGTACATAGCGGGCAATTTTTTTGGACAAATTCAAGCCTCTTAGCGTTGTCAGTAGTTAATCAAGGGTGTGACAGGGTGTATCACTTGCAGATTGCATAAGACCCCAAACTTGTTCAGAGAAGCATTTTCTGAATGAACTGCGAACAGTATGTCGGCAAAGCGCAAGGCGTTAAGTTTGTCTGCTAAAGTTGAGCTGCTTAATAAAATGGACCAGTTGCCCAAAATGAGTCAGAGGGACATCGCTGCACAATTGGGACTTGCAAAGTCAACAGTTGCTGATCTTCAAAAACAAGCGAGATCAGTTAATGGCAGAGGGGCACAAACTCGAACCCAGATAGGAAGCGAAAAGAGAAGGGAAAGATGTCGACATTGAGGATGCACTCTTGCGGTGGTTCCAAAATGCTCGGGGGCGAGAGGCACTTACTAGTGGTCCAATTTTAATGCAGAAAGCAAAGCAACTGGCAGATGCACTGGGGAAGCCAGAATTTACACCATCAGAGGGATGGTTACAACGCTGGAAAGTCAGGCACAACATTGGTTTTAAACGTGGGCATGGAGAAAAATTAAATGCTGATGCTGCAAGTGCTGACAGATGGCTTACTGGGGTCCTGCCCGGTCTGCTACAGGGGTACGAGTCTCGCAACATATTTAATGCTGACAAGACCGGCTTGTTTTTCCGCTGTGTTGGCTTTGGAACATTAGCTTTCAAAAATGAGAATGTCCAGGGGAGTAAGCGGGCGAAGGAAAGAATTTCAGTGATGGCATGTTGCAATATGGATGGTACGGAGAAATGTGGATTGCTTGTCATTGGCAAATCACAGAATCCCAGATGTTTCAGAGGAATAAACCACTTGCCAGTTCTGTACAGGGCTAACAGATCATCCTGGATGACCGGTGATATCTTTTCTGACTGGGTCCGCAAACTGCGAGGTCGTAAGATCGCCCTTTTGCTTGACAATTTCTCTGGGCACCCACACATGACAGGGCTTCATAACATCCGTCTCATTTTCCTCCCCCCCCAACACCACCTGCCTCATCCAGCCCCTTGACCAGGGCATTATCTATTGTATGAAGCAACACTACGTTCGGGCGATGAGAGAACAAGTGCTGTCTGACTTAGACTCGAGCCCTGATTTGAATGCCCTACAGTGTGCCAAAAAGCTAAATTTGCTAGATGCAGTTCGTCTGCTTAAACTATCTTTGGACTCAGTCACACAACTCACCATCCAGTGTTGTTTCCACAAAAGTGGGTTTGTAATTCCGGACACGCAAATAGACATCCAAGCACAGGAGGAGGAGGAGGAAAGCATAATCACAGCACCAGAAGGAATGACTGTAGACGAGTTTGACGAACTCTGTCACCTTGGAGACAATGAGGAGAAACCTGGCGCAGATGATGACATTGCAGAGATAGTGAATGTGATTGGCCCCAGTAATGACGGGGAGGATGATGCAGGCGAGGACGAGCAATCCCAGGAAGAGATGATCATGACTGCAGCGGATGTGCGATCAGCTATCCTGACGCTGAGGAGAGCGATGGAACAATGATGCCCTACAACCAGACTGGGATTCAATGACAAGAGTGGAGAGAGTGTGGAAACCTTACTGCGAGACACGTAAGGTCCAGAAGCAAATAACTGAGTTCTTTGAATCAAAAGAATGAAAGAACATAACTCGTAAAAGGCTGTAACACACTAATTGGGGGAAAATATGTGCAGCTGATGGTTTGTTTAGTACTGTGATGGTATTTAGTTATACAAAACAAATTTAATTTAATAAACAATAAAGTCTTGCTTTTTAAAAATGTAAAAACAAAAAGTTTGTCAAAATTCTTTCTTTCTATAAACCGACCATTGATTATAACGGGCAAACATTATTACAAGTTGCCCGTTATAGCTGATAAGTTTCTATTACCAATGCCTTTTGGGGTAACTCTTTAATTACTTCTGAACTGAGGTTCTTTGTCTTTAGCTTCTTTATTTTTTACTTATTTATTTGAGCCACCACCACCCAAGCAAACAAGGCCCGCATAGGGGAGGCTAAAACTCAACAGATAAGTTATATCAGAGATTAGTGAGTCAGTAGGTACTGGCTACTTGTAGAGGAAAGATTTGCATAGTCTGTTGCTAGAAACTGATATATAAACATGTAACCCCCCTGCAAATGGGGGTTCCCAAAAGACTTCCAGGAGCTTGCTTGAATGCTCCAAGCCTGAATGGTGTTTGGCATTTAAGCCATTTATCAGTGAGTGTTTTTAGAGCCTCTGGTACTGTCTTTAAGAGCTGTCTGCTTGCAGACATAATTAGTTTGTATGGGGGGACTGTGTGCTTCTGAGTACCACTCGAGCTGCTGCCAATTCACTTCATTTTGCAGTCACTAGGAGTGCAAAGGAACCTATCTGAAAGATGTAACTGTTTGCCAGAAATTATTTAGAGTAATAATGAAATTACACTTTGTCTAACCTGCTTTCTTTCAGTCAGAACTGTGTCTGCTAGTTCCCCATTCTAGTTTTGAACTGCTGAACTGGACCAATCAGTGTGGGGTAAGCTAGCTCTAAAATGGTGCCTTGGACGAATCAGAACTTGGACTCATAATCTGAGCCAGCCACAAGAGGATTGTATGGGCAGTGACTCTGGGAGATGTAGTTTAGACTTCAGTGCCTTTTTGGACCAACAGCAGCAGTCTATTGTGAGTGACAGCCAATCCAGTCAAGAACTGGGAGGAACTCAAAGGAAGTGCCCGGTTTTGTCAGTTGGAGATTGAGTTGAGCTTGGCAGTGAAGAAGGAAGAGCCCTGTGCTTTTTCAGTGTGCAGTTTTAGTCTAAAACGTGTGTAAGGCCCAGAGTTCGTCTGCAGTTTGTGTAACAGCTTGTTAGGACTGAACTGGCCCTGTGAAAAGAATCAAAGGATCTCTGAAGAGTAGAAACCAGGCTCACCCTGTAGAAGACTGGAGGAATTGCTGAAAATTGCACTGGGTCTGTCAGGAACTGAATCTGCTGTGTTCTCCCGGTATTGTGCAGTAATTGCGATCGGATACAGATGCAACCTGCCTGGTATAGTGCTTTCTTTTATATGGATGTGTGGAAGAGGTTTGTGTACTCAAGTGAGCCCTGCTGACATTGAAGGACCCTATCTTATTTGGAGGTCGTGAGTACTAATTCAGGGTCGCTCCCGTTGAATTGCCACATTAAATCCAAATGGAATTACATACTGCTGACTGTTTAATTCTCCTTTTCTGTGTGAAAGGGCCCTACCAGCTGCCACGGTTTGGACTAGCCACTAGGGCTTGGGTACCCAGGACAGTAACTGATAGGGATAGGCCTGTGCACAGAGCCATAGGTAGATTATTAGAGTGATAAGCTAATTAACCTGATTTCCTCTGTCCTTGTTATATCCCCTAAATAAATCAGAGCTGCTTGTTTCAGCAAAGTTATACTGCCTGAGGTATTTGTCTATGTTAAAGTACTGTACTGTGATTGTTGCACTGTATCTCATTTCACAGGAGGTCCCAGTGCCGGAACCAGACCTGGGGTAAGTGTATACTGTGAAGGTAATTTGATATATTGTGTGGGCCACTAGTGGGAAGAAAGGGGTTGCAGTGTCCCAGAGGGCTGTGACCAAGTTAGTTTAACTATTGCAAACCCTGACCTCTGGGTGGAGGCACCCGCCATTGGATCCAGGCCCCTCAACCTGTTAGTGGCAAATCAGGCAGGGGTAGTAGCCTCTGGGATAGCGCCAACTAGGGGTTACAAACATTACACAGAGATTATGTGTTGAAGTTCAGCATCTGCTCCATCTGTTATTGTTATCCCACAATCCCTCCACGGGGGGGGGGAGACAGTGAAAAAAATGATTGGGAACATAACCACCAATTGATTACTTCTGTTATTTATTTATTTGAGTTTTGGTAACCGGGCAAACATTTACGTCCCTTTTTCAGGGTAGACCCGGGGTACAATGAAGCAAAACAAATTGTACAGAGATACAGTGCAGTATAGCAGCAAACAATGACAGTAGCTACAATACTAACATACTAAAAGCCAGCAGAATAGGCCAAATGGTCTGTCTTGTCTGTTTGAAAACCAGCGACCTAATGGCTTACCATCCCCCCAGCCCCTAAGAGGGTCTTCTTTTGCTTCAGTTTCCCCTTGTACCTATCCCACCCCATTCTTGAAGCCCTCCACTGTACCCTCTTCCACCAGCCTCCCAGGCAGTGCATTCCACGACTCCACCACCCTCTCAGTGAAAAAATGCTTCCTACGCTCCCCCTATAATTCTCCCCCTCCAGTTTCCACTCATAGCCCCTGGTTGCTCCCCCCTTCTTTAACCTAAACAGCTCCTTGGTTCCACTCCTGGTTATTCCCTTTACATACTTGAAAACCTTTATCATATCTCCCTATCCCTCCTCTCTCCAGTGAGTAAAGCCCAAGCTCTTCCAATCTCTTCATAGGGCCTCCACCCATGCCCTGAGTCATCCTGGTTGCTTTCCTGTGAACCCTCTCCAGCAGTACTATATCATTCTTCAGATGAGGTCTCCAGAACTGTACACAGTACTCAAGCCAGGCCTGACCAAGACATACAGAGGGAGGATCACCTCCTTCTTCTGGACATAATACCCTGGCTATGCAGCCCAGTATCCTGTTTGCTTTTGGCTGCTGTTCTTCTACAATGCTTAAAGTTATTCATTTTGACATCTACCACCACCCCAAATCCCTTTCTCCCTTTCTCCGAATGTAGCTTGCAGTGTGACACCCCACCCCCAGGTGTATACATGACCGGGTTTTTACCCCAAATGAAGTACCTTACATTCCCCGGCATCAAATTTCAGTCCCCACCTCCTTGACTACTCCTCCAAGGTATCCAGATCCCCCTGGACAGTCTCCCTCGCTTCTACACAATCCATCATTGCTCCCAGTTTTGACTCATCCACAAAGAGACTCAAGCTACTTTTGACCCCCCTCCCTATGTCATAAATGTAGGCATTGAACAAGAGTGGCCCCAATACTGAACCCTGAGGGACCCCAATGATTACCTTCCTGGGAGAGGAGAGTATCCCACCCACCATTACCCTCTGTAAATGCCCGGAAAGCCAATTTTCAACCCAAATGAGCTCCTGTCCTTCCACCCCATCTCCCCAATTTTTGCTATCAAACCACTATGAAGTACCGAATCAAACACCTTGCTAAAATCTAGGTATAGAACATCCACCAGCCTATGTCTATCCAAGGCCCCCATCACCCAATCATAAAACTCTACAAGGTTATTCTAGATGACCTACAGGGGGCATGCCTTAGACAACACATGTCTCTCCAGATTTTGTACTCTGCTATATTGGTATAAGCTTGTCTGTACTGTTTGTCCTCTCTGTGATGAGGTACCTTTGTAAATGAGCCTCTGGCTCAAAGGTTGTAAACTGATGTTCAATAAATAAATAAATACATAAACTAGTGTAACCCCTAGATGGCGCTATCCCAGGGGCTACTACCCCTGCCTGATTTGCCACTAACAGGTTGAGGGGCCTGGATCCAATGGCGGGTGCCTCCACCCAGAGGTCAGGGTTTGCCAATAGTTAAACTAACTTGGTCACAGCCTCTGGGACACTGCAACCCCCTTTCTTCCCACCAGTGGCCCACACAATATATCAGAATTACCTTCACAGTACACTTACCCCAGGTCTGGTTCCGCACTGGGACCTCCTGTGAAATGAGATACAGTGCAACAATCACAGTACAGTACTTTAACATAGACAAATACACTCAGGCAGTATAACTTTGCAAACAAGCAGCTCTGATTTATTTAGGGGGATATAACAAGGACAGGGGAAATCAGGTTAATTAGCTTATCACTCTAATAATCTACCTATGGCTCTGTGCAGGCTATCCCTACTGAGTTACTGCCTCAGAGTACCCCAGGCCCCGTGGTAGTCAAACCGTGGCAGCTGGTAGGGGCCCTTTCACCAGAGAAAAGGAAAATTAAACAGTCAGTAGTACAGTAATTCCATTTGGATTTAATGTGGCATCAACAGGAGCGACCCTAATTAGTACTCACGACCTCCAAAGAAGATATGGTCCTTCAATGTCAGCAGGGCTACTTTTGATCTCAAGAGACTCCTCACACATTTATATGGTAAAAAAAAGAAGCACTATACCAGGCAGGCTGCATCTGTATCCCAATCGTAATTACTGCACAATAACCAGGAGAACACACAGCAGATTCAGTTCCTGACAGACCGAGTGTAATTCAACAATTTCTTCAGTCTTCTACAGGGTGAGCCTGGTTTCTACTCTTCAGAGATCCTTTGATTCTTTTCACAGGACGGATTCAGTCCTAACAAGCAGTTACACAAGTTGTAGACCGAACTCTGGGCCTTGCACACGTTTTTTGACTGAAACTGTGCACTGAAGGAGCACAGGTTTCTTTCCCTTCACTTTCAGATCTCAACTGAAACTCCCAACAGACAAAAACCGGGCACTTCCTTTGAGTTCCTCCCATTCTTGACTGGATTGGTTGTCACCACATAGACTGCTGCTGTTGGTCCAAAAGGCACAAGTCTAAACTACATCTCCCAGAGTCACTGCCCATACAATCCTCTTGTGGCTGGCTCAGATTATGAGTCCCAAGTTCTGATTCGTCCAAGGCATCATTTTAGAGCTAGTTTACCCCACACTGATTGGTCCAGTTCAGCAGTTCAAAACCAGAATGGGAACTAGGCAGACAGTTCTGACTGCAAGAAAGCAGGTTAGACAAACTGTAATTTTATTATTACTGTAAATGATTTCTGGCAATCAGTTACATCTTTCAGACAGGTTCCTTTGCACTTAGTGACTGCAAAAATGGGTGAATTGGCAGCAGCTTGAGTGGTACTCAATCAAAGAAACACACAGTCCCCATACAATCTAATTATGTCTGCAAGCAGACAGCTCTTAAAGAGACAGTACCAGAGGTTCTAAAACACTCACTGATAAATGGCTTAAGCGAAACACCATTCAGGCTTGGAGCATTCAAGCAAGCTCCTGGAAGTCTTTGGGAACCCCCATTTGCAGGGGTTACACCCTTCCTAGCCTTTGGGAAAAGCTTGGCGTCGCGATCAAGCGTACCCATAAGTTTCAACTGCAACCATATACATTTGCATTAGGCTCACACATGTAATCATCAGTCAATACATCATTTTACCAAGAACCATTTCTGAAACATTGCAGTACGTCACTCTTTACACAGTATAACACACATTGTACCATAACTCAAGTTATTACCTCTTGTACATGAAACCTGAAGAGGGGACCCTTCCTATCAGTTACCTTGGGGCTGGATGGGGCAAGGGCACCATACTTAGAGGGCAACACAAGTAACTTGGAGTTAGCACTGATGCTCAGTTTGGGCAGTGAGCTCGGGACACATACACTCTTTTATGGACAACATTGAGAGGCAAATCCACAGGCCTCCCAAGGGAATCATAACTGAGGTGCACCACAGGCTTTACAGCTCGACCAGTCTTTCTAGGGGACTGTTACAGTCTCTGCACTCTGAGCCTCATTTTCAGCATTGTCCACACTTGTCAGGAGTCTCCATGGGGGTAGAGAGGCTAGAACTTGGGGCACTTTCAGCTCCAGGAGTTACAGTTTCTGAGCCACAACATTTGGCTCGCATGGGAGCTTTCGGACACTGGCAGTGGACTGTCAGGGCACTCAAATACTCTTCTTGTTCGGGTGTATCACCAGTCTGCCCCAATCTATCATTTCCTCCCTGAAAGCTCAAACAGTTCAACCATGCACAATGATTCCATTTCATCTGATCTGATGCTTTGCACTTCACTTTCTGGGAGCATTGGCTCAGGGATGAAGCTGGGGGATAGACAGTCCAGAAGGCCCAGCTTTGTCTCCAGTATTGACTAGGGGATTGCCCCAACAATTGACTCAGTTCGTAAGAAGGATAGTATTCAAGTCACTCTCACTTTCTTCTGATATGGACTGACAGTCATGCTCAACTGGGACTTGTGCAGGGAACACTTTAACTCTGCTTCTGTAGGCAGACTTCCTTGATCTTTCTTAGCAGCAGCTCTAGTCACTGGTCCAGGGGGCATCTTCTGGGGCTCAGACTCAATCAGGATTTGTCCAATGGGTAGTAAATGATTTCTAGCATTGTTTTACATCTTTTGAATTGTTCTCAGGCCTTACTTTGTACACTGGCAGATCATCTAGTTTGCCCACTACAATGTGAGGGAGATGGTGCCATCTGTCAGCAATCTTGTGTTTGCCATGCAGTCCCAGATTTCTTAGCAATACCGATCTCCTCCTGGAGTTCCTGTGCTTTCACCTTTTATCATACCTTTCTTTGTTGGCAGATTTCTTTTGGCAGCCATGGTTTGAGCCAGTTGGCAGCATGAGTTAGCTGGGCCTTTAACTTTTGCACATACTGTAAATAGTTGTCAGCTTGAACCCCATCAGGAGAGACCCCAAACACACATCTACCGGTAGTGAGCTTCTCTTCCAAACATCAGGCGGTAGGGAGAACCCAGTGGCATCACTTTTGGTGCAGTTATAAGCATGTACCAGGGTGCTAATTTGTTGGCTCCATCTAGGCTTGCTTTGGTGCAGGGTGCCTAGCATATCTATGCAAAGTGCGGTTCAAGCGTTCAGCTGTGGGTCCCCCTGGGAGGTGGTAAGGTGGTTCTGGCTTTCTCCTCCCCACAGAGAAAGCATCTCTTTGATCAGACGACTCTCAAAGTCTCTCCCTTGATCAGAATGGATTCTTTGTGGAGCCCCATAGCAATAAGTTTTCTACGAGTACTTTGGCTACAGTGGATGCTTTCTGGTCTTTGGTGGGGAAAGCTTGGGCATATCTCGTGAAATGGTCAGTGACCACCAGCACATTACTGATATTTCTTTGATCTGACTCCAAACTCAGAAAATCAATACAGACCAGCTCCATGGGTGCACTGGTGGTTATGTTAACAAGGGGGGCAGCCCTCTGGGGCAAAAGCTTCTGTAAGCAGCGACTATAAGTTCGTATGTGTTGCTCCACATCAGCCCCATCTTAGGCCAATAGAATCTGGATCTCACCAAGTCAAGTGTTCTGTCTATACCAAGGTGCCCCATGTGGTTGTGCAAGGACCTCAATACTGAGTCTCGAAGGCAGTGGGCAGCACTAGTTGTTGTTTTCTACTTGTCCCCCTCTGTCTACTGTTTCTCTGTATAACAGTTTATTGATCAGTTTCAACTTAGGACCTTCTTTGTATAACAGTGCAGTTCTCAAATCAGTGGAGCGTGATTTGGACACATCTTTTCCTGCGGAGGGCTTTCTAAAGCTGCTTTGATCATGGGATCGCTGGATTGAGCCCACTAATACTGTCATTGTCCAGCTGGAGGCAGTGCACCAATGTCTATTGCAGAAAAGTGGTACAAGCAGCAGGTATGCAATTCCTCAGAGGCTCCCAAGCAATCCACCATGCAGTCCACTCGTCTGTGGACATTTGTTCCTCCCTGTCAAACTTCTCGGCAGAGTGCCCGAATGTCAGGTTTCGCCAATCGGACCCAATCATTCTGGGGAACAGGCCTCCGGGAGAGAGCATCAGCATCTATGTGGTTCAGACCTGCTCGGTATTGAGCATAGTCATATGTAGATAATGCAGAAAGCCACCTATGGCCAGTGGCATCCAACTAGCTGAGGTCTGCACATAGGTCAAAGGATTATTGTCAGTTTTACTAGTATTTTAGCCCATACAAGTACTCATGGAATTGGTCAACAATAGCCCACTTCAAAGCTAGGAACTCTAACTTATGTACAGGATAGTTCTTTTCGGATGGGGTCAGGCTTCTACTGGCAAAGGCCACTGGTCTCAGGCCATTCTCGTGCTCTTGGTACAACACAGCCCCAACCCTTGCAAGCTAGCATCAGTGTGCAGGACGGGTTTTCTTGGATCGGCATAGGCCAGCACTGGAGCATGGGTAAGTTGATATATGATCTCATGAAAAGCAGTCTCACAATCAGGAGTCCAGCGGCCCCAAATACTCACTTGGATGAAAATACACTCTTTCAGTCTTGAGGGACGCTGACTTTGGTATTTTTTGTGGGTTGGGGATACCCTTGAGTAAGGTTAAGTAAGGGCGGATCACTCTTGAATAGTCCTTGATGAAGCGCCGATAATAACCACAGAATCCCAGGAATCTTTGCAGTTCTTAGATTTTTGGCTGTGGCCAGGTGGTCAAGGCCTCAACTTTACTTGGGTCGGTCTCTATTCCTCGGTGGATACTATGTGTCCCAAATACTTTACTGATGTTTGAAAGAATTGACACTTATCAATGGACAGTTTAAGGCCAAAGTCCTCCAGTCGGTCCAATACCTTAAATAATCTGCTTTCATGTTCCTCCAGTGAGCTGCCAAACACAATAACGTCATCTAGGTATACCAGGCACTCTAGTAAGTTCATGTCCCCACTGCACGCTCCATCAATCGTTGAAAAGTGGCTGGGGCACCTGAAACTCTTGAGGCATCCTCATGAATTCATAGAAGCCAAGCGGACAGATAAAGGCAGTCTTCTCACGGTCCTCTGGGCCATCGGGATCTGGTAGTACCCATCATGGAGATCCAGCACAGAGAACCACTTGCTCCCGCTTAGGCAGTCCAAGGCATCCTGAATGCGGGCATTGTGTACTGATCAGGATAGTCCACGGTTTAAGGTGCGATAATCCACACACATCCTTACTGTTCCATTCTTTTTCCTCACTACCACAATGGGGAAGCATAAGGGCTTCTGGATTCTTGTATTACACACAGCTAACATCTCTTGCAGATGCCGTCTCACATCATCTATGTCAGCAGGTGCCGGGCGTCGAGACCTCTCACGAAATGGTCTTTTCGTCGTACGGCGGATATTGTGCTCAGCTCCTTGCACGATCCTACATCCCATTCCTTTAAAGAAACACCTGGTCTCTCTGGGCAAGCTTCTCACTGATCCTCACTTTCCATTCAGCTGGCAGCGGGGTCGCCAAATCAAACAAGTCAGGCGTTACTGTCATTCTTCCTTGAACTCTTGCTGCTGGGTAGCACTGCAGTGTCTGCACAATGCACATTAGCCAGGATGCAACCTGTTTGCTCGAATGTCTCTTTCAGACACATTATGAACTTGGACCATTACCCTTCTGGCATAAGCATGGGCTCTAGCGGGCAAATACTAGGCTTGACCAGCAGTCCCTCTGGCAATTTTCCATCGCCTGGTGCATCCAACATTAATATTTTATTCTTAACATCCTTTCTGATACGGACCTCTCCTGTAAGGTACACTGGGCATTTGGCGCCAGGATCAGAGACTCAGGATCCTTCTTCCATACAATTCGCACCGGTTCCTCTGGTTCTGTTTTTCAGCATCTCTCTGTGCCTCATAGGCCTTCTTAATTAAAGCCGAACTCTTAAAGCTCTACTAGTCTTTGACCCCTGTTTTCATAACACAACTGTGCCAGCCTTGAACATATGAGCATTTGTTCCAATCAACAAAGGGACACCATCATACAGTCCAGTGGGGGACACACCAGGCTAGGGTCTCACTTCATTCGCCACCCAGCTAATGGAGGTGGGGAAAGACAGTCAAATTGATATACCCGGAATAGGGTAGTCTTTCCTTACTAACCCCCATACATGCAGTCCTTCTAATGGTTGTAAGGGTACGTCTGACAAATGCTTCTGATACCAATCCTGGAACATAATTGTCACTTGGGAGCCACTGTCTAATACAGCTCTTGTAGACACTCCATTCACCTTTACAGTGGTCTCCATGGAGGGACCTCACTATTCTGGACCAGTCTGAGAGGCGGTAGGGGGCCTGGGCAACTGACCTTGCCACAAAAGGACGTGAATTAGCATTTTGGTGCCCTCACTGGGATCATGTCGTTCACCTCTTAACCACTGATTTCTTCTCAAGCTCTCCTTGTAGCCTATATGCAACTTTGTCAGTGTCTTTTGGGACTGGCATTCCCTTTCATGTGCCCATCTTTCCCACAATTATAGCAAAACATACTCTGGAGTTTGAGCTGGCCGAGGGCCTACACTGGGAGCCAGGCGTGAGTGTACAATAACTGGAAACCTGGGTGCCATCTCTGTCTGCGGCGTGATAAGCATTTGGAGACATCTCGTCAGTTTCTCCACTTCCATGGTCAAGGAATTGAGTTTGGAGCTGTTATCCTTGGGAGATACATGGGTGGGTACCCCCACCCCATAGCAGATGCAGTCGGATATAGGTCGGGGCCGTATTGCATGGCGTGGCCTTCATAAAGGAGACTGTTTTTGAATTCTCGGATCTCTCTCAACAGTTCCCCATTGTGGCATATCTTTTCCTTATCAGAGCACTCATTGACTGCCAACCTCTGCCCTGAACTTCACTTGATGGGTGCACCTCAGTCACCGGGTCAGCCACAACTGTTGTGCAGGTACCTCCGAGGTCGCCTTTTCTCAACTCCTCTAATTTCTCTCATTAACTCATCATAGGAGGGTGGGGATTCCAGTCGATTTGCCAGGCGTAACTGAAGCAACAGCAGTTCTGAGAAGGGGCAGACTTAAGGATTCTGTCCAGTCTGGTTCGTCCAGTTCAATCGCTGGCAAACTACCCTTTCTGAGGCATTCTTGCACAATTTTTTCCAGCCGAGAGACATACACACAGACAACAACTCCCTTGGTACTGTTGTGCATTTCTTACTCTCCACCATAGGTCCTCATCAGAATCTGGGCTCCCATACACATTCTCCAAGGCCTCAAGATAGGCCTGTGCAGTCGCTTCAGGGTTACTGGGCCTGCTTAGCACGGATGGTAGCCAGGGCAGGACCTGGAGGCTCTCACTAACCCTCTTTAGCACGCCGCCTTCCGAGCATTGCCATTCTAGCACTTGGGGCAACATAATCTATCCAGGTCTCCCAGTCATCCTCCCTTGGGGGGTGGGGGAGGTGCTGAGAAGATCCTCAACCTTCGGTGAGAGTCGTGACTATGGCATGTGCAGAAATAGGAGTCTGCATTGGTTCAGCCACCATTACGGGCACTGGAGCAGGAGAGGGTGTTGGGGGAGGAACACCCCCAGGTGGCAAGAATAGTTTCTTCAAGTCCTCCACAGTTTTCCCCTCCCAGCAACCATTCAGCAAATTTCTCCTCAAAAGTTTCAGATAGTGGTGGGGGGGCTGATTCCCCGGTCTTATTGTCCTTAGTTATCACTCCAAGCAGTGAGGGCTCCTCTGGGGTAATGGTCTGTGGCACTTTGGAGCTATCTATGGATCCTTAAACTCTACTAGGGGCCAGGAAAGTGTGGGTGAGCAGATTAGCATGCCGACCCACCACCACAGGGTTTTGTAAACCTTCCACCTTGGAAAGTACTCCTGCACAGTGTCCGTATTGGATACCTAGGGGGATGTCCAGGATAAGATGCATTTTGGGGGTCGATCTCCTCCCCAGTACACCACTCCACCAGCCGTGCACAGCCACTTCTGTCGGGGTACCCATTTTTTCTTAACAGTGGTTCAGAATATGGCCACTAGAGGACACACAACTCAGCGGGGTGAGCCTCCAAGATGTAACCCTAGATGGCGCTATCCCAGGGGCTACTACCCCTGCCTGATTTGCCACTAACAGGTTGAGGGGCCTGGATCCAATGGCGGGTGCCTCCACCCAGAGGTCAGGGTTTGCAATAGTTAAACTTAACTTGGTCACAGCCCTCTGGGACACTGCAACCTCCTTTCTTCCCACTAGTGGCCCACACAATATCAAAATTACCTTCACAGTATACACTTACCCCAGGTCTGGTTCCGGCACTGGGACCTCCTGTGAAATGAGATACAGTGCAACAATCACAGTACTTTAACATAGACAAATACCTCAGGCAGTATAACTTTGCTGAAACAAGCAGCTCTGATTTATTTAGGGGATATAACAAGGACAGGGGAAATCAGGTTAATTAGCTTATCACTCTAATAATCTACCTATGGCTCTGTGCACAGGCCTATCCCTACCAGTTACTGTCCCTGGGTACCCAGGCCCTAGTGGCTAGTCCAAACCGTGGCAGGGTAGGGCCTTTCACACAGAGAAAGGAAAATTAAACAGTCAGCAGTACAGTAATTCCATTTGGATTTAATGTGGCAATTCAACAGGGAGCGACCCTAATTAGTACTCACGACCTCCAAAGAAGATATGGTCCTTCAATGTCAGCAGGGCTACTTTTGATCTCCAGAGACTCCTCACACATTTATATGGTAAAAAAAGAAAGCACTATACCAGGCAGGCTGCATCTGTATCCCAATGCAATTACTGCACAATAACCAGGAGAACACACAGCAGATTCAGTTCCTGACAGACCGAGTGTAATTCAACAATTTCTTCAGTCTTCTACAGGGTGAGCCTGGTTTCTACTCTTCAGAGATCCTTTGATTCTTTTCACAGGACTGATTCAGTCCTAACAAGCAGTTACACAAGTTGTAGACCGAACTGGGCCTTGCACACATTTTGACTGAAACTGTGCACTGAAGGAGCACAGGGTTTCTTTCCTTCACTTTCAGATCTCAACTGAAACTCCCAACAGACAAAACCGGCACTTCCTTTGAGTTCCTCCCAGTTCTTGACTGGATTGGCTGTCACTCACAATAGACTGCTGCTGTTGGTCCAAAAGGCATCGAAGTCTAAACTACATCTCCCAGAGTCACTGCCCATACAATCCTCTTGTGGCTGGCTCAGATTATGAGTCCCAAGTTCTGATTCGTCCAAGGCATCATTTTAGAGCTAGTTTACCCCACACTGATTGGTCCAGTTCAGCAGTTCAAAACCAGAATGGGGAACTAGGCAGACAGTTCTGACTGCAAAGAAAGAGTTAGACAAACTGTAATTTTATTATTACTGTAAATGATTTCTGGCAATCAGTTACATCTTTCAGACAGGTTCCCTTTGCACTCTAGTGACTGCAAAAATGGGGTGAATTGAGCAGCTTGAGTGGTACTCAATCAAAGAAACACACAGTCCCCATACAAACTAATTATGTCTGCAAGCAGACAGCTCTTAAGAGACAGTACCAGAGGTTCTAAAACACTCACTGATAAATGGCTTAACGCCAAACACCATTCAGGCTTGGAGCATTCAAGCAAGCTCCTGGAAGTCTTTTGGGAACCCCCATTTGCAGGGGGGTTACACTAGTATTGGAGCCCACTTGAGAGGGAGCAATCTTAGACCTGGTTCTCTCAAATGGAGATGAAGAGAGGATCACAGATGTAGAAGTGGGTAGCCATCTGGGAACTAGCGACCATCGAACAGTATGGTTCACAATAAACACAGCAATAGAGTCAAGCCATACAAAGGCAAAAGCACTGGACTTTAGGAGGGCTGACTTTGCTAAATGGTGAGTGCCTAAGGAATGCACTAGCAAATGGGCAGGAAGGAGGGGTGGAAGAACAATGGGGAATAATAAAAACTGCCATCACAGAGGCAACAAGAGGTGTGAAGCAAATAAACAAAACAAAACGATGTAAGAAACCACTATGGTTCTCAAAGGAAGTGGCAGTGAAGGTTCAAGAGAAAAAGAAAGCATTCAGGAAGTACAAGGAATCACAGAAGGAGCAGGACAGAGAACTGTATCAGTTAAAGCAAAAGGAAGCTGGGAAGGCAGCAGTGGCGGAGGAAGAGAAAAATGGGCCCCAGTGCAGGTTGTAATTTTGGACCCCAACCCCCAGTCCGGCACCTCAACCCCCTCCCCGATTTTTTTTTTTTTTACCTGTTTATGGTTACGCACCCTTCACCCACCTCCTTCACATATCAAAGTTACATCGACCACAACACCAAGCAGGCAAGCTGGATCGACCCCAGGACAGGTAGGGGAGGAGCGACAATCCTCGCTTTTGAAAATAAAAACGGGCAGACGGGAAAGGGACGGGTAACTTTATTCCAACTATACGACAGGGCCAAATGAGGATTTTCAACTGCTGTATGTGTGTGAGTGCATATGGAGGACACTTAGTGGAGAGAGTTCAGGCAGGGATGAAGGATTCAGCAAAACTGGGGACATAAATCCTCAACTTGGCAGCAAGCTAAAACCTCAACCAGTAAGGCTTGCACCCACTGACCTTCTGCAGAGAGGTCTGAAATGAAGGGCGGGGGAGAAAAGAGTTAAACTGGCATGAAGAAGCGGTAATGTGGGGACTGAGAAGAATCCCGCTGCTGTATTCTGTCTTTGCACAAAGTGCTCGTAGGAGCTGCATTTTACCAGTTCTGAATAAGCAGTATGCGCAGCATAGTTGAAGGGGAAAATTAGATTTGCTGACTGGTAAATGGTTTCTTTTACTTTGAGTGGATGCGAGTCAAAGGTTGTACCTCAAAGCACGCCAGGATTACACTTTTGACATATTTAGTATGGCCAAGCTTCGAGATCTAGGGAACATGATTGTATTGCAACAGAATATAACATAAACATGAATCGATCCCATCACCCCCAGCCATGCAGCGGAACTGCAGAACATAAATAAATAAAAAAAAAAAATCATGTAGGGTGAGGGTCCTCCCAATCCCAACTCAACTAATGCTGTAGCTAGCCTGCGAAAGACAAGTCACAAGTTGTAAGTGCTCAGCTGCTGGGGGGAGTCGAGAGGGACCAGGTCATCTCACAGCCAGGTGGCCAGAACATAGAAGTAGTGACTCACACACTCACTCAGTCTCTGGAGAAAGACTGGATTAATCTAAGACACATTAAAACACAACACAACAGCCACTAAGGGCATTATTGGGCAAGGCAGCAGGGCAGAAAAGGAAAAAGAACAACCAACAAGTAATACGGGCGGGCAATTTAAACTTTGCGGCTGCTGCTGCAATGCTTGCAAGCAATGTGAAATTAGCTAGCGGTTAGCTATCCGACCTGATCCTTCTCTCGCCTCTGGCTCCAGCCAGCTCCCAGTCCCAGACTCCAGTCCAGCTTGCCCTCCACACACCAACAGCATCAATTCACAATCGCTGCCTTGGTCAGTCAGTCCACCTTTTTTTTTTTACATACTTTAACTCTCTTTAGCTTTACTTGCTATTGTTTGTTACCGGGGAGGGAACGGCGGCGGGGGGGGCGCTGCTGCTGCCTGTGTGCACAGTGCATGACGGCAACACGTCACATCCCTAGGCTCCCGTTAACTCTCACAACTCTGTGGTCAGTGCTGCCATCTGCAGTCAGGGGGTGGTGGCAGCAAGCACGGCAGGTTGCAGTCAGTCATACTAGTGTCAAAAAAGACAACGCGAACGCAAATACGCGATCCACGATTGCTGAACAAATTAAATAAATGAAATCCTTGATTTTTACTATGGGCCCCTATGTGTGTTGGGCCCCTGTGCCACTGCACTGGCTGCACTGGCTATTCCTCTGCCCCTGGAAGGCAGTCAGAACAGCACAGGCCCAAACCGAGGAAAAGATAGCCAACTCAGTTAAGAAGGGGGATAAAACCTTTATAGGTACATCAGGGAGCGGAGGAAGACCAAGGAGGGATAGTGAGGCTTAATAAAGGGAGGGAGGGTGGGCAGAGGGTGACTGTGAAAAGGCAGAGATACTAAACAAATATTTTTGCTCAGTATTTACAAAGGAAGAGGGGGAGGTACCTAAAACAAACAGTAGAAACACTCTGGATACAGAAGTTGATACCAGCCCATTTACAGAAGAAAGGGTTCTGAAAGAACTCTTAAAACTGAAGGTGGACAAAGCAATGGGGCCTGATGGGATTCATCCCAGAATTCTAAAAGAACTAAGGGTAGAACTAGTGACACCACTGACTACCCTTTTAACAAATCATGGGAATATGGGGTGGTACCCGAGGACTGGAGGAGGGCAGATGTGACTCCCCTTCACAAAAGTGGGAGCAAGGCAGAAGCAGGAAACTACAGACCTGTTAGTTTAACCTCAGTGGTAGGGAAAATGATGGAATCACTTCCAAAGGAAAGAATTGTCGAGTATCTAGAGGCCAGAGGGGCACAGGACCCAAGGCAGCATGGATTCACAGCGGGAAGGTCATGCCAGACAAATCTGATAGATTTCTTTGACTGGGTGACCAAAGTAGTAGATCAGGGAGGGGCTGTGGACTTGGCCTACCTAGACTTTAGCAAGGCATTTGACTCAGTCTCACACAAAAGATTAATATACAAGTTAGCCAGCCTGGGAGTGGGTCCCAAGATGACAGCCTGGGTAAAGAATTGGCTGGAGAATAGGACACAGAGAGTAATAGTAAATGGAGTCCACTCTGAAGAAAGGGGGGTACTAGTGGGGTACCGCAGGGTTCAGTATTAGGACCGGTCCTCTTCAATGTCTTTATAAGTGACATTGCAGAGGGACTGGAAGGAAAAGTATGTCTCTTTGCAGATGACACAAAGATCTGCAACAGAGTTGATGCACAAGGTGGGGTGGAAAGGATGAGAAGGGACTTGGCAGGGTTAGAGGAATGGTCAAATGTATGGCAGCTTAGATTCAGTGCTAAGAAGTGCAAGGTAATGCACCTGGGAAACAAAACCCAGGGTAGAGTACACAATGGGGGTGAAATACTAACAACAACAAAATGGAAAGGGACCTGGAGGTAGTCATATCAGATGACCTAAAGGTGGGCAAGCAATGTGAGAGGGCAGCAAGGAGGGCTGGGGGGATACTGGGATGCACAGGGAGAGGCATCACCAGTAGAAAACAGGAAGTTATTATCCCTCTGTACAGGCAGCTGGTGAGACCCCATCTGCAGTACTGCGTGCAGTTCTGGAGACCCAATCTCCGAAAGACATAAACAGGATGGAAGCTGTCCAGAGGAGGGCAACTAAAATGGTGCAGGGTCTGCACCGAAGACATATGAAGAGAGACTTAAGGAGCTTAATATGTATAGCCTCAAGGAAAGGAGGGAGAGGGGGGACATGATAGAAACTTTCAAGTACCTCAAGGGAATCAACAAAGTCCAAGAGGGTAGCATCTTTCAAAAAAAGAGGTGTGCAAGAACAAGGGGGCACAATTTGAAGTTGGGGGGGCAGCTCAGAGGTAATTTAGGGAAGTATTTTTTCACAGAGAGGGTTGTGGATGCATGGAACGGCCTTCCGGAGGAGGTTGTAGAGTCAAAAACAGTGGTGGAATTCAAGCATGCATGGGACAGTCATAAGGCAATTCTAGTGGGTGGGGGTAGGAAGAAGTAGACTGCTGGTTAACTAGGATCTGCAGTTTATCCATTAGGTGGGGAAATGGGCAGACTGAGTGGGCCAAGCGGTCCTTATCTGCCGTCAAAGTCTATGTTTCTATATTTGTTAATCTGGGTGACCTGTTAAGTCAGTGCTACATTTTAGTTATGAGTCCCCTGGGAGGCCTGTGGACTTGCCTCTCAATGTGGTTCACAAGGGTGTTTATATTTCTCATAGCTCACTACCCAAACTGAGCTTAACGCCAATACCAGGCAGATTGTTCTTCCTTCTCAGTATGGTACTCTGCCCCATCCAGCCCCAAGTTAGCTGATGGGGAAAGGGCCCCTTCTGCATTGTTTACTGTACAAGAAGTTAGAATCAGTACAGAGTGTATGAAACATGCATAAATATTGTCAATGAAGATATAGTACATTGAAATGTATAGTAATGTGATAAGTTTACGTTAACTGATGCATCAGGTATTGTTTGCTAATGTCATATATGTCTCATTTATATGGCATTCTCAATAGTGTGGTGGTACAGACTTAACGTGGACGTCAAGTTTTCTCCAGGCAGGGAAGGGTGTAACCTCCCTACAAATGGGGGTTCCCGAAAATCTTCCTTGGGTCTGCCTAAATGCCCACTGCCAGGCTGGTATCCTGTGTCTTAGTGTTTTAAAAGTGTTCGTGTGAGAGTGCCTTAATGTCTCCGTACTCTGTCTCTTTAAAGAGATGCCAATAACGTAGTGCTTATTTAATCTGGGAGGGGGCTGAGTGTTTCTATGTCGAGTCCCGCCTGGCTGCCAGATAATCACTCCATTTTGCCATCGCTATTTGTGCAGAGGAGCTCTGTTAGAAGCTATACTTATTTGCTGATTGTCTATCAAAGAAGTAATGATATTGTAGTTGTCTAACCTGCCTTCTTTGCAGCATGGACAGTTCGGTTTATCACCACCATCTTAGTCCAGGACTGCCAGAATGGGCCAATCAGTACCTTTAGGGACTCTAAAATGGAGCCTGTCCCCAGGGGTCTTGTGGGAGTAAAACTCTGTAGGAATTGTAGTTCGGGGCTTTGGCACCCAAATGGACCTGGAGGGGGAGCCCTTTAACTGACTGACTGACAGGTCAGCCAACCGAACCTTTTATATCCTGGGGAAAGTCCCAGGCTCCTTGCAGCTATAGTCTGTCTGAGTCGGGAAGTGGAAGAGTGTGCAGCTCGAGATAGTCGAGCAGCAGTTTCCGCGTAGTTCACACGGGAGAGCTGTGGAAGTATTGAGTGTGGTCTGCCTGCCTGCTGTCCCTAAGAGGGAACTTGTGGATATTTCAGACTGAATCCGAATAGAGAGAGAGAGAGAGAGAGAGAGAGAGAGAGTGAGAGGTTAAAGCCACTGAACTGTGACCAGGCTTAAACCCTGAAGAAGACCAAGGATTTTGCTGAATGCGATCGGCCTGTCAGGACCTCAGATATTGCTGGAATCCTGGTTGGGAGCAGAGACTCTATAATTGCGACCGGACTGCCATCCTCCTGGTACAGTGGTATTCCTTACTGTAAATGTGCTGTGTGCTGCTAGTGGGTCACGAGTTGGTTCCCCACTGCGTGTTGAACTGTGTTCTGCTTACTGAGGCTGCATCCAGCACCACTGGACTGAAATTGCATTCATCTCACTTGGCCTGGGCC
The DNA here is from genome assembly GCA_016271365.2 of Neoceratodus forsteri. Lineage (NCBI taxonomy): Eukaryota > Metazoa > Chordata > Ceratodontiformes > Ceratodontidae > Neoceratodus > Neoceratodus forsteri. Next base: position 909,532,370 of record CM028136.1, read on the forward strand.
TTGTCACACTGGCCCAGCCAGAATACCCACTGCACAGGGAAAGCCATCGACAAGAGACCTGCTCAGATCAGCCCCTGCTCAATGCCTTGAACAGGAACAACGCCTCGGTGGTTCATGTGGGCCCTGCTTCTCCTGGCACTCCAGCCCTTGAAGTCTTGATTTCATCCTGCTTGTGTCCTGTATTGGGTCTCATGAGTAAACATCAGGGTAGCTCCCTGCAACAACACCTAAATCTAAAGTGTTGTCATCTGATTGCCTTGTTGTCTTTTCTTTCACGAACTGAGGCCTCTGGCTCCAGATTACAAATAGTCTGTGTTGTGCATGTTGCTTTCTTCCATCACAGGGCCCCAACCAGCTATGACGCCGGCCTAACCTGGGTAACGTTCCTGGCTAGCCCACCTATTTCCTACCTGGGTACCCAGAGTGTGTGACTGTGTTGAGGGACTAAAAGTGCATGCATAATTGCCTGACTAGATCAGCTAATGAATCAATCAACTTGATTATGCCCCTCCCTTGTTCAATTCTCCTGAATAAATCAGATCTAACTCTTTTTGTATTTAATCTGTCTGGGGTTCCAGTTTGTATCAAAAGCACTGTACTGCTGTTATTTGCTGTGCCTAACCTTGTTTTACAGGGGGTCTCCAGGGTCGAACTGGTGGAACCAGCCCTGGGGGTAAGTGCAGACAGTGCGGGGAATTGTATGCTGAATAGGGGCTACTGTGAAAGTGTTTGTTGCATATTGTCTAGGCCACTAGAGGGGAAGGAGGAGGGTTACAGTGTCCCAGAGGGCTGTACCCAGGTTAGCCTTGTTACTAACAACCCTGTCCTCCAGGTGGAGGCACCCATTTCAGTACCCAGGCCCCCTTAACCTGCAACTAGCCACACAGGCAGGAGTAGTAGACCTTGGGATAGTGCCATCTAGGGGTTACATTTATAAGTTTTACAACGAGATGTGAAGGAGAGGGTCTCCGAGCGTCTAGTCCTGACAGGCGGAGAGTGAAATCTGAGGGTTAGAATGTAGGCAGTTGATAGGTGGCAGCACTTGGAAAGTGGCACATGCCAATGGTGTTCCATCATTAGCACAACATTCCATCTCTGGCTTAAAGGCATACTGCATAAGACTTAGGAATATTGGAGTATTCCTGGGGTGAGAACCACTGGGTGACAGCGACCATTCAATGGCCTTGTTCAATATGAAAAGGAAAAAGATAAGAAATATGGGACTATCAAAAAAGAAAATGCTACAACAGGGCCAGCTATGACACCATGACAAATGACTTACAAAACTGGCACTGGAGTAAGGAGATGGAAGGGAAAGATGTAGACAGTATCTGAACAGTCATTATAAACAAAATAAAATCACTAGAAGAGAGGTTTGAACCAGTAGTAGCAAAATACAACATCAGTCAATCAGTTTTTATTTTACTGAGAATAACACCATTGAGCAAGCTCATTTACAAGGTGATATTGGATGGACACAACAGAGAACTGACATTTCAATACATACATTGTTTGTGGGCAATAACATTAAACATTTTGAACAGAGAAGGTCTAGGTTACACAACAAAAGAAACAGTGCAGTTGAGGTATGTGCATTAAACATTCTGTAAGACATAACTGTTTGATGGAAAGCAGAAAAGAAAGGAATAGAAATACATAACACACTACAGCAAGAATAGATACGGAGCTTCTAGTGCTATAAGGCAATGCAGCACAGAGCAGGAAACCTCAAAGGAGAGCTGAGTACAGATTGTGAGTAACAATTACAATTCTCCTGCAAAAAAGCAGTTCGATAAGGATTTAAAAGTCTGTAGGCAGATAATTTTAATAAGTTTCAATGATCTTCCGGATGTAATCAGTGATCACTCCCCAGTCTACTGCATTTGGCGCTCTACTAGTAGACCATCTCTGCCTCCAAAACTAATTACGTTCCGCAATCTAGCCAACTTCAATCCAATACAGTTTACATACGACCTCTCAATGATTGACTGGACCTCCATATACACCTCAGCTAACGCCCAGTCTGCCCTTGACAGCTTCCTGCCAAATCTGTCAGCTCCAAGACACCCATGCCCCTCAGTATCACCAGACGCTGTGGAACCCAGACTAAGTGGCTAACTAAAGACCTACTAACCCAGATAAGGGCCAAGGACAAAGCCTGGCAGTGTTTTAATCCACAGGGACTCAAACTGACTATTGCCACTACCGCTCCCTGAGAAACGCTTGCAAAAGAAACATCCGCTTATCCAAAGCTCTTTCTGCAGGGACCGTCTAACAAGCCTCCGGTGACTCTAAGAAATTCTGGTCCACCATAAAAACCCTCCTGGTTTCTAATCACAGGGCCCACACAAGTGACATGCAGTTAAGCGGCATACATTGCAACAACCCATTAACTATAGCCAATGCCTTCAATCGCCATTCTCTGATCTAACAAACTACCTGATCTCCTTCCTTCCGGTCACACTGCTCCGCCCTGTGCGATACCAAGCCTCCACTCCTACACCCCCCTTTCAGGTTTTGGATCATTACAAAAGGAGAAGTACAAAAACTGCTACTCTCCATTCCTGATAATACCAGCCCGGGGTCAGATGGTCTTGAGCCTAGGCCCCTGAAAGCTGCTGCCCCTTCATAGCCTCCCTCTAACCAAAATCTTCAGCCTGTCCCTATGCTGTGGTACAGTTCCAAATATCTGAAAGTTGCTAAAGTCATCCCAATTCCTAAAAAAGGAGACCCCTAAGGAAATCAAGAACTACCGTCCTATTGCCATACTCTCTGTACTAAGCAAAATCCTTGAAAAGCTAGTTGCCACCCAGTCAATAGAATATCTCCAGAAATATAACCTCCTTTCTAGTTCTCAGCATGGCTTCCGTAAAGGTCACAGCACCACCACCGCCCTACTCAAACTAACAAGTGACATCTATACCTCCATGGACTTGGGCCTCTTGACAGGTGCGGTTTTCATCGACCTAACTAAAGCTTTCGACCTGGTCAACCACACACTTCTTCTTGCAAAGCTTCACTCCTTTGGTTTCTCCTCAGATACCATTACCTGGTTTGAAAGCTACCTGTCTGACAGAAAACAGGCTGTGGTTTTCAACTCAGCCATATCGGATCTTGCGCCGATCCATGTTGGAGTACCCCAGGGTTCCATACTTGGCCCTCTGCTTTTTACTATATTCATTGATGACAACCCATTAACTGCACCGAACTGCTCATCTCTGGTCTACGCTGATGACTTAGTTATCTACCACAGTGCTAAAACTGCTGCTGCCCTAAACCACTCTATTGCCATGGACTTCGCGAGTATTCAGTCCTTGCTCACTGACAACAAACTTGTCCTCAACTCCAGCAAGTCCTACTCAATGCTCTTTGGCTCGCCTGCTAGACTCAAATCGAATCACAATCCCCTTACTATCTCGTGTGCGGATGGCTCCCCTCTGACTACTGCCAAATCCTTTAAATATCTTGGTGTTACTCTTGATGAATCTCTTGACCTGGACCTCCACATTTCCACTATCTGTAAGTCCGTAAATGCTAAGATAGGAAGTGCTTATCGCACCAGCTACGCCCTCACCCCCTTAGCCAGACTAGCTGTGGCACAAGGCTTCCTTCTCCCGGCCCTAGCATATGGCTCTGCAATCTACCTATCTGCATCAAAGTCCTCCCTCCATAAATGGGACACCACCTACAATAGCATCTGCCGCTATGCCTCTGCATCACCACGCTACAAGCACCATTGCCAGCTCTACATGGACCTAAAATGGCTTTGCCCCTCCGCCATCGTCTCCAGTCCTTTGGCTCATTAATTGACTGTGTTGCCAGAACAGGCCTCCCCCTATCCCTTGCCTCTGTTCTGGAATCACAACCTCTCACCTATGAGCTCCGATCGAATGACAAAGCCCTTCTGCACATCCCAAGATACAGATCAAACATGGGCGCACGCACTTTCTCTTGCACAGCTCCTAAATACTGGAACTCTGTACCCGCTTCTATCCATCAAGCGTCCACCCATGCTAGTTTCAAGAAACTTCACCGCGAACACCTGCATACTGTGAACCCCTGCACTTGCTTTAACCCACCTTGAACCTTCACTTCTCCCTGCTTTCTTTCATCTCTAGATAATCCACCTCCTTGATACCTCTTCCCCTCCTCTTAGTCCCTATCATGCCCACTCTCTCACCACCTCCCTCTTTCTCTCCTACCACTCCTCTCTCCCCCACAGACCTCAGTTTTGGCACTTATTGTACCGTCTTGCACTGCCTGTCTCCTTTTGATTTATTTCCTGTGTTACCTATTCCAGTCTGTAATAATCTGCATAGTACTGTAACTTTCATTATCATTTTGTCAATGCGATTGTCTCTCCATTCCAAGTATTGTTATTTCCTCTGATTTAGCTGCTCTCATGTGCTGCGCAATGCATGTATCTTGTATGTCTGTAAACTGTACTCTCCGGATGCGTGCCTGAAAATAGGCATTTGAGTTTGAAGACTTTACCCGGTTACCAAAAAGCAAAATAAATAAATAAATAAATCTTTGAGAGTATTCAGTAGTGCTTGGGAGCATATTGACCAATCGGATTTTTTTTTATTATTACTTATTTCGTTTTTGTTGACCGGGTAAGTGCACTAGACAAATCCTGTCTATTTTCAGGCTCGACCCGGGGGAGGGGGATACAGATGAATGCCAACTGATCTTGAACCAGATTGAGCTGTTGGTGGTATTTTTAGTGAATGAGGGAAATTTGGCCAGCACACAAGGGAAATTTTCTTACTTTGTCGGTAGGGGGAACCGCTGTCTTTGAGCATGGAGTCCTCCATTTCGGGTGCGGAGGAGCAGGGGATAGGACCTGCTTTGGATGTTCTGCCTGGTGCTGTAGACACCGAAATTGTTTCCAAAGTTTTACCTCAACCAGCTACTTTGGAACCTGGTATGTAGCCTGAAGATTTCATCTCGCTACAGTCTTCAGACCAGGAAAATGCATTGGATCTTTCTCTGGAAGAGAAACGGCAAATTTTGCAGGCTGCGTTGTCTGCTATTGAAGGCCAACTGAATGCAGAGAAATCGCTTTGTGAGGAAGAAAAAAAATGTAAACATTTGGGGGATGATTCCCCTGGTAAAGTAAATGGAGGCACTTTCGAAGTTTTTATTTCTTCCTCTATTCAGAAGGCTTCATTGGAAGGTATTTCAGGTCCTCCCCAGGTGGCTACATCATATTGTGGTGATGTGGGAGAAGCTTGGTCCCCAGAACAGGCCCTAGAGGGGGCGGGTTGGTCGCAAGATGCCGCTGGCGTGTGGACGGCTGCAGTCGCCTCGATATTGGAGGGTGCTGTGCAAGAAGCTGTTGAGGAATCGTTTGTAAGCTCTCCTATGGTTGGGGCTGATTTAGAGCATCAAGAGAAGGTGGAGCTTTCAGGTACTGTTTCTTTTCCCCCCTTTTGACTGTATCTCCTCAAGGCCCGCAAACTGCCTCTGTGGATGAAGCCCTGTCACCGGTTGTGGAGGCTTCTAATTTACAATCTGCCCCAGATCTCACCTTGGGTGAGAAGACCAATTACTCCTCGGCCTTTGCCAGTCTTTTTAGAAAGCCTGTGGAACTTGCTAAACAAAGGAATGCTGTTTGGTTTCGGTATCTAGGAGGTATGGAGATGCCTCCTGATCGTTTTTTTTGTGGGAAAGATTTTGTTGAAACAATCCTTGCATTTTACCCCAGCTGATGTCTGTGCACTCATTCATGCAGTGGGGGAATCCACTTTTGATGTTAGTTTTCAAACTCCAGATTTGTTGGAGAAGTTTTGGACTAGGTATATGAATCTAAAGATCAATCCCCTTTGGACCCCTACCAAATTATTCCTTTAATTAAACAATCCTTTCGGGTTATCACTGTTCTATTTCAAAATGAAAGGGTCAATATTCAAGATATCCTCTACTGGCTGGATAAAAGATGTGAGGTGCAAGGTAGCCCTGAGCTCATTTTGGATGGGGAAGATTTTTGGAATGGGGGTTGGAAAATAAAAGTTAAATTACAGTATGAAGGCACTGATTTAAAGCACTTGCCAAATTGTCTATACATTGGGCAGGATAAGGGTTTAATCTTTTATCCAGGACAACCCCGTAGGTGCTTTAAATGTGGGTCTGCTAGACACATTAGCCCCAACTGTGAGAAGCTTAAGTGCATTCTCTGTGGAGAATTGGGCCACACAAGTTTCCATTGTAAAAACCCTTTGAAGTGTACCTTGTGTGAGGAGGAGGGGCATTCCTTTCCAACTTGCCCCTGGACATCTCATAATACTGCCAAAACAGACTTCACTATCCAGGATTTTTATATCCAGAAATCTAAATCGGCCTCTGGCTTTCAGGGTTTTTCTCCATCTCCCCAAAATACCTCAGATTTGGTGGTTCCAACTGTGGTCAATTCAGTTACTACTGCTGTGATGGACTCTTCGGTTGGGGGTGGGGATGTTACTCCGGTCCCTGGGGATATCCCTCAGTCTTCTGACTCTATGGCCCCCTTAGACCCCTCCTCCTGTGGGTGATGGATTCCAGGAAGTAAAAAAAAAGAAGGGGGTGAAGGGAAGAAAGAGTAAGGCTAACCCTGGAATTTCTGTGGAAGCGGTTGTTCATGACAATCCTTTTAATCTTCTCCGGGAGGGTATGTCTGAGGATGATTTGGACTCTGACACTGCATCTTGGGCCTCTTCACAGGTTGAAGCCCCTTTGGATAATGAAAATCCAGAAGGTACTGTTGCCAGCCGAACTAGGAGGAGGCAAATGGGTGTCAGGGCCTCCTGTAGGAAAGTACCTTGAATCCTTTTTTGGTCTCTGTTCTGGGTCTGAGCCATTATGATTTGGCTATAGTCTCTCTCAACATGAATAGTGTGTTGTCGGAGTGGAAGAGACTAGCGACTTTTTCTTTATTTTCAGATTTATGTTTTGATTTGGGTTTTTCAGGATACCAGATTACAGTCCCAAAATGACATTAAGATAGGGAGGGATGCTTGGGTTTGGGGAGTTAGTTTTTGGTCAGGGGGGACTGATCTTTGTAGTGGGGTGGGGACTTGTGTTTCCACTCATAATGTTAAAGTACTTAATTTTGTGGACATTTCCCCAGGTAGGGCCCTTTTGTTGGATGTGCAACTCCAGGAGATGGATTTTCGTATAATAAATGTATATGCCACTCAGACTAAATCTGCTAGGATAGAGTTGTTTAAACTTATTTTGCCATATCTTTTTATGTCTAGATATTTGCTTTTTGGTGGTGACTTTAATACGAGTAGATTGTTTTCAGATAAGGGTCCTAGGGTCCAAGCGTTATTGTGATTCACAGTACCTTAACCATGTTTTAAAATTGACGGGGCTTGTTGATGCCTTTGCCTTTCCTGATATTTCCAAACCTCTCCGATACCTTTTCCAAGGGACTCCTATCTACTCGGATAGATTTTTGGTATTTATCCCCAAATTTAACTATTAGGCATAAAACTGTGACACCAGTTGCTACTTCAGACCACGGTCTTCTTGTAGTTTCTCTCTCTGATCTGACTGTTACTGCCAGGAGGAAGGGGTATTGGAGACTAAATTTAAGTTTGATGGAAAATGAAGAGATACGGGGGGTTCATGCCCTGATACAAGCCAGACAATCTATATCCTTCTTATATGATTCTTTAGAAGAATGGTGGTCAGATAGTAAGGCCTATTTTCAAAGGTATTTCAGCTGATGGGTAAATTAAATGGTACAAAAAAAGAGGATTATAAGGTTTTACAGGATCATCTAGCTTTATTGCAGTCTTTACAGGTTTCTACTGGGATTTCCTATGTTGAACAAATGGAATAAATTAAGTACAAATTGATAAGTCTACAATATGATAGGATGAAATCCTTAGAAGCTGAACAGAAAAGGGGATGCACTGGGAAACAAGGCAGTGTGAATCCTTTTAATTCCTGCTCTGTCCAGCATAAAAAAAAAGACGTACTCGCTTAGGTCTAAGGATGGGTCTGAGAAGTTTGGGAACTTGGATATTATGAAGGAAGTTGAACGTTTTGTACAGTATAAATTTTCTTCTGTATGTAACCCCCTTGTTACCCGGGGTTACTAGAATCCCAATAAGACCTAGTGGTAGGCAGGGAAGGCAGCTTGTGAAACTCCAGTTAAATGGATTTCACACTGTCTCACTCTGTTCTCAGTCTCAGCTGAGACTGAGGGATGACATCACCATAGAACTATCACAGCTGCATGAGCCACAATGGAATCTGCAGCAGGGAGTTGGAGTAGAATGTTGGGAGGTTTGAACAGTAGTCTGTAGTCAGTTGGAGTTTGGAGCTTGTTGTGAGAGGAGCACAGCAGCTCTGTTCTAGGCTCTTGGAGCCTCAGCCCTGGAATAGGGCTACAATTAGGGAAAGGTGTGTGTTTCCACCTAAAGAGAGACACAGTGAGCTATTTTTAAAGTGGTGGAGACCGCTGATTCGGGTCTCTGTGCCCCATCCCTCAGGGAATGGAGCAGGAAGGTTTTCCTGCATTTCCAGGGGCAACCCCCTGGCTACTGCTAGTGAAGAAGCTGCCTTATTTTGTCCATGAGTCTGGGAAACAAGAAGATTTTGTGATTCACCTGTGGGGCACCTGCAACCGGAGGGTGAGTTCTGCTCTTTCTAAAGGGCCCATTTTTCACCCTGAACTATGTTAAAGTGGGGATTGGACTGCTGAAGTAGTGGGAAGCCTAGAGTAATAGGCTTAGCCAAAAGTAAAAGTATGTTCAAGTCCAGCACATAGGGGAAGTCAAGACATGTAGAGGAGATGTGACATACATCTACCCAGTAATCTACATTACCAAGCTTTCAAAAGAGTTGTTTAGTTTCCAGAGAAATGTCCGGGTATGGATTGTGGGAGCTGGAGGTGGGAGACCCCCCATCTTTAGTAACCAGGTCCACCTCTACGGATTTGTTCTGTGGATTTCTACTTTGACTCATGCACTTGGCCAGTGATGAGGGAAGTACCCAGACGTGGAATGGAAGGAAAATTCCCTCTAGGAGTCAAAGGCTCTAAGGTGGTTTGGGGAGCCACCAATAGGAATACTGGTTCATTCCCATAATGAACCTACAGATCAAGTGGTTGGTGGGGGAGCCGGGCCATGGGGAAAACCCAAGTAGTGTACAAGTCAGGCTGTGTACCCAAAGCTGCGTGCAAGTCTGGGCTGTGTGCCTGGTGGGTTTACAGCTTGAGGGCTGGAAATGTGAAGAAGTGTGCTGTTGTCTCTAATCTGCATTACCAGGAATGTAGCCCCGTGGGGGTCCGTCTATGCTTTGTTTGTTCAGTTTGGATGTGAATAAAAGCCACACTGTAGAATCCCATTCCTGGTTTTGGACATTATAGTTATTGCTTCCTGTGTTTGGATTGCTTGGGTGCCCTGTGCAGTAGCAAACCTAGGCCCCCTGTGCCGAGTAACCTAGTCCTCCCCGAACCCAGTCCCCACCAGGTACTGCTGTCAGCTTCAACAGCATGCCACCTGTCATTTTGCAAAAAGGCAGGGGTCCGGGGGTTACAAAAATGGAGGCACCGCTGGGATTTAATTTAGGGAGGAAGGTGCTCAGGCAAGAGGGGCTAGCATTTTGGCTATCTGGCAGTTTGTAGCTCAAAAAGCTGAAACAATTTAATTAGTGTGCCGCTGTGTGCTGTGGATATTATGCTGCTGTTAAAATGCCAACTGTTTACAAAGGAGCAGTAAAGCTAAAAGAGTGTGCCTTTGTCCTGCATCAATTGTTTACAGCATTTTTGCCAGCTTGTAAAAGAACTGTGTAATAAAGAAAAGTGTGGAAGACTAGGGGTAGCAACAGGAAAATTGTGCCCTGGACGTTGGAAATGCTTTTTGAATGAACTGAGAGACTTGCAGTGTAAATGGCCATGCTAAATGTCTGAAAATGGGCTCCCGCTGTGGAGTCAGTTGGAAAAAAAAAAAGTGGTTTCTGCAGTTTAAATTTGCCTGCTCGACGATCGCCATGAAGGGAAGAGCACTCGCGAGGAAGAAGAGGCTCATTTGCATGGCGTCATGTGATTGGTGAGGCTGCAATCAGTCCCACCCCTCAGCCAGCTCTACAGTGACTGCCACAGCATTCGAGAGGGAGTGTGAGTTGAGTGCATGTATTGGCTTGTGGAGGAGCGTCGCAGTGATTAAAAAGTGCTGTAAAACTTCTAAAAATAAACTGTTTTGTTTAAGATTGGGCTCAACCCGCATATCGATCGTCTGAATTACGAGTGTGGTGGTCGAGGAGATGATCGGCAGGACTGCCCACCCATTTTCTTTCTGAGGCCTCCAAGACTGGCTGCAGGCCATTTTTCCATCACAGCTAACAGTTACTGATAACAGTAAGTACCAACAGTAAAAGTTGCTCAAACAGTGATTTTCTGCCAAAAGCCATCTAAATATGTGTGCAGCAGTGTAGTCGCTTTGCTAATAACGACTGTGTCAAGTCCTACCAGCAAGTGCAAGTCTGCTAAGCCATTGACTGTGTGCATAGTAATGAGTTCAGCATCCGTTTAAAGTTTTAAAGCCAGAGAGAGACTGTGAGTTGTAGCCAAATGTGCAGCACTAGTTATACAGGCAATCCTGTGCTAAAAACCTGGAGCTTTAAGGGACTGGTAATAAAAGAAATGTTTCCAGCATGTAAAAAGTCCATGGAAAATCCTATAAATGTGTTTAGAAAAAGAACAGTGCAAGTTTGTGCAGTTTGAGCAAAAGTTATCAGTAGTGTGTGTAAATCGGATGCACAGTGGCTTGACCCAGTTTCTGAATGTTGATGCACAGGAGTGCTGCCGCCGCCATTACAGGGTGGGGTAGTAAAGTAAATACAGCAGCAGAGGAGCCATTTTAAAAGTAAAGAAGGTGTTCAGTAAAGGTGGACTTTCAGTTACAGTGAGCTTTTATTTGTTTTTTCTGCAGTTACGGCCTCAGGACCAGCTCGCTACCCGGATCATGCCCGGGTTGCAGTAACAGCAGCAGTGAATAGACTGAGGGACATTGAAAAGTGGTGCTATGGGGGACAACTGCCTCCTCATGTGTCGATTCCTGGATATCCAGTGCATGTGTGTCAAATTTGCTTAAACGTTGGAAGGGACGTCTTCATGATACCTCACTGTACTGGGTGCCTAGAAAAATATAGCTTGTATAAAGTGCCCCAGATCTGTTTGGCTCCCACGTGGACAAAGGTTCAGAAATCTGCAGTTGGCAGCACACAGCACCAGGCGGAGCCTGTGGAAGAAGCCCTCGTCGGAGTGTGGCACAAAGCTTGAGGTGCAGAGTTAGAGACAGAACCAGATGTTGAAGTTTCGGATGCTGGATCTTAGAAGGAAAGTTCAGATAAAGCATCAGTAGACTCCTGGAGGGGGGAGGGCCTAGCCCAAGTCTCATAGGAGAAGATGAGATGCAGGAGGCCTTTGAATGGGAGGTGTCGACCTCCGCACCTAGTGATGAGTGGATAGTCTCAGGAGTGAGGACAACTGCTCACTCCTGGGCTCAGATCCTCAGTGAGGAAGAAGATGAGGGGGAACCTATGTGGCGTTGTGAAAAAGGAACGGGTACACAGCCTCAAGCTCTTGCCTCGGAGGAATGCATGGAAGAGAATGGTGATGCCACTGCTCTGGCTATGCAAGAAGAAGAAGAAGTCAGGATCCGCTTCTAATCTCGATTAAGGATGCGTAGCTGGCAGAACCAGGACTGGCCGCCCCAAGCCAGGGCAGTGGTCTCAGGTTGACCAAAGCTAGTAAAGAGGAGAGACTGGTTTGTAGGAAAGTGAATGAGATCTATGGGATGACCTTTCCTCGGAGAGTCTTGGAGGAGATTGAGAACAGCAGGAAATCCTGGCTCTGGGCTGAAGCAATGAAATGTGTGCATCCTGGTGCGAACAAGCATGTAAAGAACAGACTGTTTCAGGAGAACTATACCCAGCGGAAGAGAGGCAGGACACTGTTTATGGACAGAGTGTGAATAGTGGACGGAGAGGGACGTGAAACCTTCCACTGTGTGAATTATGTGCACCCAGATGGGGTAATAATTCAAGCTCCTGACCCCCAGTACTATTGGCCTCAATGCAAGGACCTCCCAGCAAATGTACCCGTGCCTACTAAATATAAAGCCGAGCAGTGGTAGTCAATACTGCCACACCAGCCTGTGAAGTGCCTTTATTGATCTGCCAGTATGGACATCCAGGACTCAGGTGCCCCACATTCATCAGTTCTACAGTGTACTGGCCTTTCCAGAATCCATCGACTGGCCCACCATGACTTCAGATCCAGAGGACACCAGCCCAGCTGTATCCTGCTTCATCGCCTGGTAATCGGATGACGTCAGACCAGCTGTTTTCCTTTTGTTCCTGTTCTAAGGTTCCATCTCCAGAGTGACATCACCCCAGCAGTTCCCAGATGTGCCCTCCTGTGGTTCCCGGAAGATGTCCGCCCAGCTGTATCGGAAGAAATGCTGCCAGGAGAGTTTTGGCTGAGGTGACGTCGGTTCAAATTTTTCGTTCTACAAGAGGCTGATAAGTCCGAACTTTTCTATCTTTATGACATTGCAGTACACACCTACACTAGCAGACTCAGAATGTGTGAACTGTCCTCAAAGACTCTCCCCTTCGGGACTTTGACCAGCTAGAACTGTGCTTCACTGGGCTCCGGCCCAGGAGAGACTCTTTAATGGACTAGCCTTTGGGCACTGTGGTCACTAGTTGGGACTTTTCGGGCACTCCATCCCCCCAAATGTGTATTGTAAATAACGTCATTGTTTTCTACTGTTTTCTAGTGTATATACTGTTTTCTACCTTTTCTAAAAAAAGAAATCTTTTTGGGATTCTTCAGTGTTTTGATGGTAGGGGTTTAGGTATACTGTGTATGCAGATTAGGAGTGTGCGTTGTCTTTCTTTTTCTTGCAGGTGTTCCTGAAGAAGATAAAAGAGAAGACAAGAAGAGGAGGAGGGGCTCATCGGAGTTCCTCACTAGTACTTTAGTGTGTAGTAACTTAAAGTACTGTGGTTGTTATTGTTGTTGTTACTGCATTAACCCTTTCCTTCCACAGGTGTGGTTGTGGGGGTAGGGAGGCAGTAAAGTGTAATATTGGTGTGGTATTAGTTTCTTGGTGTGTGGTTGCAGGGTGCCCAAGGTCGGGGAGGTCCTCGGGTTGTTTTGGTTTTTGGGTGTTAAGTTAGAGGCGGACAGATTTTCCCTAGAGGGCTAGGGGGGATAGACAGGCTGTGGTTCTGAACGGCTGCAGGGACTGCAGTGCTGAGCTATTAGGGCTATGCTCTGGACAGTTCTACCAGAGCCACTAGGCAGCCATAGTAAGTGGGTAGAGTAGAGGCTGATAGGTCAATTAAAGGCCTCTAGGCCCTTAGTGTTGTCTGCCTGTGCTCGCACATGGTAGGAGGGGGCCTGATCACCCCCCTCCGCAGGTAGCACATAGGGTGGTATGGCCTGAGATGGGTAAACAATGACTGCAGACAGTCATTTTCCTGGTCAAGGGCGAGTGTAACCCCCTTGTTACCTGGGGTTACTAGAATCCCAGTAAGACCTAGTGGTAGGCAGGGAAGGCAGCTTATGAAACTCCAATTAAATGGATTTCACACTGTCTCACTCCGTTCTCAGTCTCAGCTGAGACTGAGGGATGACATCACCATAGAACTATCGCAGCTGCATGAGCCACAATGGAATCTACAGCAGGGAGTTGGAGTAGAATGTTGGGAGGTTTGAACAGTAGTCTGCAGTCAGTTGGAGTTTGGAGCTTGTTGTGAGAGGAGCACAGCAGCTCTGTTCTAGGCTCTTGGAGCCTCAGCCCTGAAATAGGGCTACAATTAGGGATAGATGTGTGTTTCCACCTAAAGAGAGACACAGTGAGCTATTTTTAAAGTGGTGGAGACCGCTGATTCGGGTCTCTGTGCCCCATCCCTCAGGGGATGGGGCAGGAAGGTTTTCTGCATTTCCAGGGCAACCCCTGGCTACTGCTAGTGAAGAACCTGCCTTATTTTGTCTACAAGTCTGGGAAACAAGAAGATTTTGTGATTCGCCTGTGGGGCACCTGCAACCAGAGGGTGGAGTTCTGCTCTTTCTAAAGGGCCCATTATTCATCCTGAACTATGTTAAAGTGGGGATTGACTACTGAAGTAGTGGGAGGCCTAGAGTAATAGGCTTGGCCAAAAGTAAAAGTATGTTCAAGTCCAGCACATAGGGGAAGTCAAGACATGTAGAGGAGATGTGACATGCATCTACCCAGTAATCTACATTGCCAAGCTTTCAAGAGTTGTTTAGTTTCCAGAGAAATGTCCGGGTATGGATTGTGGGAGCTGGAGGTGGGAGACCCCCCATCTTTAGTAACCAGGTCCACCTCTACGGATTTGCTCTGTGGATTTCTACTTTGACTCATGCACTTGGCCAGTGATGAGGGAAGTACCCAGACGTGGAATGGAAGGAAAATTCCCTCTAGGAGTCAAAGGCTCTAAGGTGGTTTGGGGAGCCACCAATAGGAATACTGGTTCATTCCCATAATGGACCGTGGATCAAGTGGCCGGCAGGGGAGCCGGGCCATGGGGAAAACCCAAGTAGTGTACAAGTCGGGCTGTGTACCCAAAGCTGCATGCAAGTCCAGGCTGTGTGTGTCTGGTGGGTTTAGAGCTTGAGGGCTGGAAATGTGAAGAAGTGTGCTGTTGTCTCTAATCTGCATTACCAGGAATGTAGCCCCTTGGGGGTCCGTCTATGCTTTGTTTGTTCAGTTTGGATGTGAATAAAAGTCACACTGTAGAATCTGATTCCTGGTTTTGGACATTACAGTTATTGCTTCCTGTGTTCGGTTACTTGGGTGCCCTGTGCAGAGTAGCCAAACCTAGGCCCCCTGTGCCGAGTAACCTAGTCCTCCCTGAACCCAGTCCCCACCAGGTACTGCTGTCAGCTTCAACAGCATGCCACCTGTCGCTTTGCAAAAAGGCAGGGGTCCGGGGGTTACATGTAGCTATCCTTGAAAAAGTTCTTGATTGGTGGGCTCTTGTGATCTGCCACAAATTTCTGACTCTCTGAAATCTTCTTTGATTGCCCCAGTTACTAAACAAGAGTTGGGTTCCATTATCTCTGGTTTAAAACAAGGTGTAGCCCAGGGTCTGGTGGCCAACCAAATGAATTTCATAAATTACTTTTCCCATTACTTAAATCAGAGATTGTTGCAGCTTTCAACCTTTTTCTATATTCCTACACTTTACCAGGTAGTATGTATGATAGACTTATTTTTTTTCTGTTTAAAGCTGGTAATAGATCCCTTTGGGATAATTGGTGGCCTCTTACTCTGTTAAATACAGATAGTAGGGGGTGCTAATGAGCAGCTAGGTGAACAGATGCAAATTTCCGCACTGCTCCCTCATCACGGCTTTAAATATAAAAAATAAAAGTTAAAAGTGCCCAAAAGTGTGGAAAGCATGCAGCCTATGGAGTGAACTTAGGATGGATGAATATTTGCATCGGAGCCTCTAAGTGCCAGAGGACAGCGGCAAACAGTACAAAGAAAGGGGTGATGGTGGCAGCCTAGTTTCCTATCAACAGCAGAGCTTGGGCCCTTGGGGGAGAGAGGTTACGGGGCAGGTTTTAGCAACGCTGGAGCCCCAGCTAATTAAACTCAAAGGAAAGCTCGATCTGAAATTGCAGGAGATACAAGAGCAGCAGGTAGTGCAGGCTGGCAGAAAGACAGAGATGGAGGAGAGAATTTCACATATGGAGGACGAGCTGCTGGTGACTCCCGGGCTTGTGGTGGCACTCCAGAAAGAGCTGAATGATTTAAAAGATGCTTTTGACTATCAGGAAAACTATCACAGATGACTGAATTTAAGATTGAGAGGGTTACCAGAGGGCATGGAAGGGGAAAGTGTGCTGGACTTTTGTGCAAAAGTACTGCCTGGGCTACTGGGTCTCCAACCAGTGAAGGGAAAATTTAAGCTTGAGAGGGCCCATTGGGCCGTGATGCCCAAACCCCCGAATGACCAGCCACAGAGGCAGATAATATTCAGGTTTCACCACTTCCGGGATAGAGAACTAATGTTGAAGGCGTATTATGAGAAGGGAAGGGTGAATATGAAGGCCATCGCCTATTTATGTCGCAGGATTATTCGGCTAGACTCCTAAAAAGAAGTAAGGTATTCACTAGCATTATGCAGCAACTGCACAACTTGAAAGTGGGAAACTTCCTGATATACCCTGCTACTTTAAAAATAAAGCATGAAGGTGCCACGTACTTGTTTTGGGAAGTGGAAAAAGCAGAGGAGTTTGTGAGGAGTTTGAGGCAAAAGCTGCACTGAGATTCATCTTAACAGCTGAGAAATGTAGCCGAGAGCTCTGTACTGAGACTTGAGTGAAGGAGCAGGGATGTAAATGCTGAAAATTGCTCATTTATGTTTGGTTCTGGAGTTCTTATTTTGGTGTTAAAGTTCGTGCTGGAGGAGACAGAGGGAGACCTAGAAAGGATGAGGACACTGCCACATGTGAAAAGGTCTGGGGCCTAGGAACTGAATAAAAATGGCATGCGCCAGAGAATGGTGGAGAAAAGAAGGAGGAAATGGACAGAGACAGGGGTCAAGCACAAGGCGGAGGAGAACTGGACTAAGTGGTGAGATATCCAGATGCGAGGGAGACCCCGAAAGCCCAGTGATGAGAAGCTGTCTCGAATGATGTCTGGGTGCAGGTAGGAGGGTGGGCGGGGAGAGGGCTTAGCGTTGTCTTTTGGCGCGGCCTGCTTTCACTGCTAGCCCTTGCTGATACCCCAACCAATCGGGCATATATGTGGTGCAAATTAAAGGGGGGAGGGAAATAAAGCAGGGAGATGGAGAAGTTGAAAATGAAGAGATTGAAGGAAAACAGGATGGGGCAGCAAGGAATTGGGGGCAAGGAGAAGAGAAACACGGGAGCGGGTAGTGATGGATATCAAGGGGCACAAAGGTAAAATGGCTGTGGGGAGAGCGTGGAAGCGCTTGTTTCAGTACCTGAGGATGAAGCAGACACTTGAGTCAGGGAGACTATTAGTGTCTAAGGATCGAAGGAGTGTGCAAGGGGAGGAAGGGGGGAAGGCAAGGATTGAATTGGGTGGAAGGGTATTTCAAGGTGGAAAGGAAGGGGGAGAGCATGGGAAGGGAAAGAAGGGTGGCAAGGAACAAAGGGAGCAGAGGAAAGTGGAAGGAGGAAGAGTCCAAATGGAAGATGGAGGAAAGAAATTAATAGAGGAAAAACGGAAGGGGGATATGGTGGGGGAGTAATGGGTCAGGAGAAAGAAAGGTAGGGGATATATGTACATAGTTATATGTTTGAAATGTTACTGAAATTGTATGTGTTTTATTAAGGTTTTTTGTCTATTATGAACAAAGTGCAACCAACGGTTAGATATATAAATTATCATGCTATTGGTGGAAAGACGATGATGAAAGGGAAAGGAGGAGTATATGTGAATGACGATTAGCAAAAATGTTAACGTAATTACTTGGAATGTTCGGGGTATTACAAATCCAGTAAAGAGGTCTGTGCTGCTGACAGCCCTTAAAAGAGGGGGAGCCCATATAGCTTTGCTACAAGAAACGCACCTAACAGAAGTAGATGGTTGGGAAGATGCTATGCAGCTTTGGCCTCAGTGCTCAAAAGAGGAGTTGCAATATTAATACATAAAGGGCTGAACCTAGAGGTACAGAGAATACTTAGGGATACGAAGGAAGGGAGATTTATTTTTATTACGGGAACCCTGGATGGGGAGCAGATCACTTTGGGATCAGTATATGTCCCAGCGGTATATGAATACCAATTTTATGCCTCTTTGCTGGATTTATTGGTACGGGAGCAATTCCCAGGACTAATAATGGGGGGGATCTGAACTGGGCTATGGGCCCAAAAATGGACTATTCCGAGGGGAAAGGGAGAAGTTCAGGAGCAATGCAACAATGGCAAGAGGGGATGGCAGAGCTGGAAATGGTGGATATTTGGTGAACATCAAACCCGGGAACAAGAGAGTATACTTTTTTTTTTGAACCCCCTTAAAATATGGACGCGGATAGATTATATATATGCCACGAGGGAATGGTATGCGCGGATGTGGGAGGTACAGCATAGCCCGATACATATCTCGGACCATGCTATGGTGATAATGAAAATACAAGGCAGAGAAAGACAGGGGATACCTTCTGCATGGAAATTCCTCTCTTACTTGGCCCAGAACGAGGAATTTAGAAAACACTTGGAGGATAGCTGGGATCTCTTTATGGCAACAAATGATAAGGAGGGAACCTCGAATAACATATTATGGGAAGCGAGCAAGGTGTTTATGAGGGGAGCAATTACTGAATTTGTATCCCGTATAAAGAAAAAAACAATGTGCACAGAGAAAGGAGCTAGAAAGTAAATTAAAGGAATTAGAGAAGAGAGTGGCTCGAGCGGAAAAGGGGGAGGCCGTCTGGACAATGGGGGTAATTTGGGAGGCTCTGAATGTGCATCTAAGGTCATAAACGGGGAGAGCTAATCTGTTTAATAGAAGGTATATATTTGAGTGGGGAAATAAACCAGGACCAATGATGGTCAATCTTACGAAGGGACACAGAAGGATGAATAGAATTATGGGAGTGAGCGATGAAAGGGGTATCCTACAGAGTAAAGAAAAGGAGGTAAAGAATGCCTTTAGGTCCTTTTTTCAAAAATTATACCAGGCAAGATGAGGGAACAAAGGAAAGGATGTTAGAATTTCTAGAGAAAATAAGAGTCCCGAAAGCCACGCAGATGCAGAGGGAAAGGTTAGGAAAACCAATAACGGAGGGGGACATGATGAGAGCTATCCAAAAGTTGCAGAAAGGGAAAGCTAGTGGTCCGGGGGGGTATCCAGTGGAATATTATAAGTTGATGGGGGTCCAAATCACAAAGGTATTGTGCAGAGTGTTCTAACAGAGAGAGGGAATGGAGGAGGTTAGCTTGCCAGATACATGTTATGATGCTAGTATATGCCTCATACCAAAGGAGGGAAAAGATCTGTTCCTGTGCGCCTGGTATCGGTCAGTATCACTGTTGAATTGTGATTTGAAGATAATGGCTAAAGTTTTGGCCAGTAGATTAGAGGAAATCCTACCGAGGATGGTTCACCCGGACCAAACGGGGTTTATTAAAGGATGACAGTCGTATCATAATATGAGGCGGCTACTTAATGTACTTTGGAGAGCAGGAAGGGGAAAGGAAGATATAGAGATCCTCTCGATGGACGCTGAAAAAGTGTTTGACAGGGTGGAATGGAACTGTTTGTTTGAAATATTGGGGAGATTTGGTCTGGGTGAACTGTTCCTGGGGTGGATAAAGGCGATGTATAGAAAGCCCAGGGCTTTGTGCAAATTTGAACATTTCTAACATCTGCACCACTTAAATTTTAATAAAAACAGCGATTTGGCACACGAACCCCTGTGACTCTTGTGACCACTTCTGGGTCTCTCACTAGTACAAGTCTTGGCCCTGCAGCGAGTCGGCAAGCAATTGAGACAGATTTGAACTTACTGTGCATCCTAGAGGTTCACAATATACCATTGACTGTTTTAAATCTGTGTTTGTCATATTTTAAGAGTTTTATTTGGCACAGATTATGGAGCCCTACACCCTGGTAAACCAGGAAGTGGGAGGAGACTACCTGAAGTCCTACGACGATACTTGGGACTACAAATTACTATGTAGCCCTCATTTATTCACCAGGAATGCTTGGTGCAAATTAATTCGGGCATATTTAGACATTTCTAATGTCTGGGGCCACTAATTTTTAATAAAGCCATGATTTATTACACAAACCCTCAGGACCCCCAGACCACTACGTCATCACTAATCCAATCTCGGCTCTGCAGTGAGCGAGGCGAGCAATTGAGCTAATTTCAACTTACTGGACATCCAAGGGGTTCACGGATATACCATTGACTATTTTAAACCTGTGTTTGTCATATTTTAAGTGTTTTATTGGCTGAATTACGGAGCCCACACTCCTGGTAGAGAGAGGTGGGAGAAAAGTAGCTGTGAATCTCACGATGATCGTGGGACTACAAATTAATATTTAGCCTCATTTTTCACCAAAATGCTTGAGTGAACATTCATTTGGGAAAATTTAGACATTTCTAACGTCTGCAACCACTTTAATTTTTAATAAAACCCACGATTTGGCAACACACGAACCTGTGACTTCCCAGACCACTCCGGTCACTCACTAGTACAAGTCTCTCGCCCTGCAGCCTAATCGGCAAGCAATTGAGATAGATCTGAACTTACTGGTCATCCTAGGGGTTCACAATATACCATTCACTTTTTAAGCCAGTGTTTCATATTTTAAGTGTTTGTTTGCTGCAGATTATAAGTCCCTACCCCTGGTAAACCAGGAAATGGGAGGGAGAGTACCTGTAGTCCCACGATGATACGTGGGACTACAAATTAATATTTAGCCCCTCATTCTTTCACCAGAAATGCTTGGTGAACATTCATTTGGGAAAATTTTAGACATTTCTAACGTCTGCACCACCTTTAATTTTTAATAAAAGCCACGATTTGGCACCACGAACTCTGTCAGACCCCTGTGACCATCTCTGGGTCACTCACTAGTACAAGTTCGGCCCCAGCCAGCAGGCACGAATTGAGATAGATCTGAACTTACTGGTCATCCTAAGGGTTCACAATATACCCATTCACTTTTTAAGCCAGTGTTTCTCATATTTTAAGTGTTTTATTTGCTGCAGATTGAAGCCCTACACCTGGTCAACCAGGAAGTGGGAGGAAGTGCCTGTAGTCAACTGCATATCGAGGGACTACAGATTACTATTTAGCCCTCATTCTTTCACCAGAATGCTCAGTGCACATTCATTTGGGCATATTTAGATGTTTCTAACGTCTGGAGCACTTCATTTTAATAAAAGCCACGGTTTGGCACACGAACCTCTGTGACCCTGTGACCATCTCTGGGTACTCACTAGTACAAGTCTCGGCCCTGCAGCGAGCGAAGTAGCAATTGAGATAGATTTGAACTTACTGTGCATCCTAGGGGTTCACAATATATCACAATACTGTTTTAAACCAGTGTTTGTCATATTTTTAAGTGTTTTATCTGGTGCAGATTACGGAGTCCTACACCCTGGTAAACCAGGCAGTGGGAGGAGAGTACCTGTAGTCCTACAACGATACGTGGGACTACAAATTACTATTTAGCCCTCATGTTTTTCACCAGAAATGCTTGGTGCACATTCATTTGGGCATATTTAGATATTTCTAATGTCTGGAGCACTTTAATTTTTAATAAAAGCCACGATTTGGCACACTAACCACTGTGACCCCTGTGACCACTTCCAGGTCACTCACTAGTACAAGTCTTGGCCCTGCAACGAGCGGGCGGGCAATTGAGATAGATTTGAACTTACTGTGCATCCTAGGGTTCACAATATACCACTGACTGTTTTAAACCTGTGTTTGTCATATTTTAAGTGTTTTATCTGGTGCAGATTCAAGAGCACTACACCCTGGTAAACCAGGAAGTGGGAGGAGAGTGCATGTAATCCTACAACGATATGAGGGACTACAATTTTCTATTTAGCCTCATTTTCTCACCAGAAATGCTTGGTGCACATTCATTTTGGCATATTTAGATGTTTCTAATGTCTGAGCACTTTAATTTTTAATAAAAGCCACGATTTGGCACAACTAACCCTATGACCCTGTGACCACTTCAGGTCACTCACTAGTACAAGTCTTGGCCCTGCAGCAGCGAGGCGGGCAATTGAGATAGATTTGAACTTACTGGGCATCCTAGGGTTCACAATATACCACTGACTGTTTTAAACCAGTGTTTGTCATATTTTAAGTGTTTTATTTGGCGCAGATTACAGAGCACTCACACCCTGGTAAACCAGGAAGTGGAGGAGAGTGCATGTAATCCTATAACGATATGAGGGACTACAAATTTCTATTTAGCCTCATTTTCTCACCAGAAGTGCTTGGTGCACATTCATTTGGGCATATTTAGGCATTTCTAACATCTGGAGAGCTTTAATTTTTAATAAAAGCCACGATTTGGCACACGATCCCTGTGACCACTTCCGGGTCACTCACTAGTACAAGTCTCGTCCCTGCAGCGAGCGGGCGAGCAGTTGAGAAAGATTTGAACTTACTGAGGATCCTAGGGGTTCACAATATACCACTGACTGTTTTAAACCTGTGTTTTTCATATTTTAAGTGTTTTATTTGGTGCAGATTACGGAGCCCTACACCATGGTAAACCAGGAAGTGAGAGGAGAGTGCCTGTACTACTACCATGATACGAGGGATTATAATTTACTATTTAGCCCTCATTTTTTCACCAAAAATGCTTGATGCACATTCATTTGGGCAAATTTATACATTTCTAACATCTGCACCACTTTAATTTTTAATAAAAGCCATGATTTGGCACACGAACCCCTGTGACTCCTGTGACCACTTCCGGGTCACTCACTAGTACAAGTCTCGGCCCTGCAGCGAGTCGGCAAGCAATTGAGATATATCTGATCTTACTGGGCATCCTAGGGGTTCACAATATCCCATTGTTTTAAACCTGTGTTTGTCATATTTTAAGTGTTTTATTTTGAGCAGATTGCAGAGTCCTACACCCTGGAAAACCAGGAAGTGGGAGGAGAGTACCTGTAGTCCTACAATGATACGTGGAACCACAAATTACTATTTAGCCCTCATTTGTTCACCAGAAGTACTTGGTGCACCTTCATTTGGGCACATTTAGATGTTTCTAACGTCTGGAGCACTTTAATTTTTAATAAAAGCCATGATTTGGCACATGGACCGCTGTGACCCCTGTGACCACTTCCGGATCACTCACTAGTAGAAGTCTCGGCCCCGAAGCGAGTGAGCGAGCAATTGAGCTAGATTTCAACCTACTGGGCATCCTAGGGGTTCACAATATACCACTGACTGTTTTAAACCTGTGTTTGTCATATTTTAAGTGTTTTATTTGGCGAGATTACGGAGCTATTCACCTTGGTAAACCAGGAAGGGAGGAGAGTACCTGTAGTCCTTCGATCATATGTGGGACTACAAATTACTATTTAGCCCTCGCTGTCTCTCCAGAAATGCTTGGTGCACATTCATTTGGGCAAATTTATACATTTCTAACATCTGCACCACTTTAATTTTTAATAAAAGCCATGATTTGGCACACGAACCCCTGTGACTCCTGTGACCACTTCCGGGTCACTCACTAGTACAAGTCTCAGCCCTGCAGCGAGTCGGCAAGCAATTGAGATAGATCTGATCTTACTGGTCATCCTAGGGGCTCACAATATACCATTCACTGTTTTAAACCAGTGTTTCTCATATTTTAAGTGTTTTATTTGCTGCAGATTACGAAGGCCTACCCCCTGGTAAACCAGGAAGTGGGAGGAGAGTACCTGTAGTCGTACAACGATACGTGGGACTACAGATTACTATTTAGCCCTCATTCTTTCACCAGAAATGCTTGGTGCACATTCATTTGGGCATATTTAGATGTTTCTAACGTCTGGAGCACTTTAGTTTTTAACAAAAGCCACGATTTGTCACACTAACCTCTGTGACCCCTGTGACCATCTCCGGGTCACTCACTAGTACAAGTCTCGGCCCTGCAGCGAGCGGGCAAGCAATTGAGATAGATTTGACCTTACTGGGCATCCTAGGAGATCACAATATACCAATGACTGTTTTAACCCAGTGTTTGTCATATTTTAAGTGTTTTATTTGGCGCAGATTACGGAGCCCTACACCCTGGTCAACCAGGAAGTGGGAGGAGAGTGCCTGTAGTCCAACGACGATACGAGGGACTGCAATTTACTATTTAGCCCTCATTTTTTCACCAGAAATGCTTGGAGCACATTCATTTGGGCATATTTAGATGTTTCTAACGTCTGGAGCACTTTAATTTTTAATAAAAGCCACGATTTTGCACACAAACCCCTGTGACCCCTGTGACCACTTCCGGGTCACTCTCTAGTACAAGTCTTGGCCCTGCACTGAGTGGGCAAGCAATTGAGATAGATTTGAACTTACTGGCCATCCTAGGGGTTCACAGTATACCATTGACTGTTATTAATCTGTGTTTGTCTTATTTTAAGTGTTTTATTTGGCGCAGATTACGGAGCCCTACACCCTCGCACACCAGGAAGTGGGAGGCGAGTACCTGTAGTCCTACGATGATATGAGGGACTACAATTTACTATTTAGCCCTCATTTTTTCACCAGAAATGCTTGGTGCACATTCATTTGGGCATATTTACTCGTTTCTAACTTCTGGAGCACTTTAATTTTTAATAAAAGCCACGAATTGGCACACAAGCCCCTGTGACCCCTTTGACCACTTCTGGGTCACTCACTAGTACATGTCTCGGCCCTGCAGCAAGCGGGCGAGCAATTGAGATAGTTTTGAACTTACTGGATGTCCTAGGGTTCACAATATACCACTGACTGTTTTAAACCTGTGTTTGTCATATTTTAAGTGTCTTATTTGGCGCAAATTACGGAGCCATACACCGTGGTAAACCAGAAAGTTGGAGGAGAGTACCTGTAGTCCTACAATGATACGTGGGACTACAAATTACTATTTAGCCCTCATTGTTTCACCAGAAATGCATAGTGCACATTCATTTGGGCATATTTAGGCATTTCTAACGTCTGGAGAGTTTTAATTTTTAGTAAAAGCCACGATTTGGCACACGCACCCCTGTGACCACTGTGACCACTTCCGGGTCACTCACTAGTACAAGTCTCGGCGCTGCAGCGAGCGGGCGAGCAATTGAGATAGATCTGAACTTACTGGGTATCCTAGGGTTTCACAGTATACCATTGACTGTTTTTAACCTGTGTTTGTCTTATTTTAAGTGTTTTATTTGGTGCAGATTATGGAGCCCTACACCCTCGTAAACCAGGAAGTGGAAGGAGAGTACCTGTAGTGCTTACGATAGTCAGGGACTCAATTTACTATTTAGCCCTCATTTTTTCACCAGAAATGCTTGGAGCACATTCATTTGGGCATATTTAGATGTTTCTAATGTCTGGAGCACTTTAATTTTTAATAAAAGTCACGATTTTGCACACGAACCCATGTGACCCATGTGACCACTTCCGGGTCACTCACTGGTACTAGTCTTGGCCCTGCACTGGAGGCGAGCAATTGAGATAGATTTCAACTCACTAGACGTCCTAGGGGTTCTCAATATACCATTGACTGTTTTAAACCTGTGTTTGTCATATTTTAAATGTTTTATTTGGTGCAGATTACGAGCTCTACACCCTGGTAAACCACAAAGTGGAGAAGAGTACCTGTAGTCCTACAATGATACGTGGGACTACAATTAACTATTTAGCCCTCATTGTTTCACCAGAAATGCGTGGCACATTCATTTGGGCATATTTAGATTTTCTAATGTCTGGAGCAGTTTAATTTTTAATAAAAGCCACGATTTGGCACATTAACCACTGTGACCCCTGTCATCACTTCCGGGTCACTCACTAGTACAAGTCTCGGCCCTGCGACGAGCGGGCGAGCAACTGAGATAGATTTGAACTTACTGGGCATACTAGGGGTTCACAATATCCCATTGTTTTAAACCTGTGTTTGTCATATTTTAAGTGTTTTATTTGGAGCAGATTGCAGAGCCCTACAACCTGGAAAACCAGGAAGTGGGAGGAGAGTATCTGTAGTCCTACAACGATACATGGAACCACAAATTACTATTTAGCCCTCATTTTTTCACCAGAAGTGCTTGGTGCACATTCATTTGGGCACATTTAGACGTTTCAAACGTCTGGAGCAATTTAATTTTTAATAAAAGCCATGATTTGGCACACGGACCGCTCTGACCCCTGTGACCACTTCCGTGTCACTCACTAGTACAAGTCTCGCCTCAGCGAGCGATTAACCAATTGAGATAGATTTGAACTTACTTGGCTCCTAGGGGTTTACAATATACCACTGACTGTTTTAAACCTGTGTTTGTCATATTTTAAGTGTTTTATTTGGTGCAGATTACGGAGCTATTCACCCTGGTAAACCATGAAGTGGTAGGAGAGTACCTGTAGTCCTTCGACGATATGTGGGACTACAAATTACTATTTAGCCCTCGCTGTCTCTCCAGAAATGCTTGGTGCACATTCATTTGGGCATGTTTAGGCATTTCTAACGTCTCTAGAGATTTAATTTTTAATAAAAGCCACGATTTGGCACACGAACCCCTGTGACCCATGTGACCACTTCCAGGTCACTCACTAGTACAAGTCTCGGCCCTGCAGCGAGCGGGTGAGCAATTGAGATAGATCTGAACCTACTGGGCATCCTAGGGGCTCACAATATACCATTCAGTTTTTAAACCAGTGTTTGTCATATTTTAAGTGTTTTATTGGGCACAGATTATGGAGCCCTGCACCCTAGT
The DNA here is from genome assembly GCA_016271365.2 of Neoceratodus forsteri. Taxonomy (NCBI): domain Eukaryota; kingdom Metazoa; phylum Chordata; order Ceratodontiformes; family Ceratodontidae; genus Neoceratodus; species Neoceratodus forsteri. The sequence goes on from CM028136.1 coordinate 909,558,803, forward strand.
AAACCAGGAAGTGGGAGAAGAGTGCCTGTAGTCCTACGAAGACACGAGGGAGTACAATTTACTATTTAGCCCTCATTTTTTCACCAGAAATGCTTGGAGCACATTCATTTGGGCATGTTTAGATGTTTCTAACATCTGGAGTGCTTTAATTTTTAATAAAAGCCATGATTTTGCACACGAACCCCTATGACCCCTGTGACCACTTCCGGAGCATTCACTAGTACAAGTCTCGGCCATGCAGCGAGCGGGCGAGCAATTGAGATAAATTTGAACTTACTGTGCATCCTAGGGGTTCACAATATACCACTGACTGTTTTAAACCTGTGTTTGTCATATTTTAAGTGTTTTATCTGGCGCAGATTACGGAGCCCTACACCCTGGTAAACCAGGAAGTGGGAGAAGAGTACCTGTAGTCGTACGACGACACGTGGGACTACAAATTATTATTTAGCCCTCATTTTTTCCCCCAGGAATGTTTGGTGCACATGTAACCCCTAGATGGTGCTATCCCAGGGGCTGCTACCCCTGCCTGATTTGCCACTAACAGGTTGAGGGGCCTGGATCCGATGGCGGGTGCCTCCACCCAGAGGTCAGGGTTTGCAATAGTTTAACTTGGTCACAACCCTCTGGGACACTGCAACCCCTTTCTTCCCACTAGTAGCCCACACAGTATATCAGAATTACCTTCACAGTATACACTTACCCCCAGGACTGGTTCAGGCACTGGGACCCCCTGTAAAATAAGAAGATACAGTGCAACAATCACAGTACAATACTTTAACATAGACAAATACCTCAGGCAGTATAACTTTGCTGAAACAAGCAGCTCTGATTTATTTAGGGGATATAACAAGGACAGGGGGAAATCAGGTTAATTAGCTTATCACTTTACTCATCTACCTATGGCTCTGTGCACAGGCCTATCCCTACCAGTTACTGTCCCTGGGTACCCAAGCCCTAGTGGCTAGTCCAAACCGTGGCAGCTGGTAGGGGCCCTTTCACACAGAGAAAAGAAAAATTAGTTAAACAGTTAGCAGTACAGTAATTCCATTTGGATTCAATGTGGCAATTCAACAGGGAGCGACCCTGAATTAGTACTCACGACCTCCAAACAAGATAGGGTCCTTCAATGTCAGCAGGGCTACTCTTGAGCTCCACGAGACTCCTCACACATTTATATGACAAACTGCAACAGGCAAAAGTCCTTTAATGGCAGCAGGATTCACTTGAGCTCCACGAGACTCCTCACACATTTATATGGTAAAGTCAGAGGCAAAAGTCCTTTAATGGCAGCAGGATTCACTTGAGCTACACAAGCCTCCTCGCACACATTTATATTGGTAAACAGTAACAGGCAAAGTCCTTTAATGGCAGCAGTATTCACTTGAGCTACACAAGCCTTCTCACACATTTATATGGTAAACAGTAACAGGCAAAAGTCCTTTAATGGCAGCAGGATTCACTTGAGCTACACAAGCCTCCGCACACATTTATATGGTAAAAAGAAAGTACTATACCAGGCAGGCTGCTTCTCTATCCCGATCGCAATTACTGCACAATACCCGGGAGAACACACAGCAGATTCAGTTCCTGACAGACCGAGCGCAGTTCAGCAATTTCTCCAGTCTTCTACAGGGTGAGCCTGGTTTCTACTCTTCAGATATCCTTTGATTCTCTTCACAGGACGGATTCAGTCCTAACAAGCAGTTACACAAGCTGCAGACCGAAACTCAGGACCTTACACATGTTTCCCGACTAAAACTGCACACCGAAAAAGCACAGGGCTCCTTCCCTCTTCACTGCCAGAGCTCAACTGAAACTCCAGCAGACAAAACCGGGTACTTCCTTTGAGTTCCTCCCAGTTCTTGGCTGGATTGGCTGTCACTCACAATAGACTGCCCCTGTTGGTCCAAAAAGGCGCCGAAGTCCAAACTACATCTCCCAGAGTCACTGCCCATACAATCCTCTTGTGGCTGGCTCAGATTACTAGTCCAAGTTCTGATTCGTCCAAGGCACCATTTTAGAGCTACCTTATCCCACACTGATTGGTCCAGTTCAGCAGTTCAAAACTAGAATGGGAACTAGGCAAACACAGTTCTGACTGCAAAGAAAGCAGGTTAGACAAACTGTATTTTCATTATTACTCTAAATGATTTCTGGCAAACAGTTACATCTTTCAGATAGGTTCCTTTGCACTCCTAGTGACTGCAAAATGGAGTGAATTGGCAGCAGCTCGAGTGGTACTCAGGCAGAGAAATACACAGTCCCCCATACAAACTAATTATGTCTGCAAGCAGACAGCTCTTAAAGACAGTACCAGAGGCTCTAAAACACTCACAGATAAATGGCAACCGCGCCAGACACCATTCAGGCTTGGAGCATTCAAGCAAGCTCCTGGAGGTTTGGGAACCCCCATTTGCAGGGGGGTTACACACATTCATTCGTGCATATTTAGACGTTTCTAACATCTGGGGCACTTTAATTTTTAATAAAACCCATGATTTGGCACACAAACCCCTGTGACCCCTCTGACCAAATCCGGGACACTCACTAGTACAACTCTCGGCCCTGCAGCGACCGGGCGAGCAATTGAGATAGATTTGAACTTTCTTGGCATCCTAGGGGTTCACAATATACCACTGACTGTTTTAAACCTGTGTTTGTCATATGTTAAGTGTTTTATTTGGCACAGATTTCGGAGCCCTACTCCCTGGAAAACCAGGAATTAGGAGGAGAGGACCTGTAGTTCGACAACGATATGTGGGACTACAAATTACTATTTAGCCTTCATTTCTTCACCAGAAATGCTTGGTGCACATTCATTTGGGCATATTTAGATATTTCCAACATCTGGAGCGTATTAATTTTTAATAAAAGCCACGATTTTGCACATGAACCCTTGTGACCCCTGTGACCACTTCCGGGTCACTCACTAGTACAAGTCTCGGCCCTGCAGCGAGCGGGCGAGCAATTGAGATAGATTTGAACTTACTGGGCATCCTAGGGGTTCACAATATCCCATTGGTTTAAACCTATGTTTGTCATATTTTAAGTGTTTTATTTTGAGCAGATTGCAGAGCCCTACACCCTGGAAAACCAGGAAGTGGAAGGAGAGTACCGTTAGTCCTACAACGATATGTGGAAGCACAAATTACTATTTAGCCCTCATTTTTTCACCAGAAGTGCTTGGTGCACCTTCATTTGTGCACATTTAGATGTTTCTAACGTCTGGAGCACTTTAATTTTTAATAAAAGCCATGATTTCTCATCCTAGGGGCTCACAATATACCATTCCGTTCTTAAACCAGTGTTTGTCATATTTTAAGTGTTTTATTGGGCACAGATTATGGAGCCCTGCACCCTAGTAAACCAGGAAGTGGGAGAAGAGTGCCTGTAGTCCTACGAAGACACGAGGGAGTACAATTTACTATTTAGCCCTCATTTTTTCACCAGAAATGCTTGGAGCACATTCATTTGGGCATGTTTAGACGTTTCTAACATCTGGAGTGCTTTAATTTTAATAAAAGCCATGATTTTGCACACGAACCCCTATGTGACCACTTCCGGAGCATTCAGTAGTACAAGTCTCCGCTATGCAGCGAGCGGGCGAGCAACTGAGATAGATTTCAACTTACTAGACATCCTAGGGGTTCACAATATACCACTGACTGTTGTAAACCTGTGTTTGTCATATTGTAAATGTTTTATTTTGCGCAGATTACGTAATCCTACGTCCTGGTAAACCAGGAAGTGGGAAGAGAGTGCCTGTAGTCCTACGACGATATGTTGGACTATAAATTACTATTTAGCCCTCATTTTTTCACCAAAAATGCCTGGTGCACATTCATTTGGGCATATTTAGACGTTTCTAACATCTGGAGCGCTTTACTTTTTAATAAGAGCCACGATTTGGCACACGAACCCCTGTGACCCCTGTGACCTCTTCCAGGTCACTCATTAGTACCAGTCTCGGCCCTGCAGTGAGCGGGCAAGCAATTGAGCTAGATTTTAACTTCCTGGGCATCCTAGCGGTTCACAATATACCACTGACTGTTTTAAGCCTGCGTTTGTCATATTTTAATTGTTTTATTTGGTGCAGATTACGGAGTCGTACTCCCTGGTAAACCAGGAAGTGGGAGGACAGTACCTGTAGTCCTACGACGATACATGGGACTACAAATTACTATTTAGCCCTCATTATTTCACCAGAAATGCTTGCTGCACATTCATTTGGGCATATTTAGACGTTTCTAATATCTGGAGCACTTTAATTTTTAATAAAAGTCACGATTTGGCACATGAACCTCTGTGACCACTTCCAGGTTACTGACTAGTACAAGTCTCGGCCCTGCAGTGAGCGGACGAGCAATTGAGATAGATTTGAACTTACTTGGCATTATAGGGGTTCACAATATACCACTGACTGTTTTAAACCTGTGTTTGTCATATGTTAAGTGTTTTATTTGGCACAGATTTTGAGCCCTACTCCTGGGAAACCAGGAATTAGGAGGAGAGGACCTGTAGTTCCGACGATACGTGGGACTACAAATGACTATTTAGCCTTCATTTCTTCACCACAAATGCTTGGTGCACATTCATTTGGGCATATTTAGATATTTCCAACATCTGGAGCGCATTAATTTTTAATAAAAGCCACGATTTTGCACATGAACCTTTGTGGCCCCTGTGACCACTTCCGGGTCACTCACTAGTACAAGTATTGGCCCTGCAGCGAGCAGGCAAGCAATTGAGATAGATTTGAACTTCCTGTGCATCCTAGGGGTTCACATTATACCATTGACTGTTTTAAACCTGTGTTTGTCATATTTTAAGTGTTTTATTTGGCGCAGATTATGGAGCCCTACACCCTGGTAAACCAGGAAGTGGGAGGAGAGTACCTGTCGTCATACGACGATATGTGGGAGTACAAATTACTATTTAGCCCTCATTTTTCACCAGAAGTGCTTGGAGCACATTCATTTGGGCATATTTAGATGTTTCTAATGTCTGGAGTGCTTTAATTTTTAATAAAAGCCACAATTTTGCACACGAACTCCTGTAAACCCCTGTGACCACTTCCGGGTCACTCACTAGTACAAATCTCGGTCCTACAGCGAGCGGGCAAGCAATTGAGATAGATTTCAACTTACTAGACATCCTAGGGTTTCACAATGTACCACAGACTGTTTTAAACCTGTGTTTGTCATATTTTAAATGTTTTATTTGGCGCCGATTACGGAGCCCTACACCCTGATAAACCAGGAAGTGGGAGGAGAATGCCTGTCGTCATACGACTATACGTGGGACTACAAATTACTATTTAGCCCTCATTTTTCCACCAGAAATGCTTGGTGCACATTCATTTGGGCATATTTAGACGTTACGTCTGGAGCGCTTTACTATTTAATAAAACCCACGATTTGCACACGAACCCCTGTGACCCCTGTGACCACTTCTGGCTCACTCACTAGTATAAGTCTCGGCCCTGCAGCGAGCAATTGAGATAGATTTCAACTTACTGTGCATCCTAGGGGTTCACAATATACCATTGACTTTTTTAAACCTGTGTTTGTCATATTTTAAGTGTTTTATTTGGTACAGATTACGGAGCCCTACAACCTGGTAAACCAGGAAGTGGAGGAGAGTACCTGTAGTCCTACAACGTCAGTGGGACTTCAAATTACTATTTAGCCCTCATTTTTCAACAGAAGTGCTTGGAGCATATTCATTTGGGCATATTAAGATGTTTCTAACGTCTGGAGTGCTTCAAGTTTTAATAAAGCCACGATTTTCCACCGATCCTGTGACTACTTCCGGTCACTCACTAGTACAAGTCTTGGCCCTGCAGTGAGCGGAGATCAATTAAGATAGATTTCAACTTACTGGACATCCTAGGGGTTCACAATATACCACTGACTGTTTTAAGCCTGCGTTTGTCATATTTTAATTGTTTTATTTGGTGCAGATTACGGAGTCGTACTCCCTGGTAAACCAGGAAGTGGGGACAGTACCTGTAGTCCCTGACGATCGTGGGACTACAAATTACTATTAGCCCTCATTTTTCACCAGAAATGCTTGCTGCACATTCATTTGGGCATATTTAGACGTTTCTAATATCTGGAGCACTTTAATTTTTAATAAAAGTCACGATTTGGCACATGAACCTCTGTGACCCCTATGACCACTTCAGGTCACTGACTAGTACAAGTCTCGGCCCTGCAGTGGCAGACGAGCAATTGAGATAGATTTGAACTTACTTGGCATCCTAGGGTTCACAATATACCACTGACTGTTTTAAACCTGTGTTTGTCATATGTTAAGTGTTTTATTTGGCACAGATTTCGGAGCCCTACTCCCTGGGAAACCAGGAATTAGGAGGAGAGGATCTGTAGTTCCACGACGATACGTGGGACTACAAATTACTATTTAGCCTTCATTTCTTCACCAGAAATGCTTGCTGCACATTCATTTGGGCATATTTAGATATTTCCAACATCTGGAGTGCATTAATTTTTAATAAAAGCCACGATTTTGCACATGAACCTTTGTGACCCCTGTGACCACTTCCGGGTCACTCACTAGTTCAAGTGTCGGCCCTGCAGGAAGCGGGCGAGCAATTGAGATAGATTTGAACTTACGGGGCATCCTAGGGGTTCACAATATACCACTGATTGTTTTAAACCTGTGTTTGTCATATTTTAAGTGTTTTATTTGGCACATACTACGGGGCCCTACACCCTGGTAAACCAGGAAGTTGGAGTAGAGTGCCTGTAGTCCTACGACAATACAAGGGACTACAATTTACTATTTAGCCCTCATTTTTTCACCAGAAATGCTTGGAGCCATTCATTTGTGCATATTTAGACTTTTCTAACGTCTGGAGCGCTTTAATTTTTAATAAAAGCCACGATTTTGCACAGGAACGCCTGTAACTGCTGTGGCCACTTCCGGGTCACTCACTAGTACAAGTCTTGACCCTGCAGCGAGCGGATGAGCAATTGAGATTGATTTGAACTTACTAGACATCCTAGGGGTTCACAATTTACCATTGACTGTTTTAAACCTGTGTTTGCTATATTTTAAGTGTTTTATTTGGTGCAGATTATGGATCCCTACACCCTGGTAAACCAGGAAGTGGGAGGAGAGTACCTGTAGTCCTACAACGATACGTGGGACTACAAATTACTTTTTAGCCCTCAATTCTTCAGCAGAAATGCTTGGTGCTCATTCATTTGGGCCTATTTAGATGTTTCTAACATCTGGAGCACTTTACTTTTAATAAAAGCGACGATTTACTTTAAACCCCTTTGATCACTTCCAGGTCACTCACTAGTACAAGTCTCGGCGTGCAGTGAGCTAGCGAGCAATTGAGATAGTTTTGAACGTACTAGACATCCTTGGGGTTCACAATATGTCATTGACTGTTTTAAACCTGTGTTTTGTCATATTTTAAGTGTTTTATTTGGCGAGATTATGGAGCCCTACACCCTGGTAAACAAGGAAGTGGGAAGAGAGTGCCTGTAGTTTTACTACGATACGTAGGAATACAATTTACTATTTAGCCCTCATTTTACACAGAAATGCTTGAAGCACATTCATTTGGGCATATTTAGATGTTTCTAACGTCTGGAGCGCTTTAATTTTTAATAAAAGCCACGATTTTGCACACGAACCCCTGTGATCCCTGTGACCACTTCCGGGTCACTCACTAGTACAAGTCTCGGCCCTGCAGTGAGCGGGCAAGCAATTGAGATAGATTTCAAGTTACTGGACATCCTAGGGGTTCACAATATACCACTGACTGTTGTAAACCTGTGTTTGTCATATTTAAAATGTTTTATTTTGCGCAGGTTACGGAGCCCTACACCCTGATAAACCAGGAAGTGGGAAGAGAGTGCCTGTAGTCCTACGACGATATGTGGGACTACAAATTACTATTTAGCCCTCATTTTTTCACCAGAAATGCCTGGTGCACATACATTTGGGCATATTTAGATGTTTCTAACATCTGGAGTGCTTTACTTTTTAATAAAAGCCACGATTTGGCACATAAACCCCTGTGACCACTTCCGGGTCACTCACTAGTACAAGTATTGGCCCTGCAGCGAGCGGGCAAGCAACTGAGATAGATTTGAATTTCCTGTGCATCCTAGGGGTTCACATTATACCATTGAATGTTTTAAACCTGTGTTTGTCATATTTTAAGTGTTTTATTTGGCGCAGATTATGGAGCCCTACACCCTGGTAAACCAGGAAGTGGGAGGAGAGTACCTGTCGTCATACGACGATACGTGGGACTACAAATTACTATTTAGCCCTCATTTTTCACCAGAAGTGCTTGGAGCACATTCATTTGGGCATATTTAGACGTTTCTAATGTCTGGAGTGCTTTCATTTTTAATAAAAGCCACAATTTTGCACACAAACTCCTGTAAACCCCTGTGACCACTTCCGGGTCACTCACTAGTACAAATCTCGGTCCTACAGCGAGCGGGCAAGCAATTGAGATAGATTTCAACTTACTAGACATCCTAGGGTTTCACAATGTACCACAGACTGTTTTAAATCTGTGTTTGTCATATTTTAAATGTTTTATTTGGCTCCGATTACAGAGCCCTTCACCCTGATAAACCAGGAAGTGGGAGGAGAATGCCTGTCGTCATACGACTATACGTGGGACTACAAATTACTATTTAGCCCTCATTTTTCCACCAGAAATGCTTGGTGCACATTCATTTGGGCATATTTAGACGTTACGTCTGGAGCGCTTTACTATTTAATAAAACCCACGATTTGGCACACGAACCCCTGTGACCACTTCTGGGTCACTCACTAGTATAAGTCTCGGCCCTGCAGCGAGCAGGCGAGCAATTGAGATAGATTTCAACTTACTGTGCATCCTAGGGGTTCACAATATACCATTGACTTTTTTAAACCTGTGTTTGTCATATTTTAAGTGTTTTATTTGGTACAGATTACGGAGCCCTACAACCTGGTAAACCAGGAAGTGGGAGGGGAGTACCTGTAGTCCTACAACGATACGTGGGACTTCAAATTACTATTTAGCCCTCATTTTTCAACAGAAGTGCTTGGAGCATATTCATTTGGGCATATTAAGACGTTTCTAATGTCTGAGTGCTTCAAGTTTTAATAAAAGCCACGATTTTCCACGATCCCCTGTGACTACTTCTGGGTCACTCACTAGTACAAGTCTTGGCCCTGCAGTGGCGGGCGAGCAATTAAGATAGATTTCAACTACTGGACATCCTAGGGGTTCACAATATACCACTGACTGTTTTAAGCCTGCGTTTGTCATATTTTAATTGTTTTATTTGGTGCAGATTCGATCATTACTCCCTGGTAAACCAGGAAGTGGGAGGAGAGTGCCTGTAGTCTGACGTCGTGGGACTACAAATTATTTTAACCCTCATTTTGTCACCAGAAATGTTTGTTGCACATTTATTTCAGCATATTTAGGTGTTTCTAATGTTTGGAGCCCTTTACTTTTTAATAAAAGCACGATTTTAACACAAACCCCTGTGACCCTGTGACCACTTCCAGGTGACTCAGTAGTACAAGTATCGCACTGCAGCAAGCGGGCGAGCAATTGAGATAGATTCGAACTTATTAGGCATCCTAGTGGTTCACAATATACCATTGACTGTTTTAAACCTGTGTTTGTCATATTTTAAGTGTTTTGTTTGGCGCAGATGACGGAGCCCTGCACCCTGCTAAACCAGTAAGTGGGAGGAGAGTGCCTGTAGTTTTTCAACTATATGTGGAACAACAATTTACTATTTAGCCCTCATTGTTTCACCAGAAATGCTTGGGCACATTCATTCGAGGCATATTTGAAGCGTTTCTAACATCTCGGGTGCTTTAAGTTCTAATAAAAGCCATGATTTGGCACACAAACTCCTGTGACCCCTGTGACCACTTCAGGGTCACTCACTAGTACTAAGTCTCAGCCCTGCAGCAGGCGGGCTAGGAATTGAGATAGATTTCAACTTACTAGACATCCTAGGGGTTCACAATATACCACTGAGTGTTTTAAACTTGTGTTTGTCATATTTTAAGTGTTTTATTTGGTGCAGATAACGGACCCATTCACCTAGGTAAACCAGCATGTGGGAGGAGAGTACCTGTAGTACTTGACGTACGAGAGACTCAATTTACCATTAAGCCCTCATTTATTTCACCAGTAATGCTTGGAGCATATTCATTTGGGCATATTTAGATGTTTCTAACGTCTGGAGCACTTCTAATTTTAATAAAAGCCCAAGTTGCCACAACAACAACTGTGACCCCGATGACCACTTCGGGTCACTCACTAGTACAAGTCTCGGTCCTGCAGCAAGCGGCGGGCAATTGAGATAGATTTGAACTTACTGGACATCCTAGAGGTTCATAATATACCATTGACTGTTTAAGCCTGTGTTTGTCATATTTTAAATGTGTTATTTGTTGCACATTACAGAGCCCTACACCGTGGTAAACCAGAAAGTGGGAGGAGAGTGCCTGTAGTCCTCCGACGTCACGATGGGGCTACAAATTACTATTTAGCCCTCATTTTTTCACCAGAAATGCTTGGTCACATTCATTTCGGCGCTATTTAGGCGTTCCTAACGTATCAAGCCCTTACTTTTTAATAAAAGCCACAATTTGGAACACAAACCCTGTGACCCCTGTGACCACTTGCAGGTCACTCACTAGTAAGTCTCGGCCCTGCAGCGGCGGGCAAGCAATTGAGATAGATTTGAAATACTAGACATCCTAGAGGTTCATAATATACCATTGACTGTTTTTAACCTGTGTTTGTCATATTTTAAATGTTTTGTTTGGGGCAGATTACGGAGCCCTGCACCATGGTAAACCAGGAAGTGGGAGGAGAGTGCCTGTAGTTTTGCAACAATACGTGGGACTACAATTTACTATTTAGCCCTAATTATTGCACCAAAAATGCTTGGAGCACATTAATTCGGGCATATTTCGACATTTCTAACATCTGGGGTGCTTTAACTTTAAATAAAAGCCACGATTTGGCACACAAACCGCTGTGACCCCGTGACCACTTTTGGGTCACTCACTAGTACAAGTCTCAGTCCTGCAGCGAGCGGGTGAGCAATTGAGATAGATTTCAACTTACTGGACATCCTAGGGGTTCACAATATACCATTGACTGTTTTAAACCTCTGTTTGTCCTATTTTAAATGTTTTATTTGGTGCAGATTATAGAGCCCTACACCCTAGTAAACCAGGAAGGGGGAGGACAGTACCTGTCATCCTACAACGATACGTGGGACTACAGATTACTATTTAGCCCTCATTTTTTCACCAGAAATGCTTGGTGCACACTCATTTGGGCATATTTAGACGTTTCTAATGTCTGGAGTGCTTTAATTTTTAATAAAAGCCACGATTTGGCACACTAACCCCTGTAACCCCTTCCGGGTCACTCACTAGTAGAAGTCTCAGCCCTGCACCGAGCAGGCGAGCAATTGAGATAGATTTGAACTTACTGGGCATCCTAGGGGTTCACAATATACCATTGACTATTTAAACCTGTGTTTGTCATAGTTTAAGTGTTTCATTTGGTACAGATTATGAGCCCTACACCCGGTAAACCAGGAAATGGGAGGAGAGTACCTGTAGTCCTGACAGTGCGTGGGACTGCAAATTACTATTTAGCTGTCGTTTTTTCACCAGAAATGCTTGGTGCACATTCATTTGGACATATTAAGATGTTTCTAACATCTGGAGAGCTTTAATTTTTAATAAAAGCCACGAATTGTCACACGAACCCCTGTGACCCCTGTGACCACTTCCGGGTCACTCACTAGTACATGTCTTGGCCCTGCAGCGAGCAGGTGAGCAATTTAGAAAGATTTGAACTTACTGGGCATCCTAGGGATTCGCAATATACCATTCACTGTTTTAAACCTGTGTTTGTCATATTTTAAGTGTTTTATTTGGCACAGATTATGGAGCCCTATACCCTTGTAATCCAAGTGGGAGGACAGTACCTGTAGTCCCTACTGACGATCGATGGAACTGCAAATTACTATTTAGCCCTCATTTTTTCTCCAGAAATGTTTGGTGCACATTCATTTGGGCATATTTTGATGTTTCTAATGTCTGGAGCGCCTTAATTTTTAATAAAAGCCACGATTTGGCACACGAACCCCTGTGACCACTTCCGAGTCACTCACTGGAACAAGTCTCGGCCCTGCAGCGAGCGGGAGAGCAATTGAGATAGATTTGAACTTACTGGGCATCCTAGGGGTTCACAATATACCATTGACTGTTTTAAACCAGTGTTTGTCATATTTTAAGTGTTTCATTTCGTGCAGATTATAGAGCCCTACACCCGGTAAACCAGGAAGTGGGAGGAGTACCTGTAGTCCTCTGACGATCGTGGGACTGCAAATTACTATTTAGCTGTCGTTTTTCACCAGAAATGCTTGGTGCACATTGATTTGGACATATAAAGATGTTTCTAACATCTGGAAGCTTTAATTTTTAATAAAAGCCATGAATTGTCACCACGAACCCTGTGACCGCTTCCGGGTCACTCACTAGTACATGTCTCGGCCCTGCAGCGAGCAGGTGAGCAATTTAGAAAGATTTGAACTTACTTGGCATCCTAGGATTGCAAATATACCATTGACTGTTTTAAACCTGTGTTTGTCATATTTTAAATGTTTTATTTGGCACAGATTCGGGCCCTACACCCTGGTAAACCAGGAAGTGGGAGGAGTGTATCTGTAGTCCTACAATGATCGTGGGACTACAAATTACTATTTAGCCCTCATTTTTCTGCAGAAATGCTTGGTGCACATTCATTTGGGCATATTTCGATGTTTCTAATGTCTGGAGCCCTTAATTTTTAATAAAGCCACGATTTGACACACAACCCCAGTGACCACTTCGAGTCACTCACTGGTACAAGTCTCAGCCCTGCAGCGAGCGGGCAAGCAATTGAGATAGATTTGAACTTACTGGGCATCCTAGGGGTTCACAATATACCATTGACTGTTTTAAACCAGTGTTTGTCATAGTTTCAGTGTTTCATTTGGTACAGATTATACAGCCTACACCCTGGTAAACCAGGAAGTCGGAGGAGAGTACCTGTAGTCCTACGACGATACGTGGGACTGCAAATTAATATTTAGCTCTCGTTTTTTAACCAGAAATGCTTGGTGCACATTCATTTGGGCATATTTAGATGTTGTAAACATCTGGAGTGCTTTAATTTTTAATAAAAGCCACGAATTTTCACACGAACCCCTGTGACCCCTGTGACCACTTCTGGGTCACTCACTAGTACCTGTCTCGGCCCTGCAGAGAGCAGGTGAGCAATTTAGAAAGATTTGAACTTACTGGGCATCCTAGATGTTCGCAATATACCATTGACTGTTTTAAACCTGTGTTTGTCATATTTTAAATGTTTTATTTGGCACAGATTACGGGCCCTACACCTGGTAAACCAGGAAGTGGGAGAGTATCTGTAGTCCTCGATGATACGTGGGACTACAAATTACTATTTAGCCCTCATTTTTCACCAGAAATGCTTGGTGCACACTCATTTGGGCATATTTAGATGTTTCTAACATCTGGAGTGCTTTAATTTTTAATAAAAGCCACTATTTGGCACACAAACCCCTGCAACCCCTTTGACCACTACCGGGTCACTCACTAGTACAAGTCTCAGCCCTGCAGTGAGCGGGCGAGGAATTGAGATAGATTTGAACTTATTGGGCATCCTAGGGGTTCACAATGTACCACTGACTATTTTAAACCTGTGTTTGTCATATTTTAAGTGTTTTATTTGGCGCAGATTACAGAGCCCTGCACCCTGTTAAACCAGGAAGTGGGAGGAGAGTACATGTAGTCCTACGACGATACGTGGGATTACAAATTACTATTTAGCCCTCATTTTTTCACCAGAAATGCTTGGTGCACATTCATTTGGGCATTTTCAGATGTTTCTAACATCTGGAGCGTTTTAATTTTTAATAAAAGCCACAATTTGGCTACGAATCCCTGTGACCCCTGTGACCACTTCGGTCACTCACAGTACAAGTCTCGCCCTGTAGAGCGGTAGCAAGCAATTCAGATAGATTTGAACTTACTGGGCATCATAGGGGTTCACAATATACCATTGGCTGTATTAAACCTGTGTTTGTTTTATTTTAAGTGTTTTATTTGGTGGGGATTACGGAGTCCTTCACCCTGGTAAACCAGGAAGTGGGAGGAGAGTACCTGTAGTCCTACGACGATATGTGGGTCTACAAATTACTATTTAGCCCTCATTTTTTCACCCGAAATGCTTGGTGCACCTTCATTTGGGCATATTTAGACATTTCTAATGTCTGGAGCACTTTAATTTTTAATAAAAGCCACTATTTGGCACACGAACCCCCTGTGACCACTTCCAGGTCATTCACTAGTACAAGTCTTGGCCCTGCAGCGAGTGGGCAAGCAATTGAGATAGATTTGAACTTACTGGGCATCCTAGGGGTTCACAATATACCACTGGCTGTTTTAAACCTGTGTTTGTCATATTTTAAGTGTTTTATTTCCACAGATTACGGAGCCCTATACTCTGGTAAACCAGGAAGTGGGAGGAGAGTACCTGTCATCCTACGACGATACGTGGGACTATAAATTACAATTTAGCCCTCATTTTTCACCAGAAATGCTTGGTGCACATTCATTTGGGCATATTTAGATGTTTCTAACGTCTGGAGTATTTTAATTTTTAATAAAAGCCACAATTTGGCAACCCAACCCCTGTGACCACTTCCAGGTCACTAACTAGTACAAGTCTCGGCCCTGCAGCAAGCGGGCGAGCAATTGGGATAGATTTTTTTTTTTTTTTTGCCTCACGCCTCTCGTCTACTAATCTGCCTCTGGTCACAGACCCAAGGAGCCCGGTCTTGGGATTTGCCTGACTCCCTCGGTCATCCCTGGCTTACCCCAGAAGCGGGGCCACGGCTCGGACCCTCCCCACACCGGACCGTGGGCCTTATAACTGGTCAGAGCGGCTCCGGTGACCAATCAGGGCGTCCCGGGGCAGAGCGTCATCAGACACTAGGCGTGGAATTTCGCCCCTGTATCCCCACCCGAGGAGGTGAGGGCGTGCAATATTGGCAGTGTCTGCCCGCCTCTCTCCCGGACGTGGCGCGGCAGCGTGGGTGTTCCCAGCCTCCATAGGTCCCCATCGCCCGGTAGCTGCCCAAACCCTCCCCAGAGAGGAGAGCAGTCCGCCAGGGACGCTCGATCCTTCTCCCGGCCAGCCCTCCGATGACTGGTCCATTCCGAACCTGGGTCCGACGTCATGGCAAATCCAACCGCTGCGCCGACGGGCCGACAATGGATAGATTTTAACTACTAGACATTCTAGGGTTCACAATACACCTGACTGTTTTAACCTGTGTTTGGCATATTTTAAGTGTTTTATTTGGTGCAGATTATGAGGCCCTACACCCTGTCAAACCAGGAAGTGGGAGGAAGTGCCTGTAGTCCTCTGACGCTATGTGGGACTACAAATTACTATTTAGCCCTCAATTTTTCACCAGAAATGCTTGGTGCTCATTCATTTTGGCATATTTAGACATTTATAACATCTGGAGTGCTTTAAGTTTTAATAAAGCCACGATTTTCCACAAGAACCCCTGTAACCACTTCCGGGTCACTCACTAGTACAAGTCTTGACCCTGCACCAAGTGGGTGAGCAACCGAGATAGATTTTAACTTACTGGGCATCCTAGGGGTTCACAATATACCACTGACTGTTTTAAGCCTGTGTTTGTCATATTTTAAATGTTTTATTTGGTGCAGATTATGGAGCCCTACACCCTGGTAAACCAGGAAGTGGGAGGAGAGTGCCTGTAGTCCTACGATGATACGTGGGAGTACAGATTACTATTTCGCCCTCTTTTCTTCACCAGAAATGCTTGGTGCACATTCATTTGGGCTTTTTTAGATGTTTCTATCGTCTGGAGCCCTTTACTTTTTAATAAAAGCCACGATTTCGCTCACAAACCCCTGTGACCCCTTCCGGGTCAGTGACTAGTACAAGTCTCAGCCCTCCAGCGAGTGGCTGAGCAATTGAATAGATTTGAACTTACTGGGCATCCTAGGGTTCACAATATACCACTGACTGTTTAAACCTGTGTTTGTCATATTTTAAGTGTCTTATTTGGTGCAGATTACGGAGCCCTACACCCTGGTAAACAAGGAAGTGGGTGGAGAGCACATGTAGTCCTCGATGATCATTGGGACTACAAATTACTATTAGCACTCATTTTTCACCAGAAATGCTTGGCGCACATTCATTTGGGCATATTTAAACATTTCTAACATCTGGAGCACTTTAATTTTTAATAAAGCACGATTTGGCTACCAACCCCAGTGACCACTTCCGGGTCACTCACTAGTACAAGTCCCGGCCCTGCAGCGAGTAGGCAAGCAATTGAGAGAGATTTTAACTTACTGGGCATCCTAGGGGTTCACAATATACCATTCACTGTTTTAAACCTGTGTTTGTCATATTTTAAGTGTTTTATTTGGCGCAGATTATGGAGCTATACACCCTGGTAAACCAGGAAGTGGTAGGAGAGTACCTGTAGTCCTTCGACAATATGTGGGACTGTAAATCACTATTTAGCCCTCGCTGTCTCTCCAGAAATGCTTGGTGCACATTTATTTCGGCATATTTAGGCGTTTCTAACGTCTCTAGAGCTTTAATATTTAATAAAAGCCACGATTTGGCACACAAACCCCTGTGACCCATGTGACCACTTCCGGGTCACTCACTAGTACAAGTCTTGGCCCTGCAGCAAGCGAGGCGAGCAATTGAGATTGATTTGAACTTACTAGACATCCTAGCGGTTCACAATATACCATTGACTGTTTTAAACCTGTGTTTGTCATATTTTAAGTGTTTTATTTGGCGCAGATTATGGAGCTATACACCCTGGTAAACCCGGAAGTGGTAGGAGAGTACCTGTAGTCCTTCGACAATATGTGGGACTGTAAATCACTATTTAGCCCTCGCTGTCTCTCCAGAAATGCTTGGTGCACATTTATTTCGGCATATTTAGGCGTTTCTAACGTCTCTAGAGCTTTAATATTTAATAAAAGCCACGATTTGGCACACAAACCCCTGTGACCCATGTGACCACTTCCGGGTCACTCACTAGTACAAGTCTTGGCCCTGCAGCAAGCGGGCGAGCAATTGAGATAGATCTGAACCTACTGGGCATCCTAGGGGCTAACAATATACCATTCAGTTTTTAAACCAGTGTTTGTCATATTTTAAGTGTTTTATTGGGTGCAGATTATGGAGCCCTGCACCCTAGTAAACCAGGAAGTGGGTGGAGAGTGCATGTAGCCCTACGATGATACAAGGGAGTACAATTTACTATTTAGCCCTCATTTTTTCACCAGAAATGCTTGAAGCACATTCATTTGGGCATGTTTAGACGTTTCTAACGTCTGGAGTAGGGTTGTCAGAACTTGTTCAAGAAAGATTCGAACCCTCCTCGAACCCTGGTGTTCGAGTTCTAATTTAGAACTCGAACACTAGAGGGTTCGCAAAAGGGTTCGACTTTTTTTTACTTAAATGGCACTGCAGAGCCACTGCCTGCTGTTTCCTGGGGCGGTGAGGTTGACTCTGGACACTGACAGCCTGACACTGAGAGGGATGATGCAGGGGTATAATTATGGGGGGATGAGGTGGCAAAGGTGAGCACATTTGTCCTGCAAGGGAGCGCAACATTATGCTCTAGTCATTCCACTCCCTACTTCTCGCTCCCGTTCCAATTCACTCCTGATCATTACGCTCCTTCAGCAAATTCACTGATGCGAAATGACAGGAGTGAAAAAATGTCTGCTCAGATTCCAATCTGCAACTGTCCTCTCTCCTCTCTCTTTGACTCAGAACACCACCCCCATTCACCAGGCTCCTGTCTCTGCACAGTAGAGTACGAAAAAATGAAAAAGCGAACCTGCTGCTTCAGTAGTAATATTAGTCCTGATGGGAGACTTGATTTTTTGCATCGCTTTCCTGAACCATTTTATTTATGGATGCATACAGTATTTTCCACCAGGATGAAATGTCTGCTCAGATTCCAATCTGCAATTGTTAGCCTACTCCCTCTCTCTTTGACCAAAGCTCCCCACCCCCATTCACCAGCAGCTCCTGTCTCTGTACCATTAGGTACGACAAAATAAAAATAAAAACTAACCTGCCATTTCAGCCTGACAGTGCTCTGAGAGTGTAGTAATATTTGTTCTGATGGGAGATTTGATTTCTTTGCATCATTTTCCTGAATCATTTTATTTATGGATGCATACAGTATTTTCCACCATCTGACACTGACACCCAACAAATTGCTTAGTCAGTGACGGAATGCCAAGGCAGACCTTGGACATACATTTTTAAATTCTCCCATAAACACGAATTTAATTTAGTCAAACATTTAACAAGTACTGTAGTTGGCATATTGTTTTAGACTTTTGTGATATACAAAGACCACCAACTCGGGCACCAGCAAAGTCTTTATTAAGCAGATAAACTGAATTGGCATTCTGCTTACTGTTACTCAGTACCCATAAAGATCTCACTGGTCGGAGAGCAGAGAGGGAGGGGGATTGGTACAAGGATGGGGAAGGGAACAATAGTAGGTGAGTGAAAGTGGAAATGCCTGTGAGTGAATCTACATGGAAGGAAATTATGTGGGAGTGAAATGACGAGGTGAAAGTGGCAGGAGCAAAATGATGGAAATGAAATGTAATAGACCCGTCATGCCCAACACTCAGCCTCTTTTGTTGCTGCTGCCTGCTGGTGCCCTAGGAGAGCCTGCCATTCCAGGGGTGCTGGGTTTCACTAGGAATACAGACTGCTGGTGGCTCGAGGTGGAGGCTGCTGCTGCAAGCAACAACTAAGTGGGAGGTAGAACTGACTGGTGGTGCTGCAGTTCGGTGGGTGGGGGGTGAGCAGTAATTGGGGGGATAGCCAGCAACATCATCATGCTGCGGGGGGACTATATGCTTACTATGCTGTATGGACAAAAACAAGACAAAGTAATT
Organism: Neoceratodus forsteri; assembly: GCA_016271365.2. Lineage (NCBI taxonomy): Eukaryota > Metazoa > Chordata > Ceratodontiformes > Ceratodontidae > Neoceratodus > Neoceratodus forsteri. The sequence continues at coordinate 909,577,901 of CM028136.1, forward strand.
AAGCAGAGGAGGTGGTGGGAGCAAGGGGATTACAGTTTGCACAAGGCAGTTCTAAGCTGGCAGGTGCTACACACTATTGGCCATTTGATTTGGTGCCAGTCAGGGTCAGGGAGCGCCCAGGAAAAGAAGCCTGCTGCAATCTAGGAGGCATTCTCTCTCCCTGTTGTGTCTGGAGTGGGTCAGTGGCTCTACCAGTGACCGTGACCAGCATAGCAATCAGCAAAGCAGCACAAAACTGCTCAACCTGAGCTAACATAGCTCTAGTCTGCAGGAAGGCAAGGCTAGGTGGTGTTTAATTATGTTTATTGGCGGTCTGCTCTGCTGTGCTGTGTTGATCGTGTCTATGTACTGTCCACAGTCAGTGTCTGATTAAAATGCTGTGCTGTCTACTGTCTCTCCTGTGTGCCACCTGAGCCTGACTATGTCTGCTTTGGTATGGACTGCTGAGGGGAGGGTTATATGGTTAGCCTAGCATGCAACTCCAGTGTTTTCTTCTGTGTTACAAAATTAAAGTAGTTAAAAAAGAAAATAAAAATCACCCTTACCCTGCAGGTGGGTGGAATGGCACAAGGTCATTGTGGAAAGGAAGGAAGAGGGGCGAGCTATAGATCAAGTAGGCAGCACAATTTAAAAATAGGGCTCGAGTTCTAAAAGTTCTAAAAGATTAGAACCCTAGAACTTTTCAAAGCGTTCTAGACTAGAACTAGAACCCAGAACTTCAGAGGGTTCTGACAACCTTAGTCTGGAGTGCTTTAATTTTAATAAAAGCCACGATTTTGCTACAAACCCTATGACCCTGTGACCACTTCCGGGTCACTCACTAGTACAAGTCTGGCCATGCAGCGGCGCGAACAATTGAGATAGATTTGAACTTACTGTGCATCCTAGGGTTCACAATATACTACTGACTGTTTTAAACCTGTGTTTGTCATATTTTAAATGTTTTATCTGGCGCAGATTATGGAGCCCTACACCCTCGTAAACCAGGAAGTGGGAGAACAGTACCTGTAGTCGTACGACGACACGTGGGACTACTAATTATTATTTAGCCCTCATTTTTTCCCCAGGAATGTTTGGTGCACATTCATTCGGGCATATTTAGACGTTTCTAACGTCTGGGGCACTTTAATTTTTAATAAAAGCCACGGTTTGGCACACAAACCCCTATGACCCCTGTGACCACTTCCGGGTCACTCACTAGTACAAGTCTCGGCCCTGCAGCGACCGGGTGAGCAATTGAGATGGATTTGAACTTCTTGGGCATCCTAGGGGTTCACAATATTCCACTGACTGTTTTAAACCTGTGTTTGTCATATATTGAATGTTTTATTTGGCACAGATTACGGAGCCATGCACCCTGGTAAACCAGGAAGTGGGAGGACAGCACCTGTAGTCCAATGACAATACGTGGGACTACAAATTACTATTTAGACCTCATTCTTTCAGCAGAAATGCTTGGTGCACATTCACTTGGGCATATTTAGACGTCTCTAACATCTTGAGCACTTTAATTTTTAAGAAAAGGCAAGATTTGGCACACGAACCCCTGTGACCCCTGTGACCACTTCTGGGTCACTCACTAGTATAAGTCTCAGCCCTGCAGCGTGCGGGCGAGCAATTGAGATAGATTTGAACTTACTGGGCATCCTAGGGGTTCACAATATACCATCGACTGTTTTGAACCTGTGTTTGTTGTATTTTGAGTGTTTTATTTGGTGCAGATACGGGCCCTACACCCTGATAAACCAGGAAGTGGAAGGAGAGTACCTGTAGTCCTATGGCCGATATGTGGGACTACAAATTACTATTTAGCCCTCATCTTTTCACCAGGAATGCTTGGTGCACATTCATTCGGGCATATTTAGATGTTTCTAACATCTGGGATGCTATAATTTTTAATAAAAGCCACGATTTGGCAAACAAGCCCCTGTGACCCCTGTGACAACTTCCGGGTCACTCAGTAGTACAAGTCTCAGCCCTGCAATGAGCGGGTGAGCAATTAAGATAGATTTAAACTTACTGGGCTTCCTTGGGGTTCACAATATACCACTGACTGTTTTAAACCTGTATTTGTCATATTTTAAGTGTTTTATTTGGCGCAGATTATAGAGCCCTACACCCTGGAAAACCAGGAAGTGGGAGGAAAGTACTTGTAGTCCTACAACAATACTTGGGACTACAAATTACTATTTAGCCCTCATTTTTTCACCATAAATGCTTGGTGCACCTTCATTTGGGCATATTTAAACGTTTCTAACTTCTGGAGCACTTTAATTTTTAATAAAAACACGATTTCCACACAATCCCGTGTGACCACTTCGGGTCACTCACTAGTACAAGTCTTGGCCCTGCAGCGGCAGGCGAGCAATTGAGATAGATTTCAACTTACTGGACATCCTAGGGTTCACAATATACCACTGACTGTTTTAAGCCTGTGTTTGTCATATTTTAATTGTTTTATTTGGTGCAGATTACAGAGCCGTACTCCTGGTAAACCAGGAAGTGGGAGGAGAGTGCCTGTAGTCCTACGATGATCGTGGAACTACAAATTACTGTTTAACCCTCATTTTTCACCAGAAATGTTTGGTGCACATTTATTTTGGCATATTTAGGTGTTTCTAATGTTTGGAGCCCTTTACGTTTTAATAAAAAGCACGATTTTTAACATGAACCCTGTGACCACTTCAGGTCACTCACTAGTACAAGTCTCGGCCCTGCAGCGTGGTGAGCAATTGGCGTAGATTGATTTGAACTTACTAGGCATCCTAGCGGTTCAAATATACCATTGACTGTTTTAAACCTGTGTTTGTCATATTTTAAGTGTTTTCTTTGGCGCAGATGACGGAGCCCTGCACCCTGGTAAACCAGTAAGTGGGAGGAGAGTGCCTGTAGTTTTACAACGATATGTGGGACAACAATTTACTATTTAGCCCTCATTATTTCACCAGAAATGCTTGGAGCACATTCATTCGGGCATATTTAGACGTTTCTAACATCTGGGGTGCTTTAAGGTTTAATAAAAGCCATGATTTGGCACACAAACCCCTGTGACCCCTCTGACCACTTCTGGGTCACTCACTAGTACAAGTCTCAGCCCAGCAGCGGTCGGTGAGCAATTGAGATAGATTTGAATTTACTGGGCATCCTAGGGGTTCCAATAACCATTGACTGTTTCAAACCTGTGTTTGTCACATTTTAAGTGTTTTATTTGGTGCAGATTACAGAGCCCTACACCCTGGAAAACCAGGAAGTGGGAGGAGAATACTTGTAGTCCTACGACGATACGTGGGGCTACAAATGACTATTTAGCCCTCATTTTTTCACCAGAAATCCTTGGTGCACATTCATTTTGGCATATTTAGACATTTCTAATGTCTGGAGCGCTCTAACTTTTAATAAAAGCCACGATTTGACACATGGACCCCTGTGACCACTTCCGGGTCACTCACTAGTACAAGTCTCGGCCCTGCAGCGAGCGGGCTAGGAATTGAGATAGATTTCAACTTACTAGACATCCTAGGGGTTCACAATATACCACTGAGTGTTTTAAACCTGTGTTTGTCATATTTTAAGTGTTTTATTTGGTGCAGATAGCAGACCATACACCTGGTAAACCAGGATGCGGAAGAGAGTACCTGTAGTACTTGACGATACGAGACTACAATTTACTATTATGCCCTCATTTTTCACCAGTAATGCTTGGAGCATATTCATTTGGGCATATTTAGATGTTTCTAACGTCTGGAGCACTTTAATTTTTAATAAAGCCACAATTTGGCACACGAACAATCAGACTCTATGACCACTTCTGGGTCATCACTAGTACAAGTCTCGGTCCTGCATCGAGTGGGTGGGCAATTGAGATAGATTTGAACTTACTGGACATCCTAGGGGTTTACAATATACCACTGACTGTTTTAAGCCTGTGTTTGTCATATTTTAAATGTGTTATTTGGTGCAGATTACAGAGCCCTACAGTGGTAAACCAGGAAGTGGGAGGAGAGTGCCTGTAGTCCTCTGACGATCATTGGGACTACAAATTACTATTAGCCCTCATTTTTCACAGAAATGCTTGGTGCACATTCATTTAGGCATATTTAGATGTTTCTAATGTCTTGAGTGCTTTAATTTTTAATAAAAGCCACGATTTGGCACACTAACCCCTGTGACCCCTTCCGGGTCACTCACTAGTAGAAGTCTCAGCCCTGCACCAAGCGGGTGAGCAATTGAGATAGATTTGAACTTACTGGGCATCCTAGGGGTTCACAATATACCATTGACTGTTTTAAACCTGTGTTTGTCATATTTTAAGTATTTTATTTGGCACAGATTATGGAGCCCTACACCCTTGTAAACCAGGAAGTGGGAGGACAGTACCTGTAGTCCTACGACGATTCGTGGAACTGCAAATTACTATTTAGCCCTCATTTTTTCTCCAGAAATGCTTGGTGCACATTCATTTGGGCATATTTCGATGTTTCTAACGTCTGGAGCACCTTAATTTTTAATAAAAACCACGATTTGGCACATGAACCCCTGTGACCACTTCCGAGGCACTCTCTGGTACCAGTCTCGGCCCTGCAGCGAGCGGGCGAGCAATTGAGATAGATTTGAACTTACTGGGCATCCTAGGGGTTCACAATGTACCACTGACTGTTTTAAACCAGTGTTTGTCATAGTTTAAGTGTTTCATTTGGTGCAGATTATAGAGCCCTACACCCTGGTAAACCAGGAAGTGGGAGGAGAGAATACCTGTAGTCCGACTATCATTGGGACTGCAAATTACTATTAGCTCTTGTTTTTCCCAGAAATGCTTGGTGCACATTCATTTGGGCATATTTAGATGTTTCTAACATCTGGAGTGCTTTAATTTTAATAAAAGCCACAATTGTCACAAGAACCCTGTGACCACTTCCGGGTCACTCACTAGTACATGCTCTGCCCTGCAGCAGCAGGTGAGCAATTTAGAAAGATTTGAACTTACTGGGCATCCTGGGGTTCACAATATACCATTGACTGTTTTAAACCTGTGTTTGTCATATTTTAAGTGTCTTATTTGTTGCAGATTACGGAGCCCTACACCCTGGCAAACCAGGAAGCGGGAGGAGAGCACATGTAGTCCTACGATGATACGTGGGACTACAAATTACTATTTAGCCCTCCTTTTTTCACCAGAAATGCTTGGTACACATTCATTTGGGCATATGTAGACATTTCTAACGTCTAGAGCACTCTAATTTTTAATAAAAGCCATGATTTGGCCCACCAACCCCAGTGACCACTTCCGGGTCACTCACTAGTACAAGTCTCTGCCCTGCAGCGAGCAGGCGAGCAATTGAGAGAGATTTTAACTTACTGGGCTTCCTAGGGGTTCACAGTATACCACTGACTGTTTTAAACCTGTGTTTGTCATATTTTAAGTGTTTTATTTGGCACAGATTACGGAGCCCTATACTCTGATAAACCAGGAAGTGGGAGGAGAGTACCTGTAGTCCTGCGACGATACGTGGGACTATAAATTACTATTTAGCCCTCATTTTTTCACCAGAAATGCTTGGTGCACATTCATTTGGGCATATTTAGATGTTTCTAAAGTCTGGAGCGTTTTTACTTTTTAATGAAACCACGATTTGGCAACCCAACCCCTGTGACCACTTCCGGGTCACTCACTGGTACAAGTCTCGGCCCTGCAGTGAGCGGGTGAGCAATTAAGATAGACTTGAACTTACTGGGCATCCTAGGGTTCACAATATACAATTGACTGTTTTAACCTGTGTTTGTCATATTTTAAGTGTTTTATTTGGCGCAGATTACGGAGCCCTACACCCTGTTAAACCAGGAATTGGGAGGAGAGTGCCTGTAGTCCTACGACGGTACGAGGGACTACAATTTACTATTTAGCCCTCATTTTTTCACCAGAAATCCTTGGAGCATATTCATTTGGGCATATTTAGATGTTTCTAACGTCTGGAGCACTTTAATTTTTAATAAGTGCCACGATTTTGCACATGGACCCCTGTGACCACTTCCGGGTTACTCACTAGTACAAGTCTCGGCCCTGCAGCGAGCGGGCGAGCAATTGAGATTGATTTGAACTTACTAGACATCCTAGCGGTTCACAATATACCATTGACTGTTTAAAACCTGTGGTTGTCATATTTTAAGTGTTTTATTTGGTGCAGATTACAGAGCCCTATACCTGGTAAGCCAGGAAGTGGAAGGAGAGTACATGTAGTCCTACAATGATACGTGGACTACAATTACTATTTAACCCTAATTCTTTCACCAGAAATGCTTGGTGAACATTCATTTGGGCATATTTAGATGTTCTAACGTCTGCAGCACTTTAATTTTAATAAAAGCCACAATTTGGCTACGAACCTGTGATCCCTGTGACCACTTCCGGGTCACTCAGGAGTACATGTCTCGGCCCTGCAGCAAGCAGGGCGAAGTCGCGATCAGGGCATCGTCGCACAGAGACAGCCAGGTCAGCATGTGTCAGCTGTGTCTGCTGGGCCAGTGGCCTAGGGTCTCTCATAACTTTTGTTACTTGTCCTATTCATTGAATTAATCTGAAAATGGATAAAGATACTACTTACTCTTGCTGCCTGGCTGTATTATGTATACTACTGCAGTTTTCAGGAATTTGTCTGTGAAAACTGTTGCATGGTTAATATCTTGAGGGCTGAAATAGAAGCACTACATAAATGCTTACAAACTCAAGTAGATATCAATAATTTGGAGGAGTATATTGATTCTGTAGCAGACAGCCTTGTAAATGACTCTGTTAAACAGAGCTCGACTGAAGTAAAACATGATGAAAATTAGTGGTGCCTTGTACAATGGTTTAAAGTGAAAAAAGGAAGACGAAATATAGGGGGAAGTTGCAACATTCCTACTGAAAATAGATTTAATGTTCTAAGGACTGACTTTTGTCATGCCTGGTGCAGCTGCTTCTTGGGAGGCGACATCAACAGTGGATCTCTCCCCTATTTTAGTTACACCAAGCACTTCTATTTTCCCTGAGCAATTACATGCTCTTGAGACACTCCACCCATTACCACCTGTGAAAGCACAAGATAATGATTCTTCCCACTTTGTGGAGCCTGAGGATCCTCCCAAATACAGAATATTCCTGGTGATCAGGCAGACAGTAAAGTAAATGTTCCTAGGGATGTTTTAGTGATCGGTGACTCTACAATTCGGTACATCTGATCATATTTTATGTAAAACAGAAATTTATACACCACTGTTAGCACCCTTCCAGGAGCTGGTATAATAATAATAAAACATATGTTCCCAGGGCTACAAGAACACACAAATTCTGTCTCACTTTAATACGTGCAGGAATAAATGATCTAGGTAAAAGATCTCTATTACAAATTGGAGATTTTGAAGAAATTGGAGACACTATAAAAGTCAAGGGGTAATTTGATTATTTCGGGCTGCTACCTATACGCAGGGCAAGCACTGATAAACAAAGGGCCATTATGACATTAAATGGGTGGTTCAAACGATAGTGTATAAGGGAGGGTTTTTTCTTTCTGGAATACTGGACAGGGTTTGTAAACCGAAATCTCTTTGCTAGGGATGGTATGCATTTGAATAGACAAGGTAAACATATTTTTGCCACCAGATTAAGACAACAGATTGACCATTGTTTAAACTATTAGGTGGGGGGGATAATATTCTGCCCCAGAAAATCATCTGCAAAAGTAATATCCCTTTGGCCCCTCCTGAATGGAATTGTTTAGTCATCATAAATGCAAGAAGCCTGGGGAATAAGTTTGCCGAATTTACTTTATGATTGGAACAACTGAATATTCATATTTGTGCTGTTTCAGAGACTTGGTGGCGCGATGATGACCCCTGGGACAAAAACATTCCAGGTTTTGCCCTGTTTCATAAAGACAGAAGTATTATTAAGGGGGGTTGTGGCATTGTAACTATCAAGTATTATAAATTCAGAGACTATTGAACTTATTCAGTGACCCAATATTGAAGCGTTATGGGTCAAAATTTTCCCTATTTCAGCACCTTGCTTTAACATGGGAGTAGTTTATAGGTCCCCAGTAATTACACACGATGATGATTTTCATCTGCTAGATTTTGTGGAAAAGATATCTTCCACTAATAACACCCTGCTTGTAGGTGACTTTAATCTTCCTGGTATAAACTGGAAGACTATGCATACTTCATCCCCCATGGAAAATAGATATTTGCAAACACTTCTGATATCTAATATGGAACAAATAGTCAACATTAGTACTGGGGTAACAATATTTTAGATTTAGTCTTACATAATTTGGGAAACCAAATTTCAAACTGTTCAGTGCTCTAACCACTAGGCTCCAGTGACCATTCTATAGTACAATTTACCTTTAGTGGGAATTTAGGACAGGATGATGGTAACGCAACACTTTACAACTTTAATAAAGCAAACTTTCTGGGCATGACACTAGATATGGCATCCTGGGACTGGCAATATTCTTTCTTAGGTAAATCACTTCCAGAAATATGACAAATTCTGATCAGTCAGTTAACCTTAGTTTCAAATAAACATATCCCAATTATCAAAAAAATTGATAAAACCAAATTTAAAAGACCTTGGATGAATGAAACTGTAAAAAAACATATTAAATATAAAAACAGCTTACAAAAAAGCCAAGTTATGTGGAACTAAGCAAAGCTGGGAAATCTTTAAATTTCAGTTGAAAGTGACTAAACACAGTATTAGAAAGGCAAAAGGTTTTGAGATACGACTGGCAAGTAATGTGGGGATAATTATAAGTCCTTCTATAAATATACTAATAACAAAGAGAGGTACTCCACCATAGGCCCGCTAAAAAACATTTCAGGAAATCTAGTATTAGACAAGACACTAATGGCTACTATTTGCAATAAGAAATTTTCATCAGTTTTCAATACTAAAACAGAAACTAGAAAGAAACATAATGATCATATCCTGAGTGGGTATTTCACAATAGATGCTGGCATTATTCAAAAAACTGCTTCAAAATTTAGACCCTTACAAGTCAGCAGGGCCAGATGGTTTACACCCCCATGTTCTTAAATAGCTATCCCTCTTTCTGGTCCTGTTGCTGCCTTATTTAATAAATCCATACAAGAAGGCCAGGTTACTGATGTCTGGTTACAAGCGACTGTGGTTCCAATCTACAAGAAGGGTTCTAGGCAGGAGGTGTTCAATTATAGACCCATCAGTTTGCCATCTATGTTGGGTAAAATGCTTGAAGGAATTATTAAGGAACACCTATGTAAGATAATAGAACCTGATCCACTCAGTATGGTTTTGTTAAGGCAAGATCATGCCAGACAAACCTGTTGAGCTTCTATAATGGAGTGAGTGGAGCACTGGACAGGGATGAGGCAGTAGATGTCATTTTCTGGATTTTCCAAGGCCTTTGATAAGGTCTCTCATGGTCAGCTTATTGAGGACATGATTAGCATTGGAACAGGGAAATAGATCACGTTGGGTGGAATCATGGCTTAAGGCACCCAGAGAGTGTGTATAAAGGGCTTTTTTCAGACTGGGATGTTGTGACTAGTGGGGTCCCACAGGGTTTGGTCTTGGGTCCATGTCTGTTCAATATATATATTGCATCATTAAAACCACAACTAAGGTTTGGTTAACAAAATTTGCTGATGACACATGATTAGGCTACCCAGTCATTAATACTGGTGATATAGATACCCTCAGTATGCCCTTGATGAGTTACAGAATTGGGCTACCAGGAAGAAATTGTCCTTTAATACCGATAAATGCATTGTAATGCATTTTGGGAGAAAAAACAACCAAGCTAAATACATTTTGGTGGAAAAATCTTAAAATCAGTTGATGATAAGCGTGACCTCAGTATTAGACTATCCAATTATCTTAGTTCTAAGCTCCATTGCCATGCTGTTATCTAGAAGGCAGCTGGTGTGTTACACTGCATAAACAAACATATTAGCAGTAAAAGTAGAGATGTTCTGCTCCCACTGTATTCATCTTTGGTAAGTCCCCATTTGGAGTATTGTGGCCATTTTTGGGCACCAGAGGATAAAGACTCTATAAAAACACTGGAAAAATTTCAACAGAGAGCAACTAAAAAGATTAATGAAGTCAATAACTTGGATTATAATGCTAGACTACAAAAACTAGGACTATATACATTAGAGTATCGCAGAATGAGGCGTGACTTATGTCTGGTATTTAAGGCTTTACATGATGATCACCTTAGGAGTTATTGGGTCTTGAATTGAGGATACTAGTTACATAACCAGGGCACATCCACTACAATTAAAAGTAGAACAATGTAAAACAAAAAAAAAGTAGTTGGTTCACAATAAGAGTTTGTAAAATCTGGAATAGTTTGCCTTTGGAAGTAGTAACATGTGAAAACATGGATACATTTAAAAATATCTGGACACCTATTTGCAACAAAAATGCATAGTGGGATATAACTAATATTTGTGAGCATTATGGACCATGGTCTACTAGCTCTGTACAACCTATGATACCTATGATCTCACAGGTTTGGACATTGTGTTCTGGGCCTAAACAGCAGATGCAGGCAGAATGACTGTCCTCTGGAATTTGCTTTCCTCAGGCATGCTTGGTGGAGTGATCCAAGGTCAAAGTCAGCTGAGAAGATGTAAAAAAGGTGAAAAAACATCGAAAGATGGAAAGAAACTATAGTGAGAAAATAAAGAAAAACACTGAAAAAATGCACAAAAATGGCGATCGACTGAAGCTGCAGCGATTTCGAGAGGTTCAACATGTGTTGGTCAATGGTGAGAAAACTACTGGGGAGGGCATATGCGACCTCCCACTTTATTGGGTAGGCTGACGTCGAAGCTGATGTCGGCGATGGCAGCCCCCTCTGTTAAACTGCTAGCTAGTAAGTTTCCATGTAGTCCTAGTGCCTGGGGACTAAGTCCTACCTGTGCGGCCTGCTGCAAAAGATACCCTTGAAGTAAGATCTATAGTTAACTGTGTCTGATGAGTGACTAGACACTAGATACCAACCATGATGTTATGGAGGGTAAATGGGCGTGCACGACCAGACACATTCAGAACATCCATAAAGGGCACAGTGAAGCCTATCAGAAATGTGCACATGGCCTGCTGCATGGAAGAGAAGTGGAAAGAAATGGCTAAAGACTCATAAGCATAGTTCAACATATGAAAGTTGTATTCAGATGTTAGAAATAGAAAATAATACATAGGTGACTGGGTGTTATGAAGTTTTTTTACACACCAGAGGTTTGTGATTACTAGGTTTGGCAGTATTAGATTTAAATTGGTAAATGTAGATAAATGTCGATTTCACTGCTCACACACAAATAGATGAAAAATATTTCCATCGATAATAATCTAAATTTACAGATAGAAAAAGTAAATTCTGTTGCTATTTTGACATGTGAAGATAACAATTTGTGCTTTTATCAGTTTGTAAATCCTCAGCATTTGCTGTCATTAACTGCAACAGTGAAAATGAAATCGATACAAATCGAAATGAATGCTTAAAACCCCATAATTTCGTGCAATTGGTAAAGTTTAAATTGATAAAACTCAGGGGGGAAAAGGTTTAAAAATAAAAATCGATATTTTCCATCGAAATTATAAATAAATAAAAATCGAAAACTGCCAACCCTAGTGATGACCTATAAACCTCAAGACAAAACTTCGAGAGGTTTCTTGGAATCATCGCACACCGGTGTGTAAAAACAATTCATAGACACACAACTGTCTATGCTTTACTTTTTATAATTACTGGTGCAAGTAGTTAATGCCAAAGAAAGTTGCAGAAGCAGTTGTGCTGTGATTCCTGCTGCCCCTTGCTCAGTCCCCCTACTACACACTTGATACACACACTCACACACTCTGTCTTTCCAGTACAGACATTCTTTTTTTTTAAGTTAAACTGTGGACTCACACATGAGTAGCTCTATGGGTAGTCAGCCACAGCCTGTTCCCAATCACAGTCACTGTCTCCCGAAGTGTATGAACACCAGAATCAACCAAATAGAAGTTTCAAGTTGTAAAGGCAGGATCAACTAGATAAATACTGAAAAATTAATAAGTTAGGTATAATGAGTGAACAGAAGCCTGGGCAGAGGCAAATGATCAGTGCGGTCCTGGGCAACTGAGAAATGGAGCTGCCATGTCTGTTGAGGTGTTCAGCCCAACAGCACAGGTAAGAACCAATGAGGTGGCATGCTACAAATGAGTGAACTGGGAGTGAAACAAAATGCCATAATAGCTGGGTAACCCAGTTATTATGGCATTTAACTCTAAAAGATCGAGTCCATGTATTAAAGGAGTCACTAGTAATTGTAAATGAATAATTAAGTAATAATGACCAAACAGCCAGTCATTTCCTGAGGATTAATGACCGACCAGTGGGGGGGGGGTCTCACTGGCCGGTCATTAATCCCCAGGAAATTAACAGCTGTTCGGTCATTATTGTAATTAAAAATCTAACCACAGTAATTATCTTTTTTTCACATTTTTCTGTTTAGTTTCCTTTTTTTTCTTTGTAGCATGTGCTCACACTGCCGAATGCTGCCACCTGTTGTCTGCAGTAACATGGAGCTGACAGTAGAAGTGCTTTTGGTGGTCAGGATGGTGCCATGGGGGGTTTAAACTTGCTATTCTGAAACTATCTCTAACTAATAATTTTCAGGAATGCTGAAGTGTTCCTTTTTTTCATTTTATTTAGAAATTTTGCACAATAAACTGGTTCGGCAAATAGACTATTGCCACCCTAATGATCAGCTGTGTGGCTGCCGTGTCAGGCATTTCTAAGAGATTTCAGACCATCACAGCAGCCAATCAGTGAGCTAGTTCGGCTCATGAATAATTAATTAGGCTTAGAATGACTGACAATACAACATAAATAAAGTGTATGGTGTATTGTTGGTCTGTATGAGATAGATTAGTAGGATATTATACTGAGAAAGCATTTTAAACTAAAGAAAACAGATTCTTGGATCAGAAACTGCACAAAATCAGGACAGTTCAACAGAACTCTGCATTCTGAGCATTTTAATACCTACTTTGCAGCGATGATGCATCCTAAAATAAATCCACAAGACTTTTCCAACCACATGGCAAAAATAACAAATAGGGTGATCTGATGCCAACCCAGTGCCTGAAGGCCATCCTCTGCTTCGCTAGAGACACACGCCTCTGACCTGGTCAGCCTACACACTACCCAACCAGTATCTGATCACTGGTATTTTTGCCCCCAAGTGCCTACCCCTACACTCTTTAGTGTTGAACCCCAGTTGCCAAATGCCAGCTCACTTCTTTTGCCTAGCCAGGTCCACCCTGAACTCTTGTCTCCCCAACACCGAGTCAATCTGGCTGAAGGTAGGGAAGAACAGTTCATGTTATATCTAGGCTTGGTAGTATTAGATTTAAATCGGTAAATGTAGATATATGTCGATTTCACTGCTCACACACAAATAGATGAAAAAATATTTCCATCGATAATAATCTAAATTTACAGATAGAAAAAGTAAGTTCTGTTGCTATTTTGACATGTGAAGATAACAATTTGTGCTTTTATCAGTTTGTAAATCCTCAGCATTTGCTGTCATTAACTGCAACAGTGAAAATTAAATCGATACAAATCAAAATGAATGCTTAAAACCCCATAATTTCGTGCAACTGGTAAAGTTTAAATTGATAAAACAGGGGGAAAAAGGTTTAAAAATAAAAATCGATATTTTCCATCGAAATTATGAAAAAATTAAAATCGAAAACTGCCAACCCTAGTTATATCATACTGGAAGTAAATTACAGGCCACCGAAACAAATAGCTAGGGCAGACAAAGTGTTAATTGATATGATTGGGCAGCTTATGGAAAAGAATACAATTTTTTTAATGGGAGACTTAAACATCCCAGGTGTAGACTGGAGGCCAGCACAAGGGGTTGTAACCGAAATAGGCATTTGGCAAAAAGTTTGTTATACCTAAACCTGAAACAATGGCCCAGATATTCAAACTGCGCCCAAAAAGTGCGCAATAGCAGGAGCAAGCGCAAGTCTATTGCGCCCTTGCGCAAGAGGCGCAATGTTCAAAAATGGAGCAGGATAAACTGCGCCTACAGCCGACGACTGAATATCGCACCACCTGCGCCATAGCACAACTAGGGAGGGGAAGCTGAGCAGATCAGATGCGCATAGCACAACAAGAGATATGTAGCTGAGCAGTCCAGAGGCACCATAGCGCAACCAGGGATGCCCTCCAGCAGCAGAGCAATGCAACTGCACAACCAGGGAGGTAGGGGCCTACCACCCATGCCACAGATGGGCACAGGAACACACAGCAGAACAGACATCGTCCCCACACCCCATGCGCTGCACAACTGGGGAGGCTGGAAACCACCGCCCATGGAGACAATCAAATAACCCACAGCTGGGACATGGTGCCCATCACACCCCCAGCAAGCTGTAACTGGCACACAAGAGGGCTGACCTCCCCATGCCACACCATCCCCCAATGCAGAGCACACCCTGCACTGTGACCCCAGACACCCTCCCCAGGAGCAGCGACCACCACTGCAGGGAACCCCATGCATGCCACCACCCCCACTGTAACAATGCAACCCTGTGCACCACAGAACCATGCAAGGCAGCCCCACCACGAGCACCCATCAGTGGGTGGCAGCACACAGCAATGCAACGGCATACACAGTGCCACCATGCACAGTCCCCCCGAGGTACTGCTGAGAGACCAACCATGCGTCGGCACATGAGGTACCCCACATGGGACAGGGCTTACCCCAGACACCACTACCAGTGGTACAGCACCCTGCACAGTATCCCAATGACACACCCCAACCCAGCACTGGCCACAACATCCAGCACAGACACCCACAATGGTGTGTGGAAGCATGCACCACACCGGATGCCACACAGTGCATGGACAGACACCCACCCATACCCAAGGGCACAACAACATAGGGACGCAGTGGCAGAGCAACCAAACCCCCAGCATGGGCCCATGTAAACTGTGTACACACAACCCGCAGTCTTCCATGGCACCCTGCGCAGGCACTGTGGACCGTACACCACCATCATTTGCCCGAGCACAAGTCACAGACAGTGGTGCACATCCCTGCAACACACAAAGGCACAGCATGGAGGTGGGACAACAACTGTGGAGGCCACAGTATCACCCGAGGCAGACATGCACCACACCAGTGACAGGAGGCAACCCAGCAGTATGACGGGTACAGTGGCTGCCCTTCAGGGTCTGCCACCACTGACATGCCAGCGCACCGTGCAGGTCACAGACATGCATGTGTGTCAGCTGCACAGGCCATGGATGGGCTGATAGGGGTGCCATGAACACACAGCACGCACCATGGACCACTGCACATGGTCATCCAGTGCACAGGGAACAACACACACACCACAGACACTGACTGATAGCTACCCCCACACCATAGTCACCTCCACACAGACACACACACATACCCATGACCGCACCACCCCTGACGCCATGCACACCAGTGCAGCTAAGCACCTATAGCCCACTGCAAATCAGAGACCACCACAGTATTCATATCAAAATAACTGTATTGAAAAACATATAAAAGTTAACTATTTACAAGACTATTTACAAAATATATACAAGGTGGGGGATGGCCACAAACAAGGTGGGGGTGGGTAAGAGCAGGGTGGACAAATGGGACAGGAAAGGAGGGATGTGAGGGTGGGTCGGGGGGTAGGGAATTTCAGGGGCTGAGGGACCCCTAGCGGGAGCGCCACTCCCCACTCTGGCTTCATCTCTGTCGGTGCCTCCCAGGACCCCGGTGTCATCAATCCTGCGGAGGATGTCCAGTGACGCCCTTGCCACCTGGAAGATCTCCCGAAGTGCCTCCCTGATCTCCTGGAGATGGCGTGTACCTAGGACAAGGGAGCACAGTCAATAGGGGTGAATGCACAGCCCTGTACAGCCCGCCCACTGTGCATGGCATACGGCCGTGGGACAAACCTCTGTGATGGTGTGTGACCACCCACAATGATCACGTCCACATGACCTGCCCACCCAGGTGCATACAGCCATGCGGAACGCTGCACACACCCACCGGCCAAGTCACGCACAGCACCACCATGGCCGTTTAGTGACATGACTATGTGGTGCAAAGGCAGTGGCACAACCATGTATCCGGTGCACGCATGGACCACCATCGACGCTCTCCCAGACATGCATTACCACTGGACATTGTTGACTGTAACAAGTCGCGTGCATGGCAGTGGTGTCAATGGATGGTGGCCAAGCCCCGCTGCCCACCCTGTTACACAGCATGCAATAGTAATCATGGAGTTATGACACTCACCATCGGTGGGCCAGCCCAGTGGATGGTGGGGGCCCTCGCCCACCTGGCTTCCCTCTGCTCCTCCTGCGGCGAAGATCGCGGGCAAGCGGCATTCCTCCGGGCCTGTGGTGCAAACATGGAGAGAGAACATCAGTACAATCCTGTAGCAAAGCCCCCTGCCCCCAGGTGTGTGCCCTCCCACCCAGCCAGACCCACCCACCCCACACCCTGATAACACCACCACAGCCAACCCCGGACGGTCCCTCCCCCATGTGCTGGACACATACAACTGTGATACCCATATGGAAGATAAAAGTGTGTTGACGTAACACCTACCTGGCCGTGGCACCGTGCCCCTCCTGGCATGTGCCCACAGGCAGGCTAGCAGCTCTGGCTCCCTCCGCCGCAGGTCCCCATACCTGTGGCGGCACTGCTCTGTGCTTCTCCCCTGTCCTGTGGCCTCCTCGAGCACAGTGGCCACCTCCTCCCACACCTGGGTCTTGGACCTGTCCAGGGGTACCTCCCCGAACAGTGGCCCATGGTGTGGCTCCACAATGGCCACTAGGTTGGCCAGCTCTATTGGCGACCACTGAGCAGCCCTCCTGCATGCCATGCTCTCTGCTCGATTTGCAAATATGGCGCTCTGCAGCGTGGCTCCCCACGTGCAGATGCTGCGCGGTACAGCACTGCCATTCCCTATCATGCTGTCACCGAACAGCGTGATAGAGGTGCACCAATGCCTGACGCACGGCGCCTAGGGGACAACGGTTGGGCACAGGGTCAAGGGTCTCTGGCGCATGGACACACACAGCGCCATTGGATCCCACTGCATGTAGCGTGATTGGCTGCCTGTGTGCTACCGCCAGTAGTGGCCTACTGCGCAGCTGGCCCAGTGCGCCTATGATGGCCCAGTGCCACAGCACCATGTAGGTGACTATCACTATAGCACCACTGGTACAATGGTGGCCATGCCCTGCATTGCCTACCGTGCACAGCATGTCAGCAGCGCAGCAGACGCCTGCGTCAGCAACCCAGGCATGTGCAGTGAGGTGTGTACTGTGCATGTCACAGAACTGTGCCATTGGCTCAGCACATTCAACACAATTGCGCAAAGCACAACAGCGCGATATTCAGCTGTCATATGCAAATCATCTAATCAGCCATTCAATGGCACAGCACTGCAATTTGCATCCACTTAAAGTTGCGCCTGCCTCATTTGCATGGGTTGCACTATAAAAGTGCGACATTGGGCTGCACTGGCCATAGTCGGTTACTGCAGTCTATTGGTGAGTTGCATGCTGTTTGGGAATGTGGACTGTGGATTTAGGGACATGCATGGGACTGCACAGTCACAGGTAACAACTGCCATTCTTACAGGCTAAATAATGACCGAGCAAGTTGTGGGAGAGGAGGAACACAGTGGTGGGAGGAGGAGGAGGAGGCCTAACTTTACCAAGGCCGAGACCAAAGCCCTGTTTGATGCCTACCTGGATCAGGAGCTGCTTCTCAGTGGACAGCAGGGAACACCTCAAGCCCGTGCTGCTGCATGTGAGGAGGTGGCACGTGCTGTGAACCTGCATGGCAGCCACCAGAGCTCCATGCAGGAGTGCAAGAAAAAGATGGGCACGGACAGGAGGAGGATAAAGGAGAAGGTGGCTGCCATCAGGGCAACACGAGCTGCAACAGGTGGGGGACAGCCGGAGGTGGTACACCTGACCCCACAGGAGGAGAGGGTTGCTGGAAGCATGCAGCATAGTGCCATAGAGTGTTCGGGTGGTGGCTTCCAGACGGGTGGTGGCTATCACTGCATGGTAAGTCATGGTCTGTCTATGGGGGGGCAGGGTAGGTCACATGCAGTAACGTGACTTTGCTTTCCCTTACAGATCCTGAGCATCTGCATGGGTCAGCGGTGGTGGGCCTGTCCACTGAGGACAGTCAGCTGGAGATGGAAGAGGGCCCATCTACCTCCACAGGTATACGTGACTTAGTGTGACAGTGGGGCCGCCTGGCTGTCCACACTGATGTTGTTGTAACAGGTGTGGAGGAAACCTTGCCTGTGTCCCAGCGTGCCGGCATCCACGGATGCCAGCATGCTGTGCCTGGGGCCCGTGCAGAGTCCGTCACCGATGATGATGTCGCTAACATCATGGGCAGTGACACATGTGTGCCATGGGATGGCCACACAGCAGGACACATTGCGGCCATGGCTGTGGGTGGTGCTGCCATGGTGGCCTGTGTGTTATCACAGTCCCAGCCTGTTCCTATCAGCACCAGTGGGGCAGCACTGGTGTTTGTTCAGGACAGTGGGACTGTTGCGGCCACTGTGGCAGCACCACTGAGCCCTGGGGAGCGGCAGCATCAGCAGTCAGCCAATGGGCTTGGGGGTACAGGGTTCAGCGGCAGCGTCTGTGCACCACCTGTGGACATGCCCAAACCTGGTCCTGGTGCACAGCGCCCACCCTCAAGGGGTGCTGAGCATCAGGGCCGTGCACACCCTGAGGGACAGGATGCCAAGGTGGCAAATGACCTCTTGGATGAGCACACCCGCCTACTGCAAGCATCAGTCCAGCAGCAGATGCGGCTTGCGACGTTGGTGGATGCACTGCGTGTGGCTCTGGAGTGGGCAGAGGAGGCGTCGCAAGGGACACCACTCTGATCCTGGCAGGGATGGACTGGTTGCAGGAGGATGTGACTGCTGCCATTGACAGGCATTTACTGCATTTACAGCTGGCCACAATGGGCACACAGTCATGTGCCCATGCGTCGTGGACACCATGCAGTGCAGCATCCACCCCCCATTCCTGGGGCATCGTACGACTCCTCCCTGTCGACACTGGGTTCAGCTGTGGGCATCCTGAGCACGCCTGACACAGGCATGTTCAGTGTCTGCAGACCCTGCATGAGCATGGTCGTGTTCAAGGTTGAACCCTGGGGACCATCGGTGCCACCCCATGAGGCCAGTGGTCAGCCTGTCGGTACTGGCAGGTCTCGGCAGGCGCACGCATCCCGTGGCGGCTGGGGCACTGTATCACATGACTGACCTGTCTGCCTTACGGCTAAAGTCTGGTGCTGCCCAGTGTGCATTGTGTCTTTCAGTGGGCAGTGCACGGGTGGGTACCCAGCCTTGCATGCGGACGCACAGGCCACCTGCACACCCTCCCGGCTGCTGTCCACAGTTGCATGTGTGTGATGATGTCTGCATTGCACTGTACACCAATGTGCAATGGTGCTCAGCATCTGACACACGCACATGGACAGGCAGTGGGCGTGGTGGCCTGTGGGCATGTGTGTGGCTAGGGTTGGCGTTCTGGGTCGGTGTGCCTCCTGCCCTTTGTGCAAGTTTGGTGTGTTGTGTGTGTGTGTGCATGTGTGTGTGTGTGTGTCCATCCATGTGGCATGTTAGTCCTCACCCATCCCTAGTTGTGTGTGTGGTTCCATGCCCTGCCACTTCCCTTGATGGCATGCACCCGTGTGTGTCCATGCATGTTTGTGGGTTGTGCCTTAGCCACTGTTGGCTGCACATGGCCCCATGACTTACCTGGGTTGGCTGAAGTGCTCCTCTGTGATGGTGTCCTGGTGCAGCTGTGCCAGCTGGATCAGTCGGGGGTCCTGTCGCCCAAGGGGGCTGCCCATCACCATCATCACGGCGTCCTTCTCATCCCCATTGCTGCCCCCCTCTTCGACCTGTACAGCTATCCCACATTCGTTGGCCATGTTGTGCAGGATGCAACAGGCCAGAAATAGCCCACAGGCCTTTGAGGGGCTGTACTGTAGGACACCGCCGGAGGTATCCAGGCAACGGAAATGTGCCTTCAGCATCCTGAACACCCGCTCGATGACATTACATGTGGTGGCGTGTGCCTCATTGTAGCGTTGCTGCGATGGGGTTGTGGGCTGCCGGTAGGGTGTGAGCAGCCAGAGACAGAGTGGGTACCCACTATCACCTGTGTGTAGAGGGTGGAGGTTAGTTTGGTGATCAGCATCGCCCTGCCCCGGGCCATGTAGGCCACTACCCATGTCACCTCTGGCCATGCCCCCCCCAGGCCCTATGATTGTCCATGTGGTTTGCATACTCACCCACTAGGTGAACAATGATGTCCCCACTCTTGAATCTGTGGCACAGTGCCGATTGGTGCCAGATGAAGGCATCATGTGCTCCACCAGGGTCGTGGCACAGACATTGATTATCGCCCCTGGCGCATCGCACCACCTGGCAGTTGATGCTGGCATAGCCCTTGAGATTGATGTATGCGGCCCCCTTGGGGCCAGGTGGTGTGCGTATGGCCACATGGGTGCAGTCTATTGTCCCAGCACGCCAGGCATACGTGCTACCCTGTGGAACTCCTGTATGTTTGCTGTGCGCTCCACTGGTGTGCTGGGGAAATGGATGTACTCCACAGCATGTGGCAGCAGTGCACTAAGGAATTGGGTGAGGTGGCATGACATGGCCGACTGGGTTATGCCTGTGGTGTCCCTAGTTGGTCTCTGGAAGGTACCCGTGGTGAGCAAGCACATGCAAGCTGTCACTTTAGTCTCCACTGACAGGGCATGGCTCTGTCATGTGGGTGCCTGCATCACATCACTGCAAAGCTCACAAAGCCACCTCAGAATTGCCCTATTCAGGCGATACCAGCCCACAATCTCAGTATCACTGTACAGCTCGAAGCTGGTGCAGGCTCGATACTGCCTGTTGGGGGCATACCACCGATGGGCCCTTCCATGGCCATGCCCCCCTGCCGCCCACCTTCTCACCCCCCTCATAATGGCCTCCATCTGGAAGGTGGCACTGGCCATGTCGCTGACTTGTGTTCACCCCCGGCAGCTGTTGCTGTATTCCCCGCTGTCCTCACTGCTACTTCCCTGCACCGAATACCTGCCTGTGGTGGCCTCTGTGCTGTGTGGCACTTCCACCTTCTTCACTGGCTGTGGCTTCCACACCTTCCCTGTGCCTCTGTGTTCAAGGTGCCCTTTCCCTGGCCTGCCCTGTGTGTCCCTCCTGCCCTGTCTGGGTGGCTAGAGTTCTGCCTCATGTGCCTTCGCTGTAGCGTTCTTGTGCCTCTCCCTTGCTCCTTTTTATTTTGGCTCATTTCTGCTATGGCGCAACTTCCACTTGCTCCCTTATTGCTCATGGCGCAAGTTGTTGAATATCGCACTGTGCCATTTATGCATGGTTCCTCTCCCTTCAGTTGCGCATGCCTTCATTATCATTGCGCTGTTGCTCAGCGTGATTTCAGGGGCACAACTGCCTCCTGCTGAATATCGCAGAATGGCGCAATTTCGGACTTGAGCAGGCGCAACGCTATTGTGCATGGCTCAACTTTTTTGAATGTCTGGGCCAATATGTACAGCAACTGACAAGGGGTAATAATACTTTGGATGTGGTACTAAGCGACCTAGGGACCATTTATAAATCCAGTGTTACCGAAGGAAAAATTACCATAGTAATCTTATTTCTTCCAGGGGATACTCCAATATTCATAACTCTTATGCAATATGCCTTTAAGCCAGATCCGCCTGGAGATGGAACATTGTGCTAATGATGGAACACCATTGGCACATGCCACTTTTCAAATTCTGTCACCTATCAACTGCCTACATTCTAACCCTCAGATTTCATGGATGCCTGACAAGACAGGGCCCAAAGAGGAAATAACTATTTGACACTATAATAACAATAATAATTTAACACCCAAAAACCTCCAAAAGGAGGGAAAAATCCACAAAAGCACCCCCGAATGTCAGAATCACCTGAAGAGGGTAAAATCAATGAAAAAACACAGTTTCAAATATAAATGCCAGAGTGTGACACACATACTCCTGGTAATACAGCATGGAGTGAAGAGGCCACTGGTTCTAGCAGGGGAGGCAGGGTGAGAGAGTTATGAATATTGAAGTATCCCCTGGAATAAACAAGATTACTATGGTAATTTTTTCTTCTGACCCCAGGAATACTCCTAATATTCCTAACTTGTATGCAGACAAAGAAGCAGTACCGTTGGAAGTGGGCACAGAACCTACTTTGGAAACTGACTCTGCAGGACAGCTGTGCAAACCTAGCATCACCTCTAGCCTGTGTCTGGGTGATAATGCGTAGAATGTGCACTGCTTCTAGGTAACTGCTTTACAGATGCCCACCAGTGGAACATCCCTGGAAGCTGCTATAGTAGCAGCTGTACCCCTTGTGGAGAGGGCTCTCAGCCCTGCTGGGGGCTCCTTTCCAGCTTCTGAATAGCAAAACTGAACACACTGAACTATCCAGGAAGAAATGGACCTCTTAGATGCTGGATTTCCTTTTCCCACATCCCCACAAGTCAGGAACAGTTGTTTCCTGTCCTGTCTATGGGCCTTAGTGGCTGTCATGTAGTAGCTAAGGGCTCTCTTGACATCAAGGCTGTGCAGTCTACGTTCCCCAGAGCTTGAATGCTCAGTAAAGAAGACAGGTAAAGTAATGGACTGGTTCAAATGAAAATCCGAAACCACCTTTGGAAGAAATTTTCTGTTTGTTCGCAGGACCACTTTGTCCCTGTGGAATGAAATGTAGTCCTGCTCAACACAGAGAGCCTGGAGCTCACTGATCCTTCTAGCAGAAGTGATTGCCACTAGGAAAACCATTTTCCAGTGACATATTTCAAGGGAGCTGAAGACATGGGTTCAAGAGGGGAACCCATGAGCTTGGCAATACTTACATTTAGATCTCAGGTTGGCACCGGTTCCCTGTGAGGGGGCTGCAAGTGAGCTAGACCTTAAAGAACTTTCTGAAGATAGGGTTTGATGCCATAGAGACATTCTTCTCAGTTGAAGTGTAAGCAGACACTGAAGCTAAGTGAAGTTTTAAAGTAGTGGGCTGCTGGCCCAGTGAATGCAAATAAGTAAGGTAGTCCAGCACAGCTGGAACCCCTGCCTTAGTTGGCACCACATCCTGAGGAACACCAGATAGAAAACCTTTTCCATTTACAGACATAGGCTTTCTTGTTGGAAGGCTTCATGTACCCTTAAAATACCCAGAACACTTTCAAAGAGATGCATATTCTAGGTCCTCAAGAGCCATGCTTTGAGTCTGAGGGACTTGAGGTTCAGGTACAGGAGTCTCCCTTGACTGGAGGTTAACAGGTTGTGCCTTCAAGGAAGGTGTATTGGCTCAGCTACCGACATGGGGAGCAACAGAGAGTACCATGGCTGCCTGGCCCAATCTGGAGCTATCAAGATCATTGAAGC
Organism: Neoceratodus forsteri; assembly: GCA_016271365.2. Lineage (NCBI taxonomy): Eukaryota > Metazoa > Chordata > Ceratodontiformes > Ceratodontidae > Neoceratodus > Neoceratodus forsteri. The sequence continues at coordinate 909,601,454 of CM028136.1, forward strand.
TGGCTGGGACCTGAGCTTGAGTAGCTCTGTACACCAGAGGGAATGGTGGGAATGCATACAGGTACTCCTCTGACCAATCCAGAACCAGAGCATCCAGGGGTATTGTTCCCTGAGCTGGAGTTCTGCAACAATACTGTGGCAGGTGGTGACTTTCGTGGGATGCAAAGAGATCTATCTCTGGAGTGCCCCACCTTCTGAAAATCACTTCCACCACCTGTCTGTTCAGGGTCCATTTGTGATGGGCCTGGTTGATTCAACTCAGAGCATCTGCAAGGGTATTGTCCTTGCCTGGCAGATGAGTGACCTGAAGGGAATCTCCTATGGAGTAGGCCAGAGTCCAAATTCTCATAGCCTCTATGCAGACAGGATCTGACCTTGTTCCTCCCTGCTTGTTTATGTAGTACATTGTGGTGGTATTGTCTGTTCTTACCTGTACCACCCTTCCCTGAACCAGTGGTGTGATGGTTTGGAATGCCAGGAACACTGCTCTGAGCTCCAGTAGGTTTATATACTGGAGTGACTCTGCACTGGACCAGGTGCGTGAGTAGTGGGGTCCCCTAGATGGGCATCCCACCCTAGTAATGCATCTGTTGTGAGAATCACTGATGGAGACTCTTTTGAAAGGGAACTCCTTCCCTGAGATTGGCTTCCTCTTTCCACCACTGAAGGGCCAGAAGTAATGTTTTGTTACTGGGACCAGCTTTGAGAGAGAGAATCCTTTCTTTGACACCAATGAGCCCTTAGGTGGAATTGGATGTCTCTCATCTGGATCCTGGAACCCAGGACTGTGCCAGTGGCGCTGCCATGTGGCCCAGTAACTGTAAAAGGGTCCTGCAGTTTTGGTTTGTTCCAGCTGAAAGAGCCTGCCATCTGTAGAATACTTTTACCCTGTTCAGAGGTAGGTAAGCCCTGTCCTACTGGGTATTTAATGCTGTTCCTATGAACTGAAGCACTTGCACAGGGAGAAGGACTGACGTTTTGATATTTACCAGAAAACTCAGCAACTCCAGAAGTCCTTGAGTGAGCTGTAGATGTTCCTCTACCTGTTGTTGTGTTGAAAGTTGTGGTGACTTTCCAACCACCAACCAGTCACCCAGGTAAGGAAAAGCTGTGACAGCTAGCTTGCTTACAGTGCCACAACCACTGCCAGGCACTTTGCGAACACTCTTGGAGCTGAATTGAGACCGAATGGTAGTGCTGAAAACTGATAATGACCTGAAGAGAGTCTGAACCTGAGGTACTTTCTGTGAGACTCCCTTATGGGGATGTGGAAGAATGCATCTTTTAGGTCCAGAGATGCCAGCCAATCTCCTTTTTGGAGAACTGGCAGAATCAGTGACAAGGTTACCATTTTGAACCTTGGCTTTAGTAAGTGCCTGTTTAGCACCTTTAGGTCTAGGATAGGCCACCATTCCCTGTTTTTCTTTGTGTGAGGAAGTATCTTGAATAAAAACCTTTCCCACTTTGTTGTGGGGGCACAGGTTCCACAGCCTCTGATAACAATAGGTTCTGTACCTCCTTTTCTAGCAGTTTTCTTTCTGCATTGGAAGCTAGCTTGAACACTCTGGTTCTTACAGAAGGAAGGAAGGAATTTGAAGCTTAGGGACAAGCCCTGACTCATTACTTCCAGGACCCACTTGTCCGTGGTGATCTGTTTCCAAGCCTGGAAATAGTGAGTCAGTCTGCCCCCTACTGGTAGTGGGACGGCGGCCTGGGAAAGCATGTCAGGGGTCTTGCCTTGCCTAAGGCTAAGACTGGGAACCACGGCTGGAACCCCTTCTGCCCCTGCCCCTGAAGTACCCTTGCTGTGGGTACTGTTAAACTTGGGGTATGGCCATGGCCTGATAAAAAGGCCTGGTGTAAAACTGTCTGCCCTTGCCTCCCCTTCCATAAGGTCTAGTGGATGGGGAAGCCCTTTCCTTGGCAGAATTGCTTCTGTAGGTGGCCTTGTACTCATCCAACTTTTTCATGTAAGCCTCTGTATGAGTTCCAAAAAGGAAATTACCCTCAACAGGAAAATCCAGAGCTTTGTTCTGCGTATCCTGAGTAAGGTTTGTGGCTCTTAACCAGGCAAACCTTCTCTGGGCAATGGTATTAGCCATCCACCTGGCAGCAGTGTGATTGGTGTCTGCTGCCATTTGAAATTGGTATTTGGCTGCTTCTAAGTCAAATCTATAAGTCTCAGCTAAGTTAGTTGAGAGACCAGAAGGAGCTTTGTTTGCCATAGCCATAACAGATTGCCAAAGAGATTTTTGATATTGGGCTGCATAAGCCTGGAAATTAGCTTGTCTTATGGCCAAAGAAGCCGATAAGTAGCCCTTCTTGGCCATACTATCAATCTTTCTGGAATCTTTTCAGGGTGGATGATGCCAAAGGAACTTTGCCTTGTCACAGGCTGCAGCTTGTACCACCCCAGTGGTCAGGATGGGAGAATACAAATTCAGCCCCTTCCCTATCCAACTGATACTTCTTGTCCAGCCTTTTGTCCAAAGGGGGGAACAGAGCCAGGTATCTGGAGGATTTTGAATATGTCTTTTTGAAAGAATGTATTTACAGGGAGCAGTAACTTTTTAGTGGGTGTTAACCCCAATCATTTCTAGATATTCTGCTTCCTCTTCATCCTCTATCACCTTAGTGGTAGTGATGTCAAGAGTATCTACCATTTTTCTGACAAATGTAAAATGGGATGAATAATCTTCTGAGGCCCTGGGAGGACAGCCAAACTCCTGTTCAGGGGAGACTTCAGGCTCTATAGGCTCTCCCTCATCTTCTTCCTCATATTCCCCATAGTCTTCCCTATCATCATGGAGGGAAAATTGGGTTGATTTAGCAGGGGTCTGAACTGTTGACTGCTGTCCAGCAGGCAGCATCCCCTGTAAGGCCTGTAAGACCTTAAAAGCTTGTGCAATCTCCAGTGGAGGGGGAATATTTCCTGCCACACCAGAAGTCCCCAAACGCTGATCAGCAGGGGGTTCTGTGTGTTTAGTCTTTTTGCCTTTTCAGTGGAACTGGAGAGCTAGCCAGTTCAGCAGGCCTTGACCACACAAAGTGCTTATCTGCCTTGGCAAAACTTCTCCGCACTCTGTACAGTTTTAAAACCGGGTTTACCAGTCTTTCTCTTAGGTTTTTCTGACATTTTAGTCAATTTAGCAGAAAAACAGCAACCACAATAAAATGCAAACTTTTAAAACTAAAATTAGCAGCTGCGGTCAGTTCTGGAACCGATCGGAACCGAGAACTAATGAAAAAGAAACCGGGCTTAGTGGTTCAGTAGCCAGTATTAGCGGTTATACAAAACAAATTTATTTAAATAAAATACTCTAAAATAAAGGAGTTTCTGTCACAAAACTGCGTTAAGACTAAAAAATTCCCGGTTCCCCTCCGGTTACACCAAACCGTAAGAAACCGAGACAAATCAACAATTTAACTATAAATGGGGGTTCCCGAAAAGTCTTCCTTGGATGTGCCTAAATGCCCACTGCCCAGGCTAGTATCCTGTGCCTTAGTGTTTTAAAAGTGTTTGTGTGAGAGTGCCTTAATGTCTCCATTACTCTGTCTCTTTAAAGAGATGCCAATAACGTGGTGCTTATTTAATCTGGGAGGGCAGAGTGTTTCTATGCTCGAGTCCTGCTCCAGTTGAGATAATAGCTCCATTCTGCCATCGCTATTTGCACAGAAGGAGCTCTGTTAGAAGCTGCTTATTTACTGATTATCTGTCAGAGAAGTAATGATATTGTAGGGTCGAACTGGTGGAACCAGCCCTGGGGTAAGTGCAAACAGTGTGGGGAATTGTATGCTGAATAGGGCTACTGTGAAAGTGTTTGTTGTATATTGTCTAGGCCACTAGAGGGGAAAGAGGGGGGTTACAGTGTCCTGGAGGGCTGCACCCAGGTTAGCCTTGTTACAAACAACCCTGTCCTCCAGGTGGAGGCACCCGTTTCAGTACCCAGGCCCCTTAACCTGCAACTAGCCACGCAGGCAGGGGTAGTAGCACTTGGGATAGTGCAATCTAGGGGTTACATTTATAAGTTTCATGACGAAATGTGGAGGAGAGGATCTAGGGGTTACTACATCTTGGAGGCACCACTGGGATTAGCATCCTCTAGTGGCCGGAGTTGGGAATTACCCCCTTACATTTAGAACCTGTGACAAATTGGAGGAGCTTGCTATGCCAAAGCTCAAGATCACCCTCCATAACCTGTTAGTGCACCAAATGATGGGGTGGAGTGAGGCTGAGGGGGTAGACCTCCAGCAGGCCCTCCTGTTAATGGATGTCCCGTTAGGGACCACTAATGCTGTTATTGTAGAGGCTGTGGAGCACGTTAAGTGTTTAGGGAAGGTTGAAGTGAAGGGGAGGGATTCAAATCTGTTTGACCGGACCATGGTAGTCCTACTCTCCTGCAGCTTTCCTACAGAAACAGAGAAAGTACCTCCCATCATTCTGTCAGAAGGGTCCCAGAAGGGGTGGAGGATCATCCATTTGTACAGTGATCCGGCTACCCCAGGAGAGTCCTCCAGTATAGAGGGATTCAAGGACAAGCTGCTTAAAATGTTAGCATCTGGGGGGCGATCCGCACAAGAGTTAGTAAGGATGCTAGACCTCTCCGAAGAACACATGCCATTGCAGTCCCTGATAGCATCTCCTGCCACCCTAGGGTCTCCCTGTGGTCTTCTCCCCATAGTAATTCCTCTGCCATCTGGACTCTTACCATAGACTTAGATCTTTCGGGCACAGTCCCAGTACCCATAGGGGAGGATGACCTGGAAACGTGGATGGGCTATGCTACCTCCCTGGTCCAGGAGAGGCAGTGCTCTGAGGAGGAAAAAAAGAAAAAGACTCATGGAGAGTTTGAGGGGCCCTGCACTGGAGGCCATTCGCTTCCTACGAGCCACTAGCCCAGAGGCTACCATGGCCGAATACCTCTCCGCATTGGAAGTTTTTTTTGGTAGCAAGAATGAGAAGTTGTTTATGTTTGTTACCAGAATTGAGAGGGCTCTGCAGAGGGCCCACTGGAAAGGAGGGGTGCCTGCTAGTGAACTGAATTGGGTCAGGTTGGACAATATCCTCAGATCAGCCAGGTACTCTTTTGTGATGATGCTGAAACTTAAACTGCAAGATCGGAAGGCTGATCCTCTTGAGTATTGCCACCTCATGAAAGAGATTCATGAAGCCTAGGATGACGAACAGGGTTGGGAGCCCTATGCTGGGGTTGCTTGTACCTGTCAGTCCCTTGAGAGAAGTGATTTATTTATTTATTTAGTTTTTGTTGACCGGGTAAGTGCGCTAGCCAACAAGTGACTATTTTCAGGCACGACCGGGAGGTACAGTTACAGAACACAGTGATACATAAGAGATTACACAAAGCAGGATACATTTGCAGGATACATAAGAAATTACACAGAGCAGGATACATTTGCAAAGGACAAAGTCACACAGTGTAGTCAAGCATAGCAATAAGGATAAAATTACATGTATTCAGTTGTTGAGAACTAGGGGGAGAGGTGGTAGGGGACAGGTGTAAGGGTAGGGCAGGAGAGACGGAGACAGGGGGTGGTAGGGCGAATAGCAAAAAAGGGGAGGACAGGAGGGAGGTTAAGGCGCCAAGTGCGGCATTAGCGGGAGAAGGTTACCACCTGTGGCCGGGACGGTGGAACCGGGAGTCGGCAAGAGAGACGGAGAGGTCGGGGAACAGGACAGTGAAGCTATGGGTGCAAAAAAAGAGAGGGAGAGAGGGTGATGTGCAGGGAGGGTGGGGGACTAGGTGCAAGGGTGAGGAGGGATTTGAACTAAAGGAATGGGGAGGGAAGGGTAGGGTGGGAAGGGCAGGGGTATGGGGAAAAGGGATGAAGGGCACGGAACAGATAGGGAAATGAGTGGGGTAGGAGATAGAGTGCACCTAGTAGGCGCAGCGAGCAGAAGAAGGAGGAGGACAAGAGGCGAGGCGGTGAGCATTGGCGGGTAGAGTAATCCTGCGGCCGAGCCGGTGGAACTACAGACGGCAGGAGAGAGAGGGAGTCATGCAAACTGGTGGGAGGCGGATAAAATAGGAGAGGGAGGGTGAGGACTGAGCATAGGAGAAGAGGGAAGAATAAAAGAAGGAGGAGGAAGCTGGCAGGGAGAGGGCAGAAGGTGGAAAGAAGGTAGGAAGGGTGGCGGCAAGTTACGGCATTAGCGGTAAAAGTAGCAACCTGTTACCGGGCAGTGGAACCGAAGACGGCAGAGAGGGGAGTGGAGGGCGGTTGAGGGGGAGTGAGGCAGCAAAGAGCAGGAGAGGGGAGGGGCAGGAAAAAGGGAGGGGGTAATGACAGGGGGTACTGGAGAAATGGCTAAGTGGGAAGGAGAAGAGAAGAGAGCGGGGATGGGAAAGTAAGTGTTACAGGAACAGAGGGTGCAGGATAAGGAATGAAGGTGGGGGAAAACAGCTCAGGAGCGAGGGCAAGCTAAGTGACTAGGCAGTAATTAGAGAGCTTTACAATTGGCATCAGAACAACAATGTTATACAGTATCAACAAACATGAAACATATAAGCAAAAAACAACCAAGAATAAAAAAAGCGCAAATGCCTATAATACATAATAGGGGAGTGGAGGAGAACAGGTTAGGAGCATGGGATTCAAGAGGGATCAAAACAAACACATTTGTCCATCGAGGTAAGGAAAGCTCTGAGATTGTGCTTAAATGCATTGTGAAGGAGCATTTCTTAGTCCCTGGGGCAGCAAGTTCCAAAAGTGAAGGGCAGCATAACTGAAGGCTCCCAGCCCTTTTGTGTGGCAGAGGAATATTCAATAAGGACTTGTCAGAGGATCTAAGGTCCCGTGAAGGTATAACCGTTGGAGTAGTTTTGAGAGCTCAGCTGGCTTTGATGCTCTGATGATGGTGTACAAGGTTGCAGAGGGTAATATTGCCTGGTGGAGGAGGAGATAGCCAGCCCAGGTCTTTGTATAGCTGACAATGGTGCTTCAGGCGCGTGCTTTAGCCGCATACCTGCAAACATTGTTAAAGGTGGTGTCCCATTGGTGCAGAGCAGTTTTGCTGGCCATGGTTAGGATGGGAGCACCGTGAGGTGAGGTTGGTAACAGGATTCCTCTAGCAATTGCCAGTTTAGCGGCAGAGGTAAGCAGGTAGTTAGTCCTGTAAGCAGCCCCTAGCTTACAAATTGACAGATTTACAAGTTTCCTGGATGTGCAGCTTTAGGTCAAGATTTTGGTCAAGGTGAATGCCCAAGTAGCGAAAAGAGCTAACAGACTCCAGAGGGTTACCATTAATGTCAGGCACAGAGAGAAAGCAGGTTCTTAATTTGTGTGGGGATCCAAATAGCATGGCTTTAGTTTTATTGAAGTTAAGGACAAGGCGTTGGGTGTAGCCAGCGCTGCACCAAGTGGAAGTCTGTGGTAAGGGCAGCATTCAGGTTGGTGATATTGTCAGAGTGGGCATAGATGACCAGGTCATCAGCATAAAGTAGTGAGTGGCCAGAGGTTACTACATCAGGAGATTGTTTACAAATAGTGAGAAGAGGAGAGACCGAGAATGGAGCCCTGAGGGACGCCAATATTGATAACAGCACTGTCAGAGATCGCCGAGTTGAATTTCACTGCTTGAGTCCTGTTGGCAAGGTAGCTGCTGAACCAGGTAGTGACAGGGTAGGGAGAAGCCCAGATTTCTGAGGAGGCAAGTAGTAAAGGATGGTCAACAAGGTCGAGCGCTTTAGTGAGATGGATGAAAACAGCCCCTGTTAGCTTCCTTTGTCCATGTTGGTAAGAATGTCAGAGGAGAATTTTGCTAGTGCAGTCATGGTGCTGTGGTGTTTTCTAAAGCCGTGCTGTGCTGTATTGAGTAAGCTGGAGTTTTAAATTCAGTAACTTGAATAGAGACTAATTTCTCAAGGATCTTGCTTAGGACTGATAGTATAGCACAATTGGTCTGTAGTTGGTCGTGTCATTTTGCTGCCTTTTTAAACACGGAGTAATTCATGGCCTTCAGATTTCAGGGACAGAGCCATTGGAGAGGGATAGGTGAAGATTCTAGCTATAGGTCCAGATATGAGGTGAGCAGCCATCTTTAATAGACGGGGTTCCATTCCATCAGAGCCGGGCTGGTATTGTCAGAGATAGCCTTGAGCAGCTTGAGACTTGATGCCTGGTGACCGCTTTGAAGTAGAATGGTTTAGATGAGGTAGGTGAATCGCCAGGAATGTTGAGTTCAGTTGTGGAGCAGGAATAGAAGGAGCAGGCAGACATGGTGGGAAAACTGCTGGTTAAGCTTGCAATAGTGAAGGACATTACAGTGAAATGTTGCAGGACCATTTCTGAGGGTGACAGCTGGCGTAGATCCTAAAAGTTTTAATGTGGCTCCAAAATTTTGAGACTGAGTTGCAACAAATGAGAGAACTGAATTAATGAATTGGCCAAACTCAAGATCAGTCAACAAGCTGCTGAGGCAGCCAGAGATGCTAACTGCTATCAGGCCCCTCCTGGACAAAGAATGAGGTCCCGCCTGAGATGAGGTACTGTAATTTCTCCTTAAACACGGACTGAGAGTAACCTGTTGGAAGAAATACGTGAATTGAGGACTTTGGCGGGGACCTGCTGTGAACTACGCAAAGCCACCAGCCCCAGTAGAAGTCCAGAAAGCAAGGAAAGCCAATCCGCAGTCAAAGAAGGGCCCAAGATACACCTGCCATGCCCAAGTTGGGAGACAGCTCACTTCCCTCAGAGAATCAGGGAAGCCCATCTTTTGTTACCACTGTGGAGAGGATGGGCACACCGGTTCACCAGTCACAGCTGAAAATCTGCAAAAAGTTACTAGTAGGCTGCTGGCATTGATTCTCATCAAGGCAGCTGCAAATCTATTTCAGATCTATGCCCCTGAATGGTCCGAAGTGGTAGGTCCCTCAATGGAAACTACTGTGACGGTGAATGGTGGGTCCACTCAGGCTGTGCTGGACAGCGGGTCACAAGTAACTATAGTTTTTCAAGATTGGTATCAGAAGCACCTGCCTGATGTGCCTTTACAGCCTTTGGAAGGGTTGCACATGTGGGGATTGAGTGAGAAGTCCTACCTGTACTCAGGGTACATCCAGGTCTGGTTGTCCTTTCCTACCGCCGTGGCCAGGGTGGACGAACAATTCGAGACACTTGTCCTAGTGTGCCCCCCCACCAGCCTGTACGATGGGGTCCCTCTGCTAATTGCAACCAACGCCCACATATTTGGGAGATTAGCGCAACTCTGCCATGAGAAACAAGGGCAGTGGACTGGATGGGCCCTAAGAATTCTGGCTGTAATCAAAAAGGCATATGACCTGCAACAGGAACCTGATGAAGTAGACCAAGATGAGCCTGTGGGGATCATGTGGAAGAAGGATCCTGATGCTCTGGTACTGGCACCCAATGCCCAGTGTATCATTCATGGGGAGGTCCGCCTCCGGGAAGATGTAAAGAACAAAATATTAATGTTGGATGCACCAGGTGAAGGAAAATTGCCAGAAGGATTATTGGTTAAACCCAGCATCTTGCCTGCCCATGCCCACGCCTGTGCATGACGAGCGATGGTCCAGATTCGAAATGTGTTAGATTGGGAGGTCCAGATGAACAGAGGGTGCACCCTAGCTACAGTACACGGTGCAGACACTGCAGTATTATCCAGCAGCAAGCACGCAGGCAACAAGCCAAGGGTAACCCCAGACCTGTTTGACTTTGATGGTTACCCTTTGTCAGCTGATTGGAAAGCTTGAATTATCAAGAAACTCGCCCAGAGAAACCAGGTGTTTTCATTAGAGGATTGGGACGCGGGATGTGTCCAGGGTGCAGAGCATCCATTCGCATATGCCTGCATGATGACTGGCCATTTCGAGAGAGATCCCGATGCCTTGCCCCAGTGGACATAGATGATGATAGGAGGCACCTACAGGAAATGCTTGCTGCTGACGTCAAACAAGAATCTAGGAGCCCATATGCCTCTCCCATTGTAGTTGTGCGGAAAATGAATGGATCCGTGAGGATGTGCGTGGACTATAGAACTCTGAATCAGTGGACTGTCCCAGATCAATACACCATGCCATGTATTCAGGATGCCCTGGACTGCTTGAATGGAGGCCAATGGTGTTTCAGTATTGGACCTCCGTAGCAGATATTACCAGATTCCAATGGCCCCGGAGGACCATGAGAAGATGGCCTTCATCTGTTCTTTGAGATTCTATGAATTTTCTGAGAATGCCACAAGGGTTTTGGGTGCTCCGCTACTTTTCAGAGATTGATGGGTGTGCAGTAGGAGATATGAACTTACTGGAATGTTTAGTGTACTTGGATGATGTCATTGTTTTTGAACGTGTGTTAGAGGAGCATGAGACATGGTTGTTCAAAGTCCTAGATTGATTAGAAGAGTTTGGTCTCAAGTTATCCATCGACAAGTGCCAGTTTTTCCAAACATCTGTGAAGTATGTGGGGCACGTAGTATCTGTGGAAGGGATACAGATATATCCCAGCAAGGTGGAAGCTCCTGACCACTTGGCTCCGACCTAACAACTTGAAAGAACTAAAGCATTTTCTGGGTTCTGCGGCTACTACCGTGAGTTCATAAAGATTATTCAAACGTGATTCAACCACTCCTTAACCTTACCCAATGCTACCCCCTATCAACCACAAATACAAAAAAGGGACTATCAAAGACCAAGAGAAAATGTACTTTCAAGCAGGCGAATCCTTTGGGCCTCGGTGGACACCCAAGTGTGAGGCAGCCTTCCATGAAGTCATATACCAACTCACCCACACACCAGTCCTTGCTAATGCCAATCCTACCAAGCCCTATGTGCTGCATACAGATGCTAGTTTGCAAGGCCTTGGAGCTGTGCTGTATCAAGACCATGAGGGTGGTTTGAGACCCATAGCTTTCTCCAGTAGGAGCTTGACCCCATCAGAACAGAACTACCCTATTCACAAGCTAGAATTCCTCACACTAAAGTGGGCCATAGTCGACCAGTTTCATGAGTATCTATATGGAGCAAAGATATTGGTGAAGACTGACAATAACCCTTTGACCTATGTACAGACTTCAGCTAAATTGGACACCACCGGGCACGGTGGCTTTCTACTATATCGACTTATGATTACGCTGTTGAATACAGACTGGGACTAAACCACACTGATGCTGATGCACTGTCACAAAGGCTGGCTTCTAAAGTGATTGGGTCAGACTGTCTGGTCTCAAGTTATCCATCGACAAGTGCCAGTTTTCCAAACATCTGTGAAGTATGTGGGGCACATAGTATCTGTGGAAGGATACAGATAGATCAGAGCACTGACATGTGCCAAAAGTTTGACAGAGAGCGAACAGAAGTCTCGGACCCAGTGGAGTGTCTGGTGGACTGCTTGGGTCCTCCTGATACCTGCCTACCAGCTTCCTATTGCCATTTCTCTGCTTTAGACATTGGTGCCCTACCTCAGCTCGATAATGACAGTATCCAGTGGGCTCAATCCCAAGATCCCATGATCCCACCAGCACTTGATGCCCTGCGTGCTGGGAAAGATGTGTCAAGTTGTGTTCCCCTGACCTGCAAACTGCTGTATTGCTCAAGGAAGGCTCCAGGTTAAAACTGCATGACCAGTTGTTATACAGAGATAGTGGATCACAGTGGTCAAGTAGACAAGCAACAGTTGGTACTACCCACGGCCTTTAAACATTTGCTACTGAGGTCCTCCACAATCACATGGGGCACCTCGGCATTGACAGAACTCCGACCTGGTACAATCTCGATTCTACTGGTCCAAGATGGGAGATGTCAAACACTATGTAAAGACCTGCAGTCGCTGTCTCCAAAGGAAGGCCCTGCCTCATAGGGCTGCCCCTAGTCAGTATCACTACCAGCACCACCATGGAACTGGTCTGCATAGATTTGTTGTGCTTAGAACCTGACCAAAAGAACATTGGCAATGTGTTAGTGGTTCTGATTATTTTACACGGTACGCAAAAGCTTTTCGAACTAAAGACCAAAAGGCCTCCACCATGGCTAAAGTGTTGGTAGAAACATTATTTGTCTACTATGGTGCCCCCCAGTGGATTCATTCTGACCAAGGCAGGGACTTTGAAAGTAGGTTAATCAAAGAAATGCTGTCCCTGTGGGGGGTGCGGAAATCACGAACCGCCCCCTACCACCAGTAGGGGGACCCTCAACCAGAACACTTTAACCGCACCCCTTTTGGACATGTTGGGTACTTGCCACCCTAAAGATAAATCTAAGTGGAGTCAGCAGATTAGCACCTTGGTACATGCCTACAATTGCACCAAAAATGATACTACCGGATTTTCTCCCTATCGCCTCATGTTCGGGAGGGAAGCCCGGTTGCCCATAGATATTTGATTTGGAGTCTCCCCAGATGGGGTCCGAGCTGAGAACGGTTTACAGTATGTGCAGAAATTGAAAGCTCAATTGAACCATGTATCAACTGGCCCAGACAATGGCTGCCAAGAGAAACCTTGCCAACAAAGAGAGGCACGAAAGAAAGTAAAGGCTCAGAGCCACGGCCTGGAGACCATGTGTTGTTACGCAATTTGGGACTACATGGCAAGCACAAAATTCTGATAGGTGGCACCATCTTTCCCATGTAGTAGCTGGCAAATTGGATGATCTACCAGTGTACAAGGTGTGCCCAGAGAATAACTCCAAAGCTGTCAAGACCATGCACCGCAGCCACTTGCTGCCCATCAGCCAAATTATTATTGATGCTGAACCCTCAGAAATTCTTTCCCTGGGCCGGTGACTAATGCTACTGCAACAAGGAGGTACAGTCCATCTGCTCCAGCTGTTAAAGATTCGAGGCCTTCCCCCTGGCAGGCCTCGAATGATAGTGACTGTCAATCCACCTCTGATGGAAGTGACTGTGGTAATGCCTGTTATCCCTCATATGAACTGAGTTAGTTGTTTCGAGGAAATCCTCTGCAGAATTGTGGGAATGAAGCTGAGCCTTTGGAACTGCCTTCTTCCCTGGACCCAGTGCCCCCCTGAAAGTGAGGTGCAAAGTATCCCATCTGAAGTTTCAGACTCTGTGTCTTGTAGAACTTTCTGACTTGCCTGAAGAAGGGGCTGATGATCTGAGTCTACCTGGTAACATACCAGAACTTGAAGAACAATATGAAAGTGTTGACAGCATCCCTTCAGTGCTGCAGAGCCTAAATGTGCTAGAGTCTCCTCAGAATGAGCAACCTGGGCCCTCTTCAGAAGATAATAACGAAAGCAAAGTGTTGTGGAGACAGAGTCTGCAGAGCCAGGAGCTGATAGTGTTCCCAATCTGGACATTTCAACCAGTGCAGAGGCATTCCTCACTACAGGAGAATAAATCAGTGCCAGTGTTGACTGCCCAGAGCCTGTGAGGGCACTGCATGTCAGCTGTCCATATCCAATGGTAAACCTGTTGGTGTGCCTGTTAATTTCTTGGGCATCTAGACTTGAGTCAGAGATGCCCTTGCTGTTGCAAAGGGTTTGTCCTAAAGGGGTTAAATTTGTTATATTAGGATAGATTAGTTAGTTGTTTTTAGCTTCTGCATGCTTCAGAAGAATCTGACAGTTGCAGGAAGTGCAACCAGGGACAGTGGTTTGAAAACCTGAGCTCAAGTCTAACATTCAGCTATTAGCATAGGTTCTGTTAACCATTTCAGCTCGGGGCAGTCCTGTGGTGAGACCATACCGAAGTTGTCAGAATATAGTAGGATTCCTGAGAAGAAACAAGATTACTATGGTAAGTAATGTTTTCTTATTGTAAGGTTATATATCAGGAATGTAATTACTTAAGTTGTTGTCCCTCTAATAGCTTTAACAAAAACTTTTATAGTGACATTAATTGTCAAATACTATAAAGAGCTGGGGGGGAATGTGACAGGAAACTCCTGCCACTCTTGAGGACCGACCTTTTCTTAAATCTGTTGCAAGAGTTCTTCTCTTTCTTAGCCTAATCTGTCCTTTACAATGTCTAGTCCATAATGTTGGCCACTTATTTATTTATGCGTTTAACCAGGAAGGCATACTGAGCATGCTAAATGCTCGATTCCAGATGCGTCCTGGGGGTACCTATGGGAACCCCGTTCCCTTTCTTGATTATGCTATAGTGTCCTCTTTAATTTTCTTTTTCCCTCTCAGGTCCTCGTACAGGGAGGTTATCTTGGTGATCTCCGAATGTATGTAAAATGGGCTGTTTATTGTTGTTGGATTTAGTATGTAATAGCACTATATCATAAAATACTTTAATGTATATACCTGATATGCATAAACCTGTAAATGTTGAAAATACCATGGCACTAGGCGTTTTGATAAGGTAAACATTACTAGGTGACTGTATTATAGAAATTAAGTTAGTTGTGCTATTTAAAATGTATGTAAATTGCTGTAAGTTGAACTAGTCTGAAATGTCATGGTGATTTGCATGTATCCTATGATGCTTTCCATTATGGAAGTATGTGTGATGTTGTGTTTCTTTGAAACCTGGCTATACAGTGCCCACCACTTATACCGCCCACCGATAATGCGGGCAATCGGATATTGCGGGCATTTTCAAGTTACCATTCGCCATTCCTAATTTAAACTAACACTAAAACCAGTGGTTATAGCGTTCTCTGCCCGCTGTACATAGCGGGCAATTTTTTGGACAAATTCAAGCCTCTTAGCGTTGTCAGTAGTTAATCAAGGGTGTGACAGGGTGTATCACTTGCAGATTGCATAAGACCCCAAACTTGTTCAGAGAAGCATTTTCTGAATGAACTGCGAACAGTATGTCGGCAAAGCGCAAGGCGTTAAGTTTGTCTGCTAAAGTTGAGCTGCTTAATAAAATGGACCAGTTGCCCAAAATGAGCCAGAGGGACATCGCTGCACAATTGGGACTTGCAAAGTCAACAGTTGCTGATCTTCAAAAACAGCGAGATCAGTTAATGGCAGAGTGGGGCACAAACTCGAACCCAGATAGGAAGCGAAAAAGAGAAGGGAAAGATGTCGACATTGAGGATGCACTCTTGCGGTGGTTCCAAAATGCTAGGGGCGAGCACTTACTAGTGGTCAATTTTAATGCAGAAAGCAAAGCAACTGGCAGATGCACTGAGAAGCCAGAATTTACACCATCAGAGGATGGTTACAACGCTGGAAAGTCAGGCACAACATTGGTTTTAAGCGTGGGCATGGAGAAAAATTAAATGCTGATGCTGCAAGTGCTGACAGATGGCTTACTGGGGTCCTGCCGGTCTGCTACAGAGAGTACGAGTCGCAACATATTTAATGCTGACAAGACCCGGCTTGTTTTTCCGCTGTGTTGGCTTTGGAACATTAGCTTTCAAAAATGAGAATGTCCAGGGGAGTAAGCGGGCGAAGGAAAGAATTTCAGTGATGGCATGTTGCAATATGGATGGTACGGAGAAATGTGGATTGCTTGTCATTGGCAAATCACAGAATCCCAGATGTTTCAGAGGAATAAACCACTTGCCAGTTCTGTACAGGGCTAACAGATCATCCTGGATGACCGGTGATATCTTTTCTGACTGGGTCCGCAAACTGCGAGGTCGTAAGATAAGCCCTTTGTGACAATTTCTCTGGGCACCACACATGACAGGGCTTCATAACATCCGTCTCATTTTCCTCCCCCCCCAACACCACCTGCCTCATCCAGCCCCTTGACCAGGGCATTATCTATTGTATGAAGCAACACTACGTTCGGGCGATGAGAGAACAAGTGCTGTCTGACTTAGACTCGAGCCCTGATTTGAATGCCCTACAGTGTGCCAAAAAGCTAAATTTGCTAGATGCAGTTCGTCTGCTTAAACTATCTTGGGACTCAGTCACACAACTCACCATCCAGTGTTGTTTCCACAAAAGTGGGTTTGTAATTCGGACAAGTAAATAGACATCCAAGCACAGGAGGAGGAGGAGGAAAGCATAATCACAGCACCAGAAGGAATGACTGTAGGCGAGGTTTGGCGAACTCTGTCACCTTGGAGACAATGAGGAGAAACCTGGCAGAATGATGACATTGCAGAGATAGTGAATGTGATTGGCCCAATGTGTGGGGAGGATGATGCAGCGGGGGACGAGCAATCCCAGGAAGAGATGATCATGACTGCAGCGGATGTGCGATCAGCTATCCTGACGCTGAGGAGAGCGATGGAACAATGATGCCCTACAACCAGACTGGGATTCAATGACAAGAGTGGAGAGAGTGTGGAAACCTTACTGCGAGACACGTAAGGTGCAGAAGCAGATAACTGAGTTCTTTGAATCAAAAGAATGAAAGAACATAACTCGTAAAAGGCTGTAACACACTAATTGGGGGAAAATATGTGCAGCTGATGGTTTGTTTAGTACTGTGATGGTATTTAGTTATACAAAACAAATTTAATTTAATAAACAATAAAGTCTTGCTTTTTAAAAATGTAAAAACAAAAAGTTTGTCAAAATTCTTTCTTTCTATAAACCGACCACTGATTATAACGGGCAAAACATTATTACACAAAGTTGCCCGTTATAAGCGGTGGGGACTGTATTGCCAATGCCTTTTGGGGTAACTCTTGCTTCAGTACTTCTGAACTGAGGTTCTTTGTCTTTTAGCTTCTTTTATTTTTTACTTATTTATTTGAGCCACCACCACCCAAGCAAACAAGGCCCGCATAGGGGAGGCTAAAACTCAACAGATAAGTTATATCAGAGATTAGTGAGTCAGTAGGTACTGGCTACTTGTAGAGGAAAGATTTGCATAGTCTGTTGCTAGAAACTGATATATAAACATGTAACCCCCTGCAAATGGGGTTCCCAAAGACTTCAGGAGCTTGCTTGAATGCTCCAAGCCTGAATGGTGTTTGGCATTTAAGCCATTTATCAGTGAGTGTTTTAGAGCCTCTGGTACTGTCTCTTTAAGAGCTGTCTGCTTGCAGACATAATTAGTTTGTATGGGGGACTGTGTGCTTCTGAGTACCACTCGAGCTGCTGCCAATTCACTTCATTTTTGCAGTCACTAGGAGTGCAAAGGGAACCTATCTGAAAGATGTAACTGTTTGCCAGAAATTATTTAGAGTAATAATGAAATTACAGTTTGTCTAACCTGCTTTCTTTGCAGTCAGAACTGTGTCTGCTAGTTCCCCATTCTAGTTTTGAACTGCTGAACTGGACCAATCAGTGTGGGGTAAGCTAGCTCTAAAATGGTGCCTTGGACGAATCAGAACTTGGACTCATAATCTGAGCCAGCCACAGAGGATATGGGCAGTGACTCTGGGAGATGTAGTTTAGACTTCAGTGCCTTTTGGACCAACAGCAGCAGTCTATTGTGAGTGACAGCCAATCCAGTCAAGAACTGGGAGGAACTCAAAGGAAGTGCCCGTTTTGTCAGTTGGAGATTGAGTTGAGCTTTGGCAGTGAAGAAGGAAGGAGCCCTGTGCTTTTTCAGTGTGCAGTTTTAGTCAAAAACGTGTGTAAGGCCCAGAGTTCGTCTGCAGCTTGTGTAACAGCTTGTTAGGACTGAACTGGCCCTGTGAAAAGAATCAAAGGATCTCTGAAGAGTAGAAACCAGGCTCACCCTGTAGAAGACTGGAGGAATTGCTGAAAATTGCACTCGGTCTGTCAGGAACTGAATCTGCTGTGTGTTCTCCCGGGTATTGTGCAGTAATTGCGATCGGGATACAGATGCAACCTGCCTGGTATAGTGCTTTCTTTTATATGGATGTGTGAAGAGGTTTGTGTACCTCAAGTGAGCCCTGCTGACATTGAAGGACCCTATCTTATTTGGAGGTCGTGAGTACTAATTCAGGGTCGCTCCCTGTTGAATTGCCACATTAAATCCAAATGGAATTACTGTACTGCTGACTGTTTAATTCTCCTTTTCTCTGTGAAAGGGCCCTACCAGCTGCCACGGTTTGGACTAGCCACTAGGGCTTGGGTACCCAGGGACAGTAACTGATAGGGATAGGCCTGTCACAGAGCCATAAGTAGATTATTAGAGTGATAAGCTAATTAACCTGATTCCCCCTGTCCTTGTTATATCCCCCTAAATAAATCAGAGCTGCTTGTTTCACAAAGTTATACTGCCTGAGGTATTTGTCTATGTTAAAGTACTGTACTGTGATTGTTGCACTGTATCTCATTTCACGGAGGTCCCAGTGCGGAACCAGACCTGGGGGTAAGTGTATACTCGAAGGTAATTCTGATATATTGTGTGGGCCACTAGTGGGAAGAAAGGTTGCAGTGTCCCAGAGGGCTGTGACCAAGTTAGTTTAACTATTGCAACCCTGACCTCTGGGTGGAGGCACCCGCCATTGGATCCAGGCCCTCAACCTGTTAGTGGCAAATCAGGCAGGGTAGTAGCCTCTGGGATAGCGCCAACTAGGGGTTACAAACATTACACAGAGATTATGTGTTGAAGTTCAGCATCTGCTCCATCTGTTATTGTTATCCCACAATCCTCCACGGGGAGACAGTGAAAAAATGATTGGAACATAACCACCAATTGATTACTTCTGTTATTTATTTATTTGAGTTTTGGTAACCGGGCAAACATTTCGTCCCTTTTCAGGGTAGACCGAGGGTACAATGAAGCAAAACAAATTGTACAGAGATACAGTGCAGTATAGCAGCAAACAATGACAGTTCTAATAATACTAACATACTAAAGCCAGCAGAATAGGCCAAATGGTCTGTCTTGTCTGTTTGAAAACCAGCGACCTAATGGCTTACCATCCCCCAGCCCCTAAGAGGGTCTTCTTTGCTTCAGTTTCCTTGTACCTATCCCCCATTCTTGAAGCCTCCACTGCCCTCTTCCACCAGCCTCCCAGGCAGTGCATTCCACGACTCCACCACCCTCTCAGTGAAAAATGCTTCCTACGCTCCCCTATAATTCCCCCTCCAGTTTCCACCATAGCCCCTGGTTGCTCCCTTCTTTAACCTAAACAGCTCCTTGGTTCCACTCCTGGTTATTCCCTTTACATACTTGAAAACCTTTATCATATCTCCCCTATCCCTCCTCTCCTCCAGTGAGTAAAGCCCAAGCTCTTCCAATCTCTCTTCATAGGGCCTCCACTCCATGCCCTGAGTCATCCTGGTTGCTTTCCTGTGAACCCTCTCCAGCAGTACTATATCATTCTTCAGATGAGGTCTCCAGAACTGTACACAGTACTCAAGCTGCGGCCTGACCAAGACATACAGAGGGAGGATCACCTCCCTTCTTCTGGACATAATACCCCTGGCTATGCAGCCCAGTATCCTGTTTGCTTTGGCTGCTGTTCTTCTACAATGCTTAAAGTTATTCATTTTGACATCTACCACCACCCCTAAAT
Organism: Neoceratodus forsteri; assembly: GCA_016271365.2. Taxonomy (NCBI): domain Eukaryota; kingdom Metazoa; phylum Chordata; order Ceratodontiformes; family Ceratodontidae; genus Neoceratodus; species Neoceratodus forsteri. The sequence goes on from CM028136.1 coordinate 909,620,742, forward strand.
CCCTTTCTCCCTTTCTCCGAATGTAGCTTGCAGTGTGACACCCCACCCCCCCAGGTGTATACATGACCCGGGTTTTTAACCCCCAAATGAAGTACCTTACATTCCCCGGCATCAAATTTCAGTCCCCACCTCCTTGACTACTCCTCCAAGGTATCCAGATCCCCTGGACAGTCTCCCTGCTTCTACACAATCCATCATTGCTCCCAGTTTTGACTCATCCACAAGAGACTCAAGCTACTTTGACCCCTCCCTATGTCATAAATGTAGGCATTGAACAAGAGTGGCCCCAATACTGAACCCTGGGGACCCCAATGATTACCTTCCTGGGGAGGAGAGTATCCCACCCACCATTACCCTCTGTAAATGCCCCGAAAGCCAATTTTCAACCCAAATGAGCTCCTGTCCTTCCACCCCATCTCCCCCAATTTTGCTATCAAACCACTATGAAGTACCGAATCAAACACCTTGCTAAAATCTAGGTATAGAACATCCACCAGCCTATGTCTATCCAAGGCCCCCATCACCCAATCATAAAACTCTACAAGGTTATTCTAGATGACCTACAGGGGGCATGCCTTAGACAACACATGTCTCTCCAGATTTTGTACTCTGCTATATTGGTATAAGCTTGTCTGTACTGTTTGTCCTCTCTGTGATGAGGTACCTTTGTAAATGAGCCTCTGGCTCAAAGGTTGTAAACTGATGTTCAATAAATAAATAAATACATAAACTAGTATTGGAGCCCACTTGAGAGGGAGCAATCTTAGACCTGGTTCTCTCAAATGGAGATGAAGAGAGGATCACAGATGTAGAAGTGGGTAGCCATCTGGGAACTAGCGACCATCGAACAGTATGGTTCATAATAAACACAGCAATAGAGTCAAGCCATACAAAGGCAAAAGCACTGGACTTTAGGAGGGCTGACTTTGCCAAAATGGGTGAGTGCCTAAGGAATGCACTAGCAAATGGGCAGGAAGGAGGGGTGGAAGAACAATGGGGAATAATAAAAACTGCCATCACAGAGGCAACAAGAGGTGTGAAGCAAATAAACAAAACAAAACGATGTAAGAAACCACTATGGTTCTCAAAGGAAGTGGCAGTGAAGGTTCAAGAGAAAAAGAAAGCATTCAGGAAGTACAAGGAATCACAGAAGGAGCAGGACAGAGAACTGTATCAGTTAAAGCAAAGGAAGCTGGGAAGGCAGCAGTGGGGAGGAAGAGAAAATGGGCCCCAGTGCAGGTTGTAATTTTGGACCCCCACCTGATCCGGCACCTCAACCCTCCCGATTTTTTTTTACCTGTTTTAGTTCGCACCCTTCACCCACCTCCTTCACATATCAAAGTTACATCGACCACAACACCAAGCAGGCAGCTGGATCGACCCCAGGGACAGGTAGGGGAGTGAGCGGACAATCCTCGCTTCTTTTGAAAATAAAAACGGGCAGACGGGAAAGGGACGGGGTAACTTTATTCCAACTATACGACAGGGCCAAATGAGGATTTTCAACTGCTGTATGTGTGTGAGTGCATATGGACACTTAGTGGAGAGAGTTCAGGCAGGGATGAAGGGATTCAGCAAAACTGGGGACATAAATCCCCAACTTGGCAGCAAGCTAAAAACCTCAACCAGTAAGGCTTGCACCCACTGACCTTCTGCAGAGAGGTCTGAAATGAAGGGCGGGGGAGAAAAGAGTTAAACTGGCATGAAGAAGCGGTAATGTGGGGACTGAGAAGAATCCCGCTGCTGTATTCTGTCTTTGCACAAAGTGCTCGTAGGAGCTGCATTTTACCAGTTCTGAATAAGCAGTATGCGCAGCATAGTTGAAGGGGAAAATTAGATTTGCTGACTGGTAAATGGTTTCTTTTACTTTGAGTGGATGCAAATAAAGGTTGTACCTCAAAGCACGCCAGGATTACACTTTGACATATTTAGTATGGCCAAGCTTCGAGATCTAGGGAACATGATTGTATTGCAACAGAATATAACATAAACATGAATCGATCCCATCACCCCCAGCCATGCAGCGGAACTGCAGAACATAAATAAATAAAAAAAAAATCATGTAGGGTGAGGGTCCTCCCAATCCCAACTCAACTAATGCTGTAGCTAGCCTCACGAAAGACAAGTCACAAGTTGTAAGTGCTCAGCGCTGCTGGAAGTCGAGAGAGGACCAGGTCATCTCACAGCCAGGTGGCCAGAACATAGAAGTAGTGACTCACACACCCACTCAGTCTCTGGAGAAAGACTGGATTAATCTAAGACACATTAAAACACAACACAACAGCCACTAAGGGCATTATTGGGCAAGGCAGCAGGGCAGAAAAAGAAAAAGAACAACCAACAAGTAATACGGGCGGGCAATTTAAACTTGCGGCGTCTGCTGCTGCAATGCTTGCAAGCAATGTGAAATTAGCTAGCGGTTAGCGTCTGACCTGATCCTTCTCCTCGCTTCTGGCTCCAGCCAGCTCCCAGTCCCAGACTCCAGTCCAGCTTGCCCTCCACACACCAACAGCATCAATTCACAATCGCTGCCTTGGTCAGTCAGTCCACCTTTTTTTTTTTTTTTACATACTTTAACTCTCTTTAGCTTTACTTGCTATTGTTTGTTACCCGGAGGGGCGGGCGGCGCTGCTGCTGCCTGTGTGCACAGTGCATGACGGCAACACGTCACATCCCTAGGCTCCGTTAACTCTCACAACTCTGTGGTCAGTGCTGCCATCTGCAGTCAGGGGTGGTGGCAGCAAGCACGGCAGGTTGCAGTCAGTCATACTAGTGTCAAAAAGACAACTGACGCAAACACGCGATCCACGATTGCTGAACAAATTAAATAAATGAAATCCTTGATTTTTACTATGGGCCCCTATGTGTGTGGGCCCTGTGCCACTGCACTGGCTGCACTGGCTATTCCTCTGCCCCTGGAAGGCAGTCAGAACAGCACAGGCCCAAACCGAGGAAAAGATAGCCAACTCAGTTAAGAGGGGATAAAACCTTTATAGGTACATCAGGGGGCGGAGGAAGACCAAGGGAGGGATAGTGAGGCTTAATAAAGGGAGGGAGGGTGGGCAGAGGGTGACTGTGAAAAGGCAGAGATACTAAACAAATATTTTTGCTCAGTATTTACAAAGGAAGAGGGGGAGGTACCTAAAACAAACAGTAGAAACACTCTGGATACAGAAGTTGATACCAGCCCATTTACAGAAGAAAGGGTTCTGAAAGAACTCTTAAAACTGAAGGTGGACAAAGCAATGGGGCCTGATGGGATTCATCCCAGAATTCTAAAAGAACTAAGGGTAGAACTAGTGACACCACTGACTACCCTTTTTAACAAATCATGGGAATATGGGGTGGTACCCGAGGACTGGAGGAGGGCAGATGTGACTCCCCTTCACAAAAGTGGGAGCAAGGCAGAAGCAGGAAACTACAGACCTGTTAGTTTAACCTCAGTGGTAGGGAAAATGATGGAATCACTTCCAAAGGAAAGAATTGTCGAGTATCTAGAGGCCAGAGGGGCACAGGACCCAAGGCAGCATGGATTCACAGCGGAAGGTCATGCCAGACAAATCTGATAGATTTCTTTGACTGGGTGACCAAAGTAGTAGATCAGGGAGGGCTGTGGACTTGGCCTACCTAGACTTTAGCAAGGCATTTGACTCAGTCTCACACAAAAGATTAATATACAAGTTAGCCAGCCTGGGAGTGGGTCCCAAGATGACAGCCTGGGTAAAGAATTGGCTGGAGAATAGGACAGAAGAGTAATAGTAAATGGAGTCCACTCTGAAGAAAGGGGGTTACTAGTGGGGTACCGCGAGGTTCAGTATTAGGACTGGTCCTCTTCAATGTCTTTATAAGTGACATTGCAGAGGGACTGGAAGAAAATATGTCTCTTTGCAGATGGCACAAAGATCTGCAACAGAGTTGATGCACAAGGTGGGGTGGAAAGGAGATGAGAAGGGACTTGGCAGGGTTAGAGGAATGGTCAAATGTATGGCAGCTAGATTCAGTGCTAAGAAGTGCAAGGTAATGCACCTGGGAAACAAAACCCAGGGGTAGAGTACACAATGGGGGTGAAATACTAACAACAACAAAATGGAAAGGGACCTGGAGGTAGTCATATCAGATGACCTAAAGGTGGGCAAGCAATGTGAGAGGGCAGCAAGGAGGGCTGGGGGATACTGGGATGCAAGAGAGGCATCACCAGTAGAAAACAGGAAGTTATTATCCTCTGTACAGGCAGCTGGTGAGACCCCATCTGCAGTACTGCGTGCAGTTCTGGAGACCCAATCTCCATAAAGACATAAACAGGATGGAAGCTGTCAGAGGAGGGCAACTAAAATGGTGCAGGGTCTGCGGAGAAGACATATGAAGAGAGACTTAAGGAGCTTAACATGTATAGCCTCAAGGAAAGGAGGAGAAAGGGACATGATTGAAACTTTCAAGTACCTCAAGGGAATCAACAAAGTCAAAGAGGTAGCATCTTTCAAAAAGAGGTGTGCAAGAACAAGGGCACAATTTGAAGTTGGGGGGCAGCTCAGAGGTAATTTAAGTATTTTTTCACAGAGGGTTGTGGATGCATGGAACGGCCTTCCGGAGGAGAGTTGTAGAGTCAAAAACAGTGGTGGAATTCAAGCATGCATGGGACAGTCATAAGGCAATTCTAGTGGGTGGGGGTAGGAAGAAGTAGACTGCTGGTTAACTAGGATCTGCAGTTTATCCATTAGGTGGGGAAATGGGCAGACTGAGTGGGCCAAGCGGTCCTTATCTGCCGTCAAAGTCTATGTTTCTATATTTGTTAATCTGGGTGACCTGTTAAGTCAGTGCTACATTTTAGTTATGAGTCCCCTGGGAGGCCTGTGGACTTGCCTCTCAATGTGGTTCACAAGGGTGTTTATATTTCTCATAGCTCACTACCCAAACTGAGCTTAACGGCCAATACCAGGCAGATTGTTCTTCCTTCTCAGTATGGTACCCCTGCCCCATCCAGCCCCAAGTTAGCTGATGGGGAAAGGGCCCCCTTCTGCATTGTTTACTGTACAAGAAGTTAGAATCAGTACAGAGTGTATGAAACATGCATAAATATTGTCAATGAAGATATAGTACATTGAAATGTATAGTAATGTGATAAGTTTACGTTAACTGATGCATCAGGTATTGTTTGCTAATGTCATATATGTCTCATTTATATGGCATTCTCAATAGTGTGGTGGTACAGACTTAACGTGGACGTCAAGTTTTCTCCAGGCAGGGAAGGGTGTAACCTCCCTACAAATGGGGGTTCCCGAAAATCTTCCTTGGGTCTGCCTAAATGCCCACTGCCAGGCTGGTATCCTGTGTCTTAGTGTTTTAAAAGTGTTCGTGTGAGAGTGCCTTAATGTCTCCGTACTCTGTCTCTTTAAAGAGATGCCAATAACGTAGTGCTTATTTAATCTGGGAGGGGGCTGAGTGTTTCTATGCTCGAGTCCCGCCCGGGCTGCCAGATAATCACTCCATTTTGCCATCGCTATTTGTGCAGAGGGAGCTCTGTTAGAAGCTATACTTATTTGCTGATTGTCTATCAAAGAAGTAATGATATTGTAGTTGTCTAACCTGCCTTCTTTGCAGCATGGACAGTTCGGTTTATCACCACCATCTTAGTCCAGGACTGCCAGAATGGGCCAATCAGTACCTTTAGGGACTCTAAAATGGAGCCTGTCCCCAGGGGTCTTGTGGGAGTAAAACTCTGTAGGAATTGTAGTTCGGGGCTTTGGCACCCAAATGGACCTGGAGGGGGAGCCCTTTAACTGACTGACTGACAGGTCAGCCAACGAACCTTTATATCCTGGGAAAGTCCCAGGCTCCTTGCAGCTATAGTCTGTCTGAGTCGGAAGTGGAAGGTGTGCAGCTCGAGATAGTCGAGCAGCAGTTTCCAGCGTAGTTCACACGGGAGAGCTGTGGAAGTATTGAGTGTGGTCTGCCTGCCTGCTGTCCCTAAGAGGGAACTTGTGGATATTTCAGACTGAATCCGAATAGAGAGAGAGAGAGAGAGAGAGAGAGAGAGTGAGAGGTTAAAGCCACTGAACTGTGACCAGGCTTAAACCCTGAAGAAGACCAAGGATTTTGCTGAATGCGATCGGCCTGTCAGGACCTCAGATATTGCTGGAATCCTGGTTGGGAGCAGAGACTCTATAATTGCGACCGGACTGCCATCCTCCTGGTACAGTGGTATTCCCTTACTGTAAATGTGCTGTGTGCTGCTAGTGGGTCACGAGTTGGTTCCCCACTGCGTGTTGAACTGTGTTCTGCTTACTGGAGGCTGCATCCAGCACCACTGGACTGAATTCGCATTCATCTCCACTTGGCCTGGGCCTTGTCACACTGGCCCAGCCAGAATACCCACTGCACAGGGAAAGCCATCGACAAGAGACCTGCCTGGGGATCAGCCCCCTGCTCAATGCCTTGAACAGGAACAACGCCTCGGTGGTTCATGTGGGCCCTGCTTCTCCTGGCACTCCAGCCCTTGAAGTCTTGATTTCATCCTGCTTGTGTCCTGTATTGGGTCTCATGAGTAAACATCAGGGTAGCTCCTGCAACAACACCTAAATCTAAAGTGTTGTCATCTGATTGCCTTGTTGTCTTTTCTTTCCTGAACTGAGGCCTCTGGCTCCAGATTACAAATAGTCTGTGTTGTGCATGTTTGCTTTCTTCCATCTGGGGCCCAACCAGCTATGGCCTTGACCTAACCTGGGTAACGTTCCTGCTAGCCACCTATTTCCTACCTGGGTACCCAGAGTGTGTGACTGTGTTGAGGGACTAAAAGTGCATGCATAATTGCCTGACTAGATCAGCTAATGAATCAATCAACTGATTATGCCCTCCTTGTTCAATTCTCCTGAATAAATCAGATCTAACTCTTTTGTATTTAATCTGTCTGGGGTTCCAGTTTGTATCAAAAGCACTGTACTGCTGTTATTTGCTGTGCCTAACCTTGTTTTACAGGGGTCTCGGGTGTGAACTGGTGGAACCAGCCCTGGGGGGTAAGTGCAGACGTATGAGGGAATTGTATGCTGAATAGGGGCTACTGTGAAAGTGTTTGTTGCATATTGTCTAGGCCACTAGAGGGAAGGAGGAGGGTTACAGTGTCCCAGAGGGCTGTACCCAGGTTAGCCTTGTTACTAACAACCCTGTCCTCCAGGTGGAGGCACCCATTTCAGTACCCAGGCCCTTAACCTGCAACTAGCCACACAGGCAGGAGTAGTAGACCTTGGGATAGTGCCATCTAGGGGTTACATTTATAAGTTTACAACGAGATGTGAAGGAGAGGGTCTCCGGCGTCTAGTCCTGACAGGCGGAGTGAAATCTGAGGGTTAGAATGTAGGCAGTTGATAGGTGGCAGCACTTGAAAGTGGACATGCCAATGGTGTTCCATCATTAGCACAACATTCCATCTCTGGCTTAAAGGCATACTGCATAAGACTTAGGAATATTGGAGTATTCCTGGGGTGAGAACCACTGGGTGACAGCGACCATTCAATGGCCTTGTTCAATATGAAAAGGAAAAAGATAAGAAATATGGGACTATCAAAAAGAAAATGCTACAACAGGGCCAGCTATGACACCATGACAAATGACTTACAAAACTGGCACTGGAGTAAGGAGATGGAAGGGAAAGATGTAGACAGTATCTGAACAGTCATTATAAACAAAATAAAATCACTAGAAGAGAGGTTTGAACCAGTAGTAGCAAAATACAACATCAGTCAATCAGTTTTATTTTACTGAGAATAACACCATTGAGCAAGCTCATTTACAAGGTGATATTGGATGGACACAACAGAGAACTGACATTTCAATACATACATTGTTTGTGGGCAATAACATTAAACATTTTGAACAGAGAAGGTCTAGGTTACACAACAAAAGAAACAGTGCAGTTGAGGTATGTGCATTAAACATTCTGTAAGACATAACTGTTTGATGGAAAGCAGAAAAGAAAGGAATAGAAATACATAACACACTACAGCAAGAATAGATACGGAGCTTCTAGTGCTATAAGGCAATGCAGCACAGAGCAGGAAACCTCAAAGGAGAGCTGAGTACAGATTGTGAGTAACAATTACAATTCTCCTGCAAAAAAGCAGTTCGATAAGGATTTAAAAGTCTGTAGGCAGATAATTTTAATAAGTTTCAATGATCTTCCGGATGTAATCAGTGATCACTCCCCAGTCTACTGCATTTGGCGCTCTACTAGTAGACCATCTCTGCCTCCAAAACTAATTACGTTCCGCAATCTAGCCAACTTCAATCCAATACAGTTTACATCGACCTCTCAATGATTGACTGGACCTCCATATACACCTCAGCTAAGCCAAGTCTGCCCTTGACAGCTTCCTTGCCAAATTCGGTCAGCTCCAAGACACCCATGCCCCTCGTATCACCAGACGTTTTCGTGGAACCCAGACTAAGTGGCTAACTAAAGACCTACTAACCCAGATAAGGGCCAAGGACAAAGCCTGGCAGTGTTTTAAATCCACAGGGACTCAAACTGACTATTGCCACTACCGCTCCCTGAGAAACGCTTGCAAAAGAAACATCCGCTTATCCAAAAGCTCTTTCTGCAGGGACCGTCTAACGAAAGCCTCCGGTGACTCTAAGAAATTCTGGTCCACCATAAAAACCCTCCTGGTTTCTAATCACAGGGCCCACACAAGTGACATGCAGTTAAACGGCATACATTGCAACAACCCATTAACTATAGCCAATGCCTTCAATCGCCATTTCTCTGATCTAACAAACTACCTGATCTCCTTCCCTTCCGGTCACACTGCTCCGCCCCCGTGCGATACCAAGCCTCCACTCCTACACCCCCCTTTCAGGTTTTGGATCATTACAAAGGAGAAGTACAAAAACTGCTACTCTCCATTCCTGATAATACCAGCCCGGGGTCAGATGGTCTTGAGCCTAGGCTCCTGAAAGCTGCTGCCCCCTTCATAGCCTCTCCTCTAACCAAAATCTTCAGCCTGTCCCTATGCTGTGGTACAGTTCCAAATATCTGGAAAGTTGCTAAAGTCATCCCAATTCCTAAAAAAGGAGACCCCAAGGAAATCAAGAACTACCGTCCTATTGCCATACTCTCTGTACTAAGCAAAATCCTTGAAAAGCTAGTTGCCACCCAGTCAATAGAATATCTCCAGAAATATAACCTCCTTTCTAGTTCTCAGCATGGCTTCCGTAAAGGTCACAGCACCACCACCGCCCTACTCAAACTAACAAGTGACATCTATACCTCCATGGACTTGGGCCTCTTGACAGGTGCGGTTTTCATCGACCTAACTAAAGCTTTCGACCTGGTCAACCACACACTTCTTCTTGCAAAGCTTCACTCCTTTGGTTTCTCCTCAGATACCATTACCTGGTTTGAAAGCTACCTGTCTGACAGAAAACAGGCTGTGGTTTTCAACTCAGCCATATCGGATCTTGCGCGATCCATGTTGGAGTACCCCAGGGTTCCATACTTGGCCTCTGCTTTTACTATATTCATTGATGACAACCCATTAACTGCACCGAACTGCTCATCTCTGGTCTCGCTGATGACTTAGTTATCCCACAGTGATAAAACACTGCTGCCCTAAAACCACTCTATTGCCATGGACTTGGTAGTCACTGCTGACAACAAACAATAATCACTCCAGCAAGCCTTCAAAACCTCAGCATGCCAAATCCTTTAAATATCTTGGTGTTACTCTTGATGAATCTCTTGACCTGGACCTCCATTTCCACTATCTGTAAGTCCGTAAAATGCTAAGATAGGAAGTGCTTATCTCGCTTTTCAGCTCGCCCCTCACCCCTTAGCCCAGACTTAAGCTTGGCACAAGGCTTCCTCCCCGGCCTAGCATATGGCTCTGCAATCCTATCTGCATCAAGTCCTCCCCCATAGATGGGACACCACCTACAATAGCATCTGCAGCTGTGCCTCATCACCACCTAGCACCATTGCCAGCTCTACATGGACCCTCGTGGCTTTGCCCTCCGCCTATAGTCTCCAGTCCTTTGGCTCATTAATTGACTGTGTTGCCAGAACAGGCCTCCCCTATCCCTTGCCTCAGTTCTGGAATCACAACCTCACCTATGAGCTCCATCGAATGACAAAGCCCTTCTGCATCCCAGAACAGATCAAACATGGCGCACTTCTCTCTTGCACAGCTCCTAAATACTGGAACTCTGTACCCGCTTCTATCCATCAGCGTCCACCCATGCTAGTTTCAAGAAACTTCACCGCAACACCTGCATACTGTGAACCCCTGCACTTACTTTAACCCACCTTGAACCTTCCTTCTCCTGCTTTCTTTCATCTCTAGATAATCCACCTCCTTGATACCTCTTCCCCTCCTCTCTTAGTCCCTATCATGCCCACTCTCTCACCTCCTCTTTCTCTCCCTACTCTCCCTCCTCTCCCCGGCCACAGACCTCTCAGTTTAGCACTTATTGTACCGTCTTGCACTGCCTGTCTCCTTTTGATTTATTCCTGTGTTACCTATTCCAGTCTGTAATATAATGCATAGTACTAGTAACTTTCTATTATCATTTTTGTCAATCGATTGTCTCTCCATTCCAAGTATTGTTATTTCCTCTGATTGTACTGCTCTCCATGTGCTGCGTCATGTATCTTGTATGTCTGTAAACTGTACTCTCGAGATGCGTTGCCTGAAAATAGGCATTTTAATACTAACGCACGCTACCAGTTACCAAAAACAAAATAAATAAATAAATAAATCTTTGGAGGTATTCAGTAGTGCTGGGAGGAGCATGGCTGACCAACGGATTTTATTATTTACTTATTTAGTTTTTTGTTGACCGGTAAGTGCACTAGACAAATCCTGTCTATTTTCAGTAACCAATTCGGGAGGGGACAGATGAATGCCAACTGATCTTGAACCAGATTGGAAGCTGTTGGTGGTATTTTTAGTGAATAGGGAAATTTGGCCACACACAAGGAAATTTTTCTTAGCACAGTCGGTAGGGAACACTGTCTTTGAGCATGGAGTCCTCCATTTCGGGTGCGGAGGAGCAGAGATAGGACCTGCACTTTGGATGTTCTGCTGCCTGGTGCTGTAGACACGAAATTGTTTTAAGTTTTACCTCAACCAGCTACTTTGGAACCTAGTATGTAGCCTGAAGATTTCATCTACTACAGTCTTCAGACCAGGAAAATGCATTGGATCTTTCTCTGGAAGAGAAGCGCAAATTTTGCAGGCTGCGTTGTCTGCTATTGAAGGCCAATGAATACAGAAAATCGCTTGTGAGGAAGAAAAAAAATGTAAACATTTGAGGATAATTCCCTGGTAAAGTAAATGGAGGCACTTTAGGTTTTTATTCTTCCTCTATTCAGAGAAAGCTTCCATGGAAGGTATTTCAGGTCCTCCCCAGGCGGCTACATCATATTGTGGTGATGTGGGAGAGTTGGTCCCAGAACAGGCCCTAGAGGGGGCGGGTTGGTGCATGAATGCGCTGGCGTGTGGACGGCTGCAGTACCCGATGTGGAGGGTGCTGTGAGAAGCTGTTGGGAATCGTTGTAAGCTCCTCCTATGGTTGGGGCTGATTTAGAGCATCAAGAGAATTGGAGAAAGCTTTCAGGTACCATTTCTTTTCCCCCCCTTTGGCTATTATCTCCTCAAGGCCCATGAACTGCCTCTGTGGATGAAGCCCTATCACGTTGTGGGCTTCTAATTTACAATCTGCCCCAGATCTCACCTTGGGTGAGAAGACCAATTACTCCGGCCTTTGCCAGTCTTTTAGAAAGCCTGTGGAACTGCTAACACAAAGGAATGCTGTTTGGTTTCGGGTATCTAGGAGGTATGGAATGCCTCCGATCGCTTTTAATGGGAAAGATTTTGTTGAAACAATCCATGCATTTACCCCAGCTGATCTGTGCACTCATTCATGCAGTGGGAATCCACTTTGATGTTAGTTTCAAACTCCAGATTTGTTGGAGAAGTTTTGGACTAGGTATAGAATCTAAAGATCAATCCTTTGGACCCTACCAGATGTTCCTTTAATTAAACAATCCTTCGGGTTATCACTGTTCTATTTCAAATGAAAGGGTCAATATTCAAGATATCCTCTACTGGCTGGATAAAGATGCTGAGGTGCAAGGTAGCCCTGAGCTCATTTGGATGGGGAAGATTTTGGAATGGGGGTTGGAAAATAAAGTTAATTACAGTATGAAGGCACTGATTTAAAGCACTTGCCAAATTGTCTATACATTGGGCAGGATAAAGGGTTTAATCTTTTATCCAGGACAACCCCGTAGGTGCTTTAAATGTGGGTCTGCTAGACACATTAGCCCCAACTGTGAGAAGCTTAAGTGCATTCTCTGTGGAGAATTGGGCCACACAAGTTTCCATTGTAAAAACCCTTTGAAGTGTACCTTGTGTGAGGAGGAGGGGCATTCCTTTCCAACTTGCCCCTGGACATCTCATAATACTGCCAAAACAGACTTCACTATCAGGATTTTTATATCAGAAATCTAAATCGGCCTCTGGCTTTCAGGGTTTCTCCATCTCCCAAAATACCTCAGATTGGTGGTTCAACTGTAGTCCAATTCAGTTACTACTGCTGTGATGGACTCTTCGGTTGGGGTGGGGATGTTACTCGGTCCCTGGGGATATCCCTCAGTCTTCTGACTCTGGCCCCATAGACCCCTCCTCCTGTGGGTGATGGATTCCAGGAAGTAAAAAAAAAGAAGGGGGTGAAGGGAAGAAAGAGTAAGGCTAACCCTGGGATTTCTGTGGAAGCGGTTGTTCATGACAATCCTTTTAATCTTCTCCGGGAGGGTATGTCTGAGGATGATTTGGACTCTGACACTGCATCTTGGGCCTCTTCACAGGTTGAAGCCCCTTTGGATAATGAAAATCCAGAAGGTACTGTTGCCAGCCGAACTAGGAGGAGGCAAATGGGTGTCAGGGCCTCCTGTAGGAAAGTACCTTGAATCCTTTTTTGGTCTCTGTTCTGGGTCTGAGCCATTATGATTTGGCTATAGTCTCTCAACATGAAATAGTGTGTTGTCGGAGTGGAAGAGACTAGCGACTTTTCTTTATTTTCAGATTTATGTTTTGATTTGGGTTTTTCAGGATACCAGATTACAGTCCCAAATGACATTAAGATAAGGGAGGGATGCTTGGGTTTGGGGAGTTAGTTTTTGGTCAGGGGACTGATCTTTGTAGTGGGTGGGGACTTGTGTTTCCTCATAATGTTAAAGTACTTAATTTTGTGATGTTTCCCAAGGTAGAAGCCTTTTGGTTGATGTGCAACCCAGGAGATGGATTTTCGAGTAATAAATGTATATACCACTCAGACTAAATCTGCTAGGATAGAGTTGTTTAAACTTATTTTGCCATATCTTTTTATGTCTAGATATTTGCTTTTGGTGGTGACTTTAATACAGTATAGATTGTTTTCAGATAAAGGGTCCTAGGGTCCGAGCGTATTAGTGATTCACAGTACCTTAACCATGTTTTAAAAATGAGGGGCTTGTTGATGCCTTTGCCTTTCCTGATATTTCCAAACCTCTCGATACCTTTTTCAAGGGACTCCTATCTACTGGATAGATTTTTGTATTTATCCCCAAATTAACTATTAGGCATAAAACTGTGACACTAGTTGCTACTTCAGACCACGGTCTTCGTTATGTTTCTCTCTCTGATCTGACTGTTACTGCCAGGAGGAAGGGGTATTGAGACTAAATTTAAGTTTGATGGAAAATGAAGAGATAATGGGGGTTCATGCCCTGATACAAGCCAGACAATCTATATCCTTCTTATATGATTCTTTAGAAGAATGGTGGTCAGATAGTAGGCCTATTTTTCAAAGGTATTTCAGCTGATGGGTAAATTAAATGGTACAAAAAGAGGATTATAAGGTTTTACAGGATCATCTAGCTTTATTGCAGTCTTTACAGGTTTCTACTGATTTCCTATGTTGAACAAATGGAATAAATTAAGTACAAATTGATAAGTCTACAATATGATAGGATGAAATCCTTAGAAGCTGAACAGAAAAGGGGATGCACTGGGAAACAAGGCAGTGTGAATCCTTTTAATTCCTGCTCTGTCCAGCATAAAAAAAAAGACGTACTCGCTTAGGTCTAAGGATGGGTCTGAGAAGTTTGGGAACTTGGATATTATGAAGGAAGTTGAACGTTTTGTACAGTATAAATTTTCTTCTGTATGTAACCCCCTTGTTACCCGGGGTTACTAGAATCCCAATAAGACCTAGTGGTAGGCAGGGAAGGCAGCTTGTGAAACTCCAGTTAAATGGATTTCACACTGTCTCACTCTGTTCTCAGTCTCAGCTGAGACTGAGGGATGACATCACCATAGAACTATCACAGCTGCATGAGCCACAATGGAATCTGCAGCAGGGAGTTGGAGTAGAATGTTGGGAGGTTTGAACAGTAGTCTGTAGTCAGTTGGAGTTTGGAGTTGTTTGAGAGGAGCACAGCAGTTTTGCTCCAGGCTCTGGAGCCCCAGCCCTGGAATAGGGCTACAATTAGGGAAAGGTGTGTGTTTCCACCCAAAGAGAGACACAGTGAGCTATTTTTAAAGTGGTGGAGACCGCTGATTCGGATCTCTGTGCCCCATCCCTCAGGGAATGAGCAGGAAGGTTTTCCTGCATTTCCGGGGCAACCCCTGGCTACTGCTAGTGAAGAAGCTGCCTTATTTTGTCCATGAGTCTGGGAAACAAGAAGATTTTGTGATTCACCTGCAGGGCACCTGCAACCGGAGGGTGAGTTCTGCTCTTTCTAAAGGGCCCATTTTTCACCTGAACTATGTTAAGTGGGGATTGGACTGCTGAAGTAGTGGGAAGCCTAGAAGTAATGAAGCAGCCAAAAGTAAAAGTATGTTCAAGTCAGCACATGGGAAGTCAAGATATGGAGAGATGTGACATACATCTACCCAGTAATCTACATTACAAGCTTTCAAAAGAGTTGTTTAGTTTCCAGAGAAATGTCCGGGTATGGATTGTGGGAGCTGGAGGTGGGAGACCCCCCATCTTTAGTAACCAGGTCCACCTCTACGGATTTGTTCTGTGGATTTCTACTTTGACTCATGCACTTGGCCAGTGATGAGGGAAGTACCCAGACGTGGAATGGAAGGAAAATTCCCTCTAGGAGTCAAAGGCTCTAAGGTGGTTTGGGGAGCCACCAATAGGAATACTGGTTCATTCCCATAATGAACCTACAGATCAAGTGGTTGGTGGGGGAGCCGGGCCATGGGGAAAACCCAAGTAGTGTACAAGTCAGGCTGTGTACCCAAAGCTGCGTGCAAGTCTGGGCTGTGTGCCTGGTGGGTTTACAGCTTGAGGGCTGGAAATGTGAAGAAGGTGCTGTTGTCTCTAATCGCATTACCAGGAATGTAGCCCGTGGGGTCCGCTCATGCTTTGTTTGTTCAGTTTGGATGTGAATAAAAGCCACACTGTAGAATCCCATTCCTGGTTTTGGACATTATAGTTATTGCTTCCTGTGTTTGGATTACTTGGGTGCCCTGTGCAGAGTAGCCAAACCTAGGCCCCCTGTGCCGAGTAACCTAGTCCTCCCCGAACCCAGTCCCCACCAGGTACTGCTGTCAGCTTCAACAGCATGCCACCTGTCATTTTGCAAAAAGGCAGGGGTCCGGGGGTTACAAAAATGGAGGCACCGTTGGGATTTAATTTAGGGAGGAAGGTGCTCAGGCAAGAGGGCTAGCATTTGGCTATCCAGCAGTTTGTAGCTCAAAAAGCTGAAACAATTTAATTAGTGTGCCGCTGTGTGCTGTGGATATTATGCTGCTGTTAAAATGCCAACTGTTTACAAAGGACGATAAAGCTAAAAGAGTGTGCCTTTGTCCTGCATCAATTGTTTACAGCATTTTTGCCAGCTTGTAAAAGAACTGTGTAATAAAAGAAAGTGTGGAAGACTAGGGTACTTAACAGGAAAATTGTGCCCTGGGCGTTGGAAATGCTTTTTGAATGAACTGAGAGACTTGCAGTGTAAATGGCCATGCTAAATGTCTGAAAATGGGCTCCGCTGTGGAGTCAGTTGGAAAAAAAAAGTGGTTTCTGCAGTTTAAATTTGCCTGCTCGTCGCGATCGCCATGAAGGAAGAGCACTTTCATGAGGAAGAAGAGGCTCATTGCATGGCGTCATGTGATTAGTGAGGCTGCAATCAGTCCCACCCTCAGCCAGCTCTACAGTGACTGCCACAGCATTCGAGAGGGATGTGAGTTGAGTGCATGTATTGGCTTGTGGAGGAGCGTCAGTGATTAAAAAGTGCTGTAAAACTTCTAAAATAAACTGTTTTGTTTAAATTGGGCTCCAACCCATATATCGATCGCTGAATTGCAGTGAGTGGTGGTCGAGAGATGATCGGCAGGACTGCCCACCCATTTTCTTTCTGAGGCCTCCAAGACTGGCTGCAGGCCATTTTTCCATCACAGCTAACAGTTACTGATAACAGTAAGTACCAACAGTAAAAGTTGCTCAAACAGTGATTTTCTGCAAAAAGCCATCTAAATATGTGTGCAGCAGTGTAGTCGCTTGCTAATAACGACTATGTCAAGTCCTACCAGCAAAGTGCAAGTCTGCTAAGCCATTGACTGTGTGCATAGTAATGAGTTCAGCATCCGTTAAAGTTTAAAGCCAGAGACTGTGAGTTAGCAGCCAAATGTACAGCACTAGTTATACAGGCAATCCTGTGCTAAAAACCTGGAGCTTTAAAGGACTGGTAATAAAAGAAATGTTTCCAACATGTAAAAGTCCATGGAAAATCCTATAAATGTGTTTAGAAAAAGAACAGTGCAAGTTTGTGCAGTTTGAGCAAAAGTTATCAATAGTGTGTGTAATCGGATGCACAGTGGCTTGACCCAGTTTCTGAATGTTGATGCACAGGAGTGCTGCCGCTACCATTACAGGGTGGGGTAGTAAAGTAAATACAAGCAGCAGAGGAGCCATTTAAAAAGTAAAAAGAAGGTGTTCAGTAAAGGTGGACTTTCAGTTACAGTGAGCTTTTATTTGTTTTTTCTGCAGTTACGGCCTCAGGACCAGCTCGCTACCCGGATCATGCCCGGGTTGCAGTAACAGCAGCAGTGAATAGACTGAGGGACATTGAAAAGTGGTGCTATGGGGGACAACTGCCTCCTCATGTGGCGATTCCTGGATATCCAGTGCATGTGTGTCAAATTTGCTTAAACGTTGGAAGGGACGTCTTCATGATACCTCACTGTACTGGGTGCCTAGAAAAATATAGCTTGTATAAAGTGCCCCAGATTCGTTTGGCTCCCACGTGGACAAAGGTTCAGAAATCTGCAGTTGGCAGCACACAGCACCAGGCGGAGCCTGTGGAAGAAGGCCCCTCGGTGGAGTGTGGCACAAAGCTTGAGGGTGCAGAGTTAGAGACAGAACCAGATGTTGAAGTTTCGGATGCTGGATCTTAGAAGGAAAGTTCAGATAAAGCATCAGTAGACTCCTGGAGGGGGGAGGGCCTAGCCCAAGTCTCATAGGAGAAGATGAGATGCAGGAGGCCTTTGAATGGGAGGTGTCGACCTCCGCACCTAGTGATGAGTGGATAGTCTCAGGAGTGAGGACAACTGCTCCTCCTGGGCTCAGATCCTCAGTGAGGAAGAAGATGAGGGGAACCTATGTAGGCGTTGTGAAAGGAACGGGTACACAGCCTCAAGCTCTTGCCTCGGAGGAATGCATGGAAGAGAATGGTGATGCCACTGCTCTGGCTATGCAAGAAGAAGAAGAAGTCAGGGATCCGCTTCTAATCTCGTTAAGGATGCGTAGCTGGCAGAACCAGGACTGGCCGCCCCCAAGCCAGGGCAGTGGTCTCAGGTTGACCAAAGCTAGTAAAGAGGAGAGACTGGTTTGTAGGAAAGTGAATGAGATCTATGGGATGACCTTTCCTCGGAGAGTCTTGGAGGAGATTGAGAACAGCAGGAAATCCTGGCTCTGGGCTGAAGCAATGAAATGTGTGCATCCTGGTGCGAACAAGCATGTAAAGAACAGACTGTTTCAGGAGAACTATACCCAGCGGAAGAGAGGCAGGACACTGTTTATGGACAGAAGGTGAATAGTGGCGGAGGGGCGTGAAAACCTTCCACTGTGTGAATTATGTGCACCCAGATGGGAAATAATTCAAGCCCTGACCCCAGTACTATTGGCCTCAAGCAAGGACCTCCCAGCAAATGTACCCGTACTACTAAATATAAAGCCGAGCAGTGGTAGTCAATACTGCCACACCAGCCTGTGAAGTGCCTTTATTGATCTGCCAGTATGGACATCCAGGACTCAGGTGCCCACATTTCATCAGTTCTACAGTGTACTGGCCTTTCCAGAATCCATCGACTGGCCCACCAGATGACTTCAGATCCAGAGAGGACACCAGCCCAGCTGTATCCTGCTTCATCGCCTGGTAATCGGATGACGTCAGACCAGCTGTTTTCCTTTTTGTTCCTGTTCTAAGGTTCCATCTCCAGAGATGACATCACCCCAGCAGTTCCCAGATGTGCCCTCCTGTGGTTCCCGGAAGATGTCCGCCCAGCTGTATCGGAAGAAATGCTGCCAGGGAGAGTTTTTGGCTGAGGTGCACGTCGGTTCAAATTTTTCGTTCTACAAGGGGCTGATAAGTCCGAACTTTTCTATCTTTATGACATTGCAGTACACACCCTACACTAGCAGACTCCAGAATGTGTGAACTGTCCTCAAAGACTCTCCCCTTCGGGACTTTGACCAGCTAGAACTGTGCTTCACTGGGCTCCGGCCCAAGAGAGACTCTTTAATGGACTAGCCTTTGGGCACTGTGGTCACTAGTTGGGACTTTTCGGCACTCCATCCCCAAATGTGTATTGTAAATAAGTCATTGTTTTCTACTGTTTTCTAGTGTATATACTGTTTTCTACCTTTTCTAAAAAAAGAAATCTTTTTGGGATTCTTCAGTGTTTTGATGGTAGGGGTTTAGGTATACTGTGTATGCAGATTAGGAGTGTGCGTTGTCTTTCTTTTTCTTGCAGGTGTTCCTGAAGAAGATAAAAGAGAAGACAAGAAGAGGAGGAGGGGCTCATCGGAGTTCCTCACTAGTACTTTAGTGTGTAGTAACTTAAAGTACTGTGGTTGTTATTGTTGTTGTTACTGCATTAACCCTTTCCTTTCCACAGGTGTGGTTGTGGGGGTAGGGAGGCAGTAAAGTGTAATATTGGTGTGGTATTAGTTTCTTGGTGTGTGGTTGCAGGGTGCCCAAGGTCGGGGAGGTCCTCGGGTTGTTTTTGGTTTTGGGTGTTAAGTTAGGCGGACAGATTTTCCCTAGAGGCTAGGGGGATAGACAGGCTGTGGTTCTGAACAGCTGCAGGGACTGCAGTGCTGAGCTATTAGGGCTATGCTCTGGACAGTTCTACCAGAGCCACTAGGCAGCCATAGTAAGTGGGTGGGGAGTAGAGGCTGATAGGTCAATTAAAGGCCTCTAGGCCCTTAGTGTTGTCTGCCTGTGCTCGCACATGGTAGGAGGGCCTGATCACCCCCTCATGGGTAGCCATAAGGGTGGTATGGCCTGAGATGGCAAACAATGACTGCAGACAGTCATTTTCCTGGTCAAGGGCAGTGTAACCCCTTGTTACCTGGGGTTACTAGAATCCCAGTAAGACCTAGTGGTAGGCAGGGAAGGCAGCTTATGAAACTCCAATTAAATGGATTTCACACTGTTCACACTGCTTCTCAGTCTCAGCTGAGACTGAGGGATGACATCACCATAGAACTATCGCAGCTGCATGAGCCACAATGGAATCTACAGCAGGGAGTTGGAGTAGAATGTTGGGAGGTTTGAACAGTAGTCTGCAGTCAGTTGGGTTTGGAGCTTGTTGTGAGAGGAGGCACAGCAGCTCTGTTCTAGGCTCTTGGAGCCTCAGCCCTGAAATAGGGCTACAATTAGGGATAGATGTGTGTTTCCACCTAAAGAGAGACACAGTGAGCTATTTTTAAAGTGGTGGAGACCGCTGATTCGGGTCTCTGTGCCCCATCCCTCAGGGGATGGGGCAGGAAGGTTTTCCTGCATTTCCAGGGGCAACCCCCTGGCTACTGCTAGTGAAGAACCTGCCTTATTTTGTCTACAAGTCTGGGAAACAAGAAGATTTTGTGATTCGCCTGTGGGGCACCTGCAACCAGAGGGTGAGTTCTGCTCTTTCTAAAGGGCCCATTATTCATCCTGAACTATGTTAAAGTGGGGATTGGACTACTGAAGTAGTGGGAGGCCTAGAGTAATAGGCTTGGCCAAAAGTAAAAGTATGTTCAAGTCCAGCACATAGGGGAAGTCAAGACATGTAGAGGAGATGTGACATGCATCTACCCAGTAATCTACATTGCCAAGCTTTCAAGAGTTGTTTAGTTTCCAGAGAAATGTCCGGGTATGGATTGTGGGAGCTGGAGGTGGGAGACCCCCCATCTTTAGTAACCAGGTCCACCTCTACGGATTTGCTCTGTGGATTTCTACTTTGACTCATGCACTTGGCCAGTGATGAGGGAAGTACCCAGACGTGGAATGGAAGGAAAATTCCCTCTAGGAGTCAAAGGCTCTAAGGTGGTTTGGGGAGCCACCAATAGGAATACTGGTTCATTCCCATAATGGACCGTGGATCAAGTGGCCGGCAGGGGAGCCGGGCCATGGGGAAAACCCAAGTAGTGTACAAGTCGGGCTGTGTACCCAAAGCTGCATGCAAGTCCAGGCTGTGTGTGTCTGGTGGGTTTAGAGCTTGAGGGCTGGAAATGTGAAGAAGTGTGCTGTTGTCTCTAATCTGCATTACCAGGAATGTAGCCCCGTGGGGGTCCGTCTATGCTTTGTTTGTTCAGTTTGGATGTGAATAAAAGTCACACTGTAGAATCTGATTCCTGGTTTTGGACATTACAGTTATTGCTTCCTGTGTTCGGATTTACTTGGGTGCCCCTGTGCAGAGTAGCCAAACCTAGGCCCCCTGTGCCGAGTAACCTAGTCCTCCCTGAACCCAGTCCGCACCAGGTACTGCTGTCAGCTTCAACAGCATGCCACCTGTCGTTTTGCAAAAAGGCAGGGGTCCGGGGGTTACATGTAGCTATCCTTGAAAAAAAGTTCTTGATTGGGTGGGCTCTTGTGATCTGCCACAAATTTCTGACTCTCTGAAATCTTCTTTGATTGCCCCAGTTACTAAACAAGAGTTGGGTTCCATTATCTCTGGTTTAAAACAAGGTGTAGCCCCAGGGTCTGGTGGCCAACCAAATGAATTTCATAAATTACTTTTCCCATTACTTAAATCAGAGATTGTTGCAGCTTTCAACCTTTTTCTATATTCCTACACTTTACCAGGTAGTATGTATGATAGACTTATTTTTTTTCTGTTTAAAGCTGGTAATAGATCCCTTTGGGATAATTGGTGGCCTCTTACTCTGTTAAATACAGATAGTAGGGGGTGCTAATGAGCAGCTAGGTGAACAGATGCAAATTTCCGCACTGCTCCCTCATCACGGCTTTAAATATAAAAAATAAAAGTTAAAAGTGCCCAAAAGTGTGGAAAGCATGCAGCCTATGGTGTGCGAACTTAGGATGGATGAATATTTGGCATCGGGAGCCTCTAAGTGCCAGAGGACAGCGGCAAACAGTACAAAGAAAGGGGGTGATGGTGGCAGCCTAGTTTCCCTATCAACAGCAGAGCTTGCGGCCCTTGGGGGAGAGAGGTTACGGGGCAGGTTTTAGCAACGCTGGAGCCCCAGCTAATTAAACTCAAAGGAAAGCTCGATCTGAAATTGCAGGAGATACAAGAGCAGCAGGTAGTGCAGGCTGGCAGAAAGACAGAGATGGAGGAGAGAATTTCACATATGGAGGACGAGCTGCTGGTGACTCCGGGCTTGTGGTGGCACTCCAGAAAGAGCTGAATGATTTAAAAGATGCTTTTGACTATCAGGAAAACTATCACAGATGACTGAATTTAAGATTGAGAGGGTTACCAGAGGGCATGGAAGGGAAAGTGTGCTGGACTTTGTGCAAAAGTACTGCCTGGGCTACTGGGTCTCCAACCAGTGAAGGAAAATTTAAGCTTGAGAGGGCCCATTGGGCGTGATGCCAAACCCTGAATGACCAGCCACAGAGGCAGATAATATTCAGGTTTCACCACTTCCGGGATAGAGAACTAATGTTGGGCGTATTATGAAAGGGAAGGGTGAATATGAAGGCCGTAACCTATTTATGTACATGGATTATTATGCTAGACTCTAAAAAGTAAGGTATTCAAGCATATGCAGCAACTGCACAACTTGAAAGTGGAAACTTCCTGATATACCCTGCTACTTTAAAATAAAGCATGAAGGTGCCACGTACTTGTTTTGGGAAGTGGAAAAAGCAGAGGAGTTTGTGAGGAGTTTGAGGCAAAAGCTGCACTGAGATTCATCTTAACAGCTGAGAAATGTAGCCGAGAGCTCTGTACTGAGACTTGAGTGAAGGAGCAGGGATGTAAATGCTGAAAATTGCTCATTTATGTTTGGTTCTGGAGTTCTTATTTTGGTGTTAAAGTTCGTGCTGGAGGAGACAGAGGGAGACCTAGAAAGGATGAGGACACTGCCACATGTGAAAAGGTCTGGGGGCCTAGGAACTGAATAAAAATGGCAGTGCGCCCAGAGAATGGTGGAGAAAGAAGCGGAGGAAATGGACAGAGACAGGGGTCAAGCACAAGGCGGGAGGAGAAACTGGACTAAGTGGTGGAGATATCCAGATGCGAGGGAGAACCCCGAAAGCCCAGTGATGAGAAGCTGTCTCGAATGATGTCTGGGTGCAGGTAGGAGGGTGGGCGGGGAGAGGGGCTTAGGGCGTTGTCTTTTAGGCGTGGCCTGCTTTCACTGCTAGCCCTTGCTGATACCCCCAACCAATCGGTGCATATATGTGTGGTGCAAATTAAAGGGGGGAAGGAAATAAAGCAGGGAGATGGAGAAGTTGAAAATGAAGAGATTGAAGGAAAACAGGATGGGGCAGCAAGGAATTGGGGGGGCAAGGAGAAGAGAAACACGGGAGCGGGTAGTGATGGATATCAAGGGGCACAAAGGTAAAATGGCTGTGGGGGGAGAGCGTGGAAGCGCTTGTTTCAGTACCTGAGGATGAAGCAGACACTTGAGTCAGGGAGACTATTAGTGTCTAAGGATCGAAGGAGTGTGCAAGGGGAGGAAGGGGGGAAGGCAAGAGATTGGATTGGGTGGAAGGGTATTTCAAGGTGGAAAGGAAGGGGAGAGCATGGAAGGGAAAGAAGGGTGGCAAGGAACAAAGGGAGCAGAGGAAAGTGGAAGGAGGAAGAGTCCAAATGGAAGATGGAGGAAAGAAATTAATAGAGGAAAAACAGAAGGGGAGATATGGTGGGGGAGTAATGGGTCAGGAGAAAAGAAAGGTAGGGGATATATGTACATAGTTATATGTTTGAAATGTTACTGAAATTGTATGTGTTTTATTAAGGTTTTTGTCTATTATGAACAAAGTGCAACCAACGTTAGATATATAAATTATCATGCTATTGGTGGAAAGACTGATGATGAAAGGAAAGGAGGAGTATACGAATGACGATTAGCAAAAATGTTAACGTAATTACTTGGAATGTTGGGGTATTACAAATCCAGTAAAGAGGTCTGTGCTGCTGACAGCCTCCAAAAGAGGGGAGCCCATATAGCTTTTGCTACAAGAACGCACCTAACAGAAGTAGATGGTGGAAGATGCTATGCAGCTTTGGCCTCAGTCATAAAGAGGAGTTGCAATATTAAACATAAAGGCTGAACCTAGAGGTACAGAGAATAATTAGGATATAGGAAGGAAGGAGATTTATTTTTATTACGGGAACCCTGGATGGGAGCAGATCACTTTGGGATCAGTATATGTCCCAGCGGTATATGAATACCAATTTTATGCCTCTTTGCTGGATTTATTGGTACAGGAGCAATTCCCAGGACTAATAATGGGGGGGATCTGAACTGGGCTATGGGCCCAAAAATGGACTATTCCGAGGGGAAAGGGAGAAGTTCAGGAGCAATGCAACAATGGCAAGAGGGGATGGCAGAGCTGGAAATGGTGGATATTTGGCGAACATCAAACCCGGGAACAAGAGAGTATACTTTTTTTTTTGAACCCTTAAAATATGACGCGGATAGATTATATATATGCCACGAGGGAATGGTATGCGGATGTGGGAGGTACAGCATAGCCCGATACATATCTCGGACCATGCTATGGTGATAATGAAAATACAAGGCAGAGAAAGACAGGGATACTTCATGGAAATTCTCTCTTACTTGGCCCAGAACGAGGAATTTAGAAAACACTTGGAGGATAGCTGGGATCTCTTTATGGCAACAAATGATAAGGAGGGAACCTCGAATAACATATTATGGGAAGCGAGCAAGGTGTTTATGAGGGGAGCAATTACTGAATTTGTATCCCGTATAAAGAAAAAAACAATGTGCACAGAGAAAGGAGCTAGAAAGTAAATTAAAGGAATTAGAGAAGAGAGTGGCTCGAGCGGAAAAGGGGGAGGCCGTCTGGACAATGGGGGTAATTTGGGAGGCTCTGAATGTGCATCTAAGGTCATAAACGGGGAGAGCTAATCTGTTTAATAGAAGGTATATATTTGAGTGGGGAAATAAACCAGGACCAATGATGGTCAATCTTCTGAAGGACACAGAAGGATGAATAGAATTATGGGAGTGAGCGATGAAAGGGTATCCTACAGAGTAAAGAAAGAGGTAATGCCTGCCTTTAGGTCCTTTTTTCAAAAATTATACCAGGCAAGATGAGGAACAAAGGAAAGGATGTTAGAATTTCTAGAGAAAATAAGAGTCCCGGAAGCTCGTGAGATGCAGAGGAAAGGTTAGGAAAACCAATAACGGAGGGGACATGATGAGAGCTATCCAAAAGTTGCAGAAAGGAAAGCTAGTGGTCCGGGGTATCCAGTGGAATATTATAAGTTGATGGGGGTCCAAATCACAAAGGTATTGTGCAGAGTGTTCTAACAGAGAGGGAATGGAGGAGGTTAGCTTACAGATACATGTTATGATGCTAGTATATGCCCTCATACCAAAGGAGGAAAGATCTGTTCCTGTGCGCCAGATCGGTCAGTATCACTGTTGAATTGTGATTTGAAGATAATGGCTAAAGTTTGGCCAGTAGATTAGAGAAATCCTACCGAGGATGGTTCACCCGGACCAAACGGGTTTATTAAAGGATGACAGTCGTATCATAATATGAGGCGGCTACTTAATGTACTTTGGAGAGCAGGAAGGGGAAAGGAAGATATAGAGATCCTCTCGATGGACGCTGAAAAAGTGTTTGACAGGGTGGAATGGAACTGTTTGTTTGAAATATTGGGGAGATTTGGTCTGGGTGAACTGTTCCTGGGGTGGATAAAGGCGATGTATAGAAAGCCCAGGGCGCAGATAGTTGTAAACGGGGGCAGGTCAGAGAGTTTTAACTTGGAGAGAGGTACGAGGCAGGGCTGCCCGCTCTCCCCACTATTGTTTGCACTTGCAATAGAGCCTTTGGCGGTGGCAATTAGAGAAAGCAGGGACATACAGGGAGTGGGAGGGGAGGGTAGCTCACAACAGAAACTGGCACTATACGCGGATGACATGCTGTTGTTTATGAAGAATCCTAGGTGTTCGGTTCCTCCACTTCTGGCCTTGATCGAGGAGTTTGGGAAATTTTCGGGGTATAAAATTAATCTGGGAAAATCAGAAGTTATGTGGTTTAAAGGGATGGGTGAGGAGATTAAACAATGGGAACTCAAAGTGGTGGGGGAGAGCATGACATATTTAGGGGTTCAGGTTGGTAGATCCTTGGGGTCACTATACAATTTAAATTATACTAAATTGATAAAAACTATAGAAATGGATCTAAGAAGATGGACGCATTTGGCCGTGTCATGGTTGGGCAGAATTAATATAATAAAAATGAATGTGCTGCCTAGGATCTTGTATCTTTTACAAATGCTACACCTGGGCCTGTCCAAGGAGGATGTGAATAGGTTGGAGAAGGCCTTTACTGCTTTTATTTGGAAAGGAAAGTGTCCAAGGGTGAGTCTGGAGAGGTTAAAGGCAGACAAGTAAAAACGGGGTTTAAACTTTCCAGACTTGGAAAATTTACTTTTTGGCTATACAACAAAGATATGTGGCTGATTGGGTACATAAACCTGAAGTGGCCAGATGGGTGGAATTGGAACAGGGAAAGGCACAGGGGAAATTAACCGCATACCTCCACAGTAGAGGGTTAAGGGTGTATAGGATGGGAAAAGAAGTTAATCCTATGGTAGTGCAAGTATTGTTGGCCTGGAAAGTGCTAAAGAGGAAAGGGTGGATACAAGGAAAAGAGACACTCTTGATGTAGGTGGCTGGGAATCCTTATTTCTTGCCAGGAATGGAGGATATAGGCTATGGGAATTGGGAGCGAAAGGGGTTAGGAAGTTTGGGACACCTATTGGTGAAAGGACGGTTCTGCTCATCACAGGAGTTACAAGAAGTAGTAGGAAGGGATAAGAGGGATAGGTTCCGGTATTTCCAGACCTGGGTATATATGGGAAGCCTAGGAAAAGAAAACAAAGGGCTGTATGAAGTGGATCCAGTAGAGGGAATGATATATGCAGCTCAAAAGCAGGAAAAGGGCGTTATAGGCCAGGCTGCTAAGACAGGGAAGGCTATACTCCCAGATAGGATGGTAAGAACTAGGAAATTGTGGGAGAGGGACCTTGGTAGGGAGATATCGGACCAGAACTGGACATTGCTGCTTCAGATGCACTCTGGAATAATGATATGCAACAAATATAAATAGAGTATATCTACCACCAGTAACTGTACATAAGGCGCACCCTGAAGTGTCACCCTTATGTGGAAGGTATGGCTCAGAAAGGGGAACATATGTGCACTGCTTTTGGGAATGCCCAATACTGCAGAAATATTGGAGGGAGGTGGTGGATAGAGTGGGAAGGATTGCTGGGAGGGAGTTGCCAATGGATCCTTTGGGATGTTTATTTGGGGTGGAGAATGGGGAAGAGGAGGAATGGGTATTACTTCCTAGGTGGATTAGGGTGCTATTTATCCTGGCTCGATATGGGATTCAGAACACATGGGTCTCACAGACCGCACCAACAGTGCAAGGGTGGTGGAGGACGGTGTTGCAGACACTGGGGCTTGAGAGGCTAACGTATGTGCTGGGAGGAAGAGAAGAGGGATTTGAAAGACATTGGGCCCCTTTCTTGGCCTCCCTGATGGAGGAAGAAAGTTGGATGCTATGGGAGGGTACAGGAGGATAAGAAAGGGAAGGTTGAAGTGAAGAGAGGTATGTAGAAAGTAGTAAAGATGAAGTGGTGAAGGAGAGGGTAATGGAACATGGTGAAGGAAGGTTAAGAGAGAGAATAAAAGTGAATGATAGAAGAGTATGGAAAAGATAGAAAGGCGTAGAAGATAGGATGTATTACGCATTAGTATATTGGTTGCACTTTGCTTTGATTTGATTTGATTTAATTTTATTTTATTTTATTTTATGTTATGTTATTTAATATAAATATAATTTAGCTTAATTTAATGTAATGCAATTCTGTAGAATTTGAATGAAACATTTTGTGGAATGAAGTGAAGAGACATCTCTGCAGAATATATTGGCGACAGTTGGATGAATAAGTTATGTATTTGATTGTATGCAGTAGCATATTGGAAAAGCAAGTAAAAATATTACACAAAAAAAGAAATACAGATAGTAAAATCTTGGCAAAATTGCTGTATCATTGCTTAGCTTTGGTTTTAGAGGGTATTGTTAACCCCACACAGTTTTATGCTATTCCTGGGAGAAAGATAGTCGATGCACTTATTTTGCTTAGGGAAATTATGGAAAAGGGTTCTAGAGGGGAAGCAAGTGGTTATTTAGTAGGGTTGGATCAAACTAAGGCCTTTGACACTGTTTGTCATGACTACTTATGGATTGTACTTCAAGGTCATGGTTTTCCGGATATCTTCCTGGACTGGCTTAAGTTATATTACCAGAAGGCTGTGGTTAAACCTTATATGAATGGCTGGGTAGGGGCTAGTTGTCCAGTTCAGAGGGGAGTTAGACAAGGTTGCCCCCTGAGTCCGGCATTGTATATTTTGGCTTTAAGTCCACTTTTAAGGAAATTACAGCTGCATGACAACATTAGAGGTCTTTCATTACATAGTGGGGATGTAGACATTAAAAGTATAACCTTTGCTAATGATATGTGCTTGATGTTGGGGGACCAGGTATCAGCAAGTACAGCTGCTCAGGAAATTAAGTATTTTTCCTTGTTAACTAATACCACGATTAATATTGCCAAAAGTATATGCCTTGGAGACTTTCAAAATTCCGGTTTTTTTGGGACATACCGTGTCAGACTCAACCACAGAAATTGCTGTTTTTTGTTTTTTTTAGTACAGGAGACATAAGTACCTATAATTGGTCTCTTATTATATCAGAAGCTAGGGTGAAAATTGGGAAGTGGAACTCTTGGTATATGTCCAAATTGAAAAGAATATATATGGTAAAAACCTTTTTATTACCAATGTTTTTACATTTATGTGTGGTTTTTCCACTAACTATGTTTGGAGACTGTACTTTATGGCTTATTTTTTCAGTGTATTTGGGGTAGCCGGCTTAATCCGAATAAAAGAGGGGTTTTGTATCACCCTATCAAAGATGGTGGATTACAGACGGCTCATCCTATTGTTTTTTTCTTTTCTTTATTTTTATACAGGAATTTGAAGCCTGTGTTGGGACATGACTTTAAGGTTTGGAATCCCTGGGTTTCTGACCAAGTGGACCCTTGGATTGTTTCTTGGGGTATTGAGTCCACCATTCCAAAACAAAAATCACTTCAGGGCCTTCCTTCCTATATGCAGTATATTTTTGAGAAATTGAAGCTATGGGGTATTACAAAAAGTCAATTATTAACTTTTTCTAGGAAGGAGATGTATGTGTATATTGTTTCCAGTTTTTTTCATTGAAGTTCCTAGATACTGGATTAAATCTCCAAGTGAAACTGCAATTACAGGGAAAATGTTAATTAATCCTATATTGCAAGGGAAAATGTGGGATGTCCTTTGGTTAAGTGTTCACAAAAAATTAAATGTAAGGAATAACTTGAAGCATAAAGAAATTGCTGAGAGAGTGTGCCTTAAAGATGACATTTGCCATGGGGTATTGGAAACTGTAGATCATTTATTTTTTGAATGTCCTTTTGTTTTGTCCTTTTGGTCTTTTCTATATTCACAATGGCCTTCTTTTCCTTTTTCTTTTATGACTAGTGACATTTTGTTGTTGGGTTTGTTACCTGAAAAATGGAATAAGTATGATTTAGGGACTGTTCATTTATTTTTGTTAGTACTTAAGTACCATATATGGCATACGAGATGCCAATTGACTTTGTATAAAAGAAGGATTACTGTTGAACAATTGTACTGGACAGTATATAATTCTTTCAAAAGTTTTAGGGATTTGGATTTTTTAACTTGTTCACTCTCCCTTTTTCAGGAGAGGTGACGTCATGTGGACTGGTTTTTGGATGTGGGGTAGCTTAAGCAACACAGAAGTGCATTATATCTTAAGTTGGTATTGTCAAGAGAAATTGAACAAGTATATCTATACTACTTATTTTTTATGTTTTATATTTTATTTTCATGTGCTTTAACACTGTTTTGTATGTATTTTGTTTGAAGTTTGAATAAAACTTCCCTACTCCTTGGGAGCTCAGCATTTCTTTAGAAAGTTTTGAGAATATGGAAATGAATGTTTGTATTGATTGTATGATGTATTACTTATTTATGTTTACCTTTATTTTTGTATTATGATTTTGTGTGAAGTAACACTTTTATGTATGTAATTTACTTTCAAGTTCTAATAAAAAAATTCCCCATCTCTTTTCAATAAGTGCCATGGGATCTTTAACATCCACCTGATCTACCACCAATCTAGGCAGATGGGACCTCGGTTTAACGTCTCATCCGAAAGACGGCACCTCAGAAGTGCAGCACCCCTCTCATGCTGCACTACAGTGGCGGTATTGTGATATTAACCCAAGAGCCAGATGTGGGAACTGAACCAACAGCCCTCTGATCTCCCAGCCACAGAGATGAGTGTGCTACCTACTGAGCCACTGACACTGCTTTGTATTCACCATAGAGGGACCTTACCCTAGGTATATCTAGCAGTAAGTAGGTATATCTCCTCAGCGAGGACGCACCTGGTGTACACTTGAAGAGTTCTGTGATATAGGGAGGGAGTTTTGTTTGTGATAGCTCTATAGGACCACAATGTGGCACTTTTTAATGTTCTAGTGTGAAGCAAGGACCAGCCACCTTGGGCATAGACAAAACAATGGTGAGTTCTAAAGGGGGTATGGGTGATAAATGTTAACACTCTGTGGTAAAGTGTGTCCAGTTTAACAATCACTGCTAGAAACACAGAAACTGTCAGCAGATAAGGACCTCTAGGCCCATCCAGTCTGCCTGTAAGACCTAAACTTGTTTACGGTCTCTGACCCTATCCTATCAGTGGCTTCTCCCCCATCCACCCTACTGCTAAGGTTGCCTTACGCCTGTACCAGGCATGTTTAAATCCCTCCACAGTGCTTGCTTCCACCACCTCCTGTGGCAGACTATTCCAAGTGTCCACCACCCTCTCCATGAAGAAAAACTTTCTCACATTCTCTCTGCTTTGGAACAATGGCTATCAATAAAATCAGCATAATCAATGAGGGGAAGGAAGGTGGTCTGGACCAACCTTATTTTTACTTCATGGTTAAGTTCATGCTTGATTCTAAAGAAGAGGCCTAGCTTCTGTTTTAGTTTCTTGAGGAGTTCCTTAATGTGGGCTGCAAATGATAGCCGACAATCAAGCCAGAACTCCAGATATTTACATTTTTCCACTACCTCGAGCGATTCACCAATAAGGGTTGTTATCTGGCAGGTGGGACAGGGCTAGTCACATCTGCAACTTGGGCATGGGGGGAAAGAAGCATGACCTTTGTTTTTTTCATATTTGGCAACAATTTGAGATAGAAGAGATTTTTTTGGAGCAGGTTAAAGTCTGTTGCAGGTCTGTACAGGCAAGCTCAAGGGAAGGCCTGGCAACATAAAGTACTGCGTCATCAGCAAAGAGATGAACGTTTGCCATTCTGATGTTAGAGTCGATATTATTTATGTAAATTACAAATAATAAGGGCCCCAGGATGGATCCTTGAGGTACTCCTCAGGGTAGGGTTTTAAGGGGGGAGAGGTCACCTTGAGTTTTTACTTGTTGCTGTCTATCTGTAAGGTAACGAGAAAACCATTGCAGGGCGGTAGCACCTAGGCTGATATCTTTTAGCTTGTGTAGAAGTATTGTGTGATCCATGGTGTCAAAAGCCTTACTCAGGTCCAAGAGGACTGCACTGATATGGTGTTTAGTGTCAAGTGCGGTTTTCCAGTCATTAGTCACCTTTGCCAGAGCACATACCATTGCTGTATTTTGACCTAAAGCCAGATTGTAAGGGACTGAGAATGTTAGAGGTGTCCAAATGCTGTCTTAGCTGCATGTTAACTAATATTTTGAGTAATTTAGACAAAATGGGTTGCAAAGATATGGGTCGATAATTATTGAGGTCACAGGGATCGCCAGACATAAAGAGGGGAATTATATATATGCATTATTTTCCAGGATGAAGGAAGGAACCCTTGTGTGAGAGACAAATTGAACAGATGAGTGATGGATGCTGTTAGAAAATGGTATCCAGGGGCACTAGAAAGCCATCTTCCAGATCAGAAGCTCCCTTTACAGCTCTCCAACTCGTGGTGTTTAAAATACTTTTTAATCAGTTAATTTGGCAGATTTACTATTTCTGCTCACCAGAAACTAACTCCTCTTGTTCTCTGGAGCTGATTGATACCTTACTCGAATAATGGGATGACAGAAAGCTCAACCTCTGGGGTCAACAAAAGACCAACAGCAACTGGGTACTTGCAAGGCCGCGGGAGCCACAGGTGGTATTGGAGATGGCCCTCAACATGCTGCAGAGCCACCATGGAAATCGATGATTGAGTCTATGAAGGCCATGGACTCAAAAATAGAAAAAACTCTCCAAATGTTGGAGAAACATGATGCCACAATCCAGCAATTGATTGGGACAGTGGCAGAGTCAGAAAAAAGAACTGTTTCAACTTTGGCAGCAGTTGCCACATTAACCAAAGAAAATACTCAACTTAGGAGCCGCATGGAGACTACTGAGAATGAAATATGCTCAGGAAATATCAGGCTAGTTGGAGCGCCTGAAGGGGCTGAAGAGACATCGCTGTTGCAATTTCTCTTGGACTGGTTTCAGGAAATACTTACTTTGCCTGAGGGATTTGGATGGTCATCTCTGACCAAAGCTTACAGGGTCAATCCAAGGGTCCGTCCAACCTCCCTTAATCAGCCGTGTACCATCCTAGTGAGATTGTTGGGCTCAGAAATCAGGGATGCCATCATCAGTGCTGCACGGGTGGTATATCCACTGAACATCAATGGTGCCGATGTAAAGTTTTAACCCAACCTGTCTTTTCAGACCAGAGTGAGGAGAAAGGGGTTCGATGCAGTGTGGCAGAGGCTGAGGGCACGAGGGATCGTACCCTTGTTTCTCTTACCAGCCCATCTTCGTGTGGTTTGTGGTGGAAAGACGTGGCAGTTTAACAACCCTCAAGATGCAGGTCACTGTGCAGAAAAGATAGACCAGGAGTTTGAGAGGTGTCGAGACAGTCTGTTTTGCCAAGATTCAGCCTCTGACTCTGACAACTGATCATCACATGGTAATGGCCTGTTTTACCAGGTTTGGCTAAAAGATTGGATTAAATATGCAGCTGTTTTGGACTACTGGGACTTCTCTTAATATTATAAGAAAGATGATTAATCACTGATTTACTGTTGATGGGTGTAGTGGGGAATTGAAGGGACTGCAGGGTTAAAGATGATGTATTTTTTATACTTTTGGACGCTCATGGCTCACTTTGAGCACATTTTGTAAGTTCCCGGTTACCCACCTCCCCCAATATAGAGCTGCTGTTCTGTTGATACATTAATACGTTTCTGCCTAAGGTGACTTACAATATAGATAAAGCACTAGGTTAAAGCAAAGAGTTAGTAGGAATAGTGTTCCTAAATGAGAAACAATATTACATTGTTAACTGGTTCCTTTTGTTGGGAAATAATCTAAATGTTAATATACGCCTGGGTATGGAAAGAGTTGTGAGGGAGTTAATCTTTATGTTTTATTCTCCCTACTGTTTGAAAAGGTTAAATAGCAATCAAAATGATTGCATATCTCTCTCTTCATTAATTTTTGCTCAAGGACAAACCTATTACCATTGAAGAGGCTGGCAATTTATTTGAAATGATTGGGACTTTAAGTCAATTATTCTGTATGGAATTCCCCATCTCCTTCTGTAAAAGAATATAAGGAATGTGTTCTTGTCTAATACAATTCTACTATATGGTAGTTTTACTGCCAAACAATGTACCTAATCCTTGTATGAGGAATGTAGCTGTTAATTGTCTGATTACACAGAAATTAATAAAAAGAAAGTTAAAAAAAAAAGAAAATGGCATCCTGCCAGCTTCATGGCACCAGGCAATAGGGGTTCACCTGGCATGCTGTCGACCTGGAAACACGTCCTGGGCCTGGGGAAGCAGGAGCAGAGGCCATCAGGGAGGGTTCAGAGTGTCCATTGGATGCTCTCCTCCCGGTGGGGAGGGACAGGGATGCTCCACTCTTGGGTGGCTCCTGGTGGCTAAGTTCGGCACCACGCAATGCATTGTGGGTGACCACACGGTGCATGAGTGGACAACCAGGACGCCGCAGCTCATGCCCAGTTTTGGAGGGCAGAAAACGAGGAAAAATGGCTGCTTTGCAGGTGGAAGACTGTGGCCCCCATGCTCCTGATGCCATGGTAATCAGGATAGCCCCAATGCTGTGCCCCTCGCTGCTCCAGCCCAGATGACAGAAGGAGCCTCCAGGCGCTGGATAGTCTCCCCTCCCGGTTGCCCCCACAGGTAGGACCCCCCCCATCGAAGGGATATGCGGGACAACCAGAGTTGCAGGTTGAGGGGGCAGTGGATGGCAGGAATAAAGGATAGGGGCGGTGACAGGAGAATGGCCACCCAAAGGCGGGTTGATGAGGATGGCCGCCGGTGGGAGAAAAAAGATAATACAAAAAAAAAAAAAAGAAAATGGTATCCCAATTTAAGAAATAGGGGTTCAAGCTGATTGGCACCAGCACTTTCATTTGGTGTCTAGTGAGATTAAAAGGTCCTTGACCTGTTTAAATGAGATAGAATTGAAGCTAAACTTGGGCGGTGGTTGGTTGCTCAAGTGGGTGGTTGGGGGGGTCGCTAGGGAAGGGCTGCATGGAAAGGTTGCTTGCTAGAGATGTATCAAAGGCAAGCCCTGCAGTGGCGAAGTGGTTATTTAATTGCTCTAATACATGATGTTTGTGAGTGTCTCCACAAGAAACAATTTTAGTGGGCAGGGAAGGAGATGAGCTGTGCCTTTCAATTTCCCTTAAGATTTGCCAGAATTTAGTGGCATTATTTCTGGAGGAATCTAGTGCCTTTTGGAAATACAACACTTTAGCAGACCTTGTAAGGTTTGTACACTGATTCCTAGCTGCCCTGAATGCTGTTCAGTTGGACACCAGCTTGGTTTTCTGAGCCCTCTTCCACAGTGCATATCTGGCCAGTAATGATGATTTTACTACTCTGGTAAACCACGGGGAAGTCCTTTTCCTTGTTCTTGCTTTCACCAATGGGGCGTGTTTATTAATCACATTCAGAACGTTGTTCTGGAAGAGAGTGCAGGCCTCAGTGACTGTGGGGGCAAGGTAAAATTCTTGCCATCTTATGTGGTTCAGCTCGGTCAGAGCAATTAAAGTTGCAGATATTCCTTTTATATATGAAGCTAGAAGCAGATGTGAACTTTGGTATGGCCCTTACACATGCAGGGACCCTGTGGTTGCTGATGTCATTGTGAAACACCCCAATGTGAGAGATTTATTAACTAGAATTAAGTCAAGGAGGCTACTATTTGCCAGGTTTTTGCTATCAGGGATAAGCTGCATGAGGCCATAGGCATCACATAGCTTTTTTTATAGGTTTAGAGCTCGGAGAGTGCCAATCAAGATTAAGGTCACCCAAAATGATAGTTTCTGTGCTGTGAGCATCCAAAAAGGTACAGAGTTAGGGTAACAGTTTGAGTCCCCCTGCAGATGGTCTATAGCACCCTGTGACAAATATAGACTCATTTGGGGATAAGGAAACCTTTAGTGTAAGGCATTCAAACTCTCTAGGTACAGTGGATGAAGCAATTATAGCTGCCACAAATTTCTCAAGGACATATATTGCAACCCATCCCCCTCTAGTATGCCGGTCAGACCTGAAGACATTATATTAGGGGATGTTTATTTCATGGTTTGGCATGGAGCTTCTTAACCACCACTAAGACAGAGAGAATACCACTATGATTAACGAAAGGCCTGGCAGCACAAATAAATAGGAAAAGGCAACTGTTTAAAAAGGGAAACAAAAATGACCCAAGACTATGGGGACATTATATAGCATGGCTAAGATCTGTAAAAAGGAGATCTGAGATGCTAAAAGAAGGAACTAGATATAGCAAAGACATCTAAAACACAAAAGCGTTCTGGAACTACGTGAGATCTAAACAAGGTGGGGACAGAACAGTAGGACCACTAGCGGAGAATGGGAAGAAGTTTGAAGATGAGAGGGATATAGCAGGTATCCTAAATACATTTTTGGATCCGTTACAGAGTTACCCAAGGTGGACATTCCTGATATTGGTAATACTTGAAGAATAAAGAAGGAAGAAGTTTTTTAAATTCAAGTTTATTATCATCTCTCAGGTACATCTTTTTTGCACATTAAATTAATATACATTCATATCTCTTAATCTTAGTCTGTCTCAATCATCTCAGTACAACATTAAGTACTATATTATTATTATCTATAGCAGCAAGGACTTCTTTATTTTTCAAGTCTCCAGTAAATTTATCACCATCTCCCTTTAAAACAAGTCAGATCACAGCCTGCCCGTACCAAATCAATTGCAGCCTCCCGGCATCTCTGATATTTCCCCCTTCAATAATGGATCTCTCCTCTTCTGCTCTTTAACTGAGTATTGGTCACCCAGCTCCTGTCTCAATGGAGGATCGCCAAATCTCCCACCTAGTCCACCTTCTTAGGTATGTGGGGGTTCTATTATTGATTTTATAAGTGAGCTATTCAAGTTCTGCTATGGTGACTACTATTTTTATCCACTCTCGAGTAGTAGGGGGACTGGGACACAGCCATTTCTTCATAATGGCCTTGTGTGCTGCTGTTATTAATATGGACCAGAGGTACAATGAGTCCATACCTTGTATCTCTTCGGGTGGGAAGAAGGAAGAAGTTTTGACCCTGCTACAAAATATAAACATGAATAATGCTCAGGGTCCTGATGGTGTGTACCCCAGGGTACTAAAGGAACTTGGTGTGATGCTCTGCCCCTGCTTCTGGTTACCTGTATAATATTTATATTATAAATAAATGGTCTGTGTCTGAAATATCAGTTTGTGAGAGATCTGACTTTTAACTTTCAAGATCAGTAGCTGAAACCACAGGATGTTGTAAAATAGACCCGAAGAACCAGTTTATTAAGACTTTCTTATAGAAGGGTATTTTATTGCCCTTTTATGATCTGCCCAGGCTTTTGAAGTTGAAAACCAAATGTGAGTTTTATGACGTTGCAGGAGACAGGATAATTGTGCTGCGCGCTCTGCACTGGCTGCCAATACAGTGGTGGATCACCTTTAAAGTGGGTCTTTTGACCTACAAAGCCCTACACGGTTTGGGTCCTGACTACTTGAAAGAGCTCCTGGTGCCCTACACCCCTCTGCGACAGCTCCGCTCGGCTGACGAGGGGTTGCTGGAGATTCTGAGGGTAAATTTGAAGTCATCTGGTGCTCGTGCATTTGGATTTGCTGCACCTACCCTCTGGAATTCTCTGCCCCCGTCAGCTCTGGGAGTGCAAGACAGTGGGGAGTTTTAAGCAGGCACTAAAGACTTTTTTATGGGAAAAGGCGTTTCCTACTTTATTCTGATTTTATATTGAATGTATTTGATTATATGTTTGCATTTGATTTTATATTGAATGTATCTGAATATGTTTTTGTGTTTGTATTTGCTGTGCAGCGCCTTGAAATTTTGAAAGGCGCTCACCTAAAAAAAAAATATTATTATTATTATAATTGGGCTGGTTCTTCTCATTTTAGCGTATAACCAGAAATGTGTGAAGAGTCATAAAATCCCTCAGATCACACTAGCACATGTTAAATTAAAGACTGTCATATTTGGGAAATGGCTAGTTACAGATTTTTCAAAGCAATGACTCACATCCTCAGAGACACATATGTCAGAAATTATCTAAGGGAGTTTCTACTGTAGCTGACCTCATCAAAAGGGGGTGGGGACAGATAGAGTTAAAAATGAAATATTGTATATGGGATGGTGACATATGATTCTAGACTCTGACTGGGAAAGCACTTAGAAAGGTAATAGCTATAAAATAATTATCTGTGGTAGGAGTGTTTGTTCTGAAACTTCCTTTTTGTTTTACAAGATTGTAAGCTGTATGATATATTGTTCTGTGTTTAATTTTACCTTTTTATCATATTTTTAGTAAACAACCATTTCTTTGAAATACTGCCTGGGTGTCTTTTCAGTTTCTTTTTGCATGTGATGTATATGTGGTTAAGTCTGACAGCTATTGAAAAGCTCGATTGCTTTACTGAGCTTGTGTAAAAAGGTAAGAACTACCCAGGTCTCCATGGAGTTAAAAAGGGTTCATTTTGGAAACCTAGTTGGGTGCCCCTGGTGAAAGATTGTACTGCAGTCCCGAAGAAGGTACATATCTAAGCCTGTACATTGGGTAAGCTAGCATAAGGTTCACAGTTTGAATCCCTCCAGAGCTCAAGGCTAAAGGTGATTTGGACCCAAAGCAGACAGGAGGGTTACCCGGTCTATTACCTGTTCACACTATTACACTCTGAGGTTGGTACTGTGGGAACAGAGGGCCTAACCTGTGGAGTGCATTTGTGACACTGGGAATGGTGTTAGCTAACCCATTGACTAAATTACTTAATACATCTTTGGAAGAGGGGAAGCCACATTAGTCTGGAAAAGAGCAGTTGTTATACCAACTTTTAAAAAGGGGAAAAAAGTGATAAAACTAATTATAGACCAGTGAGCTTGACATTGGTGGTAGGGAAACTCTCTGAAAAAAGTCAGAGAGACGGAATCAACAGATTTATGGATGACAACAATATATGGGATGATACGGATCATGCGTTTAGGCAGGGTAGGTCATGTCTAACAAATATGATGGAGTTCTTTGGTAAGATCAGTGAGGCACTTCAGTGGGGTAAGCCAGCGGAAGTTGTGTTCCTGGACCTCAGTATGGCATTTGATAAAGTTCCACATGCTGAGCTAATACAACAAATGATGAGTTATGGATTTAACCCTTGGCTAGTAAAGTGGATTAAACCGTGGCTTGAGAATAGGGTGCAGACAGTTAAAATAAATAGCTATGAATCATCAGAAAACTACAGTTATGTAAAATCTTACCGAAACAGTAGGTCTGCGAAGGGATCTCTTGTAGCAGGTCACACCTATAGAACTATAGCCACCAGGCACTAGGATTACATGAAAATTTTTCTAGCTAGCAGTCTACCAGGGGGCCGCCCACTCTGACATCATACACCAACATCGACCTATCTTATAAGAAAGTGGGCAGCCCCCGCACCCTCCTCAGTTCTCCCACCGGAGACTGTAAGTCACCTAGTCCCAGCAGAGGGAACCGAGGAGGAATCAAAGGTTCCTGACAAAATGAAAATAATGGTGAAAGAGGTACAGACACAGAAAGATCTCCCAGATATAGGGGGAAGGAGGGAGGGAAAGACAACATGGCCTGCTGCAAGAGATCCCCTCGCAGATCTACTGTTACAGTAAGTTCTTATGTAACTGTACTATTTGACTTCGGGGGTATCTCTTGCAGAAGGCCACACCTATGGAACGAGTCCCAAGCAGTTCCATCAGTAGACAGCACAGTGTGGCTGGAGGAAGCCTCGAGCCTAAGAAAGTAGGCACTTGAGGACAGCTAGGCCAAAGTTGGTCCTATGCCTAGAGGCGATGTCCAGACTGTAGGGCTTGGTAAAGGTGTGGACAGTACTTGTAGGCAACTGCCCAGATCTCTGCACCTGACACATTCCTGAAACATGCAAAACAAGTGGCCATGCCTCTGGTGGAATGGCCACAGACAGTGCCAGGAAGATCCTTGCCATACTTTCTGTTGCAATAAGTAATGCAGCTGGCCAGCCATTTGGACAAGCACTGTTTAGAAACAGGGATGCCCTCTTTCCCAGGGGCGGAAGAAACAAATAACCGAGAGGACTTCCTAAAGACTTTTATACGATGGGTATAGTAATGCAGAATTCTGTGTACATCTAATGTGTGGAGCAATGCCTCCCATAGATTGGCATGCTCTGGGTAATAAACAGGAAGGTGGATGGATTGATTTAAAGTAAACTCAGAAACCACCTTAGGAAGAAACCTAGGATTAGTACGCAAAGACACTCTGTATTTGTGGAAAACCAAATAAGGCTGCTCACACATGAGCACCTGTAGCTCTGAGATTCTTCAAGCAGAAATAACAACTAAAAACAACACTTTCCATGACAGAAAGCGTAGCTTGAATGTCGCGGCCGGCTCAAAAGGAACCAAAGTAAGTTTTTCCAACACAAAATTCAGGTCCCAAGGCGGGATTGGATTGCAGATAGGAGGCTTCAGGTGAAGGATGCCTCTCAGAAATATATGGGACACCTATAGCTGTGCCACTGCATGGCCATCAACAAGCACATACATACAATTATCAGCAGATAGGGACCAACATGGCCCACCAAGTCTGTCCTATGATACCTATTTTCTCTAATGTGCATCCCCTTCCCCCCATCGATAGTTGCCTGATTTCTCCTTGCCCCCCCCCCGCTTAAAACCAGAGACAATTTCAGCCCTTACCACCTCTTCTGGTAACCCATTCCAGGCATCCACTACCCTCTCTGTGAAAAATTACTTCCTTATATTCCCCCTAAAGTTTCCACTGGGCAGCTTCATGCCGTGTCCCCTGGTTGTGGAGCCCTTTCTCCTCTGAAATAAGCAATTCCTCTGTACCCTATTAAACCCCTTTACATATTTGTAAGTCTCAACCATGTTCCCCCTGTCCCTTCTTCCTCCAGGGAGTACCTATTTAGATCCCTCAGTCTGTCCTCATATGTCTTCCCCTGCAGCCCATGAATCATTCTGGTGGCCCTCCTTTGGACAGCCTCCTCCCTCTCAACATCCTTTTTCAGATGTGGCCTCCAGAACTGCATGCAGTACTCAAGGTGAGGCTGGATCAATGTCTTACACAGCGGCACAATAACCTCCCTCCATCTGCTAGCAATGCCCCACCCTATGCATCCCAACATTCTGTTGGCCTTTCCTACTGCCTTTTGGCATTGACTTGTTGCCTTGAGGTCAGCCGTGATTATGACACTGAGGTCTCTTGCTCCATGACTGCTATTTCTTCCCCCGAAGCTCATATTTTGCCCTGGGGTGCGTATGCCCCAGATACATAATTTTACACTTCCCCAAAATGAACCCCAGACTCCACACCCTGGACCCCTGCTCCAGCTTTTTAAGGTCCTTCCTCATCCTGCCTACACCCTCCAGTGTATTCACCCTGTTACAGATCTTTGTGTCATCAGCAAACATGCACACCTTTCCCTCCAGCCCAACTGCAATGTCTCCAATTAAGATATTGAATAGGACTGGGCCCAAAACTGACCCCTGTGGTACCCCACTTGTCACTCTCTCCTCACTAGAGAGTACCCTGTTAACCTGCCGGTGAGCCAGTTTTCAACCCATTTTACTATGGCTGGTCCCACCCCAAGGCTGTCCAGTTTGTTTAGCAGCCTTTTATGAGGCACCATGTTAAACACCTTTCTGAAGTCCAGATAGGCCATGTCCACAGCTTCTCCATGGTCCACCACCCCTGTTACCCAGTCGAAAAACTCTATTAAGGTTGTTTGGCAAGATCTCCCATTGGTAAACTCATGCTGCTTGGAGTCAACCAGCCCTCTCCGCTCGAGGTAGTCCACTATACGCTTCTTTAAGAGTGACTCCATAATCTTCTCAACTGCCAATGTTAGGCTGACAGGCCTGTAGTTTCCCACCACTTCTCTATTACAACCCTTGTGGAGCAGAACCACGTTTGCTTTCTTCCAATACTCTGGGACCTCTCCCGTTTCCAGTGAGAGGGTAAACAACTCTGCCAGAGGTGCCACCAATTCCTTTGAGTTCTTTCAGTACTCTAGGGTGCACAGCACCTGATTCCATAGCCTTGTCTGCCCTAAACTCCAGCAGCTCCTTCCTGACCCCATCCTCCAAGAAGGGAGAGGTGTCTACCCCTTCCTCCTGCTCCCCCTTGCCATCCAGCTTTGGCTCTGTGTCCTCCTCCTCCTTGGCAAAGACTGAGCTGAAGTATTTATTTAGCATATCAGCCTTTTGGTCATCCTCCTCTATACCAGCTCCCCCTTCCCCTCTCAGTCTTGTAATCTGAGCTGTGGTTTTTCTCCTCTCTCCTATGTAATGACAACATGCCTTGTCTCCTTCCTTGATTTTACCTGCAATATTTAATTCTGTTCATGCCTTTGACTTCCTAACAGCTTTGCCTACCTCCCTCTGTAAAGCCTGGTAACGATCCCAGTACTCCTCCCTCTAGGTTTTTTTGAATTTCAAGAAAGCAGAGATGGCAGATGTGCATTTTAAGAAAGGAGTACTTCAGACCAGAGTCTGAAAGGGACAGTAAGTACTTCACAAAAGTGGGAGCAAGGCAGAAGCAGGAAACTACAGATCTGTTAGTTTGACCTCAGTGATGGGGAAAATGATGGAATCACTTCTGAAAGAAAGAAAGAATTGTTGAGTACCTAGAGGCCAGCGGGGCACAGGACCCAAAACAGCATGGATTCACAGCAGAAAGGTCATGTCAGATGAAGCTGATCGATTTCTTTGACTGGGTGACCAAAGTAATAGACCAGGGAGGGGCTGTGGATATGGCCTACCTAGACTTTAGCGAGGCATTTGACACAGTCCCGTACAAAAGATTAATAATCAAGTTAGCCAGCCTGGGAATGGGTCCCAGGGTGGTAGCCTGGGTAGCAAACTGGCTGCACAACAGGACACAGAAGATAATAGTGAATGGAACACATTCTGAAGAAAGGGGGGTTACTAGTGGAGTACCTCAGGGCTCAGTACTGGGTCCAGTCCTCTTTAACATCTTTATAGGTGACATTGCAGAGGGTCTGGAGGGAAAGGTATGCCTCTTTGCAGATGACACAAAGATCTGTAACAGAGTTGATACATGGGGGGGGTAGAAAGGATGAGAAGGAACTTGGCAAGGTTGGAGCAATGGTCAGACATATGGCAACTTAGATTCAATGCAAAGAAGTGCAAAGTAATGCACCAGGGAAATAAAAATCCAGGAGAAGAGTACACAATAGCAGGGGAGGTACTAACGACAACAATAATGGAAAGGGATCTGGGTGTAGTCATATCAGATGATCTAAAGGTGGGTAAGCAATGTGAGAAGTCAGTAAGGAGAGCCGAGGGATACTGGGATGCATAGGGAGGGGCATCACAAGTAGAAAAAGGGAAGTGGTTATCCCTCTATACAGACAGTTGATGAGACCCCATCTGGAGTACTGCGTGCAGTTTTGGAGACCTCATCTACGCAAGGACATAGGCAGGATGGAAGCAGTCCAGAGGAGGGCAACTAAAATGGTGCAGGGTCTACATTAGAAACCACATGAAGAGAGACTGAGAGAGCTTAATATTTTTATTTATTTATTTAACCAGGTATAGCACACTAAGCTGAAAGCTTTTTTACTGGAGCGACCTGGGAGCACAAGGAGGTTAAGTGACTTGCTCAGGGTCACACAGTATGCAAGTGGAAGCTGTGGGATTCAAACCCAGGTCTGGTCTGCTGGATGTCACCAGATTTGCAGCTCAGAGCCTTAGACCACTGCGCTATACTGACTCAATATGTATACCCTTGATGAAAGGAGGGATGGGGGGACATGATAGAAACTTTTAAGTACCTTAAGGGAATCAACAAAGTCCAGGAGGGTAGCATCTTTCAGAAAAAGAGATGTGTAAGAACAAGGGGGCACAATTTAAAGTTAGAGGGGGGACGGCTCAGGGGTAATGTGAGGAAATTATTTTTCACAGAGAGAGTGGTGGACACATGGAACCACCTTCCTGGGGAGGTTGTGGGGTCTAAAACAGTGGGGGAATTCAAACATGCATGGGACAGACATAAGGCAATTATAGTGGGGGGTTGCAGGAAGTAGGCTGTTGGTTAACTAGAATCTGCAGCTTATCCAATAGGTAGGGAAATGGGCAGACTGGGTGGGCCAAGTGGTCCTTATCTGCCGTCAAAGTCTATGTTTCTATGTTTCTACTATAGAATCTGGTTCATCGGACAAGTGATGGGATGGAAAGCAGCCCAGAGTGCAGAACATTTCCACTTCATAGAATAAGTGGCCCTAGTGGAAGGCTTCCTAGCTGCTGCCAGGACTCAGCCACCTTGGGTGATATCCTGAACCAAGCCATGGCTATGTCCTCAGAAGCCAGGTATGAAGATGCAGGGATTTGAGGTTTGGATGGACAAGGGTGCCCCAGTTCTGAAAGAGCAAGCCAGTGCACAAAGGAAGAGGCACTGGAGGTTCCACCATCAGCTGCTGCAGTAAAGGGAACAAGATCTGAAGAGGCCAGAATGGGTCTAGGATGATCACTGTGGCCCATTCCATCTGGAGCTTGATCAGAACCCTCTGGAGCAGGGGGAAGGGAGGAAAAGTGTACAGGAGCCACCCTTTCCAAGAGAGAGACAACGCATCTTGCCAGAAATTCAGGCCCTGGATTGAGCAAGCATAAAAGCGGCAGTTTTGCACCGAATGGGGACGCAAAAAGGTACAACCCCACCTGTCGAACAGGACTTCTTCTACTGAGGTCAGCAGCTCCCACTCATGCACCTTTGATTGCGACCAACTTAGAGTGTCCTCCAGGACATTTTGGATGCCTGGAACATGGACAGCTGACAGTTCGAGGCCATGATCCAGAGCCCAATACCAAACTCTCATTGCTTCCTTGTAGAGGGGGTACAAGTGAATTCCCCCGTTTGTTGATGTAGTGGACTACACTGATGTTGTCCATCTGCACTAGTAGCAAACCTGGGGATAGCTCAGACTTGAAGGCCTGCAAGGCATAAAGAATGGCCAGCATCTCCAGGACACTGATGTGGAGAGAAGATTCCAGTTTGGATCAGGTCTGTTGTGTTTGGTGGGACCCTAGATGTGCTCCCCACCCCAACCCCAAAGCATCGGTGGTAAGAATTGGCCATGGGGAGGGAAGGAAGGAGGAAAGGAACCCCTCTTAGCAGGTAGCTGGGTTCTATCCACCAAAGTAGAACTTTCCTTATGGGAGAGGAGACCAGGACTGGCTGTCCCAAGTCGTCGGTATGATGGTCCCACTGGACCCTCAAGTGTCCATTGAGGGCTCTTAATGTGCAATCTGGCTAGGGGCACTGTGACTATGGCTGCAGCCATCAGACACAAAAGCAGAAGAAAGGTTCTGGCTGAGACACAGCGGCTGTTGTACAGCAGGCATGCTTGAGCTATAAGGCGATCTGTCTGGTCCTGGGGCAGGAAGGCCATGCCTTGAGAGGTATCCAGGACTATCCCGAGATACTGAAGGCGCTGACACGGGGTCAGAACTGACTTGGGCAGGTTGACCGTGATGCCCAGATCCTGGAATACACAGATGGTATGGTCCAGAGTGTG
Source organism: Neoceratodus forsteri (assembly GCA_016271365.2). Classification (NCBI taxonomy): domain Eukaryota; kingdom Metazoa; phylum Chordata; order Ceratodontiformes; family Ceratodontidae; genus Neoceratodus; species Neoceratodus forsteri. The sequence goes on from CM028136.1 coordinate 909,665,724, forward strand.
TAAGAGGTGCTCCCTGGACTGGGCTTTGAGAAGCCATGCATCAGATAGGGAAAGACATACAGGCCCTCCCACCCGAGGACAGCTGCCACCACTGCCAGACATTTATTAAACACCTGGGGGGCTAAAGATAAACTAAAGGGCAAGGCCTGGAACTGTGCCCCCTTGAAATAAAACCTTAGGTACTGTCTGTGGGAGGCATATAACTGGATGTGCAGGCAGGCATATCATGTCAAGTGAGCAAATCCAGTCTCCCTGGTGCAGAAGGGACAGCAGACCCTGGAGTGTCACCATATGGCATTTTTTGTGCTGGAGGAGCAGATTTAGTTCCTGGAGGTCCAGAATATGCCTGAGATCTCCTGTGCACTTTGGCACCAGGAAGAAATGAAAATAGAACCCTCTGCCCGGTTGAGTCTCTGGGACAAGTTCTTTGGCCCTTTTTTGCAGCAAGAAGTGAATTTCCTCCCAGAGCACTGGAACGTGGTCTGGGGAATAAAAGGACAGAACTGTTTTTTTTTTTTCTGGAGGCCACTCAGAAGTTCCAGAATGTGGCCGCTTTCTGCGATCTGCAGTACCCAGGCATCTCTGGTGATTTCCCCTCCACTTATCCACTATCTGCCTTAAGAAAGGGGGATGGGCAAGGAGTCAGGTTGAACCGTCTGGAGCAGCCGGGGTGCACCTCCTCATCTGTGGTGGAGGGGGTAGGCATGACAGGGGCTGCCTGGTGCTTACCCTGGGGCTTGTCAGAGGGCCTGGGTCTATGGGTGAACAAACAAAAGGGCACTCGCTGACCATTTTTAGACTGGTTGGTGTGATAGATGGAGTGGAGCGAACGTAGGGTGCTGTGAGAGGCCTGCAGTTGAGACAGTATGTCCTGCACATCTGAGCCAAACAGCCTGTAGCACCTGAAAGGGGGCATTCAGGATGGACAATTGAACATCCAATCACATTAGTCTGTGGCACTCACTAACCCATAAGAGAGACACAAAGAAAACAATGTAGGCTTGTAACTTTCACATTCAAGTTATTTAATCCATTCCAAGTAGAAAAACACAGGAACCTGGCATCCCTAATGTGATTGGATCCTAGGTGATTTTCTAGAGCACCACATTCCGAGTGTGCACTCCTCATGGTTCATACAATTAAACATCCTGAGCAAAGCTGGACACCCTCAACCAAGAGTGTCTATGAAGGCAAATGCCCACTGTGGCAGCCCTAGCTGAGGCATCTACAGCATCGTAGCCAGCCCTAAAGAGATGAGTGCCGACATTGGACCCTGCTTTAAGAGACTGCAGCAGCTGCTGTTTTAGTGGGTCCTCTGGGTGGGCCTGGGTAGATTCGAGGGCTTGGTCCCTGAGCTGGATTTAGTACCGGACCATATGGACGATGTAATTTAACACCCTGATGGCCAGTGTGGCAGAGGCAAAAGTTCTCTTGCCAGTGTGATCCAGCCTGCATGACTCCTTATCGGCCTTGGGAAAGGAACTGAGGTGGTTAGGTCTCTTGGTACAGTCGTGGGAAGCATTAATGACCGTTGAATCCACTTGAGCCTGATCAGCAAAGAAAGACCTTCCAGCTGGAGCCTGGTATAATTTGTACACCTTCCTTGGCACCCCGGTAATGAATTGGGTCAATGCCAGGAGGCCATGGTGGCATCTTCAAAAGGTTCAATTAAGGGTGGGATGACCACAGGATGGGCATCCAAAAGCCTTTAATAAGTGGCCACCTGCTGTTGAATGGGATCTTGCTCCTTGGTGTAGAAACCCATGACCGACTGCAACTGTCTCATAATTGAGACAAAAGAGGAGTCATCCGGAGGGGGGGGGGGCACGTGATATACCTCTAGATCTTCTCACCATCAGATGAGACCATGCAAGAGGAGTTGTGAGGAGCACATCTTTGCTGTCATCGCTCTCATCGAGAGGAATGAGGTCCAGATGGCACCTATCCTTGTCACCTGAGTCCTGAGGTGGGAGCAAGGGCCCAGGGTCCTGGGGCGTGGGCCGAGGCCCTGCTGGAGGAGCAGGGGCAGTGTTGTGGGGACAGGCCTTAGGGAGGAAGAAGCTTAGCCTGCATAAAATCCCATAAGGTGGTAAGCATAGAGTGGAACTACACCACTATCGGCGTCGACCCATCGGAGCCTGTTGAGGAACGCTGGGGTCAGTGCTGGAGTTGGCACTGGGGAGGGCAGTCGTACAGGATGGGGCCTGCAGGAGCTCCTTGGTGTGGGTCAGCATCAGGGATGGCGACGGCGACCGGGGCTTGGGCCAGGGTGACTTCAGAGAGGATAGAGGCTCCAGGCCCGAGATGATGACTGAAGAAATGGCCGTGGTTAATAATGGGGATATTGGCTGTGACTCGGCAACTGCCAACACTGTTCCCATTGGCAACGAGGCAGCAGAGCCACATGACTGAGTGCCCACAGAAAACAATGGCCTGAACAGCAAGGGCTTTGAAGTCGGTGTGGCGCTAGAGCCCCTGGAACTGACCCAGCCACCAAAACTTTGGTGGGGGGAATTGCCAACAGCAGCCCTGCAGGGGAAAGGGTGTGCGAGGCAGAGGGAGCCTCCATCAATGATGAGGACAGCCCTACCATGGTCAGCGCACAAAGCGGTGACTGGGATCAAGATGAGAAAGACCAGGTGCTGTCCTTAAGCCAGTCCATGTTTCAATTCTTATGCTTCCCCAAAGATTTGTCCTGGGCCTTGGAAGGCTGCAAGCCCAAGGACATCGAGAGGGAACCAGAGAACTTTGAGCCTGAAGCTCCTTCTCCATCTGGGCAACCTTCTGCTCCAGCAGAAAAGTTTTGAGAGTCTGCTCTTAGTGCTTCCTGGTGGCCTGGTTGAAGTCACAGCAGGTCACACAAACTTGAGTGTCATTTTCTGGGCCTAGGCAGCAGACACAAGCCTCGTGGTTGTCCTTTTTGGGGATCTTCTGCCTGCAGGCACACTGTTTGAAAAGGTTATTGGAGGCAGTTTTCAGCACAAAAGTAAAGGGAAACTCACTTTTTTACTAAAATGATACACACTAGGGACAGAAAAACAAAAAAGGTTTGACAAAGAAATTCTGCAAAATGGCGGTCAACTGAAGCTGATGGATCTTTGTGAAGTCCATCGTGTGATGGTGGGAAAAGGACAGAGGAGGGTGCAGGGGCTGCCCACTCATAGGATAGGTCGACAGTGTATGACATCGGAGTGGGCAGCCCCCTGGTAGACTGCTAGTTAGAAAAATTTCTGTGTGGTCCTAGTGTCTGGTGGCTATAGTTCCATAGGTGTGACCTGCTGGGAGAGATACCCCTGAAGTCAGATACAGAGTGACTAGTGGAGTTCCTCAGGGGTCTGTTTTGGGGCCATCACTGTTCAACATATATGTACAGGGTATGCCAACAGATAGACATAGCTAGCCTAATTTGCAGATGATGCTAAAATGGGCTGCACTGTGGACACAGAGCATGGTAATAAAAAGCTACAGGATGATCTGAATCATTTATATGCATGGCCGTTGACAAAATGAGCTCCAACCTTGAAAAGTGCATGGTGATGCATTTTGGCTCTAATAATAGGCAGGCAAACTACTACATGGGTGGCATAAAACAAAATAATTCAGAGTCTGAGAAAGACCTGGGAATTTTAATAGATAGCAAGTTAAAATTTTCTAAACACTGTGACAAAGTTGTCTCAAAGTGTAATAGAATCGTGGGTTGTATAAGAAAGAATCTAACAAATAGGGAGAGAGAGAGGTGGTCATGCCACGATATAGATCACTTGTTCATCTACAACTGGAGTACTGTGGACAATAACGGAATCCATCAAACAAAGCAAACACACTCAAATTAGAAAGGGTACAGAGGAAAACTATGAAGATCGTAAAAGGAAGGAACGGATTGGGTTATGAGCAAAGGCCAGATGAATTGGGCCTCTATAAGCTAGAGATGAGGAGACTAAGGGGTGACATGATATTACTTTTTAAATCTATTACTAACAATGATTTGAGATCAAAATCTGAAAATTACATTTTTAGATGGTAATAAAGAAACACAAAGTCATAAAAAACAATTAAAGGGTAGGCAATTTAAAACTGAAAGGAGGAGAGCATGGTTCCCACAGAGAGTGGTGAGAATATGAAATAGCTTACCCACGGAGGTGGTGGAATGTAAAACTGTTGATAGTTTTAAGTTAGGACTAGATAAATATATCTGTATATGTATATAAATATATGCATACTGTGTGACCCTGAGCAAGTCACTTAACTTCCTTGTGCTCCCAGGTCACACCTGTAAATAAGCTTTCAGCTTAGTGTGTCTCTCCTGGTAAAAAAAAAAAAATCCTAAAAATGGGCACAAGTGGTTACTTATGTTAATATAAAGCAGACAAGCTAGAAGGGCTATTTGCCTCCTCTTGTCTGATCCTATGTTCCCCATCTCCATGTCCACTCTCCCACAGAGCTTAGTGTCATCCATGAACAAGCAGATTTTACCTTTAATCCCATATACTATGTCACTGATGAAGATGTTAAACAACACCAGACTGAGCACTGAACCTTATGGGAACCCACTGGTCAGGTTCTGAAAATCCTCCCCCCACCCACTACCACCTTTTGACTTCTGTCCTGCAACCAGCTTCTGTTCCATCTAGCAAGTTTAGCCCCCATCCAGCTCTTCCAGCTTCCTGACCTGTCTCCTAGTCTCCTATGAGGCACAGAGTTGAAGGCCTTACCGAAATCCAGATATAGGACATCAACTGCTTGGCCCTCGTCATCCAGTTAAAGAAGTTAATTATGAACTCATGCTGTCTCTCATCCTTGAGCCCAATTTTCTCTAGAAAGCTCATAAATCATTCTTTCAGGATGGTCTCCATCAACTTCCCCACTATTATGGTCAAGTTGACTGATTTGTAATTCCCTGGTTCATCCCTTAGTCCACTTTAACAAAGAGGCACTGCATATGCAATTCTTCAGTCCCGGGCCACACTCCCTGACTCCAGAGAGGTGGTAAACAGGTCTGCCACTACCTCCACCAGTTCCTTTAGGACCTTTGAGAACACACTATGGTCCTGGGGATTTATACGCCTTCAGGGCCTTAGGGCCCTTATGCACCCAGTCCCCTTGTATTACGCCGTCCATGACACCCTCTTTCCCAGTTCTAACCCTCCTACTTCCTTGTGGCACTTGTCTGTCCTTACTTCTTCTCTCTAGCAAAGACTGATCAGAAGTTTTATTTTATTTATTTATTGAAAGTTTCACCAGGTAAGGCACACTGAACAACAAGTTGCTTGTCTCCTGGTACGACATGGGGGGGGGGGGAGTTGGAGTTACATAGTAAAAGATTATGCAGCAATGCATATTACAACAGAAGGAGACAGAATATTATACATAGTAGACAGTTTCAAATTTTGCCAAAACATCTGAAATAGCATAGAGTGTATAGAGTTTCAAGTAGCTTTGATTGTATACAGGGAAATAGTCCAAAAAGGCAGAGGCCATATTGGCAATAACACATGGTATTGTGGTTATGACAGTAACAGCGAGAGAAGCAATCTCTATGGCCATATGGACCAATGACCAGTAAACAGCAGATACATAAGGAGATTACATGGCTAAAAACATGGAAAACATGCAGATTGGCTGCAGTATAACATAGTTAGCTAGTAGGAGTTCCATGAGGGAGCACAAACATTCCAACAAATGCAGATTGCGACAATATAAAGCAGAGGACAACTTTACGTGCAGTAATAATAAGGGTTTGCATGTAGGTAACGCCTAGATTAAGGGCAGCAGTAGAGTATAAGTATGAGGTCAAGAAAGGGTGGCGTTAGGTGCATACACAATTTTACAGTAAGTAAGTTATGGAGTGCCATAGTTAGTAAGCCGGTCGAGGAAGAAAAACGGATTTGGGTAGGAAGCGAGTTCCACAGTTTTGGGAGACGATATGAGAAAGCAGACTGGCTAATTGAGGTGGACCTCCAGGGTACTGCCAGAGTTCTGTGGTCATGGGAGCGGAAGAGACGGGAGGGAGGGGGAGGGAGGGAAAGGGAGGAGGTGAGATAAGGAAGGAGAGTTCCAAGCCAGGAGACAAATTTTGCACTGTGATGCAGCCGCCTGTTAACTAAAGATGGGAAAGCCAAAGCACGGTAGACGCAAAAGTGATGGGTTAGTGGAGGCGCATCCAGGGCAAAGCGGCACAATGAGTTGAAAAGGGTATCCAAACTGGCTAAGGAGGAAGTAGGAGCAGAGCAATTGACAACATCACAGTAGTTGACAATCAGGAGAATCATCTTTTGGACCAGTTCATGCCTTGCCGGGAGTGGGAGGCAGGCGCGATTTAAGGCACCGAGTTTAGGGCATAGTTTTTCAGTAAGGCTTCAATATGGTCCGAAAAGGTAAGATGCTGATCCAGCCAGATGCCCAGATATCTGAAGGATGTAGAGGTCTCAATAGTTGTCCCATCAAGGGCAGAGAAAGAGGGAAAGGATGGGATTCTAGCCAGTATCTGTCTAGTGCCAGAAGTCATGGACACTGTCTTCTTAGCGTTTAGGAATAACTGATGAGATTGAAACCAGCTCTGGACATTACTGAAGTCCAGCTGGAGCCGGGAGGCAACATTTGAGGGAGATGACCCCTTGGAGAAAAGGACCGTATCGTCCACATACTATAGATCATTCAGAAAACTGAAGAAAAGGACTTCCAGTGTGATGGCTGCCTAGTGAACAGCTCTGCCTTGTAGCTTCCTCGTTATCCCCACTCAGACCGCTTAAATTTACTGCAACTGGCCTCCCGGACACTCTAAAAAATACAAGGAGCACTTGCCTAACTTTCTCCGGTATCTCATTCATCTGTATACAGCTAATTATGGATGCAGAACCGAGAACAGCTGCTTTGATACATACATCGCTGACTACACCAGTGAAAGATAAGCTCGCTAAAAGACCTAAAGCACAAAGAGAGGACCCGACTCCAAATACCGCTCCACAAGCTGTACTCACTGAACAAAAATTCCTGGAGGATTTCACCCCAATGAAAGATACACTCCTGATGCTTGCATCCAAGTTCCGCAGCATGAGGACATCTGTCGAGCGGCTTGCTACCAAAACAGCGGATGAGGCTCGCATATCCTCTTTAGACAACTGGAGGGCTAGGCTGGAACCGGAGACTGTGCAGACTAAACAACGGCTCAAAAAAGCGGAAGAGAAGCTAGAGGACCTCGAGGGACGGTCTTGTCGCAACAATCTAGTGGTACTGGGTTTACCAGAAGGAGAGGAGGACACTACACCTATTAAGTTTGCCCAAAAGCTCTGCGATCAATTGGTAGGGCCCTCTCCCATCAGCCCAGCATATATTATTGAACGCACACACTGATCCCTGAGGCCTATGCCTCCCGCACTTTCTCCTCCCAGGCTTTTTCTGCTCAAGGTTCTAAATTTCCTCGATAAGCAACACATTATGGCTAAGCTCAAGGAAGTTCAAGAAATACAGTGGGCTGGTAAGAAAATAAGGATGACGCAGTACTTACCATACACAGTGTGTCAAAAGCGATCAGCACTTCACCCTGTGGTCAGTAAGCTTATCTCGGCTGGCATTAAGTACAGAGTTCGATATCCAGCAACACTGCAAATCTCTAAGGATGGCCACTGGAATTCTTATGACACCGTGGAAGCTGCAACCAAAGCTTGCAAGCATATGTTCCCGGACCTCTTGAAATGAAGAATCGAAACGACACCCTGTAGCCATGCGGTGGTACTGCCATAACAAGTCTGTAGGGATATGATTGCAAGATCTCCTGTTTTATATCCTCTTGAAGTGGATTAAGAAGCAGATTGATTTTGATTGCTTGCTGTAAAGGACACAATTGGTCCTTCCTCCGGACTTTTGTACGACTTGTATTTTTAAAAAAAAAATTTTTTTACTTTCTTTTTATCCCCTCCTTCCTACCCTCGGTGTCCACTCCTTCAGGCCGTCCATCCCATTTCAGCCCCCTGACCTTGGGATCTGCCCCTAGAGTGCTTCTCCTCCTATCTCCTGCCTGCACATCGGGGTCTGTCCTGAGAATTAGTGGTGGTCTGAATGGCTCGGTGTGGCCGTCATCTAGGACCGACGAAGGAGTTTTTCCATTTTCTGTGTCCCCCTTGTTTCCCCGCCCACTGGAATGCCGGCGCGAGGACATAAGTCCAGAGAGGCAACATGCTGATGCACATCTCTCCCAAGCGCCTAACAGCATCCCCCCTTCCCGACTCCGATGAACGGAGCTGCCAACCCCTCGAGAGCCAGTGCACCCACCAGTTCTCTCAGGATGTCAGATGCACGTAGTGCCCCGGTATCCCTCCCTGAGGGAGAAGAGCAACTGTTGAGATGCTCAATCCTCCCTCCCCCGACCGATCCCCACCGACCAGAGTCCATTCCTGAACCCAACGGATGCTCTCCTCCCTCCTCCAACCGACCCAAGTCCGTTCCCGAACCCGGGTCGCGGCGCAGCACGACGTGTGGCATCCAGCGTCTCAACCCTCAGCGCCACCAAGCCAGCTGTACACCTTATATTTAATTTCTATGGTTATAAAAGCAAGACTGAGGACAATGTTTAATATCCAACTCGATTCTAGGGTTATTTTTAATTTAAATAAGGTGTGATGGGGGGGGTCCCCTGACTACTAAGTTTGTATAATGCAAGGCGGTATATAATTTTTTAAGCTGGGTACATATGCTGCAAGCAGGAATTCTTTTAGTATATATGACTGCTAATATATACCACGTTGAGCAGTGGCCCTTAATGTCAGGGCACCCAAAGGCTAATACCCGCTTTGTTTTATCTTTTACTTAGCTGGCCATATGTGATCCTAGTTTGGACCAGCGGCTCTTTTTTATTGTATGCCATTTATAATGCTAAACAGGGTTTGGGGGTACTTACCCCCCCCAATTTTCTTCCTTTCATGTTCATGGGGGTGGTTTCGGGTCAGAGTGGGGGGTGAGGGAGACTTGTTGGAAAAGTTTGGTGGGCAGCGTGGACATCATCATGCCAAGCAAAGTGGATGGTGTGCAGCCAGTAGGACTGGGAGTTTGGCCTGCTCATGTAATTTTTGATTGCATTTGCAAGTTTATGTGCCAAGAGTCTAGTAAGATGGGGAGGGTTATTATGTTTTTTTTTTATTTTCAGTGCATGTGCGATAGATAGTGGGGGGGGGGTTGTGCAGGGAGGTGGGAAGGAGAGCCACGTTGCCACATTTATATCTGAGTTATCTGATGTACACTCATGCCCAATATATCCCTCACGATACTAAACCTCCCAAATGAAAATAGTCTCCTGGAATATTAAAGGAGCCCGGTCACGGGTCAAGAGGCTTCAGATTGTCAAACACTTAGCTTTAATGAAGTGTCATATTGCACTTCTTCAGGAGACAAATCTATTAGAAGGGGAAAACAATCTTTTCCACAGGGGTTTTATAGGAACAGTATATACTGCAGGGTCCTCCACATCACAATGCGGAGTGGCGATTTTGATCACCAGAAGTATGCAATTCCTAGAGCTGCAAAAGATCACTGACCCACATGGCCGATTCATTTTCATATGAGAGGTGTTCGATCACAGAGAAATCCTCGTCGGGTCAATCTATGGCCCCAACAGGGACTCCCCTGAATTTTTCACTAACCTCTTCATATCTTTAACACCCTTCATCAACTTGCCCATTATATAAGCTGGAGATTGGAACCTTGTTACCAACACTTCCTTGGACAGGTCATCTGTTCTGAACTCCAATCCCTCTCCTGCACAGCGGTCTCTTCAAGATGTTATGGAGACCTATGGCCTGATTGATCCCTGGCACTTTCTGTACCCTAGCATTCGGGAGTACACATTTTACTCACCACTGCACAGATCCCTCTCCCGGATTGATTTCTTTCTGATCAACCAGAAATTGATTACAGGTTTACTAGGGTGTGGAATCACTCCCAGAGTTTTATACAACCACTCTCTCATATGGCTAGAAATCAACCTGGTCCCAGAAACCCAGAAAGACACTATCTAGAAATTAAATTCCCAGCTACTTTCACATGAACACACGGTAACCCATATCAAGGAACTTATTAAACACTTTATGAACCATAATGAAGGCTCCATTCTGTCCTTTGATCAGACATGGAATACCTTAAAGTATGTTCTTCGGGGTGAATTTATCAGGATCTCATCCACTAGGAGGCGACAACAAGATAAACAATTCAATTCACTCCTAGCAGACATAAGGTCTCTTGAGACCTCACTGTCGAATCCCCTCAGAGACAGAGGTACACCATTTGAATCCGCTGAGTAACCAATATGCAGATATCCTCAGAGAAAAAGTGAAATATGTCCTCATTAAAACTCAGGCCAAGTACATAGAGCAGGGGTACAAAGCCAGCCACCTTTTGGCGATGAGGCTTTAGAGGAAAGAAGAATCTCGCCTCATTACTTCAATATCTCCCTTAGCCTCTGGAACCATTTTAACTACCCCCAGAGAAATCACAAGGGAGTTTGAGCAGTATTATAGGCAGATTTACAGTACTATGGAGACTTCCCCTACTGAAAATGATATCAAGGATTATTTGAATGCAATTCCCCTTCCCTCCCTCGATGTAGCCCAGCAAAACATGCTGGTTTATCCCATCTCGGAACAAGAAATCAGGTCTGCTATTAAGGCCCTGCCTAGAGACAAGGCTCCAGGCCCGGATGGTTTTCCATCCAATTTTTACAAAGCATTTGAGGCAGAGCTGATTCCCATCCTTCACCGATTGTTTAAGTTTCTGTGTGAGCATGGGATCACAGACCAGACGCTCTTGGAGGCAGTTATAGTAGTGCTCCCGAAACCAGGCAAACCTAAAGACAAAGTTACAAATTACCGTCCCATCTCACTAATGAACTATGACATAAAGATTTTTGCTAAAATTTTAGCCTCTAGGGTTGCTAAGGTCTGGGAGGGGCTGTTAAGGCCCAAACAAATTGGATTTGTGCAAGGTAGATCTTCCTCGGATCACATTCACAAGCTCACCCACATTTTCTCTGTATCCAGGGAGGCAGATCAACCTATGGTCCTCGTCTCCCTGGATGCGGAGAAAGCATTTGACAGGGTCAGCTTGCCTTTCCATTTTTGCACCTTAGCTAACTTTGGCTTTCCACCTGTTTTTATGTTCTGGCTCTCCTCCCTATATTCCTGCCCTACCGCAAAAGTATATTACAATGGAGTTATCTCATCTACTTTTCCCTAAAATCTGGTACCCGGCAAGGCTGCCCCTTGTCACACCTGTTATTTAACTTATATTTAGAACCACTGCTACATCAACTGAACACTTCCTCACTCCTTCAGGGTATTGCAATAGGGCCATTTCACTTAAAAATGTCTGTCTATGCAGATGACATCCTCCTTCGTGTTGTTGAACCTTACAACTCTATCAGGGTAGCCTTACAAATTATTCAAAAGTTTAGCTCAGTCTCCAATTATAAACTTAATCTTAATAAAATGGAAGTGATGCCCCTTAACCCTCTTTTTCCCCCAACATGAGATTGCCCCACTTTCTATGGTCTGGAATACCTGCCTCAAATATTTAGGGATAATACTGTCCACCTCCGTATCAATAATGAAAAAACTTAACTTGGACAACCTTATTTTGAGCATCAAGCAAGACCTGGATAGATGGGCTCCTATGTATTTGTCCCTCCAAGCCAGAGTTATCGTGGTCAAAATGAATGTTTTACCACAAGTGTTTTATCCGTTAAATATGTTGAACATCCACCTTCCCTTGACTTGGTTCTGTCGTTTACATAGTTTAATCTCCAAATTTTTATGGCACGACAAACCCCCAAGGAGATCATATAGTCATCTATGAGCAGCACGTCATCTGGGGGTCTCAAACTTCCCAATTTTTACTACTACTACTACCTGGCCAGTCATGCAGTCAAATACATGCATTGGACTACTACGCCTCAAGAAATGGGGACTCTCCCATATATTCCCATCTGGCTACAAGTTGAACATCATATGTTGACCACCTCAGGTTTTACCCCCTCCAGCTTTCTGTATACAACGCCAGGCAGATTACCACATTCCCTGCATAGCTCAGCTATACACACATCCATAAAGGTTCACATGCAATTATGCAAATCTATCCGCTATAATAACCAACACGACTTGCTACAACCGGTGTTCGGTAACCCCAACTTTAAGCTTGGAGACCAGGTGATTTCGGCTCTGACAAAGGGTACAATTTCGCATGCCCTAGTCAGTGACTTAGTGATTAGCGGCAGATTAGGCAATGCGCCTGATATGTTGGCATATTTCCAATTGCCCAGTAAATACTCAATTTTCATGTTCCAAATCAGACACATGCTAATAAAATGGTATGGTTCTGGCACCTGGGTTGTCCATCCAGCAACTCCTTTTCAGGAGCTTCTTGCTTGCATCAAACAGCCTCATGCTGTGTCTCACTTTGTTTTGGCCCTACTCGAGATACTTAACCCAGAAGATTTGGGTTACCCTCGATATTGGGCCCTCACTTTCCCCAAGGATAATATTTCTTGGGAAAAGGTCTGTGAGGAATATATTTATATACTGCTAACGATCGCCTAAGGCTGACACAATTCCACATCTTGCACAATATTTATTACACCCCTGTGAAATTGTGTAAGATGGGCAGACTCCCGACCCAGGACTGCTTCAGATGCAGCCAGGAACCAGGATCATTACTTCACATATTCTGGGAATGCCCCAAAGTTGCTCCCCTCTGGCATCTCGTCCAGGAAAAGGCTGACCCAATACTGGGTCTACAAGACCTATTCACACCTCAAATTTGTATAGTGGGAGACTATAGCAAAATATCAGTTAGGGAAAGACGATACCATATGGACATTATATCCATATCAGTCAAAAAACTTGTTCTCCGACACTGGAAAGACCATAACCTAAGGATAGAAAAAGCAATTACCAGCCTCCATGGCAAAATTTCCCTGTATCGAGTTAGATGGGAGAGGCTGCATACCCTTTGGTCCCTAACCCCTCCCTAAGGGATGGTAGAGTCCACATATTACCTATCTGTTCTGGGAACCGGCCAATGGCACTGCTGATTACTGTGGACCTCTGCACTGATAAGGCTGTGATGTGTGGGTAGAGCTACTTGAGATCTGCAGATACACTTAAATTCAACCCCAGCAACTGGTGTGTTTGTTTTCTCCACCATCCTATTAGGGATAAGTGTAACTACCTGATAGATATGAAGGGTACATTATACTAGGATATATGTGGCTCTGGGTAGGTGGGGGTGTGGGGGGTTAGTAGGGTTAGGTGGGATGGGGGGAAGTTTAATGTGTTTCACTGAAATCTTAACTCCAGCAACTGTTCTGCTGTATAAGATGTTTAGTTCCTAAAGTTCTTTGTCTGTTGCAGGTCCTGTATTTCCTGTTTTGTTTTATTTGAGTAAAATAAATAAAGCATATTAAATAAAAAAAAAAAAGAAAAATGAAGAAAAGGATGGGACCCAGTATTGATCCCTGCAGGATACCGATGCAGATAGGGAGCGGAGGGGAGATGGTATCTCAGATTTTTACCGATTGTGCGTTTAAGTATGATAATACCATTTAAGTATGCACTAAACCATTTTGTTGTGTGGTTGGTTAGACCGGCGGATGACAGGAAGCAGATTAGGAGGGCATGGGAAACCGTGTCAAATGCTTTTGTAAGATCAATAAAGATGGCAGAGTTAATATGCCCCCGATCCATACCAGACAGGATTGAGTCTGTGACCCGAAGTATTTCTGCTTTCTCTTCACTTCACTCAGCCCAACCCCACTCCTTTTTTAATCTGACAGTCTCATCCTTTATGTTCTTCTTCTCCCTTATATATTAGAAAAAGGCATTCTCACCTGTTTTTAACCCCTGTACTAGCTGTACTTCCCTTGTAGCCTTTGCCTCTCTAACCACCCTACTGGCCTCCCTTGATTTAGCACAGTAATCCTCCCTATCCTCCTCTTTCAGAGTATGTTTATACTTCCAGAAGTCTGCCTTCTTGTCCCATACAACTTTTGCCACCTCCTTGCCAAACCAGCTAAGCTTTTTGGCCTTAGACAGTGGCGTCATTTCACCAAAATCATAGGGCTTGCAAAGTCCCATTTTGCTAGAATCATAGGGGTTGCACAACTCCTCCCTCAAATTTATATAAATGATTGCTAGGGAAATCTTGTTTAAGGGGTTCTTATGGGTTGCATGGACATCACAGAGGTTGCAAAGAAATCATAGGGTTCTCAACCGCAACCTCTGGCTACCCCTAAATGATGCCCCTGGCCTTAGATTTCTTGCTTTTGATTTTGACATGCTCACTAGTGGCTTCCATCAGTCCCTTCTTTGTTATGGCCCATTTCTGTTCCACCTCCATTTCCTTTCTGATTCCAGCAAGGTATTCTGCTAGAATTTCTCCCATCCTACCGTAGTCAGCCCTCCTGAAGTCCAACATACTTGTCTTGGTCTTGACCATCCCTCTGCCTATGTCCAGGTGGAACCACACTTCGTGATGGTCACTTCATGGATGTGGTGCTTCCACTTTTACCTCCTGAACATCCACACAGTGAGAAAGGACGAGGTCTAGTACTGCCCTCTCCCTAGTGGGTTCCATGATACCTCGGGTCAGGAACCCACTCTGGAATGTGTGCAGCAATACTTGCTACCTGGAGCCAGGAAGTAGCCAGGATTTTCCAGTCTACCCTAGGTAGACTGAAATGCCCCATCACTACTACCTCATTCTTGCTGGCCATTTCCATAATTTGAGACCCCAGAATGTTGTCCAACTCCACATCTTCAGAAGGTGGCCTGCAGACCACCCCCATCCTTAGTTTCCTTCCCTTAGTGGATTGTAACTACACCCTCAATGCTTCTGTCCTTTCTTCTGCCTCTTCCTCCCTGGTGCAGGTTATCCCCTCCTTTACATACAGAGACACTCCCCTTCCCTTCCCCATGCCTCTATCCTTCCTATACATTTTATACCCAGAACTCTGAGGTTCCAGTCATGGTTCGGTGTGGCCCATGTCTCTCTGATGACCATTATGTCCACCACTCCCTACTTCAATTCAGCCATTTTGTTTCCCAGGCTTCTGACATTTGAAGAGACCACCCTCTACCGTGACTCAAGCCTCCCTTTTCCCCTCCATCAACCCTTCTTTCCTTCCTCCACCTCTCTCCTCTAGCCCCTCCTCAAACTGTCCTGATTGGAGGGAAGGCCTATTGGCCTTCTCCACCAGGTGACTATGGGTGCTGTACACCCTGCTGCCCCCCCGGTCAGTTTAAATTGAGGTCTTTCCTCATGAATTCCTCTAGCTTGCCTTCAGGACCATTGTGTCCTTCTTGTTTAGATGTAACCTGTCTGGTGCATACAGGTCTTTGTCCCAGGTCCCTCCCCAGTCATCAACTATCTCGTAATCTTCCGTCCTGCCTCACCCTCTAAGCCATACATTAAATTCCTCTATTTTAACTTTCCTCGCAGTACTAGCCCTCAGAAACAGTAGCACCTTTGAGAAGGCTACCTAGCTCTTTGCCTCTCTGCAGATTTTTTCCACCTCCCTGAACCTCTCTTGCACCACCCCTACCTCACATCCTGCAAGGTTGTTAGTACCTGGGTGTACTATAATGTGAGGTTTCCCTGCCTACTGCCTCATGTGCTGAGCTATGAGAGATCCCACTCTCTACAGTGTCATCCCTTGCATACATTTCAGCCTCCAACAATTTGTCTTGGACCCTTAACCCCATCTCATCCCCTTAACTATTGAATCCCTTAAGATGGCTGCCTTCTCCCACCATCCTTGGCCCTCCTCCCTCCCTGTCCATATTGGTGTCCTTCTCATACCTGCCTTCTCATTTCACTCCTGCCTATCTTCTGTTTCCTATACCTCTTGCATCAGCTTTCCCCATTGGAGACCCTTCCTCCTGTTCTTTTCTCTTCTCCTGTTTGCTCCATTCTTTTATTCTGCCCTTCCCAGCCAGCCTCCTCACTCTCCCTTCCCCACCACCCCTTTCCCTGCTCACCTACTGGCTCTTTCTCACCTGAACTTTTCTTGTCCCGCCCCTCTCTTCTTACTGTTCCTCACCCTACTACCCCCTTCCCACCCTTTCTCTCTGTCCCTTCCCTCCAGATTCCCCCCCTACTCCCCACTGTCCAGAAGGAAGAATTTCTTTCCCACTGGTGTCTCTGCAGATACTCAGTTTGACCACTCGTTCTAAGAGCGAGTAGTGAATAACAGCAATGACTACTATAGAGCAAGTGTAGCAGTGAGTTACACTCACTGGAGCAGGATATGGGGATATGTTTGGCCAAGCCCTGCTAAGCTGGCCATTTGGTGTAGTGGCTTGAGGCACTGCCTCTGGAGCTGATGAACCTGGGTTTGGGTCTGGGTTTGGTTGTATGGAAATGTTTTTTATCTGTTTATTCTTTTCACCTGTGTCTGTGCCCCCAGAGTTGATTATATAATAGTAGGAGGGGCATAGCTCCCTGTATAAAAATGATTCATTTTGTTGTCTTCTTTGGGATGGTAAGTGACCGTTGCTGTTTGAGGGGGTTGCCGTAGTACTGCTTGCTCTTTTGAACTTTGGGCAGTATTTTGTTCACTCTTTTGGTCGGCAACATTGAAAAGCCACCTTTATCACATAAAACCATAAACATCATATGGCATTTTCCTCTTAGGCTGCAGTTTACCAATGGGGAAAAAAAACTGAGCCAACAACCGGAGGAACCGCTGGATGCAGAAGGATCGGACTCCCCCGACTCTGCAAGTGAGGCTTCATCACAGGCTAGCATGGCAACAGCGGGCTGCAGATCTACTGGAGCCTTCCCAAAAAACAAAAATTAGACTTAATACTAGAAGAATTAAGAGCATTCTGAGCAGACGCTAAAACAGATTTTGCTATCATCACTACAGAAGTAAAAAAATTACAACAGACCACTATGGAGCACCAAACAGTGATTACAGAACTAGGTGAGAGAGCAGATCACAGCAATCACCTTCTCTTAGAAGCCTTTACCCGTATACAAGCTCTGAACATGAAATGTGAGGACCTGGAAGGGCGACCCCGAAGAAAAAATATTCGACTTTATGGTTTCTGAGAACACGCTGAAGGCAATAACATCACCAACTTTCTCAAGACTTTTTTTTAAAGCAAAAACTTGAATACCAAAAGCCTTTCCTTTCAATACTGAGTAGGCTCACGGGGCTCTGAATCCAATCCCTACCCACACTCAGCAAAGACCGTGCTCAGTAGTTTTGAAGTTCATCTTTTATGCTGTAAAACAACAAATCTTCACTGGCCTTTGGAAATTAAAGGAAGTTTTCTATGAAGGTGTGAGAATCTATGCTGACAATGATTACTCTACACTTGTTATGGAAGAGCGTAGAGGGCTGAGCCCACTCCTGGCACTACTACAAGAGAACAACCAGTGTCTCCATATGGCCTTTCTGGTCAAATTAAGGGTGTTTTTTTTCCTGAAGGCCCTATAATGTATGAAAACCCAGAGGCTGCCTACAGTGGACTGAAGCAGAAGGGCCTAACTCTACCACTTCCACCCGCATCAAAGCACACCTGGACCCCACTGAAGAAAGCCTCCCATCCTGGAACATACAGCACAAGACAAGAAGCACCACGCTGCCTCAACCCTCAAAGACATTCAGGCTATCTTCCAAACTTTTAAGAAAACCTGAAGATCTGTTTACCTCTTTTTTTTTTTTTATTTAAGTTTATTGCATATTTAGGCACATTTACAGATCTTTTATAACATTTCATTTGATACAAATACCATTTTCTATAGAGCAAGAGTCATGTCATTATTCATTAGGATGTTAGTGCTTTGCACATCAACACTAGATCTGGCATGGCAGTTAATTATCTGTCATAGTACAGCCCCCTATGTTACTTAAATTAGATCTACTGATACATACAATTTAGTACAGTCGACTCGTCCTGGTCCCCCTTCCCATAGTCTTCTGATCTCCTCTCAATCATCTCTACAGCATCCCCCTTCTTTTATCACCTCTGGAGTTCCGTTTCCCTGTAACAAGGTCCAGGGTGTCCATCTACTGACAAATATCGGTGTTCTAGAGTTTATTTTATGGGTCAACTCCTCCATATTTTGAATCTCCTGTACAATATCCACCCACTGTTGGGTAGCGGGGGGGCAGGACAAGCCATTTCCTCGTAACTGCTTTATGAGCTGCTGTCAGCAGTATGTTCCATAGATAGGTCCTATCCCCTCCTCATACTTCCCTAGTGGGGATGCCAAGTATCAATTGTTTTGGGCCCAGGTGTTCTCTGATTGAGAACAAGGTTGTCAGCTTTTGCTTTATGTCTTCCCAGTATTGGATTAGTTTTGGACATGCCCACAGCACATGTAGGTGGTCCGCCTTCAAATCCTGGCAGCCTCTCCAGCATGTCGGTGGACAATTCTTGTCCCACTTACTTTTAAAACATGGGGTTATAAAAATCTTTTGTTTACCTCTTTGACACACTAACTTGCTGAACTAAAAGATAGTGGAGGTGAAACCTCCAATTGACTCTCTCCTCTATCTCTTGGTCATGAAGTTAGGCCTTGACGTTCATCTTATCTGACCGAGGAACAAAACCTCTTTTGGTGGGGAGGGGGTTCCTTTCTGAAAACTGGGATTCCTAACCGGTAAGCACTCCAGAGTTATCCTTGGAGAGTAGTGGGTTGGCAGGGGAGTCTTGCACAGAGAAGCACTGTTCCTTAAAATATTGGCAGGCGTAATAAATGTTGGTGCTCCTCTCGGTATGCACATTAGGCCCATCCAATTAAGCTTACCACACGGCGCAGTTAACTAGCTGCCATGGGGGGGGTTACTCAGCGGAATCGCGAATGTTTATTGGGAGATTTGCTGACTGCCTTCCTATCCTTAACCCTTTCCTTCTCCAAACAGCAATTTCAACACTATAAATATTAAAATCCAGTAGTCATAAGCTTGGATACGATGGCGCAGTATTAACATATAAGGATGCTTATATACAAGTGGTATGCAGAAGCTGGAAACCCCTGCTCTATGCAACAGATTCCTAACTGAGGATAGCCTAAGCCTGCCTTTTTATTTTACCTTTCTAACCCTCCAAGTCACCTTCCCACTAATGTGGTGGAATTTTTCTTTTCTCTTTTCATTCTGATATAGAGATATAGAAACATACAAACTGATGGCAGATAAGGCCTGCTAGGCCCATCTAGTCTGCCTGTATACTCTACCTTTATTAGGGGCCATTGACCCTACTTGTTCATCAGCTTTAGCTACTCCTCCCCACTTCTAGGGTTCCCTTATGCTTATAACATGCATGTTTGAAGCCCTCCACTGTGCTCGCCCCCACCATCCTCCTGGGGCAGGCTATTCCATACATTCACCACCCTTTCCATGAAAAAAAAAAGTCCTCACATTTCCCCTTATCCTGCCGCCCTCCAATCTCATATTGTGCCCCCTCATTCTTGTACCTCTCTTAGACTGAAAGATGATGCCCATTCGCACCTTGTTTATGCCCCTAAGATACTTAAAGGTTTCTATCATATCTCCCCACTCCCTCCTCTCTTCCAGTGTATGCATACTGAGGTCTTTTAGTCTCTCCTCATATGTCTTCTGGTGCAAGCCATGTACCATCTTAGTTGCCGTTCTCTGAACTGCCTCCACCCTGCATATGTCTTTATGAAGATGCAGCCTCCAGAACTGTACACAGTATTCCAGATGAGGCCTCATCAATGTTCTGTATAGTGGTATAACCACCTCCCTCCTTCTGCTAGTGATACCCCTTCCTATGCACCCCAACATTCCACTGGCCCTCCCTACAGCCTTGGTAT
Organism: Neoceratodus forsteri; assembly: GCA_016271365.2. Lineage (NCBI taxonomy): Eukaryota > Metazoa > Chordata > Ceratodontiformes > Ceratodontidae > Neoceratodus > Neoceratodus forsteri. The sequence goes on from CM028136.1 coordinate 909,685,551, forward strand.
TCTGCTTGGCCACCTTTAGGTCATCTGAGATGATAACCCCCAGATCCCTTTCTTCCCTAGTGTTCATCAGCAACTCCACCCCCTTTCAGCATAATCACTGAAGGGTCCCACCTACAGTACGTACCAATCTTTTTTTTTTGCTACTTTATTTCTGTCCTGGTCAGCCGGCCCTTCCTCCACAGGTCCCCCAGCCCCATCACCCCAGCGCCCACTGGTACTCACATCCATTGCAGTTCTTTCTCAAGGTGCCCACCTGGCTGGGTGCGGTGCCTATGAGGGACCGGTTTCATTCTGCTGGTCACCATTTTTCCTTTTTTTTCTCCCCCCCCCCAGTGCAGTGCAGCAGTATGCAATGACGCCAATGGATGAGCTGCATACGCTTCCGCATGCAGCACACCGGGCATCTGCTCCATGACTGCCCCCTCTAGCTGCTGGTCCGTTGTGTCAGCCCCCATGCTAGGGGTCAGGCAAGCAGTGGACTTTGTCCCCACCCCTCCCCAGGACAGGATCAGGAGAGGAGAGCTGTCTTCCGGATGCTTGATCCTCTCCCTCCCCATCCGACCCCCAGCAACCCACTCGCACTGTGAACATGGGTTGCTGGTGTGGCAGGAGGCAAGGCAGTGATGCCTCAGCCCTCCATTGGGCCGGCTCCTACCAATCTTTAGTTGAGGTGTGTCTCCAGTCTCTTACCAGGGGGAGATGAAAGGATGTGAGGATGCTGGGAAACAGAGTTTTCAGAGGTATGACATTCTCCATTGTGTTTTAAATGAAAGCATGGTGTCAGCTAAGTTTATATAATGATACATGATTATATAAATGATACATGATGCTGCAACATCTTCTATACACTGATGTATAAAACACTTCAGCTCAAAACATTTTTAAAATTCTGTTATTTTCAACATTGTATTGACAAGATATCTCAACACATGAAAACTGTATTGTTATGATCTACTTATGTTGATCAGACTCCGATCTTTTATTTAAAAAAACTTAAAAGAGCACCTTTCTTGGTGCACTACACAACAAACAGGAGGCTCCCCCCACCCGAAAGGGAGCTCTTCCACAGCAGCCCCCAAAATGTCGCTATTAGCCCCCCCCCGGGAGGATATATGTTGCTTCTCCCACTGGATGCTCTTCCATACCTTATACTTGCCAAATCTATCTGAGGCCTGGGGACAGATGGAGTCCCAGTCACTGGGGATACTGAAGTTCTTTTTTCCCTACTGACAGGATGTATTACATATTTGGGCATTTTTAGGGCTGCAGGAAGGCGGAGCCTGAAGCCCTATTGCATCAGCTCTAAAGATGAGCTAGAGGATTCAGGCCATAGAACACTTCCTTTGTAGTTTTCAAATGACCCTTCCACCACATTGCAGCCCTTCAATTTAACCCTTGCAGTTATGTAGACTAAACATCTGTGCAGAGCTCAGTCAAATAGATTAATTCTAGTTCTTTTGGCAGCCTTCTGGTTCTTTACTGACTATAAGAAACACTTTTTCTTTTCAATCCAATTTGGTAAGCAGCATTTGTAGAGCTACTGCAAGACAAATAACAGCACCTAACTGCAGAGCTGTCTCAAATTACATGCTTGGTCATCTCTCCCAATGTGTGTGTGTGTGTGTGTGTGTGTGTGTGTGTGTGTGTGTGTGTAGCAATGATTTACGGTACTTTTGAAACATAACAGAAGATTACTTCAGAGAAGCTAATTAACACCATTATGTTTTTAGCTGAGAAGCCCCTGAAGGGCAAAGTTTTTCAAGAATTATCAACAAGTAGAGAGCTCTTCTCACATAAATTTTAAACTGTCTCAGTAAGTTTCAAAAAAGCATTCTACTGATAGAAAAACCTTGGAATATTATTCTCCCCAATACATGCAAGATGAGCTTACAACTTTATTGCAAGTGTCCTTGTGTTTTAAAGAGCAGTCAATGAAAGGTAAAATGCTGAAATGAGGACTAATTGCAAGTTGAAATTAAAATAAAATTATACCTATATCTCTCTCTTATATATATATATATATATACTGTATATATATATATATATATATATGTGTGTGTGTGATATGTGATATATTATTGCTACCATAGTTAGGGTTGAGGAGCCATTTACATGTTAAACCCAAAATTTTGCACCTTAATAGCTTTGCAACCGTTCGATGGATTTGGCTGAAATTTGGCATACACTATCAAGAATGATAGGCCTTGGGATCTGCCAAGTTTCGTACCAGTCGGATACACAGCTGCGGAGTTATTAAGCGTGATCTGCACGTGCGTTTACGCTTTTTCTGGAATTCTACAGTCGCGCCTACAGGTCGCACGGTTTGAGCGACCAGCCCAAAATCTTCAGGAAACATGCAGCTGTGGCCTCTGATGTGTCTTTTGAAGATTTTGTGAAAAAATATTAAACTGTTCAAAAGTTATGGCAGTCCGAACTTCTGTTTTTTTCCCCATAGGATAACATTACGGCGTTTGCCGCGACTTTGAGGGCCTGTATCTCGGAAACGGTGCGAGATACGGAGTTTTTGTCGAAAAATTTTAGCCCTCATACTAGCCAGGAAAGTGATAATACATATGACTTTTAAATTTTTTTCTATGTAAATGGTTACTGAGATATAAGCAATTTACTATTACAACTACTGATTTTTGTGTTCGAGTCATTATTTTGCATACATTCTTTCTACTCACTGTGTTTCTCTATACAGCTTTTGGGAAAACCAGCCTGTGTGCTTACATTACTCTTACCATTACCGTTCTGCTTGTGGTTCCGTACACGTTTCACTTACCGTTCACGTTTACGACACCATGTGCATTACCTTTGCATTTTCATTTGCGGTTGCGTTTCTGTTGTTTTTAACATTTCTGTCTACAGTACTGTTCCTCTTTCTGTTTCTCTTTGCGTCATCATGTGCATTACGATTTGCGTTTGCGGGCACAATGTTACAATGCGACAAGACATCACCCCCGTGCTCCCGCCACTGCATTACATTCACTATTTCTCATTATCATTCTCAAAAAGAAGACAAATTAGAGGCAAAAAACTCCATTTAATGCATCAGTTAGGGTTATTCCACAGCGACAAAAGTGAGGAAATTCAATGTTAGGGTTGAAACCCCCTTTGCACCCCTCCAGCCCACCCCAACTGGAATCAGGGTGTGCATTGGGGTCATCGGTCCTAACTGTCACCCCATTCTCCTATTCCTCAGCTTCTTTCCACATATGATGGGGTGACACTTAGGGCCGATGACCCCAATGCGCACCCCGATTCCAGTTGGAGGGGTGGGCTGGAAGGGTGCAAAGGGGGTTTCAACCCTAACATTGAATATATACACTACCGGTCAAAAGTTTTAGAACACCCCCAATTTTCAAGTTTTTATTGAAATTTAAGCAATTCAAGTCCAGTGAATAACCTGAAATGGTACAAAGGTAAGTGGTAAACTGCTAGAGGTTAAAAAAAAGGTTTAGGTTAGCAAAAACTGCTGTAGAGAAATTGCAAAGAAAGCCGAGGTGTCAGTGAGTACAGTTTCCTACACCATCAAAAGGCACTTGGAAACTGGAGGAAACTCTGACAGGAAGAGGTCTGCAGACCCAAAGCCACAACAGAATCAGAAGACAAGTTTCTGAGAGTCAACAGCTTGCGTGATAGGCGGCTCACAGGACAACAGCACAGAGTGACTGGCACCTGAACTGAAGGGCTACCACAGCATTTTGCAGCGCCATGCAATACCCTCTGGTCGATGCCTAGTTGGTCAGGGGTTCATCCTACAGCAAGATAATGACCCAAAACATACCTCCAGGCTATGTCAGAACTACCTTTGAGGAAAAGAACAAGACGGTAGGCTTCAAATCATGGAATGGCCAGCACAGTCTCCAGACTTAAACCCCATCGAGCTGGTTTGGGATGAACTGGACAGAAGGGTGAAAGCAAAGCAACCTACAAGTGCAACACATTTGTGGGAACTTCTGCAACAGTGTTGGGAAGAACTTCCCGAACAATATTTGATGTCCATTGTAGGAAGAATGCCACGAGTGTGTTTGGCGGTTACAGTATATCTGCAAAAGGTGGCTACTTTGATGAGTCAAAAATTTAGATTAAATTTTGTTAAACAAAATGATTCTATGATTTCTTTTTTATCTCCAATTGTTTATTTGTTCTATGCTTTAATTTCAGAGTACATTGAGACATTAACCTGCATAAATTTCAATAAAAACTGGAAAAATGGGGGTGTTCTAAAACTTTTGACCGGTAGTGTATATATTATATTATGGTAGCACGGTAGTGCTACCATAGTTAGGGTTGAGGAGCCATTTCTATGTTAAACCCAAAATTTTGCACCTTAATAACTTTGCAACCATTTGACGGATTTTGGAATACATGATCAAGAACCATAGGCCTTGGGATCTGCCAAGTTTCGTACTGGTCGGATATACAGCTGCAGAATTATTAAGCGTGATCTGCGCGTACGTTTACGCTTTTTCTGGAATTCTGCTGTCGCGCCTACAGGTCGCACGGTTTGCGCGACCTGCCCAAAATCTTCAGGGACCGTGCGGCCAGGGTCCCCGATGTGCCTTTCGAAGATTTCATGAAAAATATTAAACGGTTCAAAAGTTATTCAAAAAACAATTTCCCATTATAAGTCAATGGGAAAAGTTAACAAAAAGTTCGACAGTGTCGCAAATGCACTTTTTACTGTCGCAAATAGCCCTGTTACTGTCACAAATCTGCCATCTTGTTTTCAGTTAGTGATCAGAAAAATGCTTGGCATTTAAAATTGAGACCCTCTAGCAACCTAATTCTTTTTGTATTCACCTAGTCGGGCCCTGAGGATGTTAGCCATGTCTTTATTTTGGGGTACAACACCCCAGAAATATGTTTTTCAGATTTCTGGAAAAAGTACTTTCACAAAGTAATTGTCGCGACTCACGAAAGTGTTGCAAATTTTTGCAAAAGCTTTTGCAAATTGAAGTACACTATGCCCAAAATAACAGTAATTCTTTGGCACTCCACTGCAAAAGAACGGTTGGGAGTTTTGGGCTGAAATTTGGAGGGAACGCAGATGACATCTCACAGATGTGCCTTTCAGTGTTGTACTGAAAAAATATTACATGGCGGCAAAGTTACGGCACTCCAAAGTTGACGGTTTTTCCCATAGGATAACATTACGGTGCCCGACACATTACAGGAAATTTGGACGGAAGACAGCCAACAGCCCACAGATGTGCCTTTCAGTGGTTTGGTGAAAAAATATTACAGGGAGGCAAAGTTATGGCACTCCGAACTTCTCTTTTTTCCCATAGGATAACATTACGGCGTTTGCCGCGCCTTTCAGGGCCCGTATCTCGGAAACGGTGCGAGATACGGACTTTTCATCGGAAAAACACTTAGCCCCCAGCAGGGGCTAAGTACAAAATTAGCCAGGACAGTTGTAAATCATACGACTTTTAAATTTTTTTTCTACGTCGTACGGTTCCTGAGATATAACCTATTTAGTATTCCAAGTTCTCATTTTCTGCTCCGATACTCATTATTATGCATACATTATTTGTACTCACTGTCTTTCTCTATGCAGGTTTTGGGGAAAACCAGCCTGTGCGCTTACATTACTGTTATTGTTGCCCTTTCTGCTTGTGATTTCATTACCCGTTTCACTTACCGTTGGCGTCTGCGCCACCATATGCGTTATTCTTTGCATTTTACTTGGCGCTATGCTTGTTATTTTTTGCCATTTGCTCTTACAGTACTGTTTCTTCTTCTGTTTTACTTAGCGTCACCATGCCATTGAAATTTCCATTTGCAGGCACCATGTTAGCTTATGTGACACACATCACGTGGCAGACCATTCCGCTCACGCCACCATGTGTGTTACCCTTTCTGTTCTCATTCACGCTTCTTATGATGCGCCACTGTTAGCTTTCTGTTTGCATTGCTGTTCCTGTTACTATGCCACAAGACATCATGTGGCGGGAGCGCGGGGCCCTTTAAAAGAAGGGAAATTAGAGGCAAAAAACTCCATTTAATGCATTAGTTAGGGTTGTTCCACAGCGACAAAAGTGAGAAAATTCGCTGGTAGGGTTGAAAACAACATTTAGTATGTGGTTTACATAGTAGTACATTTACTGCAACTGTTTACTCACGATAGAAAGGCTGATGTAAACGTATGGAAAAGCATTGCCTGTTCAACACTGTGAAATTTGTACTGCCAGTATCAGATGCATTCTTACTGATGAAGGTGTGCTGCTGATGTACATACATAGACCTTCAGTGTGTTTCAATACTAAAGATGCAGTAAGTATTCTTTGTAAGAAACAGTGTAATTGCATGGATCAGGCCAAGCAACTTCTAAATATCATAGCACTACTGAGACAACAACGACGTAACTGTATTGGAGATGTCTATAGGATAGATTTTCCTGTAGACACTTACTGAGTATGCTGTACCTGAGAAAGACAATCTCATTGCATCTGTGATGACTAACTTATTCAAATAGTGATACATTTGCTATTGTTGCAATGAGTGATCTATGCCACTTATGGACACAGTGTAACTTTTTTAACAGTTGTTTCATACTCAGGCTGTATGCCTAGTGTTTGGGTTTGCCACACTTCTGTCACTGATGCTATCAAAGTGATAACTATGTTAATTGTGGTATAACAGGAATCAAGTAGGTATAGTGTAGATATAAACAGAATATCTTTTAGTATTGATTTAACTCACAATGGGTTAAGTGTACTAGGACAGCAGGGGTTATTCTCTATCACTGACTCTGTCACTTATAATCACACTAAGGTTTTGATGACTGTAATGATCAAGTTACACTGTTCATCTTCATGAGTTCATATTCACAGCCATTCACCAGTAACTAGACAGTGTATGGTGTAACTGGGTGGGACACTGTGTTGCAAAGCTGCTGCAGTGCCTAGCAGAGGGAGAGTATCTACTCATAAAGACAATTAAGCAATAAGGCATGACCAACAGTTATGATAAATGGCCCGTTAATCACCATGTAGGGGTTTAATGTTGAATGAGGCGTAGCCGAGTGCCACATGTCACTAGACAGTGATAAACTGACCATTAACATAATACCTGGGAGTGGCTTATTGCTATCATAATAAAACTGTTTTTTTAAACAACATTAAACCATGTTCATCATATGGTTAGGCTCTACATGTATCTTAATAAAAACTAAACATAAGGCTGTTACAATGTTTACAGTCAATTAGAAAGCTGCATTTCTCAAACCCTTGTTATAATCAGAGATATTATACCTGTACAACTCCTTGGTTTTGCTCAACTCTATTGCTCAGGTGGCCCACCACATGTGGTGTGGTCTGGTGTGGGGCATCGGTAGGTAAGGCCATGCAGCTACTAAGTGTGGTACATTGTGTGCAGCTGCAATCAGGGATGTGTACGTTTGGTGTACATGGCCTCAGTTTTGCTGTTGATCTCCACTGAGCATGCAGTACCTGGTCAGGTGGGTGGGGATGTCTCGTAGTACATTTAGACAATTGTTTGTTATTTCTGTCACCTGTTGCTGGATGTCAGTCATTGGTTGTGTTGACTTGGTCCTCCCCCATACTTGCATGTGTGTGTGTGTGTGTCTGTGTGTGTGTGGTGCTGGGGGTGAATTCGGAGTTAGGGTTTTCAACCCTAACAGCGAATTTCCTCACTTTTGTCGCTGTGGAACAACCCTAACTAATGCATTAAACAGAGTTTTTGCCTTTATATATATATATATATATATATATATATATACACACATACCCACATATACAGTATACACATATATACATACATAGACATCTATATATAATATACAGTATGTATACATATATACACATACATATACATATGCACACATACACATATACCTACAAACACACACACATTTTGTATATATTTATACACACACACACACACACAAACATATACATACACATGTGGTATACAGAGGGTTTAAAGTGAAGTTTACTCAAAGTGAGCAAATGTTTCAAACAAAATATAATATAGAACTTAGCTTGAGACATTTTTTTAACTATGCTCTCAACCAGTTAATGCACTACATAAACTTTTTTTTTAAATATAATCTTTATTAGAGATTTTATAATTTTACAGTCACATTGCATATCTTTATGAAACATTGTTTATACAGGGTTACAATTCATATAAGTTATTATACCATACAATAGAAAAGTGACATTGTCTTACCTAAGGTATTCAACCCTTTTTTCAAGTCTAATCCGTCCTTCCCAAACAACGCCCTTCATCTCTCTCTCCAGGATCTCTCTCTTCCTCATACCCTTCCCTCTCGACTCACTCTGACTCCATCTCCCCTGTTGAATGGATTCAGCAACACTTTCCCTACCCATCAATTGTGAATGGTGTACCATATTATGGTAACATCCTCATAATTTGAAAATTGGACCATAAGCCCGGTATGATAGGTCTGACCCAACTAGTTGGTAATAAGAGTTACTAGGGTATAAAGTGTGGGTCTTTGGTCATAACATGCATCACTACATAAACTTTAAAGCCTTTAGTGTTATAACAGCATTTAATACATGATAATATCAATTGTAAGTATAAGTGTCAAATAAAAACACAAAAAACAAAACTGCTTATCAAGGACCTCCAAGAAAATGAGACCATGAGCCTGATATGTACAGATTTCAATACAGTGGCAATGTATAACAAACATGTACAGAACCAGTCTAAGGAATCTAAATAAAAACTCATAGGAATAAAATCCCCCAGCCCCCCTTTCCCTGGGAAAGGTAACTAGTAGGAATGAGATATATGTACACAAGTCCTAATACATCATCATTCACACCAGTCTTTGCAGTATTTACCCAAAGGAATTGAAGAGTTGATTTATATTAACCTTTTCAGGACCTATGTAATTAATGACAGTGGAACTCTCATAGTTTCATACTTGTAGGAAGGGTAAATAAATGCTAGGCAGCTAATGTTTTAGGCATTTTCTGAGGTTGCAAGGGGCATCCTACGGAATTACAAAGAATCATAGCGGTGTCAACTGCAGTGCTCCCAGAATGAATAAAGCATTTCCCTGTAAGACAGCCTCCTTTTCCATGTATTTTCCATGTAAAACTGCTGGAATCTCTCAAGCTTTGCTCCCAATGTTCTTCTATCTCCAGAACCTCTTGATGGTATTATAGCATTGTTGCAATATAATGGCACAGCCGGATAGCCTGGCTGAGATGCAGAATGTCATATTCAGTGGGATCATACTTTTATCCATTTTGGCAATGTACTGACATAGCATAACATTGATGAGATGCAGACTCTCTTTTTCAGAGGGGTCCTAATTTTACCCATTTCTACAATGTACTGATGCAGGTTAGCCTGGCCAAGGTGCAGTATCTCATTTTCAGTGGGGTCTTACTTTTACCCATGTTTGAGTTCCAGCAGAGGATACAGAGCAGTCCCAAAGTACATCCTTGCCATCTCTCCCAATGTGTGTATGTGTGTAGCAATGATTTACAGTATTTCCTCTGAAGAGTTGATTTATGTTAACCCTTTCAGGGACCTAATTAGTGGCATTGGAACTCTTATGCTTTTATACTTGTAGGAAGGGTAATTGCTAGGCAGCTAATGTTTTAGGAGGTTTCAGAGGTTGCATATACAAAGAAATCATAGGAGTGTCAACTGCAGTGTTCCCAGACTGAACAAAGCATTTCCCCTGTAGGGCAACCTCACTTTCCCTGTGTTTTCCATGTAAAACTGGAACAAAACTCCTGTACATTTTCCTGTATGCTCAGATCAATACATGCACACAACTAACGTCATTATGCCTGTCAGTAAAATCACTATAACAAATGTTAAGGGTGTGTTATGTGCTCTTTAGCCCTGTTACAATGTACTGACATAAGATAGCTTGGCTGAGATGCAGTATGTCATATTCAGTGGGCTCAGACTTTTATCCATTCTGGCATAGTACCGACACAGGTCAGGCTTGCTGAGATGCAGTATATCATTTTCAGGGGGTCCTAATTTTACAATGTACTGATACAGCTTAGCCTGGCTGAGATGCAGTATCTCATTTTCAGTGGGGTCTTACTTTTACCCATGTTTTCATCTGTGTGCAATGTACTGACACAGGACAGATTTGCTGAGATACTAATGGCCGCTGTGTGCAACACGGCGGTGCTGACTTAAACTACGCATATGTAAGCATCGCCCACATGTAGTCATGTCAGTGCTGCCATGATACGGCTGACTCTGGAGCAAACTGCACATGTGGCGAGTATCAATCATGTGCAGTTCTATAATCACAGCAGTACCAGTTACATCTGACTCTGGTGTGGCAAGAGCATGGCATATTCTTTTCAACACTCTTGCCACTCCTAAAAGCTCTTCACAGCTGTATTGGCTCAATGCTGGCAAAGGCTAATGGATGGGTAACACTGGGGGCCACTCAACTGTCTTCATGTCCACCGGCTCTATTGGCAGGTCATTTTAGAAGGCTACCACCTTCTGGAACAAAATATGCTTCCAAATGTTACCCCTAAACTTGCCATCTGTTACCTTCAAAGCATGTCCCTGTGTCCTGCTGGAGAACACATCCATATGTTCAGTACTGTCAGTATCCCTGAGATTGGGAAGACTGAGCTCATGTCCCATCTCAGTCTGCTGTTCCACAGGGACAAGAAAAAGGATGAGGAGCACCCACATATGCAGAAAGCACCAGGACCACAAAAGTATTATTCAAAGTCCTTTAACTAAAGTGCATAGTGCACCCACACATAGTAAGCATAAAAAAGTGGTGGCTCAGCCTTTCTGCAACTATCATTTCTCTTGACCCCTGCCAGGTGTCATCAGAGTGATTCACTCTGATGACACCTGACAGGGGCTGGGAGAAGCATTACTTTCAGAGTGGTTCAGTCATCACTTTTTTATGCTCACTATGTGTGGGTGCACTATGCACTTTACTTAAATGAAGAACTCTGAATATTGTTGTGATCCTAGTGCTTGCTGCATGTGTGGATACTCCTCATCCTTTTGCTTGTTTCAGATTTTTCATTGCTGAGCACCATGTTACTTGTTCTGTCACTCCAGATCCATTTTTGCTTTGTTCCACATGGATAGGACTGCAATAACTACTAGTAAACATAAATGTGGCTATTATCCGTTAGACCCTTCCAGGTATTCCTATTTCGAAAATGCAGCTTCCCCTTAACAAAGGTATCCAAACAGAAAGCCCACCAGCAAATTTTTTTTTTTTTTAGTACTGAACGCATTCTCTTTACTGCTGCAGTAAATGTAAACACTGGAGGAAATATGAAGAAACTGATAGAGGGAAGCTTACAAAAGGTGTCAGTTGACATTTTACTGTATGGGACTGCATAAATATGCAGAACTAAAAAATGATACATAAATTCACTGCCACTAAGTAAATGTCAGATGGTGGTGGTGAATTTGTCAACACAAAGAGGGGGTTTGGTTTGCACTCAGAGAGGAGTGAGAAGATCAGTTTTCCTATGTGGGATAGTGACCCACAGGTGTAAAAAGCTGAGGTTATTGAAAATATGATGGATCATAATGATCTACATAGCCCATTTTCTTAATGCAGCGAATTTGTCATCAAAGAAGAAAAAAGGTGGGTTGGAATTGACAAGTATCTGACATTTTTTCACAATCCCCCACTCAAAAAAGAATATCAACACCAACTTGCTGCACTATAAGACTGCACCAAAGAATTTAGCATCTATGCCAAGCTCCATGCTGCATTCTTTCAGCAGGGTCTTTATAGAGTACAGTACCACAATAAATTTTCTTTATCTTATCCTCACTTTCATCTAAATGCACCCTGACCCACTTTCTGCCCTGATATCATGATATTTAGGGCTTGATTAAGTCAAGCTGTTTCCAAAGTTCCTCCCCATGGACCAAGTTAAACTTTTTCAATGCCAAAAAAAAGATTAGCAATGCATTACATGGCTTTGAATAAATGTAATATGGGGTGGTATACTTTCTGCTTTCTTGTATTCTATGATTCTAGTATGTTCACCTATTAATTTATGAGGCTATGTTGAATTTTGCAAATGCAGGCCCATAACTTTTGTAATGTTCAATATTTTTACCACAACATTTCAACATAGCCATTTTGAAACAGTGACTCATGAATGTGTCAGCTGTCGTTTTTCAACTCCTGCCCAATATGTGTGTTTGCAGTCCAATATCTGATTTTGCAGTCCCTGCACATCACCACCTTTAGGACAGGAGTTAAACATTTTCTCTGCCCTTCTTTATGAAGCAGGTTCATCACAAGGCTGTGTTGAAAATTTGGTGTAAAAATATTCAAAAAAAAAAAATAATTTTCAATATTTGAAACCCAGATTCCTCTCCTGCAGCTCTATTGGCTCTGACCAGACTTTGTTTAAACCTGTTGAGTTCTGTGTTATTTAATTAAGATGCAATGGGCATCCACAGTTCTGAAGGATGAGTGCCTGAATTTGCACACTGGCATTAGCTTCTTCTTTACAATAAGAGGAATGTGATGTTTAAAAAAAAAATAGTTCAACTTTACTCTGGATGACATATAATCATAGGGAAGTGATCTACAAATTACATTAAGTTTGGATTTTTAATTTCTCTTTTTTTAATCAATTCCTTTTAAAACAAGTTCTGGCAGAGTCACTATGGCTGCAAATGTATTAGCTAGATAAGGGTGTTTCATGGGCTTAAACAGAAACATGAATTGCATTTAATAAGGCCTATAATACTGTTCCACATAGGACTTGCGAACAAACTGGGCAACCTGAGAGTGGGTCACAAGATGGTAAACTGCGTGAGGAACTGGTTGAATGACAGAAGACAGAGAGTCATGGTAAATGGTGCTCAATGTAAGGAAAGGAGTGTGACTAGCAAGGTGCCACATGGATCAGTCCTAGGCCCAGTCCTGTTTAATGTCTTCATAAGTAAAATTGCGGAGGGGCTGGAAGGGAAAGTGTGCCTCTTTGCAAATGACACTAAGATCTGCAACAGGATGGACACTCTGGGAAGGGTGGAAAAAAATGAGGAGGGACCTAGGTAAACTGGAGGAATAGTCCAAAGTGTGGCAGCTGAGATTTAATACAAAAAAGTGCAAAATCAAGCATTTGGGTTGCAGGAACCCAGGGGAGTATGGGGGGGGGGAGGAAGAGAAACTGATGGTCACCAAACAGGAAAGGGATTTGGGGGTAATCATACTGGATGACCCAATGGCAGCTAAACAATATACCAAGGCTGTGGGAACAGCCAGTGGGATGCTGGGGTGCATAGGGAGCAGTATCACAAGCAGGAGGAAGGAGATGGTGATGCCACTGTGCAGATCATTGGTGAGGCCTTATTTTGAATACGGTGTCCAGTTCTGGAGGCTGCATCTCTGTAAGGATGTAGACAGAGTGGAGGCAGTAAAGAAGGGCAACAAAGATGGTGCAGGGCCTGCACTAAAAGTCATATGAGGAGAGACTGGGAGACCTCAATATATACACCCTGGAGAAGAGGAGAGACAGGGGTGATATGATATGATATCTAAAAGGCATAAATAGGGTGCTGGAGGCTAGCATCTTTCAGAAAAGGAGATGCCCAGGAATGAGGGGGCATGACATGAGATTGGAAGGGGGTACACTAAGGGGTATCACGAGAAAGTATTTCTTCACAGAAAGGGTGGTGGAACATCTAGAGACTTCACAAGTCAGTTTCATTATGAAAGAGAGAGAAAAACAACTGACCCATTTCACATACTACTACTATACACCATAAAAAAATATATAGCAACATTATGCATAACCAATGTGTTTTGTCACCTTGGAGTTCTGATTCCCATGGACCTTCTGAGCTCGCTCTCCTGGTCAGAGGGAATCAGAACCCCTCTGTGGCAGAAGACACTGGTTGTGCATAGTTGCCAATCCAGTATTCTCTATATTTAGTGCTGCATTGAGGATTTAAATAAACCTGTGTCATACAATTGCTTTCAATTAGACTAAGATTCTGGTCTATTCAATTCAAATTTGTTAAGATCAGGAGCAAAGTTTTTGGAAGGAACCAAAGGAATAACAACCCTATAAGTCAGGAGGTAATGTCTTATAAATTATTTTCTACGTAGGTGTGAAGGGCTACCCAGCTGTCAGCTGTTCAGCAATATCAGTTTTGACATCTCTGCAACAAAGCAATAAAGAAAGGCAGAAGACATTTTACAAAACCTTGAGACAGAAATTGATGCCAGAGTTTAGCTAGCTATATGCTGCCCAGTACAGCTTTATCAACTGCAGAATCAGTTTCAGTCTCATGGTTCTATGAAATGGTTACTGCCTTTAATAAGCTGACTGATTTAGACAGGCATATGCCTGGGCAGTTGACATCTAAAGGTAAGCCCAATACCTCATCCCTTTTGCACCTATGCCCCACTCTAGAAATTGAGTATTTTAATAACTTTTTTTAAATTCTTTACTTCCTACCAGTTGTACAATCACAGTAATCCACTGCACAGTGTGGAGTGCACTGGGACTTATGCACTTCTGATGTTGTTGGTCACTTGCCAGGTGTGGGTAAATCCCAGCCCAACCCAATCCACACCATGTTGTGGATTACTGAAGGAAAACTGCATGTTAAAATCAGGTAAATATATGCATTATTACTTTTTTTGTGTTTTTACTTCAACCTAGTTTTTTTTTTCTGCTCAGGCTGTGAGAGGAATTTTTTCTAACTTTCCCTGGCTATTTTATGGCCCCTGTGGGCTGCCGTTCAGGTTTCTTTTATTGCATCTTGTCCCAAAGAGTCTTCCCAGAGTGCCCTTTGCTCTGATGTCTAATAGCCCCTGCAGGAGGCCAGTGTCTTGTTACAGGGTCTTTATTACAGCTGAGCCACAGCAGAGAGAACACAGCAGCCAGGAGTCACACTGCCAGTCTCTGGGTAAGTGTAATAAGTTTCCTAAATATTGGTACCTTATCCGACTGTGTTCTGCTTAGGGTATTGTGTGTCTTGATTCTTTTGTTTGTGTCTTGCATAGAAGACAGTGCTTGTAGATGAATGTAATCATTTTGCAGCTGTGGTCATCCAATGGCTAACAAAGGAATTCACACCTCTGGATGAGTGGGGGAGAGGATACCAGCAAAGCAAGAGTTTCTTAGTCTGCAAAAGGTAGTAAATTAAGCACTGAAACTTAAAGAAAAGGCCCATAAAATGCATACCTCTCAACTGTCACACATTAAGAGGTATGTCACTCATTTTATCCCTCAGAAACCCTCTGTCCCACATTGAGAAGGTGACATTCCACACTGACCACTGAGACTTTTAAGCAGAAATGTATAATAATATAAGATGCTAGATTATCAGCAAACAATATAAATATTAGTGCACTTATTTTCACAGTATTCTGAGTTTGCAATGTCATGTCTGATGATGTGTCACACATTTTGTCCAGTTGTCACACATCTTGTCACACATTTGGGTGATAAAATGTTGAGAGGTATGATAAAATGCTTTGGAGGAGGTTTCAACTTGCAAAAAAAGGCAGTACTGGGGAGGGCTCAATTGTTGGAGGAGGTTTCAACTTGCAAAAAAAGGCAGTACTGGGGGCAGGCTCAATTGTTGGAGGAGGTTTCAACTTGCAAAAAAAGGCAGTACTGAGGAGGGCTCAATTAACTTCTTAAGCCAGAGAAAAAATAGTGCTCTCAAGCTCCCATACACACACAGGCAGCATAGTAATGAGGCTTCAGCGGAAGACACTATTTTTAACACTCTATCATGTTGTTTGGAAGGTAATTCCTACAGGGAGTACTTTTCTCAAAGCAAAATGTCTGCAGGGCTACGCCCACTACAGCCATAAGAAGGGGGGGGGATATATCCTCTCTTCTACCACAAGAGGGAGCCAACAGCTTCATAAACATAAGAGACTAAGTTAGATTGAATTGAACTGAAATCAGCAGTGTGGTCCACTGCAAATCTGTGCCTTTTCATCTGCTATATGCCCAGTCTTAGAAGAACAGGTATAACAGCTTACATAAGAAAAGCTGTTGAATAAAGTATTACTGCCTACCAATATTCACCACTCCCTTCCACTGTCTAGCTACCTTTCTCCCCTGTCAGACTGGATTTTTGGGGGCAAAGTGAAGGTTGTATCAAATTCTTAGGATGACTATTTTCTACCTAAGCATGTTACTCGGCACCTACTCTGCCACTGTGGGATCTGATTATCCTAAACCCTCTAATCCCCTGTCCCTTCCCCTTCCCTCCCAACAGGTGGAATGTTTCCACCTTTAGGAGACCTGAATCCCTCACAGGATTCACAGATTCTCTCTCTGAAGGTCTGCCTCCTGGCAGTAGCAAACCAACCTTCATTTCATAGGGTGTCCCCAACTCTATACCCCTACCTTGGAAGTCACCTCCCCACATTCTCCTGTATTAGAAGGTTTCAGTCCATTATACAGACACCTATAAATCAACTTAAGTCTACCAGCATCATACATCTGAAATAGAACATACCCCCCCCCAAAGTGGGGACTTTACAAAATCTCTGTGTATCCCCCTTCCCTAGTTCATGTTAGACAGGGTGTTTCTCTCCCTTCATTTAACTGAGCACTGAGCAGTCCCAGGAGGTGAGTGGGGGTTGGCAGCTGCATTATAGGGGTGCTAGCTGCACATACAAGCAGTCTTGCTAGACCATAAGGCCTGTTTCTGCTGGCAACTTTTGTATGTTTGCAACTGTTTAATGTTTATGTGTTGTATGGTGTTTACCTGTTTAATGTTGACGTGTTACAACTGTATACTCTTTGAAAATGCAACATTCAGTGATATCACTACTACTAAAGCCCTGTGCTGCATGGTGGATTCCGCCATCCGTATTGGCCAGGTATCTCCCCTTGCACCCTTCCTTGCTGTACGAACCTCGCACCATAGCCTCTGTTCAAACAACAACCTCCTCTGAATATCCCCAGGGTATCTACCAACATGGGCGGCACAGCCTTATCTGTGACAGTGCCTACACTGTGGAATAAACTGCCTGCCAAGCTCTGCCGCACCCCTTCCCTTCCCTCCCCTATACTTTGCTATGCCTTATCCCTCTTTCTACGTGGACTCTCCTGTTTGTCTCCTATTGTAACTGCTGTTGATAGAACTGTATGTTTATGTATACCCTTACTTATTGTAATGCCTAACTGATGTATGGTTTATGGAATCCTGTATTTTTTGTTGCTCTTCTATTTGCTATTCCCATGCACTATTGTAACCTCTAACTTGTTTTGTTTTTGTCAACTGTTCCATGCTTTGTTGTTTGTTACATTAGTTCCTGTGCCACAGTATGTGGCCCAGGTCATGCCTGAAAATGGTCCCTGGGATCAGCGTACCTACCCAGTTACCAAAGTCATAAATAAAAAAATGAATAAAAATTTGACCTTTATGGTATTTTGATCATCGTGTCTATCCAAGTGGTTAAGCTGGAGTCTTAGGACCCCATGCTGGTCACTTTTAAGGTCCCAGCCATCTAACTGGTGGTGGTACAGAAGCCGATAATTCACCCTAAACCATCTGCATCTTCTCCACGGCTAATCTGAGTACTATTTCCATCTATTCTCATAATGTTAATGGCCATAATAACCCTATTAAACATCATAAAGTTCTTTATCAAAAAAATCCCATCCCACTTTCGTTTTCCTTCAAGAGACTCACTTGACAAAAGAGGAACATGATAAACCTACTAAATTTGGATATTCCACAGTGATATCAGCCAGTTACCCCAATGGTAAAAGACGGGGAACCGCTATCCTGATTCAAAAGACACCCCTTTCTGACTCACTGCCTCCTACAGAGATCCTCAAGTCCATCTAGCTAATGCAGTGGGACACTTGCAGGTTAAGGAGATAACTGTAGCAAGCCTTTATCCCCCCCCTCCCCGATACTACCACAGTAAATTCATTACTGGGCAAAATCCTGCAATTACAAAAGGGCATTGTATTAATGGGAGGAAACCATAACATGGCCTGTGATCAGACTGATACCTCTAATTGACACCCACTCAAGCAATCTAGGGCAACTAAATAGGCCAAATTTTTTTTAGGACTTACGGTTGGCCAGATGCTTGGTGCTCTCCCCACCCTCACATTAAACAGTATACCCACTACTCGTCTCCCCATAAAATCTACACTAGGATTGATATATTCCATATCTCAAAAGAGCATCTTCCTCTGTCAACCAGCTGTGACTTACACCCCATTTACCTCTCAGACCACTCACCCTTGTTACTGAAAATACAGTTCAGTACACACAAATCTCACACCTTATGGAGGTTAAATAATTCACTACTGAACCTAGAGGACATGCAAATCTTTATTAAAGAAAATACTCAACAAATCATTTCCAAAAATGTCTCTCCACTCCTTTCCCCGAGTACATTGTGGGATACTTTAAAAGTTGTCCTCAGAGAACTATCAGTCAAGCTTCACAGTTAAAGCATGACCCAGCTCCAACAATCTCTTAAACAGGCGCAGATGTTACATATGCAGGGAGATATGTCACAGACCAACAAAATCAAGAAATTACAACATGAAATCCAGGAGATCCTTACTATTAAAACAGAGGTGGCTCTTTGTTATCTCAAACAAAGATATTTTGATGGCATTGCCCATGCCACGAAAGTCCTAGCATACCGACTCCACTGATGAATAATGGAAACTGTGGTCACTCACATTCATGAACCTATAAACTCGACCAGACACACCACTCAATCA
The DNA here is from genome assembly GCA_016271365.2 of Neoceratodus forsteri. NCBI lineage: Eukaryota > Metazoa > Chordata > Ceratodontiformes > Ceratodontidae > Neoceratodus > Neoceratodus forsteri. The sequence continues at coordinate 909,704,273 of CM028136.1, forward strand.
GGCATTCTTCAAACCTTTAAGGAATATTATGAAAAATGATATAACCAGGATACTCCTCCTGACTATCAGGGTACAAGGATATTCCTTGAATCCCTTCACCTCCTTGCCCTTACCAAAATTCAGTCTACCTAGTTGACTCGATCTTTAACAGAAGAAATACTGGCAACCATCAAAAGTTTAAAAAATAATGAAAGTCCGGGCCGAGATGGGTACACTGGTGAATTTTATAAAACCTTTCAAGAGGACCTAGTTATTTCCTTTGCTAAGGTGTATGCCTGGTTGTCAATGGAAATGCACTTCCACCAACCTGAAGTTATGCCACCATTACGGCAATATTAAAGGAAAACTGCATGTGAAAATCAGGAAAATGTATGTATTACTATCACTTCTGAGTTCTCACTTCATCCCAGTGTTTTGTTTCTACCTAGGCTATGAGAGGATTTTTTTTCTAACTTTTCCTGGGTATTTTAATGACCTCTGGGGGTTTCCATTTAGGTTTGTTTTAGTGCATCTTGTCCAGGATAGTCTTCCCAGAGTGCCCTATGGTTTGATGTCTAATAGCCCCTACAGCATTTAGACACCTTACTACTCCAGTTCACACAATTATACCAAACAAGGTTTGTCCATTCCCACCAAACACAAGATAATATAAAAGGGGACCTACATATATATATTTTTTTTTAGTTTTTGTTGACCGGGTAAGTGCACTAGACAAATCCAACCTATTTTCAGGCACAACCCAGGAGATGGGGATACAGATCAATGCCAACTGACCTTGAACCAGATTAAACTGTTGGTAGTATTTTTTTTTTAGTGAATGAGGGAAATTTGGCCAGGACACCGGGGAAATTCCCCTACTTCCTGCTTCCTGTGAGCAGGGGGGACCCATTTTCTGGTGGGACCAAGATGGCGGAGGAGGAGGATGTCTGCTTGGTGGGAGAGCTGGCCTCTGCTCCCACAGTGTGCAATGTGAGGCTGACCCTTTGAATACTCAAGATATGGATTCTGATATGGAGTTTCACGATGCAGTGGTTCTTTGGGAGGATACAGCAGTTGATTTAAGAAAAAAATTCTCAAAGGACTGGGAGAAAGGAAATGCTTGAAAAGGAATCTTTGGATGCAAGGTTCAAATCCAGCTTGGAACCTGACGACATGGATGCACTTAATACCTGCAATATTGCTCTCCCTGAAACCGAGGTGTTTAAAACTGAGAAAATACAGGACTGCACTTAAAAGAAAGTCTGTGGAGCATGGTGAGTCTGCAACATTTTTTTATTATTTCGAAGCCACTACTGAAACAGACAACCTGCTTTACAATCTGCTTTACCCGCTTTAAAAATGTACAGCAAAGTGATTCCTCTCCACACAATCAGTGTGTTACGGGAGTAAGGGAGAAGCAAGCAGTTGAGCACTCTATGGACTTTGAATTCGGGCGCTCAGCCGCTCTAGCCTGAGTTGTTAACTCTGCAGCAGGTAGAATCGAGTTGACAGCTGCAGCGTTGTTCTAATAATAATATGGCTGACTCGGTTCAGTCGGGAGTCCTGGCAGGGCGAGACCACTCTCTTTATAGCCCAGCAGCTACGTGGAAGTTCCTGAAGTAAAATTGACTGTTAGTAAAGCTGCTAACAGTACTATAGAGGTTAGTGAGTGCATTCAGCCCGCTATAGCTCCGACTGCCCTAACAATTGAAAAGCCGAAAACAGAGTCCCCAAAGGAAGTACAACAGACTTTGTCTGCATCAGAGCTAAAGCAGTCTGAGTCTGCATGGTTAGACAAATCAGCTGGATTCGTTTTAAAAGCATGGGGCTCAGCATAATGTAGTTTATCAGTCCTCAGCTGTTTCCCAAACTGGAGTTACTGAATTTTCTTTCCAAAAAAAAAAGAAATACTTTTATAAATCTGGTCTACAAACACATAATGTTTCAGAGCTCTGGTCCCCTGATAAAGCACTCAAAGGAGCAGGTTGGAAGCAAAATGCAGCAGGTATATGGAAGCCTGATCCTACTTGGGACTCTGATTATACCCTCTCACAGCATTCACCAGAGTGAAACCGGACTTACAACAGCAAAAGCTGGAGCAAGATTTGCAGGACAATAAAACTGTTTAGAGGTAGAAAAACTTCCACTGAGAGCTACATCCCTGGAGTCACAGAGATATCTTTACCTTCCTCATTGAATACAGATTTGGTAAATACCCCTGCAGGAGCCTATTGCTTCTTCTCACACGCCCTTCCAACGGAACTGCTCTCAGAAACCACTTATGTCTGAATTATTTTCTAACACAAAAGAAGCAGCACCTCGCTGGAATGCAGTTCGATTGTTATAAAGGGGTTTGAGGATCACCAGATAGACACTACGTGGGAAAACCTTATTAAAAGAGTCCTTGCATTTTACCCCAAAAGATGTGTATGCATTTATTAATATCTCTGGAGAGGATAATTTTGACATCAGTTTTAGGACACCACATGCATTGGACTTATTCTGGGATAGGTACAACCAGGTTAAATTCTCTCCTCTATGGACCCCTTCTTAGTGATTCCTTTAACTAAACCCTGATAAAACATGTTACGGTCATGTTTAGAAACGAGGGGTTCATGTGGAAGATATATCATTTGGTTGTCCCTTAAGTGTGAAATTTTAATGGGCCGGAACCTATCCTAGATTCTGAACAGTTTTGGACGGAGGATGGAAATACAAAACGAAACTGAGGCAATCTGAGACAGGGGTAGTCCATATTCCCAATTCCTTTCTATTAGGAAAAGACAGAGGGTTTTGTTTTATAGTGGACAACCCTGGCTTGCTACAGATGGGGCTAAACACACCTCTCAAGTGTTTAGACCAACCACTGCTAGACAACTGTGGGGAGGTTGGACACACACCATGTATTGTCACAATCAGCTCAAATGTGAGCTTTTGAAGAATCTGGCCACTCTTTTCGGTTTGCCCTTGGGCTGCAAAAATAAAACATCCTGTATAAATTCAGAGCTTTAATTCAGCAAGCTCAGGATGCTGCACAATTTCTCCTAGCTCACAACCCCCTACCTGTTTCTTCTTCTCAAACCAAAGTTCAGACCCTTGGTGTAGTACCCCATTGACAAACCTTAGGAATAGTAGACAAGGTGGAACAAACTGTTTTGGTTATGGAAGCTATTAAAAATCAAGTATGGGCCCACCTGAGCTTTTGGATTTCCTGTGTGTTACTCTGAGGTTTCGTGGAGACTTCTGAGGAAGCATCTAAGGCTTTAAATATTAGGCCTTCACTCCCCAACGCAGATCATCTAGGCATTTGCATCCCAAACCCCTTACTCCTCCCATAGAGACTAGCAACTCTTATGCTGCATTGTTTACTCCTTGGGAGATACAGAGATGGAATTAGGAGATTCAGACTCCCAAAATCTTCCACTGATCTCAGCCAGTGGATAACTATAAAGAAAAAGAAAAAAAAGAAAAAATGATAAAGTAGTTCTTTTTTATAAAGCTTAATGCAGTGGTCATGGGGCTCTTTGAACACTCATAGTTTGCTTAATATAGTTAAGAGGCAAGCCCTTTTTCACTATATAAAAAACAAAATTTATCACTATGTTTTTACAGGAAACCTGATGTACTCAGCAGAACAACTCACTACTTTCAAACGGGATTGGGTGGGGCCTTCCTATTGGTCCTTTGGAACTGATACAGCAGATGGTATTGGGATTTTATTCAATACTTATTCCTTTAAACTTCATAATTTAGTAGATCTTATTCCAGGGAGAGTCTTGATATTAGATGGGAAATGGCATGATATATGCTATCGATTTATTAACATCTACAATCCACAGACAAAAGCTGGTAGAGTTTCTTGTTTAAAAGCTGTTCAACCCTACTTGGTGACATCAGTTAAGGTGCTTTGGGAGGTGACTTTAATTGCACAATTTCTGACTCACCTAATCAGAAGAAAAAAAATTTATTGTGATTCTCACATGCTAGCTAATATAGTTAAAATAGCAGGTTTATTTAACTGTATCTCCCTTTCCTCTCAAGGGCCAAGGTATTCATTTACAAAAGGAAATTGTTTTCCCTAATAGACTACATGTTTGTCTCTCATAATGTACAACTGGATTCCTTTAAGATGATCCACTGTGAATTTTCTGATCATTTATTACTTTCTTGTAGTTCATTATCTACAGGTTCCCTGAACGAGGCAGCTCAGGTGGAAACTGAATAACACTATGTTAGATATACCATATATATACAGTCCGGGTGAAACATATTCTAGCAGCCAGGTTGTCAGTGGCTTTTTTATGAGGATTTAGAGATTGGTGGTTAACAACTAAGTTCGAATTATGTAATTGGTTTAAAAGGCAAGGGCAAAAACAAAAATTTTAAGTTTTTGAGATATTTGTCCCTTAGGCAACAACTGCAGAAACTTATGACAATTGCATATGTCTCTCACTTAGACTATTCAGACCAAATTAGTAAAATAAAGGAGGAAATGAGGAATTTCCAATATGATAGAGCAAAACCCTACAGGCTATTTTTTCTAATAGCATAAAAATCCCTATTGGGGACCCTTTGAAACCTGTAAAATCTGAAGGCTTCTTCTAATATTGATTCTTTGCAAAACCTGATGGCTCTTTGGCCACCACGGTTGCTCTCAGCTCAGAGAAACAATTATTGGGCATTTTCGAACTCTAGACCCCCTCTTATTACAGAGGCAGAAATGCTTTCATATCTTAAAACATCTAAGCCCCCCAGGTTAGCAGAAATCTCAACATTATTGGATCCAATTACACAAGAAGAAATAATAAAAGTAATTAGGAATTTGAAATTAAACATTTCACCGGTAAGGATGGCCTTCAATAATCTGTATAAAGTTTTTCAAAGGAATTGAGTCAATGCTTGTATATTTTATTCCAGTATTTTATGGAAACTGCTGTTTTCTTCCTCTTTTTCTGAGGGATTGCTGATTTACTTATTCAAATCTGAGACAGACAAAATATTAAAAATTGGACTAATTACCCTCTTAAATTCAGATTATAAAATCTTCACCAGTATTTTGAATAATCGGTTAAAAATTAGCCAGATGGGTAATTTCTCCTTACCAGTTTAGTGGGATACCTAATAGGCAAATTCAGACAGCCTTAATGATCATAATGAAGTTATTGAACATCTTTCTGAAGTGGGAGTCACTAATTGTATGATGGTCGCTGATTTGGAAAAGGCTTTTGATAGGGTATATTTGCCTTTTTATTTCTAACGTTAATACATTATGGAGTTCCATTGCACATTGTTAATATAATTAAAAATTATATGAACATAATATTGTGTTCCCTTCGTGCAAGGTCAGACGGCAAAATGTTTTCAGTTACATACTGGAGTTCGCAAGGTTGCCCTCTTAGCCCCTTCTCTATATCTTTTCTTTGGATCCCCTACTACAAAATTAACTACTGTTCCATTGTGGCAGGTATTTCTGATGGTACGGTTATGACAAACATCTTCTGGCACAGGCCTATGCAGATGATTTGATTGTATATTTCGAGATCATTCATATGTGCACTTTTTTGACCGTGATTTGAGGGTTTTTTCAAAAGTTTCGAATGCAAAATAAATGTGCACAAAACAAAAGGTTTATTTATCGGAGCAACAGGTCATAAGGAAGCGTTGCAGGTGGTATCCATTTTTCCAGAACTCCCCTTAAAGTTTTGGGCATACATTTTGGCCCCCAGAACATACCAGTTGAAAATTGGGATATAGCCCTACAAACAGTGGAGAATAAAGTCAATAGATGGAAAAAGTGGAAATTGTCCAAACTGAAACGCATACATGTTATCAAACAGTTTCTTTTACCATGTGTTCAGTATGTAGCTATGATTTTTCCGCTCCCAGTGCATCTAGAAACTAAACTGTATGGTTTATTCTTTCAAATGGTTTGGGGCAATAGATTAAACCCCATTAAAAGAAGCTATACATATTTAAGTAAAAAACAAGGAGGTCTTGGGATGGTGGATCCAGTGATTTTTGCTCACTCTTTATTCATTATGTGTTCAGTGAAAAGTGGCTTACGATTAGAAGCAGGGAGTGATAAATGGATTTCAGATCATTGGACAAATACTTTAGAAATTGGCTTTCTTTGGCTCCAAAATAAATCCTCACATTTATATTCCACAGTATTTTAGACCAGCTGCACAAAAATTATATAAATGGAAAATAGAGAAAGAGACAATTCTGAGTAATAGCATGAAAGAATTTTATCAGGTGGTAATGGCAAATTTACTTCCTTTAGAGCCATGTTTTAAGAATTGCCCTTCTTCTTTGAATCCTAAAGTATTGGCCTAACTTAACTGTCGTGAGATTGCCTCAAATGCAATGGGAAACACAGTGGCTAATATTCTATGGCGTTTAAATGTTAGGGTAATGCCAAGTACAAAGCCATTGAAGAAAGGAAGTGTCCTTACTTGATTGTATAAATACTGAGGAATCGATGGAGCATTTTCTTTTACACTGTTCCTATGCAAAGGGTTTGTGGGTTTATTTATGCACTTTGGGGTTTTAAGTGGCTGAATTTTCTTACATATCAAATCTTGGTTTTAGGGGTTTATCCAGAGACTTTTCTGATTTTCATGAAGAAACACTGTCATTATTTTTGGATGTTTACGTTATTATTTATGGCAGGCAAGGTGTCAGTGGGTATTATATCAAAGAAAATGCCTTATTTTTGTTTTAGCATTTTGGTTTCACAGGAACTCTCGAGGATTTACGCTCAGGATGCTCAAGGACAGTACAGACTCAGTTACTAAAAATGTGGAAAGGGTTTTTCATTTTATTAAGTTCAAATAATGTATAAAATAATCTGATAATTACTCTGATTATTGTATAAATTTGTTAGATTAAGTTTTTGGCTCTTACTTTGTATAATTGATTACACTGAGTTGTTCTAATTATGTTTAATAATACAATAAAAACTCCCCTACACTTTCTGATAAGTGCCATGGGATCTTTAACATCTACCTGATCTACCACCAATCCGGGCAGATGGGACCTCGGTTTAACATCTCATCTGAAAGACAGAAACTCAGAAGTGCAACACCTCTCTCATGCTGCACTACAGTGTCAGTACTGTTATATTAACCCCAGTGCCAGATATGGGAACTGAACCCACAGCTCTCTGATCTCCCAGCCTCAGAGGCGAGTGTGCTACCTACTGAACCACTGACAAATCCTCCACACTGCCCTGTCGAAAACTCTCTTTTTATTTTTAAGCTCAGATGTAGAGAAGGCTATCAACTGGGTAGCATGGGAATTCCTCTTTGCTACCTTTCTCAAATTAAATTTTTCACACTCCTTTATAGACATCATGAAAGCCCTTTATAAAGCTCCACAGGCACACATCAAAATTAATGGACAAATATCTACCTCTTTTCCGCTATCTAGAGGTACCCAGCAGGGATGTCCTCTCTCCTCATTATTTGCTTTATAGCTAGAACCCTTGGTACAAGCTATTAGACAGCACAATCAAATTCAAGGCTTCAGGTTGGCAGACCACCAGCAGAAATTTGCCCCTTATGCTGATGATCTGGTTATCTATATGACTACTCTAAATGACTCCCTACCCCAGCTGTGGGACCGTCTTCATCAGTTTGGTGCTTTAGTAGGTTATAAAATAAACGCTAGAAAAATGGAGGTTCTGTGCCTTTATTATACCCCATCAGACAACACCAAAAGATTTTTTAAATTCAACTGGGATACAATACAGATCTCAATTATGAACCCATAACTAGGACCATACAGGAAGACTAAAGAGATGGCAAACTATTAATCTTTCCTTTATACATAAAATCAACTCGGTCAGAACGAATATTCTGCTGAGGCTCATATTTGGCTCAAACATTACCAGTTTCTCCAACTACACCACAATTTCAAGCTTGGGATAGAATGCTTTCACAATATCTCTGGGGGAAACAAAAACCTAGAGTCCATCTTACAACTCCCGGAATTAAAAGGCAGTTTGGCCTTCCCAAACTTGTGATTATATCACAAAGCAGCACAGCTCCATTGTCTCCTACATATGAAGCACTCTGGAAAAGGATCGAAATCACTGAAGAAGATCTGATACCACTTTCCCAATCATTATTACATACTATGGACTTATATCAACATCCAGTAAGCGATAACCAGTTTACGATCCATTCTCTTCACAACTGGTATAAAATTCTTAAGCACCCCGTTCTTCTCCCATACCAATTTCTGATTACCCCATTTGCAGGTAGTATGTTATTTCATCCTGCTACTCTTAATCACACCTACTGACAGTGGGAAATGAGAGGCTTCTTCTTGCCTGCACATTGTCAACAAAGGAATATAGTCATAGAATTCCCAGTACTAATGAATAGGTTTAACCTAAGGCAAACAGACTTTTTCAGATATCTCCAGCTTGAATCATATATAATGCAACAGCAAAAACCTGTCCCCAGAGGTTGTCCTGTCCCACTCCTGATTTCCCTAATCATACAAACTCTCATCTCAGGAACAGTTGAATCATTAATCTCATGCAGCTCTTTCAGATCATTCGAATGGTTACATCAGAAGCTGATGGAAACAAGATTTAGCAATTGAAATCTCACCATCCCAGTGGAAGAAATACACCACATATATACAGTACATAAACCCACATCCTTGTATACCTGCAAAGAATATTCGTGGAAAGGTGTCATGTTATTGTGTATGCCTGTACAGCAGGTGAGATACACGTCACAATTTAGGGATTGCTGTTGGAGGCACTGTGGTTCCCCTTGAGCCTCACATGCGCATGCATTTTGGCAATGCCCCATATTACAACCATACTGGCACCATTTATAAACAGAACTATGAGCCCTCTTTGATCCCATTGTTTATCGTAGGTCCCACTACTTTATTCCTTGACTTGCCAGAAGGTTTTAGGGCTCCTTCCACTAAAAAATTATATATGCTAGTAGCCCCAAAAAACAAAACACTGATTTTCTGTTATTATACCTACCACAGAATTGTGGCAAGACAAATTGAACTCGATTTATGACATGGAAAAGCTCACAGCTAGGGCCTCACAAGCCCTACCTAAATTTGAATTACTATAGAGAAGATGGGTTATTTACATAATGGCTAGAAGAAATGATTTTGTTCCGTAATGATACAACTGCAAAGTACTTTGGAGGTCTAAATGTATTTATTTAGTTGCATTCTCAGAGTGACATTTTAGCAACCTTTAGCCCAGCCTAACTTTTCAGAGGATAGGCAACATTGCAGGATTTTCAATGTAATATTAAACATTTGGCTATAACAAACGCTTATGTACTTACAGTATGTGGTTCATGTTGTGTGTTATAAAAGAGAAACTTTTAATAAACAGAAATTTAAAAAAGTAGATAAGGCTATGGGACCAGGTGGGATACACCCCAGGGTACTGAAAGAGCTCAGAGAAGTGCTAGCTGCTCCACTGACAGCCTTGTTCAACCACTCACTGGAAACAAGAGTGGTTCTGGTCGACTGGAAAAGGCTAATGTGGTCCCTCTACATGAGAGTGCCAGCAGAGAGGAAGCTATCAATTATAGACCAGTCAGCCTAACTTTAGTGCTGGGGAAGCTAATGGAAACCCTACAGAGAGAGACTGATTGATCATCTGGAGTCAAATGGGTTACAGGACCACAGGCAGCATGGATTCTCAGGGAGGTCATGTCAAACGAATCTGGTAGAAACAGAATTCATCAGCTGAAAAGGAACACTTGGCCCACCCTGTCTGCCCAGATGTTCCCTGCCTAATCTGCTTCTGCAGACACTGACTAGTCTCCTCCAACCCTCCCTCCTCTCTGCCTATTTACTAACATATCCATATGACTATCCCACGTATGCTTGAAGCCCCCTGCTGTTTTCACCTTCACTACTTCCGGTGGTAGTCTGTTCCAGGCGTCTCCCATGCTTTCAGTGAAGTACTTCCTCACATTTCCCTTAAACTCCCCCATCATCGCATGCCCCCTGGTTCTGGTGCTCTTTATCATTTCAGAGAAACTCCCCTCCTGCACCCTGTTTACCCCTCTGTGGTACTTGGAGGTCTCTCTCATGTCCCCTCTTGCTCTCCTCTCTTCCAGGGTGTATATGTTGAGGTCCCTCGGTCTCTCCTCACAGGGCTTCCCTTGCAACCCTGCACCATTTACTTGCCCTTCTCTGGACTACCCCCAACCTATTTACAACCTTTCTGAGATGCGGTCTTCAGAACTGGACACAATATTTCAGATGGGAGTATACCAGACAGCGATACAAGAGCAGCATCACCTCCCTTCTCCTGCTGGAGATTCACCTCCATATGCACCCCAGCATCCCATTAGGCCAGCCTATGACCTTGTAACACTGCACTGCCACCATGAGATCCTCTAATAATATAACCCCAAGGTCCCTTTCATGTCCAGTGACTGCCAATACCTCCCCCAAATTCTGTATTCAGCACCGGGGTTCCTATGCCCTAGATGCAGGATTCTACACTTTCTGGCACTGAACCCCAAGTGCCATGCTCTTCACCACACCTTGAGTTTCCCAAGATCCTTGCGCATTCTCTCAAGCCTCTCCCGAGTGTCCACCCTATTGCAGATTTTGGCATCACCTGGAAAAAGGCATATATTCCCTTCCAGTTCTTCAGTAATTTCACTGATTAAGACACTGAATAGGACTGATCCCAGCACAGAACCCTGCAGCACCCAGCTGGTCACTCTTCCATCATTAGAGTGAGCGCTGGCCCCCAACCGCCTCAGTACAATACAATTATGTAAGAACTTACCGTAACAGTGGATCTTCGAGAGTATCTCATACAGCAGGCTATAAAACATGAGATAACCAGCTGTAGGTATCACTTCCTCTGGATGATTTCCCAGCAGTCTCTCCCAGGGGCCTCCCCTTCTTGTCACCTGATGTGCTCTTGCATATGCATATATATATATATGCACACACACACACACACACACAGATAGATAGATAGATAGATAGATATATATATATAGAGAGAGAGAGAGAGAGAAGCTCCTGATACTCCTCAGTTCAATTTTCCATCTTAGTGACCGATATGAAAAGTGAATCATAGGTCTCTGATGGGAACTGAGGAGAGTAACAAAAGGCAGTAGCTCAAGGCTTCCACATGAGGATGGAGCAAGGTACCCTTCTGAAGCAGAAGCAAGAGGGATGGTGGGCCTGGCAGCATGGCCTGCTGCAAGAGAGACTCTTGAAGATCTACTGTTACGGTAAGTTCTTACACAACTGTACTGTCTTCTAGTCACTCTCCTGCAGCAGGCCATAACACATGGGAAGAATACCAAGTAGTTATGATGCCCATGTAAGAAAGTAGCGAACCGCAGCAAATTAGGACAGGAGGCCGATGAAGGTGGCTCACACAAAAGCAGCACACTTCTTAGAAACAATGTCTACACTGTAATGTTTTGTGAATGTGTGTAGAGTAGACCAGGTGGCAGCCTCACAAATCTCTGAAGTAGAGACGCCATGAAAACACGCTGTGGAGGTAGCCATGCCTCTAGTGGGATTTCACAGATCCTGTGAGAGGTTTATCATATTTGTTATATATTTATTTATTGAATTTTGTTGACCCGGTAAGCCCACTGGGCCTAGAAGTCCCTTTTTCAGGGGTGACCGGGGGGGGGGTACAGATGGTAAGCAACTGAAATTGAACCAGATTAATCTGTTGGTGGTATTTTTAGTGAATGGGAGAAATTTGGCCAGGACACTGGGGAAATTTCCCTACTCTTTTTCGATAAATGCCATGGGATCTTTAACATCCACCTCAACTACCACCAATCCAGGCAGATGGGACCTCGGTTTAATGTCTCATCCAAAAGACGGCACCTCAAAAGTGCAGCACCCCCCTCATGCTGCACTACAGTGTCAGTATTGGGATATTAACCCAAGTGCCAGATGTGGGAACTGAACCCACAGCCCTCTGATCTCCCGGCCTTAGAGGCGAGTGTGCTACCTACTGAGCCACTGACACTGATATATGAACGTAATGCAGTTGGGCAACCATGTGGACAAGCACTGCATAGAAACCCGATCACTAGTCGTCCTGGGGTGAAAGAAACAAAGGGTGGTTCAGTTTTATGCAACTGTTCAGTGCGGAGAAGAAAAATTCTCAATGTTCTTTTCACATTGAGTATGACGCAGGGGTTCCCCTGCATTCTCAGGCTCTGCAAAATATACTGCCAACTGAATGGACTGATTTAGAGTAAATTCATAAACAACTTTAGGTATAAAGGAGGGGCTAGTATGCAAGGACATCTGCTCCTTAAGAAACTGTAAATAAGGTGGCTTGCACATAAGTGCCTGTAACTCAGAGATATGTCTACCTGACATAATTGCCACCAAAAATATTGTTTTCTATGACAAAAACTGGAGCTCACGTTTCAGTGGGCTCAAAAGGACAGTCGGTCAATTTTTCAAGTGCAAAATTTAAATCCCACACTGGGACAGGGTCCCGAACAGGGGGATGCAAATGTAGGATACCTTTCAGGAAGGTTCTAATGAGAGGTAACTGGGACAATGGTGTGTTGTCCACAGGTAAATGGAAAGGAGAAATAGCCAATAGGTGTACTTTTATTGAGGAATATTTTAGACCAGCCTCTGACAGAGAGAGGAGGTAGTCCAGTATTCTCTGTGGGGAACAGTCATAGAGTTCTAGTTCCCTGAAAGAGGCCCAAAGGGAGAAACACTTCCATTTCATAGAGTAGAAGGCCCTAGCAGAGGGCTTCCGTGCCACCCTCAGAATCTCTGCTACCCCTGGGGATACCCGATAACGAGAGAGGACTATGTCCTAAGGAGTCAGGCATGCAGGCACAGGGAGCACAGGTCTGGGTGTAATAGGCAGCCATCCTCCTGTGAGAGGAGGGCTGGACAAATAGGCAGATGAAGAGGATCTCGATCCGGGATTTGCAACAGTAGGGGGCACCAAATCTGCCTTGGCCAGTAAGGGGCTATGAGTATCATCGATGCCCTGTTTTTGACCAGTTTCAGAAATACTCTCTGTATGAGAGGAAAGGGGGGAGAAGCGTAAAAAAATGTTCCTGTCCAGGAACAAGAGAAGGCGTCCAGCCATAAAGTTCCAGGACCTCGCTCTAGAAAGCAATAGAGAGGCAGTTTTGCATTTTGTGAAGCAACAAACAAGTCTAATTCTGGGCGAACCCACCGGAGGAAGATGTCTGCTAAGACGTCTGGATGGAGCTCCCATTCATGAGCCTGAGCATGAGTTCTGCTCAGGGAGTCCAACACAGTATTTGAAACCCCTGGAATGTGAACTGCCAGAAGATGAATGCCTCTCTGGATTGCACAATGCCACACCCTCATGGGACTCCCAGGCAGAGAGGGTATGAATGGGTGCCACCTTGTTTGTTCAGATGGTGAACAACCGTGGAACTGTCCGATTGCACTAGAAGGCAACCCTGAGGGAGTAACGTCTTGAATGCCTGTAAGGCGTAGCGAACAGCCCTCAGTTCCAGGACGTTGATGTGAAGATAAGATTCCATCACTGTCCAAGAGCCCTGGGACTGAACCCTTGGAAGATGGGCACCCCAGCCCATCAAGGAGGTGTCCGCTGTTAGAATGAGGTCCAGGATCTGGGGATGGAATGTCATGCCCTGCAGGAGATTGTCCCTGGACTTCCACCATTGTAGTGTGTGAAGTACTGGGGTGGACAGAAGGACTGGGGCATTGCAGTTGTCTCATTTTTATCCCACTGGACCCTGAGGTTCCAGTGAAGGATCCTCATATGAAGTCTGACATGAGGGACAATGGGGATGGTATCTTCCAAATGTCCCAGGAGCCAAAGGTAGTCCCTTGCAGAGACATACCAGCAAGGTTTCAATTGGAAAATGAGGATCAAGATGGCATCTGCCCTGGATTCGGGGAGAAACACCATGCCTCAGGAGGTGTCTAGTACTGCTCAGATATACTGGAGAATCTGTAATGGGGTCAGCATAGACTTTGGATAGTTGACTGTGATGCCCACCATGGAGAACATCACCATGGTGTGGGTCAGGGTGTATTCCAGCAAGGGGCGAGTAGATGCCTTTAGGAGCCAGTCATCTAGGTATGGAAAGATGTACAGACCCTCCTGGCGAAGAGCTCCTGCCACTGCTGCCAGGCATTTCGTGAACACCCTGGGGGCCGAGGAAAGGCCAAAAGGGAGGGACTGAAACTGATGGCTTTGAAACTGGAATCATAAGGACAGGCTATGAGTGGGATGGATCAGGATATGAAGATATGAGTCCTTCATGTCCAGGGAACAAAGCCAATCTCCTATGTTTAGCAGGGGAAATAGGGTGAACAATGTCACCATCCTGAATTTCTGGTACCTCATATAGAGGTTGAGGCCTCTGATATCCAGAATGGGACGTAGGTCCCCTGTCCATTTGGGAACCAGAAAGAAACAGGAGTAAAACCCCAAGCCTCTTTAATGGGTGGGAACTGGTTCTATGGCATGTTTTTGTTTTTTGTAACAAAGCATTTATTTCTGCTTGTAGTACTACAGCATGGTCCGGAGGGTAGTGCGAGATCCGAGGAGGTAAAGGAGGAGAAAGACTTATCAAGTCCAATGTATGACCGTACTGGATCAAATGGTTTGACGTGATCCTTTGCCAACCTCTCAGGTGCAGACAGAACCTGCCCCCGATGGCCAAGGAGGGGTCTCCACCTCCTCAGCCAGAGACATGCCTTCAGGTGGAAGGCTGACCCTGCTGAGGGACAGCAGGGACATATCTGGACTTGTTTCTGGCAGGCCTGTCCGGTACAGCTAACTGAGCCTTGTGTTTGTAAGCAGGCTTTTTTTTTTTTCTCCAATTGTTTAACCAGGTAAGACACACTAAGCTGAAAGCTTGTTTACAGGTGCAACCTGGGAGCACAGGGAAGTTAAGTGACTTGCTCAGGGTCACACAGTATGCAAGTGGGGGCTGTGGGATTCAAATCCAGGTCTCCAGATTTGCAGCTCAGAGCCTTAATCCATTGCGCTATACTGCCTCCCAGGCTGTTGCTAAGTAGTAGGTTTACCTTTAGAAGAAAGGTTCCAAAAGGTGTCTTGTAGGCAGGATTTGCCTGTGGGCGATATAGGATCCAAACAGACTGAAAGGTATGACCAGAGTCTTGCAGATCTTTTAGAATGTCTTGGGTCTGTGGTCCAAAATGTTTGTCTGCTTTAAGGGGAGTATTCAGAATGGATTGTTGGACATCTTATGTAAATCCTGAAATCCTCAGCCATGCATGGTGTCTGAGGCAAACACCCACCAAAGAGACCTGGGCCAAAGTATCAGCGGCATCATAGGTGGCTCTAAGCAGCTGGCGACAGACAGCCCCAGCAGTAGAAGGTTTGGCATCAAGGTGCTCCTGAGGCTGGCCAGGCGGAAGGGACTGGACTGATGCTTGAGCAGCCTTAAGGATCTCCTCCTGATATTTGAGGAGGTGGCCCATATAATTCAAAATGTGAAGTGACAAAGTGGTAGAAGCATAGACCCTATTCCCCATGATATCCAATTTCTTGGATTCTTTATCTGGGGGATGAGCACTCGTGTTGTGGTCTAGCAGATTTATCATGAGCCGAATTCTTAACCACAGAGTCTGCCTGTGGAGGTGTAGAAAGATAAGGGTGGTCCACAGGGGCCCTATAAAGCCTGTCCACCTTGTGGAGAAGAGAGGGGGCTTGGGAGGGCTGTTGCCAGGCAAGCAACATGGCCTCCTCAAAAGCATCCACCAGGGGAGGGATGACCAGTGAGGGGCCATCAGGAAGGCCTAAGTACCTGGCCAACTTGCTTCTTGAGGCATCTTGTTCCATAGTCTGGAAACCAAAGGTTTTCTGCAGATGCACATAATATTCAAAAAAGATGGGCCATCATGAGGAGAGCAGCGGAGCACTTCTGGGACATCCCCGGGCATGGAAGATGTCTCTGAGGAAGAGACTTGTGAGCCATAATTCTGTTCAATTTCCTCATCCTCCTGGTGCCAGTGTGGGAAGGATGCGTCCTCAGGTTTGGGACGGAACCCAGGGGAGGAAGGAGAGGAACTCCTCATCCAAGAGGCCGAAAGCCTGGAAGGGTCTGAGGCAGGGACCACTGCCTCCTCCAAAGGTGGAGGGGAGGGTCTAGTAAGGCCCATGATGGAGTGCACTAGAGCCTGGACGTTCACCATGGCCAGGTGACCCCCCAAAGAGGGAAGGGCCATGGACTGGATGGGCACCACAGAGAAGACAGCTGAGAGTAAAGGATCCGGCCGGCTCGATGGTACCACTGGGTGAATGTAAAACCCCAAAATAGAGGATGGGGAGCACTCAAAGAAGATATCCCCCAAGCCGTTTGAGGCAGTGCCATGATCGACAGGGAAGCCGTCGATGACAGAGGCAGACAAGAAAGTCCCGTCGATAGGAGGACTGTCAACGAGAAGAAGAAAAAGAATCAGCATTTATATATCGCTTTTCATACACAGTATCCCAAAGCGCTTTACAAGCAATGCTAGGCTGGTAGTGAAGTGACTGAATCTGTGGTGGTGGCCATATCGCACATAATCACCCTCACTCAGCCTGAAAAATTGCATGAACTGGTTTATGGGAAGGGGAATGTTGACCAGGACACCGGGAATGTTCCCTGCTCTTTTGCGAAGAGTGCCTTGGGTTCTTTTACTTCCACCTGGACACCCACCAAGCCAACACCATGATGGGCAGAAGGGACCTCGGTTTAACATCTCATCCAAAAGACGGCACACCCTAGCAGTACAGCACCCCCCAATACTGCACTCGGATGCTAGCAATTTTTAGGTGCAAGTCCAATCCTGGTGTGGGACGAGAACCCATGACCTTCTGGTCCAGAGGCGGATGTGCTACCAACTGAGCCATGCTGACATCTGAGAAAGGAACAGAAGCCACATGGTCCATCATTGATGAGGGACAGCCAGAATGTGTCATCAATGGCAGCATCGTTGACAGAGCAGCTGAGGAGTGGCTAGAGTGCCCCATTGACGGGAAGACCAGGGAACACTCCATCGATGGAAGGACCATTGGAGCAGATGCAGCCATCATCGACGGAGGAGCCGTTGATAACTTAGAGGGGCCCGCAATCATCGACGGTGGGTGATCAGTGGGAGCCCTCCTACTTACCTTTGAGGAGCTCAAGACCTTCGATGATGAAGATGGCAGCACCGGGGAAATGTTTAGTTTTGGAAGATTGTTTCTGCCCGGCCCCATGCTCCGTTGACGATGATGGTTCACCCCCCCAAGGCCCTGAGGAGGAGGTCGAAGACTCCCCTGCAGAGGAGCATTGCTGCTGCTCCAAAAGGGCTACCTTCTGCTCCGTTAGGTACTCCCTTAGCTGCTGGAGCCTTCGGCACTTGGTGGCCTTGTTGAACCATCCTCAGAGGATGCACTTCCTGGAGCTGTACTCTGGACCCAGGCACAGAACACACAAGATGTGGAGGTCCTCTGATGCGATTCTCCAGCCACAGGAACACTTCGGAAACAAGGGTTCTGAAGACATCAGTGGATGAAGCTTTTTAGATGACTTGTAGAACTCGTCGTCAATGGTACTGGAGAAAGCTGGTACTCTTGAAGGAGAACTTGATGTGAACTCGGTTGTGGTTGGAAAAGAACGGAGGAGTATAAAGGGCCTCCGCTTTATATATGTGCAAGAGCACATCTGGTGACAGAAAGGGGAGGCCGCTGGGAGAGACTGCTGGGAAATCATCTGGAGGAAGTGATGCCTACGGCTGGATATCCCATGTGGTATGGTCTGCAAGAGATTGACTCAAAGATTTTTTTTACTGAGGAGGTGAGCAGCATAAATCTAAAGAGTAACGTATGCACTTAATCTAAAGGCATAAAATGACCCTGCTAATCTGTGTAAGAAGGGACATCAAACCAGTAAAAGTGTCTTCACAGTGCAAACTAAGTAAGAAGGGGTGAAAATCAAAACAAAATAACACTAGAGTGAGCCCAGGGGATGGTGAGTGGGCATGGTAATCTACTGAGGAAATATTCAGGAAGATCAACAGTTACAGTAAGTATGCAGCCTTTATATCTTCCAAGAATCAGTCTTCTCCACACATTCCCACTAACGGGTCAGAGTACCAAGCTCAGAGAAAGTCCCTCAGATCAGGGAGGCTGGAGCCAGTGTGCCTCCAACTCAAGCAGCACTCTCTAAATGGCAGGGATTGGAGGGAATGCATACAGAAACAGATTGTGCCAAGGCAATCTGAATGCATCCTGACAGAAAATGCCAGGTCCTGGACTTCTGGGGGACTGAGGCAGTATAGCATTGAGTGGGGATGCAAAAAAAGTCCACATCTGGGGTTTCCAACTTGTCAAATAGTGATCTCACGCCATCTGGTGTGAATGACCACCTCTTGTGAGGATCTGCTCTTTGACTTAGTTTGTATGTCTGAGAGTTCTGGACCCCTGGCAGACAGATTGCTTGAAGCAGGGTACCCTGCTCCAGGCATCATTCCCACAATCTCGTTGCCTTCCTGCAGATAGAATGAGTGTGCTACTCCTCATCTGTTGAGACAGTGCTTTGCAGGCTTCTCCATCTGAAGGAGGACTATCTTTTGAGTATCTAAGTCCACTAGGGCTTTCAGACCACAGAGAAATGCATGCATCTCTTAACACATTTATGGAAATGTGTGTCTGACAAGTCCGATTCCCAGCTTCTGGAGATTCTGGCAATGGGCTTCCCAGTCCAGTAAGGAGGCATCTGTGAATCCAGTGGGGAGAAGAAGAAATCCTGGAGGAGGTTTTCCTTCACCGACCACCACATCAAAGGCCTCACCAAAGGTTTGGTTGCCTGAATGGGGTAGTTCCAAGGATGTGATGCTTGAGCTCACTGGGTACTAAGCAACTACTGAGCTGTCCTCTTGTGCAGCCTTGCTAGGTGTACTGTGAACACTGAGGATGCTGTGAGTCCCAGCATGTGCTGCTTGGAGTGAGCTGGCACAGTCCTGTGTTCCATGATGAAACATGCCATCTGCAAGACTGCTCATGCTCTACCATCTGGGAAGAAGGCCAGAGCTCCAGTCATGTTCAGAACAGCTCCTATAAAGAGAAGTACCTGCGAGGTTTCCAGCTGAGACTTGGCAGGGTTCAGCCAGACTCCCATGGACATCAGAATTTGTGAAATAGTGGTCACTGCCTGCTCTGTCTCCTGCCTGGATGGGCTTGTTAGGAGCCAGTCATCCAGGTATGGGAAGACTTGTAGTCCTAGCTTTCTGAAGTGCGCTGCGAGTACTGCAAAGCACTTTTTTTCCCCCAAGAATAATGGCTCAAAGTAATGCCCAAAGGGCAGGACTCTGCACTGATAATGCTGCCTCTCAACATAGAACTGGAGGAACTTGTGGTGGTTGGGGTGCACCAGTATCTGCTGGTATGCCTTCTGTATATCCAGAGATTCTAGCCAATTCAGTTGCTCAAGGTAGGGTAACAAGGATCCCAAAGAAACACTCCCTGAGTTTTTCTCAATCCCATGGACCTTTGTTTAGTTTTCTGACGTACAGGATGAGGCGCATGCCCCCTGATTTCTTAGGAACCAGGAAGTAGTGGGAATGAGACCCTTTGTTCTGTTCTGACTCTGGCACTATTCTCACTACTGTTTCTCAGAAGGCCTGCAACCGCCTGAACCAGCAGCTCTGACATGTGAGCTGATGAAGGAAACTATCTCCTGGGCAGATTATACGAGAGGGTTTCCAACAACTCCAGGGAATATCCCTAATGGATAATCCTTGAAATGGATGCAGTATAGCGCAGTGGTTTAAGGCTCTGAGCTGCAAACCTGGAGACTGGGGTTTGAATCCCACAGTCCCCACTTGCATACTGTGTGACCCTGAGCAAGTCACAACTTTCTTGTGCTCCCAAGTCGCACTTGTAAACAGGTTTCAGCTTAGTGTGTGTCTCCTGGTTTAAAAAAAAAAAATTTCAATTTGTCCACTGTGATGGATTCCCACTGATGGTAATACTGGGTGAGGCGCGCCCCACTGGTTAGGAGTGGTCTACCTCGGGCAGCTGAAGTTGATCTGGGGCCGAAATTTCAGATGGTGGTACAGAGTGATTATGACACCTGTGCCTTTGGCTGTCCCTTTTTTGGGGCTTGAGAAGGCTGCGATCTGCTGTTGGGGGCCTCCTCTGCCTTTGCCACAAAAGGACTGCTTATTATGGAAACAACTATGTCCTCCATCCCTCTGTGGGTTGTAGGGAGCTGGACTTGAGGTTTCAAGAGTTGTTCTTATTTCATTAGACTCTGATAGACTGCTCCATCTGCTATTCAAAAAAGGTGCCATCCAAGGGCACATTCATGATCTGTTAAACAACTG
The DNA here is from genome assembly GCA_016271365.2 of Neoceratodus forsteri. Classification (NCBI taxonomy): domain Eukaryota; kingdom Metazoa; phylum Chordata; order Ceratodontiformes; family Ceratodontidae; genus Neoceratodus; species Neoceratodus forsteri. Next base: position 909,724,604 of record CM028136.1, read on the forward strand.
TGGTGAAGCCAGCAGTCTGTAGCCAGGAGTGCTGCCTGATGCAAACACCTGCAGCCACAGAGCAGGCTGCTGCATGAAAGGCATCCATACAGTCTTTAAGTAGTTGGGTATTAAGATTCAATACCTTGTTTAACAGCTAGCATTTCTTGTTTAGCCTCAGAGTCTGGCAGGACTTCAGCCAGATATTGTAGCTTGCACCAGAGGGCAAGCTCATACTTAGAGAAGTGGCCCTGGATCCTCATGCCAAGGGCAGCCGAGGCATAGACCCACTTTCCCACGGTGCCTACCCTGTGCGACTCCTTTTTAGTTGGGTTGACCTCCCTGGATGCTATGTATCATTTTCACCCAAAATGACAATGGCATCAGCTATTGACTGAGTGAAATATGTGGCTTTTGACATAGGTGCAGTTTATTTTCTACCTGGCTGTTTGGGGACGGCTGCCACAGTAGTAGGCCTCCTCCAAGCTGCTTCTGAGAGGGTCTCTGGGGCTGGCTGGATAGAAGGTACTTAGGAGACTGGGAGATTAGGCACATTTAGAAACTCCAGTTGGAGGTGTTTTGCCTGGTCTAGTGTGTAACATGAAAGTCGTCTTCCTCCCCATCTGTAATGATGAGGCCAGGATCAGACTCAGACAATAAAGGTGATAGTGCCAGCAGCAGCCTCTGCAACACAGACAACACTGGCTCCAGCCCTGGGTAGGGTTTTGGGGAACAGCAGAGTCGGCAGTACCAAGGACAAGCCTGGGGTTGGCCTCAAAAGGATCAACCTCGGCCCCTAAGGCAGTGCCAGTGTTGGCACCACGGTAGACCCTGAAAGGTGGTGTCCAAGGTCCTTTAGGCCCTGAAGGAACTGGCAGAGGCACTGTGGCTGTGCCCATCCCTGGGAGGGTCGTTGGAGGCAACATCACAAGTGGAGCAGGCAATGGCAGCACCGATGATGGCGCCGGCACTGAGGCCAGAGTTGAAGTTAGTAGCATGCTTAAATCCGATGGCACCGAGGCTAGCACAGGCCCGAATGACATCAAAGGCCAGGAGCTGGTAGCAACAACAGTGCCACCAAACTTGTACTCTGCAACCACTGATCCAGAGGAGTTGTCCAATGGTTCAACTGCCCATTGAAATCCTATCAGACAGAGCAGCTTTGGGACAGAGTCCTTGACACCACAGGCCTAGGTGACACCAATGTAATTGGAAATGAAGGTGGGGTACTCGGGTCCTCAGAAGTTGAGCATCTCACAGCAGAATGACTAGAGGCTGACCTCGACCAGTGCCTTTTCTTCATCTTATGTTTTTTGTGGGAAGAGGTCATGGTCAAATAGTGCAAAGACCCCAACACTGTGTGTGTGGCATCTGAATAGTTTTTCACCACTCCTGGAGGACTGCCCATTGCCAGACCACCTTACCCAGTGACAGGCACTGGCCAGACACTGCCCTGTTGCTGGAGCAACTTACAGTTTTAGGCTCCCTACCTTCCATAGAAACACAGAATCAGATGGCAGGTCAGGACCGCTTGGCCCACCTAGTTTGCACATTTCTCTACCTAACGGATAAGCTGCAGATCCTAGTTAACCAACAGCCTACTTCCTCTACCCCCCACTAGAATTGCCTTATGTCTGTCCATGCATTCTTGAATTCCCCCACTGTTTTTGACTCTATGACCTCCTCAGGAAGACTGTTCCATGCATCTACAACCCTCTGTGTGAATACTTCCTCACATTACCTCTGAGCCGTCCCCACTCTATCTTCAAATTGTGCCCCCTTGTTCTTGCACATCTCTTTTTCTGAAAGATGCTACCCTCTTGGACTTTGTTGATTCCCTTGAGGTATTTGAAAGTTTCTATCATGTCCCCTCTCTCCCTCCTTTCCTTGAGGCTATACATCTTAAGCTCCTTTAGTCTTTCTTCACATGTCTTCTGGTGCAGACGCTGCACCATTTTGGTTGTCCTCCTCTGGACAGCCTCCACCCTGTCTATATATCTTTGCGGAGATGGGTTCTCCAGAACTGTACATAGATGTGGTCTTACCAACTATCTGTAAGAGGGCCAACAACTTCCTGTTTTCTACTGGTGAAGCCTCTCCCTATGCATCCCAGTATCCCCCATCCCTCCTTACCACCTTCTCACATTGCTGGCCCACCTTTAGGTCATCTGATATGACTACTCCCAGGTCCCTTTCCATTTATTTATTTTTTTAATTTTAACTTTATGTTTATTCTTTTAACAGGACAAACATACAGTTCATACACCTTCATTTGTGCATTCAAACAGGTAATATAATGAGGGTGCCACTCCTCTTAATACACTCAAAAGGTTAGACAAATGAAATAGGATATGTCATGTAGGAGGGTTACAGTATGATTATAAAATATCTATTTATCCACTTTCTGTAATAGAGTCCACGAGCTGCATGGTTCAATATAAAGAAAAATCAAGTCCACAGTTGTAGTATAGTCCATACCTTTCCCCACTACAGTGAGCTGAATACCATGCTATCCCATAGTCAGACACTAAACTTTAGTGTTAATAAAATAAAATCTCCAGAGCTCCTTTCTAAACAGCACTATTTTGAAATCTACATATATACTGTATAGTATTTAGCTCACAAACCTCAGGCACTTAAACATGCTATCTTATTACAGATATATGAGGAAGTAAACTCAAATTCCTTAGATAACAGGCCTTTCTAAGCCCTAACAGATACTACAAAAGGAAAATATTTTTCAGGACCCCTTCATATTAATAAATTGCCAGCCCTGTTGCGACCCGATAGTCCCAGCAGTAAAATGTCACCTATTCGGAGCCTGAATGTTACCAGATTTTTTTACTTTATATTCTAGACAAAACACCCTCTCTAACTAACATTAGCTAGGAGGAAAGAAAGTATAACATCATCTCTGGTTAAATAAAATTTTAAGGGAATTTCATCTTCAGACGAGACTTCTTCTGGATCCCTTCTTCGAGAAGACGCATGCTTTTGGCACCATTTGAACGCTTTGGACGGCTCAGAAAAGAGGAAAATCTTACTGGTGTGTACGATCCTCAGATGGGCCGGGAATATTAAACCATGTGGTATGCCTGCTTCTCGTAACATGGCTCGTACCCCATCAAAACATTTTCTCCTTTGTCGGGTCGCGTAGGAGAAATCGGGGAGCAGTTTAACTTGATTTCCTTTGTGTAAGAGGATCTTCTTTCTTCTTGCAAGCGCCATCAGGGAGTCTCATGATCCTGCTCCATCTAAGACTATCACAATAGTAGGTGGGGCTTCAGGGTTATCCTGCCTTCCTCTAAAGGCGACTCTGTATGCTTTTTTGAATCCTCTGCAATATTGGGGCAGCTTTGGTTCCCAACTGTTGCACAATCCACTCTGCTAGGAACAAAGACAAATGATCTCCCTCACTCCGCTCCACTAACCCCACTATACGTATGTCAGAGGCTCTTGACTGATTTTCCAACATCTCCAATCGAGAACGCAAGTGAGAGTTTTCTTTGATGACTGTGACTATGGCGCCCATACCTGCGTTGGCCGGTTTAGTAGCAGATGCTGATGCCTCAGTCACAGAGCTCAAGGTAGCTTCCACAGTTTTGACCCAATTAGTTAGGGAATCAAATTTATTAGATAGACCTGAGACTGAAGCTATTAGGTGGTTTATCTTTTCACCCAGCGTTTGAAAGGTTTCTTTCTTAGCTTCCGCTACGTGGCCTAGACCGCGGTCTTGTTCACCTCGTGCAGTGGAGGGTCCCGAAGTTGTTTTCGACCTCGCTCCATCAGTTGAGTATTTTTCTTTACGAGGATTGCCCATTTTATACCCCAAGGTATTCTCCGTCCGTTGATGTGAAGCCTGACCGGTATGAATAATTTAAAGTACTTATAAAATTTACTTAGTTTTGCGATATTTGCAGAGCTCTAGAGATTGGCAGCCCCCCCCGTCCCTTTCCATTTTTGTTATCAGTATCTCTCTCCCCCCCCCCATTGTGTACTCTTCCTCTGGGTTTTTGTTTCCCATGTGCATTACTTTACACTTCTTTGCATTGAATCTAAGCTGCTATACATTTAACCATTCCTCCAACCTTGCCAAGTCCCTTTTCATCCTTTCAACCCCACCTTGTGTATCAACCCTGTTGCAGATCTTTGTGTCATCTGCAAAGAGACATACTTTTCCCTTCCAGTCCCTCTGCAATGTCACTTATTAAGACATTAACAAGGACTGGACCCAGTACTGAACCCTGTGGTACCCCTTTCTTCACTGTGGACTCCATTTGCTCTGTGATCCTGTGTCCTGTTGTCTAGCTAGTGTTTTACCCAGGCTGCCACCCTGGGACCCACTCCCAGGCTGACTAATTTGTTTATTAATCTTTTGTGCGGGACTGTGTCAAATGCCTAGCTAAAGTCTAGGTAGGCCGCATCCACAGCCCCTCCCTGGTCTACTACTTTGGTCACCCAGTCAAAGAAATCAATTAGATTTGTCTGACATGACCTTCCTGCTGTGAATCCATGCTGCCTTGGGTCCTGTGCCCCACTGGCCTCTAGGTACTCAACAACTCTTTCCTTCAGAAGTGATTCCATCATTTTCCCCTACCACTGAGGTCAAACTGACAGGTCTGTAGTTTCCAGCCTCTTTCTTGCTCCCACTTTTGTGAAGGGGGATCACATCGGCCCTCCTCTAGTTATCAGGTACCACACCATCCTCCCATGATTTATTAAAAAGGGTAGTCAGTGATGTTACTAGTTCATCCCTTAGTTCTTTTAGAATTCTGGGGTGAATCCCATCAGGCCCCATTGCTTTATCCACCTCCAGTCTTAAGAGTTCTTTCAGAACCCATTCTTCTGTGAAAGAACGAATATCAACCCCCCTATTCAGAAGTATTTCTACTGACTGGATTAGGTATCTCCCCTTGCTCTTCCACTGTGAATATTGAGCAGAAGTATTCATTCAGCATCCCTGCTTTTTCACTGTCGCTCTCTGCCCAACCACCTTCCTCTTTATTCAGCCTCAGTATCCCTGCCTTAGTCTTTCTTTGCTCCCTAACCGAGTTGGCTATCTTTTCCTCAGTTTGGGCCTTTGCTATTCTGACTGCCTTCCCCACTTCCTTCTGCTTTAACTGGTACAGTTCTCTGTCCTGCTCCTTCTGTGTTTCCTTATACTTCCTGAATGCTATCTTTTTCTCCCTAACCACCATTTCTTTAGAGAACCATTTGGGGAACAGCAGAGTCGGCAGTACCAAGGACAGGCCTGGGGTTGGCCTCAAAGGGATCAACCTCGGCCCCTAAGGCAATGCCAGTGTTGGCACCACGGTAGACCCTAAAGGGTGGTGTTTTTTTCTTTAATTTTTATTTGCTTCACACAAAGGCTTGTTGATGGCTGTGATGGCGGTTTTGATATTTCCCCACTGTTGCTCCACCCCACGTTCCTGCTGTTTGCTAGTGCTTTTCTGAGGCACTCTCCCATTTTGAAAAAATCAGCTCTCCTGAAGTCCAATACCTTCACTTTTGTATGGCTTGACTCTACAGCTAAGTTTATCGTGAACCACACTGTTTGGTGGTCACTTGTTCCCAGATGGCCACCCACTTCAAGATCAGAGATCCTCTCTCTGTCCCCATTTGAGAGTACCAGGTCTAAGACTGTTCCCTCCCGAGTGGGTTCCAAAACTAGCTGTCTGAGGCACGCCCCCTATAAGGCATCGAGAATGGCCCTGCTCTTGGATGTGACTGCAGCAAAGGTTTGCCAGTTAACTTCTGGCATATTCTGGTCCCCCATCAGCAATTATCTTCCCTTTCTCTGCCATCCTAAGGATGCATACTATCATTTCCTTGTCCATTTCTTCCCCGAGATGGGGGACTGTATACAACCCATGTGCGGATTGTGTTGCCAATTCCAGTCTCCAGGGTGAACCACAGTGCCTCCTCTCCTCCCTATTTACCGTTTAGTTCTGTTGCTTTGGTCCCTTCCCTTACACAGAGAGCTCCTCCTCCTCCTCCTCTTCTTCTTCCATGGTCATTAACCATTTGAATGAGGCAGGGCTGAGAGAAAACTGAGATTTTTGTGCTAAACTAAACTGACATAAAAATAAACACTAGAATACAGTAATCTAAACTGAATAACTGAACATTGTCATTGTACTGACACTGAAGTTGAGGGCTGGTGCTACTGTATACCAAAGGGCATGTGCAGCAACGTGCGCATGGGACCTACTCACATCACCAGCTCCCTCCAAAACAGTTCTGATTCCTGGGGCCCTAGCGCTTCCAGATCAGACCCCATTATTGGGAATCTATGGAGAAGACTGATTCTTGTAAGACAAAGTTATGTACTTGCCATAACTGTTGACCTTCCAGAATATCTTCACCACTGATTACCACTTAGCGGTCTGGGCCAGATACACTAGGATATTGCGGGAGCAAAGCTTTGGCCTGGGTGCTGGCAAATAATAGTTGCCAGCTCCCCTACTAACCTCAGTTCTGTATGCCAGGAAAGAGAAAGTGGGTAAAAAATAAAAGAGGACTTGAGAAACTCCCTAGCTAAAAAGGGATAGGTGAACATTTTTTTTTTTTTTTAAACAGTTTGGCTATGCCCCCCCTCAAAAGCAAATGGGCCAGGGAAGAATCCCACAGTGCACATGGCATAGTTGGGCTACTCGGCTCTAAGGAATCAAGATGCATCCATTTCCCTAGCTATCACTGAGCCTGCTGGACCCGACAGCCCACAAGGCATAGGGAGAAAAGAAAAAAATACTCACCTTAGTAATTATGTTTCTTCTATTGGAGTCATGCTGTATTCTGACAAGCGCAGTTAGCCCCAGCCTTTAAATTGCCCCGGGAGAACAAAGGGTTAACCTTTCTATGCAGAGCACAGAATGCTGAGCTCGAGCTCGGTTGATGTCTCTGTCTGTTTCCCTTTGGATGCTAACTGTCAGATTCTTACGAGCAACACTCAAATAGTATTCTATGTGGAAATTGTAAAACTAAATTTTTAATAGCCAACTGGCAACAAAAAGTTTTGGACTACCAAAAGACGACTCAAATCAGGAAGCCCAAAACTCAAAACCCAAACCAAATAGGAATATAACAAAATAAACACCCACACAAAAGAGGGTGTAAAAGGAGCACCCCTGAGGTGCCACACTGCACCTGCCCACCCACTTCCCAAAAACCAGGTTCTGAGAGGGGAGGCAGGGAGAAAGGTCAGAATACAGCAAGACTCCAATAGAAGAAACATAATTACGAAGGTGAGTAATTTTTTCTTCAAACAACTTGAAGTCTTGCTGTATTCTGACAAGTGCAGACTACCAAGCAGTACCTCCATGGAGAAGGAGGGACAGAACCTATCTACTTTGGGAATAGGCTCTGAAGTACTGCTGTGCCAAACCGAGCATCACTCCTAGCCTGGATATCCAGAGAGTAATGCTTGGTAAAGGTGTGGACTATTTTCCAGGTGACTGCTTGACAGATTTCTGAGAGGGGGATATCCCTGGCAGCAGCCAGGGAAGCAGCTGTACCTCTTGTGGAGTGAGCCCTCAGGCCTGAGGGTGGAGTTTTTCCCAGTTTTTCATAGCAGAATTGTATACAAGACACAATCCACCTGGCAAACGATCTCTTGGTGGCAGGTTTGCCCTTTCCTACTTCTCCATAAGTGAGGAACAACTGGAGGGAGTCAAACCTGTGACCCTTGGTACACTATGTAGTAGCGAAGGGCTCTTTTAACATCTAAACTGTGTAGTCTCCTCTCTCCTGAGGAAGAATGATTAGTGAAGAAAACAGGAAGAGACATAGACTGGTTTAAATGGAAGTCTGAAACCACTTTGGGCAAGAACCTTCTACTGGTTCTAAGGACCACTTTATCCCTGTGAAAGGAGATAAAAATCAGGTTCAACTGACAGGGCTTGTAATTCACTGATAAGCCTGGCAGAGGTAATGGCTACCAAGAACACAGTTTTCCAAGTCAAGTACTTAAGCTCTGCTGAGGACATAGGCTCAAAAGGGGGTTGCATAAGTTGAGCAATGTAAACATTCAAATCCCAGGCAGGGGCAGGGTCTCTAAAAGGAAGATTGGTGTGAAGCAATCCTTTAAAAAGTTTACAGAACACAGGGTGAGAAGATAGTGAGGAAGACTTCCCCACAGACAGAAACAGCTTACAAGTGTACCTTAAGAGCAGCTGGTCTGAGGCCTAGGTCATTAAGATGGACCATATAATCCATAACAGTAGGCAATCCAGCAGTATCTGGAGAAATATGCTCCTTAAAACACCAAATGCTGAATCTCTTCCATTTGGAGTTATAAGTCTTTCTGGTGGAGGGCTTTTGAGAAGCTTTGAGAATATCCAGAACCCCTTGGGAAAGATGCAGATCTGCAAACTCTTAACTCTTCAACAGCCATGCCTTGAGATCAAGAGGCTGGAGATTGGGGTTCCAAATCCTCCCCCGAGAGGATGTTAACAGGTTGTAATTCCTGGGAAGAGACAGGGGAAGATGGACTGTTAGGGACAGCAACAGTGGGTACAAGGGCTGTATGGCCCAATCTGGAGCAATCAGAATCACTTTGCAAAGCTGAGACCTTATTTTGACTAAAACTTTGAACAGGATTGGGAGGGGAAGGAAGGCATATGGAAACTTCCCTTCCCAATTCATAATCAGGGCATCCAGGGGGACTGAGCCCAAGACTGGAGGTCTGCAACAAAAGAGAGGGAGTTGGTGATTGTCTGGGGCTGCAAAGAGATCTATCTCTGGAGTGCCCCACCTTGAAAAAATCATTTTCAACACTTGAGGGTCCAGTGACCATTCATGATGGCCCTGAGAGATCCTGCTCAGTGCATCTGCTAGCACATTGTCCTTTCCTGGAAGGTGAACTGTTACCAGAGAGGTTTGCAAGGAATAAGCCCGGGACCACAATTTCATGGCTTTAGTGCACAAGGCCGTGGACTGAGTGCCTCCCTGCTTGTTGATGTACCACATGGTGGTGATGATGTCCATTCTGACCTGAACCACCTTGTTCTGTACTGATTGAGAGAAAGCTTTCAGGGCCAGAAAAACTGCCCAGAGCTCTAGGAGATTGATATGGAGAAGGGATTCTTGGGGGGACCATAGCCCCTGGGAAGTGAGGGTCCCCAGATGGGTTCCCCAGACCAGAAGAAAAACGTCCGTGGTAAGGACCACTGAACAAGGCTGAGTGGCAAAAGGAACACCTTGTCTTAAATTGTCCAGATCCTGCCACCATTGGAGGGCTTGGATCAAGGTCAGAGTCACTGGGATCAGTTTGGTAAGGGAATCCTTCCTCTGAGATCAAAAAGCTCTGAGATGGAACTGAATATCCCTCATCTGGAATCTTGTCCCTTGGACCACTGCTGTTGAAGCTGCCATGTGGCCCAAGAGCTGGAGGAAATGCCTTGCTGGTCGAGATACCTGAAGGCTGAAGGAAGAGGCTAGTTCCATAAGAACCCATTTCCCTTTCTAGAGGGAAAAGGGCTCTTGCTCTGTGTCCAGTTCTGCCCCAATAAAGGTAAGAAGCTGGACTGGTTCGAGAACTGACTTGGGAAGGTTGAGAAGAAATCCTAGAGAAGTGAGCACTTGCTGGGTCACTTGCAGGTGAGACTTGACTTGGTCTGGAGACTGGCCCACTATTACCCAATCGTCCAGATACGGAAAAATGGAAATCTTTTGCCTTCTTAGAAAGGCAACTACTACTGCCAGGCTCTTTGAGAAAACCCTTGGGGCTGAGGTTAGACCAAAGGACATTGCTCTGAACTGGTAGTGGCCTGAGGGCAACTCGAACCTGAGGTACTTTCTGTGGAAGCACCTGATGGGAATGTGAAAGTAGGCATCTTTGAGGTCCAGGGAGGCTAACCAGTCTCGTGGCCTTAGAGAGGGAAGGATTATTCCTAGAGTTACCATCTTGAACTTTGGTTTTAAAAGATGTTTGTTTAAATATCTTCAGTCTAGGATGGGTTGCCACTTCCCTGTCTTATTTGAGGTCAGGAAGTACCTGGAGTACAGCCATTTGCCCCAGTGTAGGGTAGGTACTCTCTCTATGGCTCTTTAGGCCAGAAGACAAGAAACCTCTGTCTCTAGGGCAAGAGTTTCCGAGAGATTTGCAGGTGGAAAAGATCTGGCTCTCATCTTTGGAAATTTCTTTAAGCTGAGAATCAGTCCCTGGCTTACCACTTCCAGGACCCACTTGTCTGACATAATAGACATCCAGTCCTGGACAAAGTAAGCCAGCCTGCCCCCCTACTAGAATAGGAGAGTCGACCCGGGCAGGCCCATCAGGGTGTCTGTTTGGCAGGGGCTTTAGGCTGAGGAATGGATGCAGCCCTGCTCATCCCCCTTCTGCCTCTCCCTCTGAAGAACCCCGTCTGAGAAAAGGAAGAAGAGGCCTGCGCTTGGTAAAAAGGCCTTTGAAAAGGCCTGCCCCTGCCCCCAGACTGCTGCCTTTGAGGAGTTGCCTGCCTCTCCTTGGCTTGAGCACTCCTGTATGTGGTCCTGTACTTGTCCATTTTCCTTCAAGTAATTCTCTGTCTGCTCCCCAAACAGAGAATTACCCACTACAGGAAAATCCATGGCTTTAGCCTGGGTATCCTGTTAGAGGCTAGTACATCTGAGCCAAGCCATTCTCCGAAGAGCCACATATGTAGCCATGACTCTTGATGACACATCATTAGAGTCTACAGCAGCATGAAACTGAACTTAAGATGCCTCAATCCCATCTGCAGCCACCGCCTCCAGTTCCTTGGCTAGCTGGGGGGAGGCCAATTTAGCCAGTGCCAGTACAGTGTCTCACCTGGACATCTGGTACCTGGCTGTATAGGCCATATAATTCACCTGTCTGAGTCCCTGGGAAGATGCCATGTAACGCTTTTTCGCCATGGCATCAACCTTCTTAGAGTCTTTGTCTTGGGGGGGGTGAAGCCAAGGGAATGCTTGCCTTATCACAGGCAGCAGCCTGCACAACCCCAACATGGCTGCATTGCTGGTATAAAAACTCTGTTTCTGAGCCTGAGAGTGTATACCTCTTGTCCATTCTTCTGTTCACAGGAGGTACAAAATTGGGAGACTTCAGAATTTTTTGTGTCATTTTCCCAAAAGATTTATGGAAGGGAATAGACAGTCTCCTGGACTCTGGGATGTCCATGATTTCTACATAATCAGACTCCTCCTGATCCTCCACTGCTTCTTCCATAGGAAGTTGGAGGGTCTCAGCCACCTTTCTGTAGAACATAAAGTGGGAAGGGGACTCAGAAAGCCTAGGAGGTGATACACCTGAAGGTTTGTCTGGGGAGATGTCCGGTTCCACAGGCACATCTAGACTTTCATCATCACCATCATCATCATCAAACTCCCCTTTCTCCTCAAACTCCGGTTCATAAAATTCTTCCAAAGTATAATCGTGAACCGGGGGAACTGACTGAACCGAGCCCCTGCCAAAAGGTGCCGGATCAATCGGAACCAGGCGAAGCAATTCCACAATCTGAATCGCTCTGGCTGTTTCTTCGGCGGTTGGAACATGGACTTTTGAATCCGAACTGACGATTTTTCTTTGCGCTTTTGTCAGAACCGACCTTCGGATCTTCTTTACCCGAGTATCGCCTGGTCAGAGGGCACTCCTTCTGGTTCGGTTGGAACTGAACCATGCTGGCCATCTGGGTCAGCGGACTTCTCTGCCTCCTTTTCCCTCAGTCTACCTAATCTCTTTTCCAGGGTAGATTTAGGAAAATTCTTGCAAATTTGGCAGTCTGAATTGAGGTTGTCAAACCCCAGACAATAAACACAGGTGGTGTGGAGATCGGCATTAGTAAAGACCTCCCCACGCTCACTGCAGTGTTGAAATCCAGTGGGCCCGGTTTTTTTCTTGGGTTTCTCAGACATGGCCAACCTAACCAAACTTACCCTTTTTTCGGCAACTGCCAGGCAAGACTCCCTTATCGGTTCCTAACCGTGTCATGGGTCTTGGAAAAAAACATTTCAAAACATGTTTTTTTTCTTTTTAGAACCGATAAGAACCAGTAACCACACACTAAAATTTACACAACAATTAACCAATGATTGGTTCGGCCGAACCGATCCACACTTTTTACAAGTTCCACACAAAAGAGAAAATTACTCACCTTAGTAATGTTGTTTCTTCTAATGGAGTCTTGCTGTATTCTGACTATTGCAGTTAGGTCCTGCCTTTCAACTGCCCCAGAGAACAAAGAGTTGACTTTCCATGGCCAGCATGGAACGTTCAGTGCGAGCTCAGTTGAAGCCCCCGTCTGCTGTTTAAACTCCAACCATCAGATCTTTACGAGCAATACTCACTAGAAGTTCTGTGTGGAAACTGTAAAACTCACACTAGCCAACTGGCAACTAAATTTATTAAAAAGGGTTTTTTTTGTTTCAAAGCAAAGACTCAAGTCAGGAAACCCAAAAACAAAACACAACACACACATACCCAAAGTAAAGGAGGGTGAAAAAGGGGCAACCCTAGGGTGCCAACACTGCTCCTGCCCACCCACATCCCAAAAACCAGGTTCTGAGAGGGGGGGCAAGGGGGAGGTCAGAATACATCAAGACTCTATTAGAAGAAACAACATTACTAAGGTGAGTAATTTTTTCTTCAAACAACATGAAGTCTTGCTGTATTCTGACATATGCAGACTACCAAGTAGTACCTCCATGGAGGAGGGACAGAACCTACTTTGGGAACAGGGTCTGAAGTACTGCTGTGCCAAACCGAGCATCACTCCTAGCCTGGATATCCAGAGAGAAATGCTTGGTGAATGTATGGACTGTTTTCCAGGTGGCTGCTTGACAAATTTCTAAGATAGGAATATCACTGGCAGCAGCCGGGGAAGCAGCTGTACCTCTAGTAGAGTGAGCCCTCAGGCCTGAGGGTGGGGTTCTACCCAGTTTTTCATAGCAGAATTATATACAAGAGACAATCCACCTGGCAATAGATCTCTTAGTAGCAGGTTTGCCCTTACTGACCTCTCCATATGTGAGGAACAACTGGAGGGACTCAAACCTGTGACCCTTGGTGCGCTCTATGTAGTAGCTGAGGGCCCTAACATCCAAGCTGTGCAGCCTCCTCTCTGCAGAGGAGGAATGGTCAGTGAAGAAAACAGGGAAAGACACAGACTGATTAAGGTGGAAATCTGAAACCACCTTAGGCAAAAACTTCCTGTTAGTTCTTAGGACCACTTTATCTCTATGGAAAGAGATGAAATCAGGCTCCACTGACAGGGCTTGCAATTCACTGATATCCTGGCAGAGGTAATGGCTACCAAAACACAGTTTTCCAAGTCAAGTACTTAAGCTCTGCAGAGGACAAAGGCTCAAAGGGTGGTTGCATAAGCTAAGCAATGCAAACATTAAGGTCCCAAGCAGGGGCAGGGTCCCTAAAGGGGGGACTGGTGTGCAGCAATCCCTTGAAGAACTTACAAAACACAGGATGGGCTGACAGAGGAGAGGGTTTGCCTACTGACAAGAAGGCAGAAACAGCCGCCAGATGCACTTTAAATGTAGCTGGCCTAAGTCCTAAGCCATTAAGGTGGGCCACATAGTCCAGAACTGTAGGCAACCCAGCAGATTCTGGAGAAATATGCTTATTAGAGCACCAAATAGTGAATCTTTTCCATTAGGAGTTTTAAGTCTTTCTGGTGGAAGGCTTTTGAGAAGACTTAAGGATATCCAGAACCCCTTGAGAAAAGTGCAGATCTGCAAACTCTAACTCTTCAAGAGTCATGCCTTGAGATTGAGAGATCAGAGGTTCGGAAACCAAATCCTCCCCAGAGAGGATGTCAACAGATTGTAATTCCTGGGAAGAGACAGGGGAAGGTGGACTGCTAAGGACAGCAACAGTGGGTACCAGGGCTATCTGGCCCAGTCTGGAGCAATCAGAATCACTTTGCATGGTTGAGACCTGGTCTTGACTAACACTTTGAACAGGAGAGGGAAGGGGGGGAAGCATACAGAAATGTCCCTTCCCAATTCAGAATCAGAGCATCCAGGGAGACTGAGCCCAAGACTGGGGGTCTGCAACAAAAGAGAGGAAGGTGGCGATTGTCTGGGGCTGCAAAAAGATCTATCTGTGGAGTGCCCCATCTCAAGAAAATCACCTTCAAAACTAGGAGATCTAGGGTCCATTCATGATGGCCCTGGGATATCCTGCTGAGAGCATCTGCTAGGACATTGTTCTTCCCTGGGAGGTGAACTGCTATCAGAGAAGTTTGCAGGGAATAGGCCAGAGACCACAACTTCATTGCCTCTGTGCACAAGGCCATAGACTGAGTACCTCCCTGCTTGTTGATGTACCACATGGTGGTGGTGTCTGTTCTGATCTGGACCACCTTGTTCTGTACAGATTTGGAAAAGGCTTGCAGTGCCAGAAACACTGCTCTGAGTTCCAAGAGATTGATGTGAAGCAGAGATTCTTGAGGTGACCACAGTCCCTGGGTGGTAAGATCCCCCAGGTGGGCTCCCCAGCCGAGCATGGAAGCATCTGTGGTGAGTATCACTGAATGAGACTGAGTGATAAAAGGAACTCCTTGTCTCAAATTGTCCTGATCCTGCCACCACTGCAAAGCCTGGATCAGGGTTCGGGTCACTGGGACTAGTTTGGTAAGGGAATCCTTTCTTTGGGACCAGAAGGCTCTTAAATGGAACTGAATGTCCCTCATCTGGAATCTTGCTCCCTGGGCCACTGCTGTAGAAGCTGCCATGTGGCCCAGAAGCTGAAGGAAATGCCTTGCTGGTCGAGACACCTGTAGGGTGAATGAAGAGGCCAGTTCCATAAGGGTCCTTGCCCTGTCAGGGGGAAGGAAGGCTCCTGCCCTTACTGTATCCAGCTCCGCCCCTATGAAGGTGAGTAGCTGTACTGGCTCGAGAACTGACTTTGGAAGGTTGAGGAGGAATCCTAAGGAAGTGAGCACTTGCTGAGTTACTTGCAGATGTGACTTGACTTGGTCTGGAGACTGACCCATTATGAGCCAGTCGTCCAGATATGGAAAGATGGAAATCTTTTTCCTCCTTAGGAAGGCAACCACTACTGCCAGGCACTTTGTGAACACCCTTGGGGCTGATGTTAGGCCAAAGGGCATTGCTCTGAATTGATAGTGGCCTGAGGGCAACTCGAACCTTAGGTACTTTCTGTGGGAGCATCTGATGGGAATGTGAAAGTAGGCATCTTTGAGGTCCAGGGAGGCTAGCCAGTCCCGTGGCCTTAGAGAGGGCAGAATTATTCCCAGAATCACCATTTTGAACTTTGGTTTTAAAAGGTGCTTGTTCAGATATCTTAGATCCAAGATGGACCGCCATTCTCCTGTTTTTTTAAGGGGTTAGGAAGTACCTGGAGTACAATCCTTTGCCCTTGTGTAGGGTAGGAACCCTTTCTATGGCTCTGACAGCCAGGAGGGAAGAAACCTCTGCCTCTAGGGCAAGGGTCTCTGATGGATTTGTAGGTGGAAAGGATCTGGTTCTCATCTTGGGAAATTTTTTGAAGCTAAGAACCAGTCCCTGGCTTACTACTTCCAGGACCCACTTGTCTGATGTCAGAGACTTCCAGTCCTGGACAAAGTAAGCCAGCCTGCTCCCTACAGGTATTGGAGAATTGGCCCGGGCAGACCCATCAGGGTGTCTGCTTGTCAGGGGCTTTAGGCTGAGGGGTGGAAGCAGGCCTGCTCATTCCCCGTCTGCCTCTCTCTCTGAATAACCCCCTCTGAGCATAAGCAGAAGAGGAGGCCTGAACTTGGTGAAAGGGCCTGCCCCTTGAGTGCTGCCTTTGAGGAGTGGCTTGCCTTTCTTCGGCCTGAGCACTCCTGTAGGTTGTCCTGTATTCATCCATCTTTTTCATGTAGTTCTCTGTCTGCTCCCCAAACAGAGAATTACCAATGACAGGGAAATCCATGGCCTTAGCCTGGGTATCCTGTGATAGGCTAGTACATCTGAGCCAAGCCATCCTCCGAAGGGCCACAGATGTAGCCATGACTCTAGATGAAACATCATTGGAGTCCACAGCAGCATGAAATTGCACCTTGGATGCCTCAGTCCCATCTGCAGTCACCTGCTCCAGCTCCTTGGCAAGCTGGTCAGGGGCCTGTTTAGCCAGAGCCAGCACAGTGTCCCACCTGGACTTCTGGTATCTAGCCGTGTAGGCCATATAGTTAGCTGCCTGAGTCCCAAAGTTGCTGCCATGTACTGCTTCTTTGCCATGGCATCAGTCCTCCTGGAGTCCTTATCTGGGGGGTGTGATGGCAAGGGAATATTTGCCTTATCACAGGCAGCAGCCTGCACTATCCCAACATGGCTGCATTGCTGAGAAAGGAACTCCATGTCCGAGCCTGAAAGGGTATACCTCTTGTCCATTCATCTGTCCACAGGAGGTACAGAGTTAGGAGTCTTTAGAATTTTAAATGTCTGTTTCCCAAAAGACTTGTGGAGGGGAATAGACAGCCTCCTGGACTCTGGGATGTCCATCGTTTCAACAAAATCAGGCTCCTCCTGATCCTCTACTGCTTCTTCCATTGGAAGCTGGAGGGTTTCAGCCACTTTCTTGTAAAACATAAAGTGGGAAGGGGACTCAGAAAGCCTAGGAGGAGAAACACCTGAAGGTCTGTCTGGGGAGATGTCCGGGTCAATAGGCACACCCAGACTTTCATAATCATCATCATCCTCATCCTCATTCTCTCTCTCTCTCCTCCTCCTCCGGTTCATAAAATTCTTCTAAAGTATCATCCGGAACCGGGGGAACCGACCAAACCGAGCCCCTGCCAGATGGTGCCGGTTCGGCTGGAATCGAAGTTAGCGACTGCACTATCCTTATCGCTTTGGCTATTTCATCAGCAGTCGGAGAAAGAACTTGTGGATCTGAACCGGATGATTTTTCTCTTCTCTTTCTTTTAACCAGAACCGACTCCTCAGAATCGGCTCTCCTTTTGCCTGAGGAAGTTTTGCTCTGGTCAGAGGGCACTCCTTCAGGTTCGGTCGGAACCGAACCGGGCTGGCCATCCGGGTCAGCGGACTTCTCTGCCTCCCTTTCCCTCAGTCTACCTACTTTCTTATCCAGGGTAGCTTTGGGAAAACTCTTACAAATTTGGCAGTCTGAATCGACGTGGTCAAACCCTCAGACAATAAACATGTGGTGGGGATCAGCCTTAGCAACGGCTTCCCCACACACACTGCAGTATTGAAACCCAGTGGGCCCGTTTTTTTTCTTGGGTTTCTCAGACATGGCCAATCCTATCCAAAACTTACCCTTTTTCGGCAATCCACCAGGCAAGACTCCTCTATCGGTTCCTGACCGTGTTATGGGTCGTGGAAAAAACTAATTAAATCCGTTCTTTTTTTTTTTTTTAGAACTGATACAGACCAGTTACCACACTCTAAACAAATTAAAAACTTTTTTAGACCAAACTGATCGGTTCAAACTGAACCGATCTGAAATTTACAAGTTCCACACAGAAACTAAATGTAAAACCTATCTAGTACTCACTGTACCACAGACAGAGACTTAAACTGACAGATTCAGTAGCAGAAATTTGGTAGAAACTGAGTGAAAAACAAAACTTTAACTGACTTTTTTGAACTGAGCAAAGGAAAAATCTCCAGAGCGACTGTTCAGTGAGGCGAAGTAAAGAATCTGATGGTTGGATTTTAAACAACAGCAGACAGGGGCTTCAACTGAGCTCGCGCTGAACGTTCCATGCTGGCCATGGAAAGTTAACTCTTTGTTCTCCAGAGCAGTTGAAAGGCAGGACCTAACTGCAATAGTCAGAATACAGCAAGACTTCATGTTGTTTGAAACACAGTACAAAACCTATCTAGTACTCACGATACCACAGAGACTGAACCGAGTTATGCGGGAAACTTTTTTCGGTAAGAAACTGACGAAAAAACGACACTTAAACCGACTTTCGAACCGAGCTGCAGGAGAAATCTCCGGAGCGACTGTTCAGTGAGGCAGAGTAAAGAATCTGTTAGCGTTCAAAGGGAAACGGACAGAGACATCAACTGAGCACGAGCTCAGCATTCTATGCTCTGCATAGAAAGGTTAACCTTTTGTTCTCCGAGGCAGTTTAAAGACTGGGGCTAACTGCACTTGTCAGAATACAGCAAGACTTCAAGTTGTTTGAAAAATATGCCCAGCAATAAGCAAGAAACATTGCATGGCACAGCCAGAAGAAAACCACAGTAGAAAAGCGAACCTGCCTTTCATGCAAACCACCTTGTTGCAAGGCTAGTTCAGGTTGATCTAATCTACTGCTCAGCACACACCCACAGGCAGGGCCACTGTTAAATGGAGTTAAATTTAGATAGTACCCAGTGGGTACAAGATGCATTAAGCAACTAATAGGGATATACCCAGATAGACAGGGATATATCCCAGAAAGGAAGGATCGTGAAAGGGAAAAAGAAAAGAGGAGACACCTATTTTGGGGCTGGCATGGGTCTCTGGAGTGGGTCCCAGACCTTTATTAATTTTTTTTAAACAAAAAAAAAAACAAGCTCCCCAAACAGAGACGGGAGCAACTGTGGAGAGGCATACAGCAATAGCAATGTGTTGCAAGAAACAGGGTGAACTGCCCAAAGGCCCTGGCTTTGCTATAACAGGGGATGGTGGACAGGTGTGGTAATCAAGAGCAGTGACGGTGTCTTCCTGAGGCTCCAGAGAGAGAAACCTGGCTCCTGGTCAACACCTGACTCTGAGATGGCATCAAGCTCAGGTTTGGTGATGTTCTCTGAGACACTTGTCCTCCGGTCACCATGGTCGACACCATCATCAGCACCTCTTCTGATCAGGAAATGTTCTTGGAGACAATCCTCCTCCTGACATCATAGTTGACACCATCCTCAACATTGCACTTTGATTCATCACCCTTCTCAGTTCATGGACAACCCCAGCATCAGGGAGGACCTCCGAGCTAACATCCCTGTTGACAACTTGCTCAGAGCCAGATCCAGGATCAACACTATAGCTGTCACTGTAACCATGTCCACTGCTGACCCCTTCATTTGGTGTCACTAGCGACACCACGGTCAGGGACAGTCTTCGAAATGGCACCTGGACGGACAGCAACCTCTGTGCCAGTCCCTCTTTTAACATCGTCACCAGTGTTGGGGGGAGGTCTGGCATCATTCCTAGAGTCACCCACTGTGTCACCACCACAACCAGTGACAATCATACAGGCAACACCAGAGGACGATGTTGAGGTGTCTACCAGTGTAGATCGAGCATATAGCTTCGGCCTCACCACTGGAGATTGTGACAGGGTAGAATAGGACCCTGTCCCAGTTGTTATGGAGAGTTTGAATGCAGGGATCTGTTCTATTCTGTCCTTTCCAGGCTCTTGTTTGTCTGGTTGTGCAATAAAACTTTCCTGTGAAACCTAGGACTTGATCACCCTGACAGTCTTGCAATTCTCTGTCTCTCAGTCTTCCCTTGCTATTCTGTCTTTTCCTCCCTTGCATATCTGCTGGTATAAAAATATATGCAAATTATGTGGAAATGTAACTGATATTGGGATCCCTTTGTTTAGAAATTATATAGTCTTACTCTTGAAATGTATATAATTATAGTTTGAGATGATTGCAAAAAGCAGTTGGGAACTCAAGGGGTTAACCTGAAAAAACAGGTTACTACTCACCTGTAACAGTAATTCTAGGAGTGGTATATGTTGTTCATCCCCATTTATTAGCATGTTCCTTTCCCCTTTAAGAATCGCTGGAAGTCTTGAAGCTGGCTTCTCCCACCCACCCGGGTGGTATATAACCCTCTGTTCCACCCCATGATGCCAAATCTTAGCCTGCTGGAAGCCAGGTTTGTGCGTCTGCAGCCGGGGAGATCGGGTGGGCCCATGTGGAAGAACAACATATACCACTCCTAGAACTACTATTACAGGTGAGTAACCTGTTTTTCTAGGATTGTGGATACGTTGTTCATCCACACTTATTGGCAGACTCCTAGCAGTTCTCCAGCAGCAGGGAGGCAAGGTGCGCACCCCCGCCACTGATACTCAGGAAATACAGATTGGAAAACTGAGGCCCTAAAACCAGCATCCCGGCGTGACTCAAGGTTGATGTGGTAATGGGTAATGAAGGTGTTTGCTAACTTCCAGGTAGCAGCCTGACAGATTTCCTGGAAGCAGCCACCGATGCAGCAGTATGGCGGGTAGAATGAGCTCTTATCCTTCTGGGAGCCTCCATTCCCGCCAACCTATAGCACAGACTTATGCAAGATGTAATCCACCTTGCAATAGTCCATTTTGCTGCAGGTCTGCCAGTAGCAGCTTCAGCGTAGGGGACAAACAGCTGGTGAACCTCTCCCCGAATTTCCGCTGCCCCCTCCTTATAATAGGAGAGAGCTCGTCTCAGGTCCAACGTATGGAGCCTGTACTCGGCCTCCGAGGTGTAATTAGGGTAGTATACTGGCAAAGTTAATACCCGGTTAAGGTGAAACTCTTACACCACCTTCGGAAGGAATTTCAGGTGGGGACGTAGGACTACCTTGTCCCTGTGGAAGACCATAAAAGGGGAGTCCACCGAAAGCGCCTGGAGCTCCCATATCCTTCTGGCAGACGTGATAGCCACCAGGAAGGCAGTCTTCCATGACAAGTGTGACTATGCACACTTGTGCACTGGTTCGAATGGTTTGCCCATGAGCTTTGCCAGTACCAGCAGTAGATCCCATGGAGGTGGGGGTTCACGCACCAGAGGGGATATGTGATCCAGGCCTTTGAAAAAGTGCCCGACCACGGTCTCCTATGCCAACATCAACTGACTGGCCCATGCCTGGTAAGCAGAGAAGGCTGCCAGGTGCACCCTAAGGGTCGATGACTGAAGACCCCCTTTGGACAGAGACCACAGGTAGTCGAGAATGTTAGCCACTGGACAGGACAAAGGGTCCTCACACCAAATGGAAAACCTTTTCCATTTGAAGGCATAACATTTCCTGGTCACTTCCTTTCTGGATGCCTCCACCACAGTGGGGACATCCTCAGAAAGACCCAAAGCCTGGAACTCTAGCTGTTCAGGAACCAGGCTGTGAGGTGCAGGGATTGAAGGTCCGAATGGTATACCTTCCCCTGATTGAGAGAGATCAGGTCTGGGAGTGCTGGGAGCCACTGCTGGGGCCTGCAGCTGAAGCTGAGGAGATCTGGATACCAGAACTGGTGCAGCCAGTCTGGGGCTACCAGGATCATCTTCACCTTGTCCCTCCTCACCTTAAGGAGCACCTTGTGGATCAAAGGAAATGAAGGGAAGGCATAGAGGAGGCCTGGGGTCCACAGCCTCGAGAAGGCATCCCCCTGCAGCGAGCCCTGCTGAGAGGAGCAGGCATAAAACAGCCTCAGCTTGGTGTTGTCCCTGGAGGCAAACGGGTCCACCATCGGTTTGCTCCAGTGGGAGAACAGGCTGTAAGGGACCTATGGATGGAGAGACCACTCGTTGGATGTCTCGCCTAAATGGCTGAGAGCATCCACCAGATAGTTTGAGGCTTCTGCCACATAGATGGCTAGGAGATAAGCTTCCCCACGGCTGATGATGGTCCAGATATGGAGCACCTCCCTGCACAGCATATGGGAAATGCGTGCCGCCCTGTTTGTTGAGGTAGTACATGGTCATGGTATTGTCCGTCTAGACTTGAACCACTTGACCCCGGAGCTGAGGAGCGAAAGCTGACAGTACCAGTCTGACTGCTCTGTGCTCCAACAGGTTGATGTGGTATCGGGACTCCTCGGGGGTCCAGAACCCATAGGCCCTTTTGTCCTCCATGTGGGCTCCCCAGCCCATGAGAGAGGCATCAGTCGTGAGGATGGCCGTTGGCTTGAGGCGGACAAAAGGGATCCCTTCCTCCAACCGGTCTGGTGCGGTCCACCACTGGAGAGTTTCCCACATCTTCTGGGTTACAGTAATCAGCTGGTCGAAATGACCAAGGCGCTGAGTCCACTGGCTGGCCAGCTCCCATTGGAGGGGGCACATGTGCAACCAGGCCCAACAGACCACTGAGGCGCAAGCTGCCATGTGACCCAGAAGGCACAGAAAGTCCTGGGCAGGGTGCAATTGCCCAACCAGAAATGACTGAGCAAAGGAGGAGAGACCTCTGCCCTGTCCGCTGGGAGCCGAGCTCTGGCTTGACAAGAGTCAAGCTCTGCCCCAATGGAGCACATCACCTGGGAGGGCACGAATTCCGACTTGGCCTCCTTGGTCAGGAGGCCAAGTTGGGAGCAGGTCTGGAGGACCAGGTCCCTGGACCTCTCCACCTCCTGTTCGGCGGGACCTGCTAAGAGCCAATTGTTGAGGTAGGGGTAAATTCTGACCCCCCCCGATGCCTGAAATGGGCTGCCACCACTGTGGTGCATTTGGTAAAGAGCCGTGGGGCCGATGACAGGCCAAACGGCATGGCTCGGAACTTGTATTGGGTCCCTTCGGTGCTGAAGCGGAGGAACCACCAATGAGACGGACGGATTGGGACGTGAAAGAACACATCCTGCAGATCCAGTGAACAGAACCACGTTTTGCTCCAAGGATGGTATGATCTGAGACACAGTGATCATCCGAAAGACCTGAGATACTGATTCAGGTCGTACAGCTATAGAATGAGGCGCCAGCCCCCCGTCCACTTGGGCACCAGGAAGTACCTGGAGACAAAGCCTGGGTCTGCTGAAGAATCCACCACTGGAGTTACTGCCTCCTTGAAGAGGAGCTGACTGATGTCGTCTTGGACAGCCGACTGATTATGAACAGATACTCTTTCCTCCTGTGGGGTATGGCTTGGCTTGGAGGGTACTGTTCAAATTCCAGAGGCAGTCCCTGACCGCCCACTTCCAGAACCCACCTGTCTGAGGTGACAGCGAACCAGGCAGAAAGGAAGTGGTGGAGCTATCCCCCCATGGGAGGACACAGAGCTGGCGTGACAGGAGAGGGGGTGGCAGCCCCCGGCCCGTCACTGAGCAGGCTTAGAGGAGGAGGATCCAGGACCTGAACCTTGGCCTACTTTACGGGCCTAGAAGGGTCTGGGCTTGGGCCGGGGATGCCAAGTTTGAGCCTGTGGCTGCCCTCCTTGAAAGGAGGGTTGCTGGGCCACGGAGGAAGAATGCCGAAAAGGCTTCTTCTTCTTCTTTTGCTGCTTCTTACTCGAAGGACCTTTAGCAGAAGTAGCGTCCAAGGTGGCACTGGACTGCTCAATACACTGAAGGTGACCAGCCACACCTGGGCCAAAAAGGTTGGTGCCCAGGAAAGGCACATCAGCTAGTTTGTTCTGAGTATCTGCTGGGAAAAAGGAAAACTGCGGCTGCCATCGATCAGGCACAAGAATCCCCAATGTCCAGGGCTGTCTGAAGCTGCTGTTTGGCAACAGCCCGGCCCTGATCCCGGACCTGCTTGACCGTGGTCTGCATGTCCGCGGGGAGGTGTGGGAGGACTTCATCCAAAGACCCCAAAAGGGCGTGGGAGAAGTGTGCCATTATGACGTCCGAACTTGCCTGAAGAAGGCCCAAAGATGAAGCCGCATAGACCTTTCGAACCGAATGATCCAAGAGTTTGGATTCTTTTTCAGGAGGTCGGTCTGTGTCGGAAGAACTGCCAGTATGCCTGAACACAGAGGCGATCACTAGGTTTTTGGCTGAAGGGTGCCCTGTGAACCCCGCAAGGGACCCCATGGGCACCGCATACATGCGGGCTGCCGGAGCTGGACAAGAGGCAGGGAGCTGCCAAAGTTCTAAGGCTGGGCCAATTATGGCCTCGGCCACAGGAAAGGCCTCCATCGGGGTATCCCTTCTCTTTTTTTTTTAAAACTTTGTTTCACTCCTGTTGCAGCTCCGAGGTCCTCTCTCAGGCATCCCACCCTTATCCTGCCCGCCTGAGGATCCCTATGCTGTACCTCCTCTCTCCTTCCTCGCTGATGCCAGCACCCCCAGCTAACCCTACCCGGGGTGGGTCACCCCTCTCCTCCTTGGGGCACTCTTAATAGGCAGACTCCAGCATCGGATGAGGAGCAGGCACGGGGAAATTGAAGGCCAGCCAGGGAAGCTCGGCGAAGGGCATGTGGGATAGGTGCCGTTGCCTGATCCCCTGAGCCGGTGTTTTCCTTTGTTCTGGCATGCTCCACCGACGTGGGATGTGCAATGCCGCCCAGCCCGACGTGGGTGCTCCTACCCACGTCAGAAAGGCAGCTGCCCGTTGCCCGGTACTGTTCTGTACGAGCCCAGATGCGTAGCAGTGCCACCAGTCTCCAGAATCGGTGGAGAGACTGGTAAAGGCCGAAAAGGAGGTTTCACCACCTCCGCAGGCGGGGGAACTGACTTAATCAGCTCTGAAGGAGTCGGCTTCGGCCTGAGAGGTGACAGCCAGGTAATGGCTAGAGTTGAAATTGGGGTTGGCTTATTCCCAGACAGAACTAGCTGTTGCCACATGAGGTCCTCATAGCGCAGATGAAGTTTCCACCAGAGCCTCTCCTCATCCGAGAAGGACGAGGACGACTGATGGCATTGCCTCTTCTTACAGCGCTTACGGCTCTTCCTCTGCCTGTCGGCTGAGGGGGCCCTGGACCTCGACTGAGATCGGGCAGGCTGACTCAGTAAATTGGG
Source organism: Neoceratodus forsteri (assembly GCA_016271365.2). Taxonomy (NCBI): domain Eukaryota; kingdom Metazoa; phylum Chordata; order Ceratodontiformes; family Ceratodontidae; genus Neoceratodus; species Neoceratodus forsteri. The sequence goes on from CM028136.1 coordinate 909,749,149, forward strand.
AGACACCGGTGGGACCTGTGTCTTCCCGGGGTCAGGGACCACTTCCTCGATGGGATTCCCAGCAGGCTGGGTCTCCTTGTAGGGGAAAGAAAGGACCGGAGTCCGATCAAGAGAGTCGTCGACAGAAGTCGGCGACAATGGGTCGATCGGTTCGATGACAATGTTGACCTTGTCGATCGACGGTTTGGTCAACTGGCCAGACGGCAAGGCCGAGAAGCCAGCGGCCCTAGAGGCGATTGGACTGAAATCGAGACTGCCGGTTCTTGGGACCGAGATCTCTCCCGATCCCATGAACGTCTTTGCCAAGACGATCCCAGGTCCTTTTCCCGCTTGTGGCACCAAGAGGAGTGCATGCCTGCAGGACCCTCCCCCTTAGTCGGGAGAGACTGGCACAACTCTCTGAAAGAACCCAAGAAGGTGGAGCCCAGGTTGAGTGGGATGATGAAGCTCTGAGAGGAAGATTCCGCGGCCTTAGCCGCTTCCTCCTCAAAGGCTTGCATGCGTTCCAATTGCTCGGCGGATCCCGCAGCCGTGGAAACCGCCCACTTAGCCTCCTTTGATTTCACAGGAGGGTTCTGTTTTTCCAGCCTCCCCAACCTCAGGTGTGCGAGATGGGTCATCAAGGACGTTAGGGTGAAATGCAAGGCAAAAACCGCGCCAGAGGTGTCATGGTGAAACCCAAGCAGTAGATACTGGCGTGGAGTTGGTGCTTGGCGACATTTCTGTAGCCACAGAACATCAGCGAAATCCAGGGAAGACTTGTTTTCCATAATCGGAGTAGAAGAGTGACTGTCGCTGACGCGAACTAGACAAAGTTTTGGAAGAACCAAAGATTTAGAAGCCAGGGCTTACAAAATGCAGGAAGCACGAGGATGCAACCTGAATCTTCCAACGGAAAGCAAGATCTGGTGTCATGGGGCAAAGCCAAGGGTTATATCACCGGGGTGGGTGGGAGGAGCCAGCTTGAAGACTTCCAGCGATTCTTAAAGGGGAAAGGGACATGCCAATAAGTGTGGATAAACAACATATCCACCATCCTAGAATGCAATTTTTAAGCCTTTTGTAGAAGCTGTGGAAAAGGGGCCTCAGTTCTGGGACACTGTTCTAGCTGCACATGCCTGATATTTACAAGAACATTTTCGAAAAAAAAAAAACAGGATGCTTGTTAAGAAGGGGGGTTGCAAGGACTTATGAAAACAAAACTGCAATGTCTTGCAAGAGACGTACACTGAGACAGAAGGAAAACTCAGATGGATCTTCTCTGTTTATTCTGCCTTTGTAAATAGTTATTCTGAACAATTTAATTTTATTTTATTGTTATTCATAATAAAACTCTTGTTGTGAATTTTACAACTGCTCCTGGTTTTTCCTGTGCTTCCTGACCTGTGCCTTGACAACAGGGATGTCTGCTGCTCAGGGCAAGCAGACTGTGGAGGACTGTCAGCCAGCCACCCAGGATACCGCTGTCCAACAGACTCTACCACCAGAGTCTCCAGTAAATCAGTGTGGTGAGGCTGAGGAGAACTCTATACTTCCATGAAACAGAGGTTCTGGGAAGAGGCCCAGGGGAAAGTTCTAGAGACCTAACCTTGTTTGCATGCATGCAATACCTGCCTCCAAAGGTGGGGATCAGGCAACCCAACTTCATTGTAGGCCGGTCCACGGAGAAGCAGGTATTGCAGGCATCCATGTCATGCTCTGGTCCAAGGCAGGCTGCAGAAGTCTGATGCCAGTCCATCATATCCATCTTGTGCCCATAAAGGGCACCAATACATGATAGGTGGCTTTGGGACTTTCTTCAACAGAGACCCTTCAGATTTGGATTTCAGCATCATGCAGAAATAAAGTAAATAAAGGCGGCAGCATAACAAATGAAAAATACCTGGTGGCACAGCAGCTAAGTACTTCGCCGGAAAAGAGGCAAACTGAGGAACACTCCCACAGTGTAGTCTCAATGGCGGGAAGAACAGAACTGAGGTTGGTGAGGGAGCCAGCAACACTTATGGGCTAGTGCGTCTGCACCACGTGGGGGTGTTCAGGTGCTGTGCCCAGTAACCACTGACTGCCCCCGGACAAAGCTTTGCTCCTGAAGGGGGCCTAGCATCTCCATCCCAGACCCTTAAGTGGGAATCAATTGTGAAGACTGATTCTTTGAAGATCAGTCTGGTTTTAGACTGTATCACTATGCCTGGGGTGCACAGAAGTTGTTTTTTGGTGTTGTCTGTGTACCTGTTTTGACTTTAAATTTTTTTCTTAAAATGTTATGTTTGGGGGGGGGCTTGTCTTCCACAGGGTTGTCATGTGGTTGCGATTCATTTGAATATTCCTATTTTGAGCTTTAACGGTTACATTAACCACGGTGACCTTGCATGGTTATACAGGGACATTTATCACATGGTGTGATTGGAGCAGTCTATTCTGGATATGTCTTCTCTCCTGACAGCCATTTCTGGATCCTATGCATTGTTCTTCCTGCAAAGTACCTCTTTGGAGTGCTAACTCTGTACTAAATGCCCAGGCCTTTAGTCTGAACTGCTACTTAGCTGACACAGTGACAGCACTACAATAAGGAATCGCCAAAGGACGAGACATGCACCTGTAGTTTGTCACTGTTGATCTATACTGGATCATAAGTACAAGCCTGTTTAGAAAGTGATGTCTGTTCTGGTGACACATAGGCAGCCTTGCACAAGAATGTGCACACCTATGAATTCTTTGCACTGGGATTGAGGCTTTAGAGTCAGTGTGTGTTTTGGAGAGATGCACAAAAAACAAACATTGTGGTAAGACTGGAGTGGATAAAGCAGCGCCATGTAATGGGGCCCTGACCACTGAGGAGGAAAAAATAGCCAGACCCCATTTTATTGATACGAATATGTACATATACAAATACTTTGATTTGTAGTAGTGTTTATGATGTTCAAAAAAAGAAAGAAAAATAACTTATAAATCAGCAAATGTTTATTTACAATTCTTTTTTTAAAATACATTTTAGTTAAACATATATACACTTGTTTACACAGGGGAAAACCTCGTTATTTTACAGCTCATAATTACATATAGATATCCTCTCTCTCCAGTACAGAGAGCCAGTGGAAGTGATAACTGGTTAAAACTGGAGAAAGAAGCCAGTTTAGTTACAGTCTATACACAGTACACAGTCTTCAAGTTCAGCATTAAACAGTACAAACCAGGGTTGGGGCTTCTGCAGCAACTACCTCACAACATTTTGCAAGGTGCTGGAAAACTACAGGCCAGTTCCAAGTTACAGTAGCCCTTTCTGCAATGTACTTTATAATATTTTTCAAAGTCTGCAATGACTTTTGAGACCAAGCACTTTTGAGTATTCTTACTAGCTCTTAATTTGTAAGGTAAAATGAAAAACAATCGTAGAAATCATAATTAAGGATGCTCGGAATTGTCAGATTCCAATCCAATTTTCAGGTTTAGGATTTTAAGAACTTCTGAAATTCACGTTTAAGTACCTCAGTGGAATCAACGAAGTCCAAGAGGGCAGCATCTTTCAGAAAAAGAGATGTGCAAGAACAAAGGGACACAATTTGAAGATAGAGGGGGGACAGCTCAGGGGCAATGTGAGGAAGTATTTTTTCACAGAGAGGGTGGTGGACGCATGGAACAGCCTTCCTGAGGAGGTTGTGAGGTCTAAAACTGTGGGAGAATTCAAGAATGCATGGGACAGATATAAGGCTATTTTTGTTGGGGGGGGTAGGAAGAAATAGGCTGTTGGTTAAATAGGATCTGCAGCTTATCCTCTAGGTAGGGAAATGGGCAGACTAGGTGGGCCAAGCGGTCCTTATCTGCCATCAAAGTCTATGTTTCTATGTTTCTGAATCTTAATCCGATTTAGTTTCAAATTCTAAAAGACCTAAAATCATTGGATTTAGGATTCAGATTTAAAATCATAAATGTTTGTGTAAAAAAACAGGCTTCAGGATTTAGGATTTTCAGACTGTAAATCTGAAAATCATAAATCTAAAAACTGGACTGGAATCAGATGATTTTTTTTTCCGGTTGGCGGATTCTGAGCAACCCTAATCATAATTAACATAATTTACATTGTAGAATATTACTTAATTTCTTGTCATTTTTTTTCTGATATAGATGGAAACACCAAACCTTCCTCATAAATATGTTACGAGGTTCCCTTCAAAATGTTAGCGCTACTTTATCTGGCCTCCATTCCACTAAAGCATATTATAGTCCCAGTTCAAACAACCTTTCACAATAGCATCCAAAATACTTTGCTCTCAAGAACAGCCTTTTAAAGAGGGCCCAGCGTATGTAGGGGTGTACGCGTGTGTGTATATAATAGAACATTTTTAATACCAATCATGCAAGCTTCTTAACAAGCTGGTAAACCACTACATTCCACTCCAACTTGTTATCCCACTATTTTAAATGAAGTGGAAATGCCTTTCTGCCCTCTGGGCTGGAAACAGTTGTAAACTGCATATTCTGAAATGAAGAGTCATTGCCCAAGATATGGTATTTCCTTTCCTTGTAAACGATATCTTTCATAACTTACTCCTGTGGTTGCAGTCTGTGAATTATTTGACCTTGTTCAGTCTTAAGAATGACCCTATGTCAAGTCCAGAATGTGCAGCCCTCTATACGTGCCCCCTGTTTTGTTTGTACCACATATAACAACAAGGCCATGACAAAAAAGCTGATCCTTGGGATTTTCTCTTCTTACTGTACTTTAGAGGGGATCTAAACATTGCAGGGGTTACACTGATTGCAACAGGCCATGAAAAGATCTTTCAAGCGATGTAGTGGACTTACACATAGGTGTCAGGAGTCCTGAGATATGAATATCTAAATCATCTGTAAATTAACTGAACGCAGCACCATTTTCTTTCAGGAGTCCAAGGAATGGCTGCTACCTTGAGCTGATTTACAGAAGATTCAGATATTTATAATTCAGGATTCCTGGCACCTTACTGTTAGCCCAATACCTTAAATGAAAAACCTTTTCCTCAGCTTTCACACTTTGAGGGACGCCTGAAATGTTTAATTCTCCTTGCACTCTGTTACATGCATGTTTTCCTGATTATCATATCGTGGGACGTCAATATGGAGTTTGAGACCCCACTATTACCCCTGGACAAAAGATGCAAGTTTGTTTTTGCTATTATAACTTCTGTTAGACACATACACATTCACACCAGAAAATAAAGGCCCTGAAAAGGGACAGCATAGCAGCAAAGTGCTTGTGTCAACACAGTCTTCTAAAGGTTTTTTTTTTCAATGTTGCATTTGTGAGGTACACAAAATACTTTGCATTTCCTGGCATTTTTCAAGTGTTCACATATCTAAGGCCACTTTTTTAAATTAATGCACACAAAACATGGTCACTTTATAAACAGATCACACCAACTGTTAAACATCAAGAAAACACCTCTTGTTTTGTTTTTAAATTGCAGGCTGGCTTTCAGCACAGTTCACTGGATAAAAATGTTTACAGAGAAAGCAACATTCTGTTACTGTTTGCCAAAGACACATTTAGGGTGTTATCAGGTGGGTGGAGGAGTGGGTAAATGTATAACTGATTATTAAAAATGGAGATAATGTGAAGAACAGAATATCTAAAACTTAACAGTGGTTCAATCCCCAAAATTAGAATGCAGTTTTTAAACAATACCTATATAGCCACATATGAAAATTCAAAATCCAGATAACAATGGCATAGCTTTGCAGTTAACCTGCTAAGTTTGTTATTTGCAAAACTTACTTCATAGCTTGGCATTTTATATTATTTCATTATGTTTAAAAAAGTTAAACTTACAGCTCTGACACTACGCTAAAATGGGCACAGTCATCAAGCATAATTACATCACTGGAGAGAGAGAGATATTTCCAGCTGCAAACTGTACCCCTATGTGACTGTGCCTTTGCTGAAATTAAGGATAACGATGATTAATTATGATAGCACAGCAAAATTAGATGAATAGTGACATCATACCACTGGGACACAGTGGCAAAGCTGTAGCTCTCCCAGTCCAGTAACATCGTCATGCACAATGGCATTTTAGAGTTGTACTGGAGAAGAAAGTGTAAACAGAGAGGTTTAAGTGTAATGAAACTGTATAAAATGTTAATAAATCAATTATGCAGTGGCACTAATGAACCTGGCAGACTGTATTACAGTGCTATGCTATTAGCTTTCCAATTCTGACTTTTCATTTTCAGGGAGTTGAGGTATTCCGTGCTTAGGCTCGAATACAAGGTGATTCATACACCAGAAGACACCAGGCAGTTTTGCTCTCCAATAGACACAATCTGGATTAACTTGTTTGTATCAAAAGAAACAGGATAACACACTGGGTTGTTGCAGCGATTTTGTAAACAGAAAATAGTCAAGAGCCACCAGAGCAGTCATAAAAAAACAAACAAACAAAAAAAAAAACACACTGGGATTCAAGTTTCATCCTTAGCAGCAAAGATGATGGTACCTCAGTTGCTGTAATCACACGGCAGGGAAGTGATGCAACTTCTTAACATCACATTCAAACTTAAAATTGCTATTTTCACAACTCAAAAAAAGCTTCCTGTGCTCATGGTGGTGGTGAGTCAACAACAAGAGGGAAATGTTCAACTGAACCAATTAATGGGTTTGAGACTTGTTACCTCTTCTCATCAGCAGCTGGTAGAAGCAACGGCAAGAAATGGGAGGCTCTTTCTCAAACCTTTGGGAAGGAAACAAACAAACCCAAGCAGAAAAAGTGTTCCTATTTGTATTTAAACAGTGTTTTCGTTATCATCATCGTCATCACCAACTACTGTACTGTATATCTGACTACTACTACTAAACATGTCTTATTGTTCTATTGTTACGTAAAAGATCAACCAACACTTCTGGGAAAACTGAAAAATATTTAGGCCCAATTTAGCTTGTATTTCACATGTATCTCGCATTTCCCAATCTGTTATTACAGAGGACATTAGCATGAAACTAGGATCCCAGTTTCCTGATCTTCTATTTGCTGCTTATCGCTCTAGGTCATAATTTTCGGTTTGTGACCACAGTTGTATACAAAGCAACAAACTGATGGCACAAGCAGATAATTATGAGTTCCGGTAAGGAATAAGCAGATTTATAAAATGGAATGGAAAGGAGTGGGTGGATTGGGATAGTGGGGTCAAGGAGACACCCTGGGGCGAAATGGGCACAGGAGAGGGGTCCTCCCTGTCTTGTGCCCATACCCAAGGGTTCTGATTTGGATCAGCCGGTAGGGCGGTCATTATCGGAGGTTTATCCTACTTGGGTGGTGTTATGCAATGCCAGGTCATTAAAACAAGGCGGCTGTTGTAGCCGATCTTGTCGGTCATCTGACCTGGCGTGCATCACGAGACAGCTGGATGAAAGCAGCTGGGCCAGTTTTGCTTGCCCAGCAATTCAGCTGGGTACTTTCGGTGATACCACACATGGGAGCGGAATCGTGAGGCGGGGGTGTTGCCATATGTTTTAAGTCAGAACTGGGCCTGGTGGAGGTACCAGCGGGAGTCACCAGATCCTTTGAGTGTATTGTGGGCGAGGGTGTGGGGTGCAGGATACTTCTTGTATACTGTCCACCAGGTGGCGAGAATGTTTTCCTGCAGGAAGTCGCAAGCTTCATTATCGACCTAACGTTGGGGTCCCCAGATGGTTGGTTCTGGGGGATTTCAATGCTTGGGTCGACGATGAACTCTCTCGATTTGGTCAAGACTTCCTCCAGTTGATGATATCACTGGGCTTCACACAGGTGGTTCCTCCTGACCCCATGTTGGCGGACACTCATTGGACCTGGTGTTCCTTCTGGGGATGGGGTATCCGACTTGGTGGTGGAACCGGTCGGATGGTCTGACCATCACTCCATTAGGTTCAGTTTTGAGGCCACCCTTTAGGTCTGCCCCTATGGAGATGGTCCGATACCGCCCTTTGAGGGTGTATCCCCAAATGACCTGATGGCGGTGTTGGACCTATCAAGCCTACCGATAGATTGCTTAGATCCAGGTGACCTGGTACATGCTTATAATGAGGCAGTAACAGGGGCCCTGGTTCTATTACCAATTAAATTGTGGAGTCCTCTTACTCCAGCCCCCAGGTCTCCCTGGTTTGATGAGACCATGAGGAGTTGAGGAGGGTTGGACGAAGGCTGGAGGCGTTGGCGGCAGTCCGGTCTTGATGATGACAGGCTTAGTTTGATGGACCATTATTTGGCCTATCAATCCGCAATCTCTCGTGAAGGCAGAGTTCCTGTCCAGAGATAGCGGCTGCACAGAATAGACCAGCTCAGCTCTTTCGGACTGTGGACAGACTGTGCAATCCAGTCTGTCTTCAGCCCAGAAGAGCTTTATCTCAAGAATGGTATGAGGAGCTTGCTCTCTTCTTTGCAGATAAGGTTGTCAAAATCAGATCGGATATTCGCTCGTCCCTCCCCAATGGGAGCGACGGTGGTCGGCAGGAGATATCGAACACCCAGTTTAGATGGTCTGACTTCAGCCTTCCCACAATCGATGATGTTGTGATGATCATTCGAGCACTGCAACCGACTAGCTGTGATCTGGACCCTGGCCCTATACGCCTTTTAGTGGGTTGTGTGGATAAGTTCGGCCTAGTCCTAGCTTTGATCATCTGGAAGTCTTTGGAGAGGGGGATTTTTCCAGATCCCCTTAAAGAGGCTATAGTTAAGCATCTATTAAAGAAATCCTCCTTAGATCCAGATTGTCTAGCAAATTACAGGCCAGTCACTAACTTACCCTTTGTGGGTAAAGTTATTGAGAAAGTGGTCGCAGTGCAGTTGGAGGATCATCTGACCAACAACAATATCTACGATTCTCTCCAGTCTGGATTTAGGAAAAGGCATAGTACCGAGACAGCACTCGTACGGGTACTAAATGACCTCCTAATAGCGAGAGATCGTGGGACCGATCCATCTTGGTACTACTTGATCTCTCTGCAGCGTTTGACACCGTTGACCATGGTGTGCTGTTGGAGGCGTCTGCGGTCAGTCTGTGGACTGTCTAGTACGGTCCTCAGATGGTTTTCAATCTTACCTCGAGGTAGGACTCAGAGAGTGGTGTTGGGAATTTTTTCCTCAGCATCACTCTCCCTACCCTGCGGGGTACTGCAGGGTTCTATTTTAGCACCTATGTTGTTTTCGGTGTATATGCTACTGTTAGGGGTGATTATAAGACGATACGGTTTGGGTTTTCACTGCTACGCAGATGATACCCAGCTGTATATGTCTTTCGTGCCCGGTCAGGATGCTACCTTGTCGGTATTTAATAACTGCCTTGAAGAAATCCAAGACTGGATGAATGGGAGTTGGCTGAGGTTAAATCCGGAGAAAACTGAGGTGTTGGTTGTGGACAAAGGTCGCTGTGAGGGGGGTCTGCGGAGGATCACCCTCAGGCTTATGGCTTGGAGGTGTTCAACTGGCGACCTCAGATCAGGTGCGGAATCTTGGCGTAATAATTGACAACGCTTGACATTTAAATCTCAGGTGTCAGCAGTCGTCAAAACTTCTTTTTTCATCTGAGGAATATTGCCAGGGTGAAGCACCTGGTTCCTCCAAACGACCTTCAACATTGATCCGCCGTTACCTCCGTCTTGACTACTGTAATTCCTTATACCTAGGGCTATCGGGTTGAACCGCCGTCTGCAGCTAGTGCAGAATACGGCAGCCAGGTTGTTGACTGGATCTTCTAGATCCAGCCATATAATGCCCTAGTAGCTCGCGGACTGCACTGGCTGCCAGTGTTAGCGAATCACCTTCAAGGTCGGTTTACTGACCTATAAAGCCCTACATGATCTGGGACCTACCTACCTGAAGAGCTCCTTTGCTCCTACAATCCCTCCGCTCCCTCCGATCCACTGACGAGGGATTGCTAGAGATTCCCAGGGTTCGTTTGAAAACATCAGGTGCTAGATCGTTTAGTTTTATGGCACCAACCCTGTGGAATTCTCTACCTCGTCAGGTGCGAGATTGCCCGACCGTCCTTAGTTTTAAGGGAGCTTTGAAAACCTACCTTTTTAGCATAGCTTTTAAGGATTCATATTAGTTTTTTAATTTTATTGTATTTATTGTTTTGTGAATTTGTACAGGCGCTTTGATTTTAAGAAAAGCGCCTTTTAAAAATAAAGATGAATAAAGATGAATAAAACAAGGGTGTACTGATAAACAGCAAGATAAAAAGTGTTACAATGACCTAAGATAGCAAGATGATATTATCTTGCAGAGCTGGGTATGTATTTATGCATACTGAACTAATCAGAGCAGCTTTCACAATGCCGATAACATCACAATAGTTACGTGCAGCACTAAATCCAGCCACTGAAACGAAAAAAAAAAAAAAGTAAAAGTTTTACACAAATAGCACATTTAAACACTATAACTAGAAAACTGATGTTGTATGCAATGGTCTGACTCAAAATATGCAGTTTATAATCGCTTGTGAAGGGGCAGGACCTTCCTCTCACTTGTGGCTCTGCCACTTGTGAGTTATGGTCCTGGCTCTATACACATGAAGATAAACTGCATATTGCATATTCCCTATAGATTAAATCTAAGGAACAAACCTTGTTTTCAGGTAAATAACCCTTAACAAATGGGAAAGGAAATATGTGAAACCTAATTAAATTATTTTTGTATTTAAGTATTTAAGATCTAAATGTATGTTTTAAAGACATGATTACGAAATAAGGTACATGACAGTATGTACCTTATTTACCACACCTTATGTAATCATATGAGAAAGAGTAAATCCCCCATGTATCCTTGCATTGGAGTGCTTTATTATGATTATACAATGGGCTGCTGATTAAAAAAAAAAATTGTTAAATATATTTTGCATTTATGATTTCAGTAGTGTTTTTAAAAGTGTTATGGAAATATATTTCTAAGAACTGCTGAAAAATGTTCTCCCCAACTAAGGTTAAGCCCTTTTCAGTTATCATAGTACTGGTTGTATTGATTAATCTTCTTAGTAGTTTTTGTGGGACTGGGTGTGACGGAGTGGTGCTACAGAGAGTGAGAGTGGCAGCTGTTTAACAGAGAAGAGGTCCAAGAGGGCCAGGAGACAACGGTTGCAAGCACAAAAAAAAGGGTAAAAAGCAACAGTGCTTATGAATGTTTGGGGGGGGGGGTGTCTGTGGGTGGTGGGTTAGGCGGCTAGGGTGGAGTGCAGGCGATGCTGTTGCTGTGTCTGAGCAGCGGGAAAACACCCAAACGGAGACTCTGGCTTAAAGACTACAACATTTAACATGCTGTGCACTGTGCTGAAAGCCAGGGCAGGCAGAATCTCTAGAAATAAATAACACAAATTAGGCATGATCAACAAGGTAAAAAAAAATAAAAAAGGGAGGGACACAAAGATAAAGGGAATAGAGACTGTTGTGGGTGGTTACTGTAAAACTGTATTTTTACGCGACATAATTTTAGCACAAACTGAAATGCAACTGTAATTGCGCAAATTTAATTTAGCGATAATGCTTCAGTGCCACATTCACTATAATGGGAAAAAGTGCTTATAGTGCTAATTAGCGCAAATTTATTTTATCGCAAATTATTGCCTTAGCGAATACAGCAAATTTATTTTTAGTGTGAAAATAGTTTTACAGTATTCTCAGGCAGTTTCAAATTAAAGCTGGTGTAATAATTCAATTTCAAAATTCTGTTAAAGCAGCAGTACTACGAAAAAAAGATATGTGCTTTTTTGACAGTTTATTCCCTGTGCTCTGCTTGGTAACTCTTTCCCAACGGCACTGTACTATCACAGAGTAATTTGCTCAGTTATCCTCTGCTTTTTTTTTTACATTTCTGCCACCAAGCATGTTGCACTGGAACTCTCTCTGCTGCCAACTGCACATGTGCATGACTTGCAGAGACATCGGGAATGGTCAGCAGAGGGTCCCACTGCTGTAGTCAAAAGACGTGATGCGACCTGAAGGAAAAGTGCAGCTGAAAATTAGTCAGCCGCCATATTTACTGTAGCGCCACAATTCAAATAAATTGCAAAAAAAAACTAAAGATGACTGAAAAAAATATTTACAGGTATGGAAACTGGAATTTTGGCAGCATGCTTACAGCCAAAAAGCAGAATTCTGATAGATCACTTCCTGATTTGGTAGTACTGCTGCTTTAAATGTGATGAAGTGATTCCTTTTATTTATGTGGTGAGGTTGGCTGGGAGTTCACCAATTGGTTATTTCAGGATTTACTCATGGGTAAAGAGCAAAGCCAACCAATTATGCTCAAGTATTTAAAACGTCCACTGCATAATAGTTTTAGTTTAAGGTGTGCTGTGTTTTCAGAGAGTATTTAATTGATTACACAAGAGCTGGATTCTTTGAATTGCTGACATATTCACATGGATGCAGCCATAACTATAAAAATGAGTGTAAACATTCTAATTATTTGTAACTGATGAAAGCTTCAGATTGAAACATTTTACACTGTGGCAGTGTGATGGCAAAAATATTTAAAAGAAACTACAAAGAAGAAAGTACAAGCAGTTTGTCTTCCTGTGGTTGGATCAGTTTGAAAGGAGCATACTGATATAAGATGAGACTGATGCACCAATGTAAACAGGCAAGTGAAAAAGAAAAAAATGTTGGCTTTATGTACAGTGTAGGTACTATTTTTTAACATAACAGAGAAAAATATTGAAAATGTATTAAATACAAGCTCACGTGCTTCTACATATTTAGTTTTTTTTTCTAAGTTTTCCCAGAGGTATTGTCAACTGTTGATGCCTTTGCCCTAAAATTCAGCATGTAGAAAAGGCCATACATCCTGGAGAAATAGGACTTGAAAAAAGTCGTACTCATCATGTACCTGCACATATTAACAGCAAGCTGTTCTCGTTTGTTGGTTCATCCACTGAAAAAACACTGGAGCACATGTTTGCATATCTTCCTTATAGAGCATAACTGCCTGAATGAATAAATAAATGACCACTGCTGTGCAAACAGGACAACCAACTCCTTGTGATGTGCTAGAGGATGCATCTGTAAAGGGCATGATTTAAAGTGTTAGGCCACGGAGACAAACAGGCCACAGTAAGGGGCCTCCATTGTGACATTACAGTTTTCCCCAAAAGGAAAATAAGCAAAACTACTGATAATCCTGAAAGGTAAGTTAATTACAAGTTAACAGACTCTTCCGAAACAGTGTACTACCCTTTACAGGTTAACAGCTTGGCAGAGACGCCTTCCCTTCGGTCACAGCATTTCAGTAAACTAAAGCCCCCAAATCTCAAGTGGTATCAATCTGTCTAACCTGCTGCACAATGCTTATGTCAGTAAAAGTCATTCTACATTTCTTCATTACTACCATGCTGATCGAAATCCAGAACATCCAGAGCAAAGACAGTTTCAGAAAACATCCTGCCAGCACCGTTTTCAAGATTTCTCCCAACCCCACCAAAACACTCATGTACAGTAGTTCATTTATAAAGTGTCTAATGGTCAGTCATGGGGAACACTTGGTCATGATCTTCCTTAGGTTTATGAGACATGCCAGAAAACTGCCTTAACTTAGAAAACAAATACAAAAAGCATTAACTAGTCGGGAGGCGAGGGTGTTCCTGCAGAGGAAATTAGAGTCAGTCCAAAGAAAGAAGGAGAGCAGCTCTGCAGGTTACTTGTTGGGGTGAACATTCCGAAACAGCCATGTCAAACATGATTAAATACAACATTTTGGTTTGGTCAATATTTCACCTGTGAGTGAAGAACAAGTAAAGAAAACAACAATGCAAAAAACAAGGCGCTGCGTCAGCATGCGCTCTGAAAGCAAAACAAAATGGTAATATTAAATGCACGCGGAAAATAGAAAATAAGAATTAAAAATTTACATTTCGACATTAGGTCTTCTTCAGGAAATATCTAAAAGAGACAAACTTTGCTTTTTTCTCTTTTAGATATTTCCTGAAGAAGACCTAAGGTCGAAACGTCGATTTTTAACTATTTTCAATGTGCATTTAATAAATCAACAATGTTGCAGTCACTTTGCCAATACGACTCCTTGCTAACATCCAAAAGTGACAAAAGGCAGGGCTTCAAAATTCACCTGGGCATTCTGATGGGTTTAGATTCTGAGCTGTCAACTGAGGCAGTACCAACTGTATTACATACCACCCATGAAACGTACAGAATAATTTATTACGAACTACAAAATAATACAGGCATACATTTGAGCATTGAAAACACACTTTCCTCCTGTTACATTCACCCCTTGTATTAGAACAGATGTGCAGGTAAATGTTCTGTTTCTTTGTGTGAAAGAAAAATTACCCTGTGCTTGAGGGTTAAAGGCCAAAGTTCAAGTGGAAATGAAGGGCAATCCTGTGCTCCCATGTACTGTCAAAAGGGTACAGAGTGCGCCTGGTGGAGTGCAGAAGCAGCTGGCACTCCATGTATAGAACAGGTGCAGGATGTCAGTTTTTCACTGAAACAGCCTCACATACTCACAACAGTGATTCCAGGATGGTGATATTTGGAATGCTGTCCATCTTGCAGAATGAACACAACCAGCAGCAACTTTCAAAACTCTCAGTAGCCAAGAGCTATCAGAAATTCAGGTTCTAGTTAGTTTGATTTTGCATGGGTTTCAGTTCTGAAATTACCTGGATCACTATGTATTTAGGGAAATCAACCGAGATTCCAACTGGTTGTACATGAAAATATTGAGGTCTCACTCCATATTCATAACTTGTATTCATTTCTGGTTTGCAGTGATGGTTTGCTGTGTCTACTGGGTGCACCAACGGCATTAATGAGCCTACTCTGGACATGACATATCAGCTTAGTGCTTCTGTCAGGAAGGTGAGTGAGGGTCTTGCATGTTGGATTCTGGCAAAATCCAGCGTACTCGCATAAGACTGCATTTCATCTGAAATTATGGACCTGGTTCCACAGCCATTTCAATGACAACCTACATGCTGTGTATGTATTAGTAGTCCCAAATCTGTAGGTTAGTCATGGATCCATATGGTGTGCCAGCATTAGACTACTCTGAAACAGTCAGATAATGGCAATGGGGTCAGATGCACAGTGTTCCAGGTGTAGTGTGAGGTACCATTATTGGACACAGAAGCTCTAGCAGAGTGGTGAATTGTGCAGTCACCTACCATGTTCACATTACATGTGGCACTGGGCCTGCTGTAGCGTAGCAGCTCTTGTGCTACCAAGCGGCTCTGGCCCTAAATGGGCACCATGTTGGATTTCATTCATGGGACAGCCCTTCTCATGGCTCCTGGTTGACTCAGAATCATGCAGGTGCTATTCGTCTCTGCTTTTCCTGAATCTGATTTAGAACATCAATTGTATCTTTAATTAAGGCCTCAAAGATCCCATCTGCTAGCTGCATCTTCACACACAACTCGTCCTCATCATAATTTACCCACTGAGCCTCTTCTTCATGGAGCTCCTGGACCTTAAACAAAACAAATAAAAAAGAAACGTGAGATATCTTGCCATTTTATCACGTATCAGGACAGTTTCTGTATATTGGTTAGGGGTTCATATTAAACCCACAGTGCTGAATTAGGGTGTGAAATTATATCACTCAAAAGGTGGTAATATGTTGATATACTGGGGTTACACCATTCTGTCCTCTAGAAGAAGGCTGAGCAAGTCTACCAATGATTTTATTAAATGCCCTATTTATGCTGCAAGAAGATGATATAAGCTGGATTCAATGTAATGTCTGCATTACTGTGGACATAATAAAGACCAACTGGACAGGGGGCCAAAATGGGTGCCTCCCCTAATGGCCCAGCAATACCATGCAGATGACCTGGGTTGGTGAGTGCAGTTGATGACTGCGCTTCCTCGACCGAGGGAGGGTAGCTCAGCATTCTGTGACTGCAGTGACCCTCTGCAGGATGCTAAGGAGGATCAGGTTCTTCACAGGGGGAAACTGTATGAATGTGAGGTCAGCCACAGGGAAAATGGGAGGGTAACAGAAAAAACTTGGGTAGAAATCCCAACCCTGGCCATCAGAATGACAGCTAGTGGTACTCTTGGGCCCCACTGCGCCACAAAAAAAGTTTGCTCTTCAGCGATGTTGTGGCTAGGAGTCACAGTATGCCAGAGGAAGGGGACTGCCAAAGGAGACAGACCTACAAGGAAAAAATGAAATCTCATTTAAAATAAAATGTGCTGATAATGCATCACAGAGCTTAATTCAATCGCTGGCATTTCAGATAAAACAAAAAGTAAAGCCATGCACCCTAGTTTTAAAAATAAGCTACACCCACTCGGTGATTGTGGAGGATGATTGGCTTAAGATGTTGAGTCATATTTGGAGGATCTCCTGCTCCCAATCCTGGAGAGAGGGTTCAGGTGGAAAGCACTTATCCATTTTTCCACACTCCCACTATAACCCAACACTATGGGATCACTGTTACTGAGGAGGCTTTATATAGATTATATAATTTGAACACCACAGACATTCTGTATATATCTGCATTTTACCACACATTTTGTTATACTTTTATATATTTTTTTCTGTATTACTCTGTGTACTCTGCCTTCATGTTAGCATTCTACACTCCTTTTGCACATTTTCACTGTTTTGCTCTACCTTTCTGTACCTTCCCCTCCACTGAAAATGAGCCTTGGCTCAATGACCTTTTCATAGTCCCAGCTGAGGCACTTCTTTCTCTCCTCTGTTTGTATGTGTTCCATAAATTTGCACACTGCACCCATGAGATTAAAAATGTAGTAATTATTTGTGCAGCACCAGGTTGTGTATTGGAGAAAGAGTAATGTGTGCTCCATGATGGCCCAGGTTCCAGTTGCCTTGGTGGCGCAGCTGGTTAGCGTGACCGGAATGGTAGGTTCAAGTCCCAGCTGAGGCACTTACTTCTTTCTCTCCTGTTTGTATGTGTTTCATTAATTTGTACACCGCACCCGTGTGATTGAAAATGTACAGTAAAATCCCATTTATCCGAACCCCACTTAACCGAAAACCTAAGTTATCCGAAACTGAGTTATGCCCCCCCACAAAGAGCTGTGATACAGAGCCTATACAGAGTCATTAGCACCTTCCTAACACCTTCACTTCTTCATTAGTGCTTTTCAACATTGCATTCAATTCTCAACAGCTGCTTAGTGTGCCGTAAATAGCCAGATTTGGTTAATTAGTTCAGGTTAACAAGTTTAGCAACCCCCCCAGCTCACAGCAGAACTGAAGCCCGAAACTGTTTAGGTGCGTGGTCTTGCCGCATCACTGAAACATGACCGAAAATTGAAACTGTGCTAAACTGTGCTGAACTGGCTCTCAGTCTTGTCTACCCCCAACTAAATTTAGAGCAAGTTATCTCCAAGCACATATGAGCCAGATACTGCTCAGCCACGCGATCTCACTGCAGCACTGAAACTGGACCAAAACTGAAACATTCACTGTCTTACGCCTCCTTTTCTGCCCCCAATTAAATTTATAGCATGTTGCCTCCAAACACTGAATGCCTCATTTGTGAAGTGGAGGAACATGTAAGCCCAAAAATGCTTGAGGGAGCACTGAATAGAATTTGGACAATGAGCAAAATTACCTCACTGCAGCTACATACTGTGCCGTTCAAACTGCTCAGTCACACAATCCGCAGAAAGCAAGCACTGAGACTGATTCTTCTCGCAGCAGCACTGAGACCTGACTTTACTCAAATTACAGCACTGTTCTGTAGTTGCTGAGCTCAGCTGAGCTGTGAGAAAGGAGGAGAAGGGAAGTTTATTTTATCTTTTTTTTTTTTTTTTAGTCTTTGGTAACCGGGTAAGGTTAGCTGTGGTGTGAGAGCCAACATGCATACTAACAATAGGAACCTTGCTTATCCGAAACTCCATTTATCCGAATGTTTTTCATGTCCCTCGAGATATTCGGATAAACGGGGTTCTACTGCAATTATTTGTTTGGCACCAGATTGTGCATTGGAGAAAGAGTAATGTGTGCTCCGGGACAGCCCAGGTTCCAGTTGCCTTGGTGGCGCAGCTGGTTAGCGCCACCAGAACGGTATTCCGTGTGGCCTGGGTTCAAGTCCCAGCTGAGGCACTTACTTCTTTCTCTCCTCTGTTTGCATGTGTTCCATAAATTTGCACACCGCACCCATGAGATTAAAAATGTAGTAATTATTTGTGCAGCACCACGTTGTGCACGCAGAAAGAGTAACATGTGCTCCGGGACAGCCCAGGTTCCAGTTGCCTTGGTGGCGCAGTCGGTTAGTGCCACCAGAACGGTATTGCGGGCGGCCTGGGTTCAAATCCCAGCTGAGACACTTACTTCTTTCTCTCCTCTGTTTGTACCTTTTCATAGTCACCAGTTTCTACATACATACATAAATATATAAAATATAAACACCAATACTTGCTGGAGGGGATGTGGGAACAGGAGTAGTCAGTTCCATACTTTTTTGGGGAGTGCCTGCAGATCCAGCCTTACTGAACTGAGAGTCATGTCGAATTAACAAACAGGTAGTTTTGCCCAGATTCTCTTGATCTTTAATAGTTTTAGGCTTCCCAATAAGGAGGCTTAATCCCTCTAGGAAGAACTAAAGAGATATTTCACATAATATGCTTAGTAGCTTTTAAGCATATTACCAGGGTTCTCGGAAGGACTTTCATTTTGAGGGTCTGGGACCCCTTAAACAAACAAAAAAAAAAAAGAACAAAGTTACCATAACTCTTGATGTATTAAGAGTACCTTCTGCATGGAGGCATACTCTTCGGTCTTAGAGCCACAGGCACAAGGACCCCACAGGGTCTGGCATGGGTTTTGGGGTCTGGCATGCACCATGAGCATGTGGCGCTAATCGCAACCAAATCCATTACTTTTTTTTTTTTTAACTAAGACAGACAGAAAAACTATTTAAATTTTTTTTAAAAGCAATAAATTATAACACACTAAAGAAAACAAAAACATAAGATAATCCAGAGACCCTCTAGAGCCCATACCCTGAGAAAAACAAAAGGGGCAGACAAAAACAGGTTGCTCACCTGTAACTGTAGTTCTAGGTGTGGTATATGGTTCACATCCACACACTGACAGTTCCACTGAACAGTCTGGTTGGCCAGACACCTTTAAGCTAAGCCCCTCCCATCACCTGGGTGGTAAATCCCCCCGACTTTGTCCTGTGACATCAGATACTACACGCTGGAAGCAGATCAGTGTGTCACTTGCCAGGGGAGGCCAGGTGTGTCATAGGGATGTGAACCATATACCACTCCTATAAAGTACAGTTATGTAATTCTTACCGTAACAGTAGATCTTTGAGGGGTATCTCTTACAGCAGGTAATACACTTGGGTCATCACCAGAAGGCACTGTGGTGCATGGCAGCTCTACTAGTAGTTTTTTTCCAGGGGCCGAACACACATGACATCTTCCTGTTTCCTATATAAGGGTGGGCGGTCCCTGGTATCCTCCATTCATTTTCCTGCCGTCTTCAGCTCGCACGCAGCAGCTAGTGCAGAGAGCAGCAGTCATCTATGAGAACTTGAGCAAACAGAAGCGAAATTTTTCCATTTCACTACTTACATCGACGAATGTCCAAAGAATCTACAAGCAAGTCAGCGCTATTTATTTATTTATTTTGTTGACCCGGTAGGCCCACTTTCCCTTTTTCAGGGGTGACTGGGGAGGGGGAGACTGTCTTCGCGATAAAAAGATCTACCGCTTTGACAACCACACTGTTTGTGTTGTGTCTGGGACCCACACACGATACCATTTCCTGCTTTCATTGCCAGGAATTCAACCAGGCGACCCAGTGACGATGGCTGCAGGAGATAGAATCCTATCTTATGGAGCAGAAATTGTCTCTACTAGAGAATCAAGGGGGGCCATCCCAAGGGTTCCCTGTCCACTGATTCTCATAAGAAACAGAAAAAAGAGAAGTAGAAGCCCTCGTCATTCTCTTTGGGCAAACATTCGTCGACGGCCACTGTCACTGGTGCTCCACCGTCGACGATGCCCTCCAAAACTGCCTCTTCGTCGATGGGGGTTTTCACTCTCTCGCCGACAGAGCTATCTCGTGCTCTTTCAGCAGTTCCTGATGACCCCTATGAGGGCTCCATCGATGCGCCGTTGACGGAGGATCGTTTCCCATCGACATCTTCATACGAACATACAAAGAAGCCAGCAGAAGAAGGCCATTTGGTCTATCAAGCCTGTTCATATTGCAGGGTCCACAGCTTGCGCTAATGTACCTGCCCACCCTACCCACTCCTCCCATCCTCCCTACCCATGATCCTTACTTTCCCCCTATCCCAGCCTCTCTTAAAGCTGCCCACTGTCTTCAATGAAATCACCTCTTCTGGCAGTGCATTCCAAGTGTCCACCACCCTCTCTGTGAAGAAGTGCTTCCTGACCTCCCTCCTAAACCTCCCACCCTCCAGCTTAAGACTGTGCCCCCTCGTGTTATGGTTGCCACTCAGCTTAAAAAGACTCTCTTTATGAACCATATTTATTCCTTTCAAGTACTTGAAGGTCCCAATCATGTCCCCTCTCTCACTTGTCTTCCAGGGAGTACATGTTCAGTGCCCTCAACCTCTCCTCGTATGCCTTACCCTGCTGACCGGCTATCATTTTTGTAGCCCTCCTCTGGACCTTCTCCAGCAGGTTAATGTCCTATTTGGGCACCAGTACTGAACTGCATACTCTAGATGTGGCCTTACCAGTGACCTGTACAAGGGCAGTATAACCTCCTCTCTCCTACTACTGATCCCCCTAGATATGCATCCCAGCATCTTATTTGCCTTTGCTGCTGCTTTCTTGCATTGTGTGGAGTGCTTCAGATCACTAGTGATCATCGCTCCCAGGTCCTTCTCCTCCTCTGATACAGATACTGGGACTCCACCCAGGTAGTACTTTGTCCTGGGATTCTTGGCTCCAATATGCATAACTTTGCTTTATCTTCATTTAAACATTCTAAGGCTACTTCCCTTGCTGCCCCGTTGACAATGGGTCATGCTCCTATGGGGAAGCCTACTGCCTTTGCAATGCATATTGCCCCACCGCTTTCACAGGCTGTCTCTCACAGGGGCCAGGCCCCTGGAAAAAGACTGCTAGAAGAGCTGCCATGCACCACAGTGCCCTCTGGTGACAGCCCAAGTGTATTACCTGCTGCAAGAGATCACCCGTGGAAGATCTACTGTTACAGGTGAGTAATTTATTTTTATAGGGACGTGGATATAGTTCACTATCCACACTCTGGCAGACTCCAAGCAGTTCTCTGGGAGGAGGGGGCAAGGCACACATCCCTAGTTGGTGAACAGAGACTGGAGAACCGATGTCCCAAAACCAGCATTTTGGCATGACTCAGGGTTGATGCTGTAGTGGGAAATGAAGGTGCATGCTGACTTCCAGATAGCAGCCATGCAGATCTCCTGGACAGGGACATCCCTGGAAGCAGCCACCAAGGCAGTGGTATGTCTAGTGGAATGAGCTCTAAGCCCTACAGGTGGCTCCCTACCAGACAGCCTATAGCAGAGGCCGAGGCAGGATATGATCCACCTGCCAATCATCTGCTTTGCTGCCAGTCTGCCAGGTGCAGCTTCAGTGTGACAAGCAAGTGATGAGCCTGTCCCTGAACTCCAGTCATGCACTCCACATAAAAAGACAGTGCCCTCCACAAGTCCATGTGACTGGCCTCCAAAGATGGGTTAGTAAAATCTACCAGTAAGTTAATCAACTGGTTAAGGTGAAACTCTGCCACAACCTTCAGGAGGAACTTCAGTTGGGGCAAAGGACAACTTTATCCCTGTGGAAGATCAGGTAAGGAAATTCCACTGAAAGCTCCTAGAGCTCACTAATCCTTCTGGCTGATGAGATAACCACCAGGAAGGCGGTCTTCCATGACATGTGAAATCTCAAAACTGAGTACTGGCTCGGAAGGCTTGCCCATAAGCAGAGCCAAGACCAGCAGTAAGTCCCACAGTGGAGGTGGGTCATGCAGTGGAGAGGACAAGTGGTCCATGCCCTTGAAAAAGCACCCGAGCACCTTCTCCTGGGCCACAGTCGGCTTTCAAACCAATGCCCAATAAGAAGAGATGGCTGCCGGTGCACCTTAAGGGTGTTGCTCGTAGTCCCAGTTGGGAAAGGGACCAGAGGCAGTCCAAGATCCTAGCCACTGAGCTTACCACTACCGATATTCTAGAAACCTGGTGCAAATTTACTCTCCCTAAGCATAAACTAACAACTGCCACTTACTGGAGAGAATACTCCTGGAAGTGTCAGTACAGATACTTTTGCACACCGGCAATAGTAGCTAAATATGCAGGACTGTCATCAAGGCACAGGTCAGAAAGCACAGTAACTGCCTCTGGGTATCGAGTAGCATAGTCACATACTACCAAAATGAATCAATTACCCTTTTTACTTTTTGCAATTCTCTCAAAAGGCACATCTATCAATGGTAGGGGCACCAGGGGCAACTTAGTCTTTTTTAGTCACTGGGTATCCTTTCTGACATTCAACACAAGAACTGCAATACTGTAGGTAGCAACATCTTCATGAATTCCAGGCCAGTAAAATCTGTACAGCAATCTGGTAAGGGTGCGATCCCTCCCTGAGTGACCAGCCATAGGACAATCGTGAGCTATCTGTAACAACTCGGTTCAATACTTTTGTTGTATAACCAATTGTTCAATCTTTTCCTGTGTCTGAGGTTTAACTTAATCTTGGTAAAATAATCCATTACATTTTTTAAAACACTGGTTCACCCAGTTTTTGTTTGATCCCAGCTGCTTAAAATAACCTTCGAGAGCAGCATCATTACTTTGATCTGAAACAAAATCACAATCGGTTATCAGTCTAGTTTCAGCATTTTCATATTTTAACCCCTTATGTCCATCAGTCTTCTGTTGCCACTGTCGTTTCAGGTGTCCTCTTTCTTTCCTGGACTTCCAGATCTTGGAGCTGGGCTCAAACAAGTCTGCATCAAAGTCACCGAAAGGAAAAGTGTCTCCACCATCTGAGATTTTCTTTGCCTGAGCTCTTGTTACCACTGCTGCTGAAACTGCAGGGTTCAGCTCCTCTGAGATTAACTCGGTAAATCCTGGACAGTCATTTCCAATTATAACAGGTACAGGTAACTTGGGTACTACCCCCACTTTCATTCAGTGCAACACCCCATTAATATTCAGTGCCACTTGTGTGGTGGGATAGTATCGTGTCCCCGTGGATGCAGATGACACTGGTACCTGGTCCTTTTACACAGTGTTTTCCCAGCACTTCAACATGCATAGGGGTCTGTCTACTTTCTGAACGAATAAGTCCCTATTCTCCCATCTGGACATCTGTTAAATACTTGCCCCAATTTGTTAAGGCCAAATCTGCTGCAGTGGTATCCTCCTTATTTTTATGGCAGTTTCTTGCGATATGGCCTGGCTTGTTACAGTTATAGCAAATTAAGTCTCGGTGCAGATTTGTTACCCCCACCACAATTTTTATCCGAGTTAGGTTGGGGAAAAAGTAAGGATCTTGGCCGGCCCGGTGGTGCCGAGGGTTGAGGTGCTGGACGCCACACCTCGTGCCCCGCCGTCGACCCGGGTTCAGGAACCAGCCCAGGCCATCAGGGGTCACAGGAGGGAGAGATTGAGCGCCTGAGGACAGCTCTCCTCTCCCGGGAAGGAGGTGGGGGGGGTCCATGCTTGGCACTTGACTGACCTCTGGCGGAAGCCAGAGGCACAGCAAGTACCAGCATCCAGCAAGGGGGATGGGAGAGGTGACGGCGGTGATGCCATGATGCCAGGGCACATCTCTCACTCACAGAAAAATGGAAAAAGCTCTCCTGGCTCTGGGGAGATGGAGCATCAAGGAGCTGCCCCTCATGGCCTTGCACCGACCTCCCTTCCAGCTCCCGACGAAAATCTGGATTGTTGGGGTGTAGCTGCCCCATCTCGTCCCCGCCCGGGGGCGAGGAACCGCAGCTCCATGGGGCGAGCGAGAAGGGAGGAGGTAGGTGGTGAAGAAACATACAATTTGACGGCAGATAAGGACCGCTTGGCCCTAGTCTGCCCATTTTCCTACCTAATAGATAAGCTGCAGATCCTAGTTAACCACAGCTTACTTCCTCCTACCCCCCACTAGGACTGCCTTCTGCCTGTCCCATGCATTCTTGAAGTCCCCCATTGTTCTTGACTCCACGACCTCCTCAGGGAGGCAGTTCCATGCATCCACAACCCTCTCAGTGAAAAATACTTCCTCACATTACCTCTGAGCCGTCCCCACTCTATCCTCAAATTTGCCCCCTTGTTCTTGCACATCTCTTTTTCTGAAAGATGCTACCCTCTTGGACTTTGTTAATTCCCTTGAGGTACTTGAAAGTTTCTATCATGTCCCCTCTCTCCCTTCTTTCCTCAAGGGTATACATATTAAGTTCCTTTAGTCTTTCTTCGTATGTCTTCTGGTGCTGACCCTGCACCATTTTGGTTGCCCTCCTCTGAACAGCCTCCACTCTGTCTGTGTCTTTCCGGAGATGGGGTCTCCAGAACTGCACACAGGACTCCAGATGGGGTCTCACCAACTGTCTGTACAGAGGGATAACTTCCTGTTTTCTACTATTGATGCCTCTTCCTATGTATCCCAGTATCCCCCAACCTTCCTTACTGCCTTCTCACATTGCTTGCCCACCTTTAGGTCATCTGATATAATTACCCCCAGGTCCCTTTCTATTTTTACTGTTGTCAGTATCTCACCCCCCATTGTGTATGCTTCCCCTGGGTTTTTGTTTCCCATGTGCATTACCTTGCACTTCTTTGCATTGAATCTGAGCTGCCATACATTTGACCCTTCCTCCAACCTTGCCAAGTCCCTTCTCATCCTTTCCACTCCATCTTGTGCATCAACCCTGTTGCAGATCTTTGTGTCATCTGCAGAGAGACATACTTTTCCTTCCAGTTCCTCTGCAATGTCACTTATAAAGACATTACAAAGGACCGGTCCCAGTACTGAACCCTGCGGTACCCCGCTAGTAACCCTCCTTTCTTCACTGTGTACTCCATTTATTACTACCCTTTGCGTCCTGTCGTCTAGCCAATTTTTTATCCAGGCTACCACCTTGGGACCCACTCCAAGGCTGGCTATCTTGTGTATTAATCTTTTGAGTGGGACTGTATCAAATGCCTTGCTAAAATCTAGGTAGGCCATGTCCACAGCCCCTCAGGGAAAGGGGGAAGGCAGGGGAAGTCTCCATAGGTGCTCCCAAGGATGCAGAGCTTGGGGAGAAGGGGCGGATAAACAGAGATATATAAAAAAAAAAAAAAACAACTAAGGATCTTACTGGCCTTTGGCTGTTACTTCACTGCTGCATGGTCCATCTTGCCATCTGATAGTCCTCGGCCAATGAAAAGTACAGTTACATAAGAACTTACCATAACAGTAGATCTTCAAGAGAAGCTCTTGCAGCAGGTAATACAATTAGGAATGATGCTGGTAGGCATCAGGACCCCATGGCAAACTTCTAGCCAGCAGTACCAGGCGGGGACCACCCCCTTCGATGTCGGCCTGCACCAGACATCCCATATGGTATAAAGGGTGGGTGGTCTCCGGCGTGCCCGAGTTCTTTTTCCATCTGAGACTCTGGTATCTGGATGTAACGTGATCCAAGCAGAAAACTTAAGGCAATACCTCAGAGAACTGGTGAGAGTAGGGCGATGTTATTCGCTCACAGCAGGAGACCTCCAGGGTGAAGGAGGGTGGGAAGTATACCTGCTGCAAAGGCTTCTCTCGAAGATCTCCTGTTACGGTAAGTTATGTAACTGTACTATCTTCGAGAGTCAGCTCTTGCCACAGGTAATACAATTAGGACTGATTCCCAAGCAGTATAAACTAAAGACAACAGCCGGGTGGTAGGTGAACAGGAGAGAAGAGGAAAGAATATCCCTTACGAGAGGAAATCCTGCAGAACTGCGAGGCCGAAGCCTGCTCTGCGTCTCGAGGCAATGTCCAGACTGTAGTGCCGAATGAAGGTGTTGACTGTGTGCCACATAGCTGCTGTACAAATGTCTGATGCACATATGTTTTTCAGTGCAGCAAAAGAAACGACCATACCTCTTGTTGAGTGACCTGGGACCGATCCTGGTAGGGGTTTGTCATGTTTCTGGTAACAGAAAGTAATACAATGCACTAGCCACTTGGACAGTGTCTGCTTGGTCACAGGAGCTCCTAGGATTCTGGGGGGCAAAGGAGACAAACAATTGGTCAGAACGCCTGCTGTCCTTGGTTCTGGACAACTAATAACTTTAAGTTCGATGCACGTCTAGCGTGTGGAGAAGAGCCTCTCCCCTATTTGTATGATTAGGAAAATAAACCAGAAGCTGGATGTCCTGATTTAGGGTCATCTCATGTACCACTTTAGGCAAAAACTTAGGATTGGTTCTCAAGGCCACCCTATCCTTGTGAAAAACCAAATAAGGCTCTATACACATCAGGGCCTGAAATTCGAAAATTCTTCAAGCAGAATTAACAGCAACTAAAAACGTTTTCCAAGATAGAAAATGTAGCTCGCAATCCATGGCCGATTCAAAAGGGGGGTAAGGTCAGCTTTTCCAAAACAAACAGTAAATCCCAAGGTGGGACAGGGTCCCTGATGGGAGGTTTAATATGTAAAATACCCCTAAGGAAGGTGAGGGTTACCTCCAACTGTGCCACCGCTCTGTCTTGAACAGGGGGTGTGATAGGTGGAAAGGGTAGCCAAATGCACTTTAATGGGGGAGTAACCCAAACCTGAGTCCGAAAGGG
The DNA here is from genome assembly GCA_016271365.2 of Neoceratodus forsteri. Lineage (NCBI taxonomy): Eukaryota > Metazoa > Chordata > Ceratodontiformes > Ceratodontidae > Neoceratodus > Neoceratodus forsteri. Next base: position 909,775,886 of record CM028136.1, read on the forward strand.
ATAAGAGGTACTCTAGAATAATATTCACCGGACAGGCCAGAGGGTCAAGGTGACGAGCCGTGGCCCACAGACAGAAACACTTCCACTTCATGGTGTATATCACTCTGGTAGAAGGTTTTCTGGCTGCCACAATAACATCAGCAACCTTGTCAGAAACTCCGAGAAACAGAGCCCAAGTCCTCAGGAGCCATGCATGAAGGTGGCGGCACTGCAGGTTCAGATGGATCAAGGTCCTGTTGTCCTGGGAAAGCAAATACGTGCTCAATGGTAGGGTGGTCGGAGATTCCACCGCTAGCTGCTGCAACAGTGGGAACCAGATCTGCCGAGGCCATAGTGTGCCACCAGGATCAATGTCGCCCCTTCTGTTTGCACCTTGAGGATGACCCTCTAAAGGAGAGGAAATGAGGGAAAGGGGTATAGGAATTTCTCCTTCCAGGAAAGGGACGTGTCTTGCCAGAAGACACCGGGTGCAGGATCTAGTGAGCAAAAACTGGGCAGTTTTGTGTTGGTAGGGGAGGCAAAAAGGTCCAGTTTGGGTGTCCTCCATTTGACGAGCAGTTCGTCGACTTTGGATTAGAGAAGGGACCACTCGGGCGCTCTGGAGCATGTTCTGCTGAGAGCGTCTGCCAAAGTGTTCTGGACTCCGGGGACATGGACAGCTGAGATCATCAGGTGACAAGACGTGACCCAATCCCACACTCTCATAGCCTACCTGCAAAAGAGGTAAGAGTGTGTGCTTCCCTGCTTGTTGATATGAAATACCACTGACATGTTGTCTGTCTGCACAAGGAGGCATCCTGGTTTGAGAACCGTGCTCAAGGTCTGCATGGCATAGAGAACGTCCCTCATTTCCAAAACGCCAATGTGGAGAGATTCCTCGATCACGGACCAGGAACCCTGCATCCTGTGAATGCCTAGATGAGCCCCCACCCTGTGTTTGAGGCGTGGGATGTCAGGATCTGGTCTGGCACCTCCACTTGGAATGGCATCGCTGTCAGTAAGGAAGGTGATGTCATCCACCACTGGAGTTCCTGTTGTACCAGTCTTGTGACGGAGACAAGAAGGTCCAAGTTGTCCTATCTTTGGTCCCACTGGACGCTATGGGTCCACTGAATCGTCCTCATGTGGAGTCTCACAAAGGGGACTGTGATAATGGACGCTGCCATGTGGCCTAACAGCCGTAACAGGGTTCTGGCTGGTACCACAGGGGCTGAAACGATGTGTTGGGCTAAGTCCTGAAGCTGGGCTGCTCTGTCTTATGGCAGGAAGGATCTCCCTCGAATGGTGTCGAGTTGAGCTCCAATAAAAGGCAGGTTCTGGGATGGGGTCAGAAAGGATTTCGAGACGTTGATAGTGATGCCTAGTTCTTCGAAGAGAGAACAGGTGTCCCGAATGGCTCTCTGCAGTTGTTCCCTGGATGGTGCTGTGAGAAGCCAATCGTCCAGATATGGGAACACGTAATGACCCATCCTTCTGAGTGCTGCTGCTGCCACAGCGAGGCACTTTATGAAGACCCTTGGTGCTGATGAGAGGCCGAAGGGTAGCGCCCTGAACTGGAAATGTTTTCCCTGAAAGGCGAACCTGAGGTACCTCTGAGGGGCTTTGCCGCTGGAATGTGGAGGTATGCGTCCTGCATGTCCAGTGACACCAGCCAGTCTCCCTGATAAATCATGGGGAGCAGGTTCTGTAGCATGACCATACTGAACCTTTTGTACTCTACAGAGCGACTGAGCTCGCTGAGGTCTAAGATGCGTCTCAGGTCGCCTGTCTTCTTTGGTACCAGGAAGAAGTGCGAGTAGATTCCTGTTCCTCTCTGAGTTGGGGGAACAGGTTCTATGGCCTTCTCGGAAAGCAGGGCTTGGATCTCTGATCGGATCAGACCTGTGTGCTCCACAGAGTAATGGGGAGGGGGGCCTGTCCAGTGGAATTTGGACAAACTCTGTTGCGAGCCCTTTCTCGACAAGTTGGTGGACCCACTGGTCAGGATCACTCTCCTCCAGGAAGCCGCGTAAAGTGAAAAGCAGTCTCCGATCACCTCCCCTGGTGGAGTACTGCGGAGGGCTGGGTCCAATGGAGAGTCAGGCAGTGGGAAGGGGTGGGAAGGTTGTCTGGGTTGGTTTTGCCTGGTGAGAGGAGGGTCCAGCTGATCCTCTGTGGGCTCCCCTCCGGCTATAGCCTCCCCGTTGAGGTTGTTGTAGCTGGAAATGGGGTTGCTGTTGTTGATGGCCCCCTCTGCCATGAAAACGAGATCTACGAAACTGTCTCTGTTTCGGGTGATACGTGGACTGGACTGTCCTCACTGCCTTTCCAGAATCCTGGAGCCTGTTAATGATCATTTCGATGTCCTCGCCAAAGAGAATGGATTCGTGAAAGGGTGCATCAAAGAGGTTTGACTGAACGTCCTGTGCCAACCCAGAGACCCGAAGCCAAGAATGATGATGTAGGTACATTCCTGATGCCGCTTCCATCGGCGCCGTGTCTGCTGAGTCATACGTGGATCAGAGTACGTGGGTGCCAACATCCGATCTAGTTTTTAGGAGTTTAGAAAACTCTGCATTCTGTGTGCAGTCTGGCAGTTCCTGCACAATGTCCAGCCCCTGTTACCAGAGTGCATTCTGAAACTGGACCATATGGGTCAAGAAATGCAGACTCCGAATGCTGTAGGTTGTGGAAGTGTATACCTTGCATCCCATGGAGTCCAGCTGCTTGGACTCCCTATCTGGGTAGTTAATAAAGATAAAACCTGAGCCAGACTCCCTCTAGAAGGGGCAACTGGGTAGTTAATACAAAGATAAAACCCGAGCCAGACTCCCTCTAGAAGGGGCAACTGGGTAGTTAATATAAAGATAAAACCCAAGCCAGACTTCTTCTTCTAGAAGGGGCAACTGGGTAGTTAATATAAAGATAAAACCCGAGCCAGATTCCGTCTAGAAGGGGCAACTGGGTAGTTAATATAAAGATAAAACCTGAACCAGACTCCCTCTAGAAGGGGCAACTGGGTAGTTAATACAAAGATAAAACCCGAGCCAGACCTTCTAGAAGGGACAACTGGGTAGTTAATATAAAAATAAAACCTGAGCCAGACTCCCTCTAGAAGGGACAACTGGGTAGTTTATATAAAGATAAAACCCGAGCCAGACTTCTTCTTCTAGAAGGGGCAACTGAGTAGTTAATATAAAGATAAAACCTGAGCCAGACTCCCTCTAGAAGGGACAACTGGGTAGTTAATATAAAGATAAAACCTGAGCCAGACTCCCTCTAGAAGGGACAACTGGGTAGTTTATATAAAGATAAAACCCGAGCCAGACTTCTTCTAGAAGGGGCAACTGGGTAGTTAATATAAAGATAAAACCTGAGCCAGACTCCCTCTAGAAGGGACATCTGGGTAGTTAATATAAAGATAAAACCTGAGCCAGACTCCCTCTAAAAGGGACAACTGGGTAGTTTATACGAAGATAAAACCCGAGCCAGACTTCTTCTTCTAGAAGGGGCAACTGGGTAGTTTTTTTTTTTTCAGTTAATAATTTTATTAGTTTTCCAACTTACAAAACAGTATTATACATACAACCATGACGTTGTATACTGCAGAGAAGGGTTTTACAGCAAAATGTCCACATTTTGAAAAAAGAAGAGAAAAAAATTATATAACATGCAAGCTGCACACTCCAGCTATAATGGACTTTGTAGGAGTCAGAGGGGAAGGCCGTCATATCTCTGCATGTTTTCTATGAGACAATATTGTAAAGCTCACCTGCAAGACAAACACCAAAACTTGCAAATTAAGACTGGGAGTCTAATTGAATAATAAAAATATATACACACTGCTAAGGTTGCACAGAATGAAAGGAGAAAAACAGCATATGTTATGTCCTATCAAAGCAACTGGGTAGTTAATATAAAGATAAAACCCGAGTCAGATTTACTAATGGCCATCACCTCCCACTGCAAGAAGGACACCTTGATCGCAACCAAAGGGAAGGGAAACTCTAGGCAGCAGACTCAAGAGCTGTATTAATGTATGCTCTGTGCTAGGTCTAGGATGGAGTCCTAGTGTGAAAGGGTGCATGTGTCTGACTAAATAAGGTGTCCTGTAGTATAGAGAGCTTTCTCAAAGTAGGAAGAGAACAGTATGAAGTGGCAATATGAATTATTCTTACTGTCGTCCTCCTTGCAAGAGAAGGGAGGATAGACTGTTCACCTTGATAAGCCTAACACCGTAGGACAATAGACACTGTTGGCATTACCACAGTAACCTTGTTTCTCCCAGGAGATACTCCAGTATTCACAACTCTTCTGCAGTATGCCTCTAAGCCAGATCTGCCTGGAGATCGAACATTATGCTAATGATGGAATCACTGGCATGTGACACTTTTCAAATGCTGCCACCACTCAACTGCCTACACTCTAACCCTCAGATTTTGTGGACGCCTGTAAATACAGGGCCCAAAAGATTTAAAATCATTAAAATTTAGTAATTTAGAACTCTCACAACCAGCCTCCAACTGGAGGAAGAAAATATCAAGATATATTCAGAAACAATACATTCTCCAATGTCAGAATCACCTGAAGGGAGAAAAAACACTGAAAAATGGTTTCAGTAAAAGCCAGAATGTGGTATACACACCCTTAAGGTACAGCATGGAATGTAGAGGCCACTGGTTCTGGTAGGGGAGGCCGGGTTGGAGAGTTATGAATACTGGAGTATCCCCTGGGAGAAACAAGGTTACTATGGTAAGTAACTTTTTCTTCTCAACCCAGGAATACTCCAATATTCCTAACTCTTCTGCAGACTAAGAAGCAGTATCTTTGGAGGTGGGAACAGAACCATTTTTGGAAACAGGCTCTGCAGGACAGCTGTACCAACTGGGCATCAGCCCCAGCTTGCATATCCAGGCTGTAATGTTTGGTAAATGTGTGAACTATCCTCCAGGTAGCTGCTTTACAGATATCTAGAAAGGGACATTCCTGACAGCTGCCAGTGTGGCAGCTGCCCTCCTTGTGGAGTGGGCTCTGAGCCCAGCTTGGGCTTCTTTGCCTGTTGTGGAATAACAAAAACAGAATACACTGAACAATCCAGTGAGAAATGGACCTTTTAGATGCTGGATTACCCCTTCCCACATCCCCATAAATGAGGAAAAGCTGCATCTTGTCCTGCCTGTGGGGCTTAGTAGCTGTCATGTAGTAGCTCAAAGCTCCCTTGACATCAAGATTATGCAATCTACGTTCACCAGAAGAAGAATGCTCAGTAAAGAAACACTGTCGATAGTTTGGTTTAGATGAAAGTCTGAAACCACTTTGGGAAGGAATTTCCTATTAGTTTTAAGGACAACTTTATTCCTGTGAAAAGGGATGTAGTCCTGCTCAATGCATAGGGCCTGAAGGTCACTGATTCGTCTGACTGAAGTAATGGCCACTAAAAGTAGCATTTGCCATGTAACATAGTTAGTGTTGCTGAAGACATGGGTTCAAAGGGGGAACCCATGAGCTTAGCAAGAAAAATGTACAGGCCGCATGCTGGCACTGGTTCCCTGACCGGTATCCTTATATGTCAGGAATAGCTGTTTTCTGCCCTGTTTATCGGCTTCAGTGGCTGTCAAGTAGTAGCTAGAAGCTCCTTTGACATCCAGGCTATGGAGTCTCCTTTCACCAGAACTAGAGTGTTCAGTGAAAAAGACAAATAAGGTAATGGTTTGGTTCAAATGGGATTTAAGAAACACTCTAGTAATAAACCTCCTGTTTGTTCTCAGGACCACTTTGTCTCTGTGGGTTGAGATGCAGTCCTGTTTAATGGCAGAAGAAAAACTGTGCCATATGACATATTTCAAATGAGCTGAATGCATAGGTTCAAAAAGGGGAACCCATGAGCCTACTTATGCATACATTTAGGTCCCATGCATGCTCCCTGTGAGGGTGTGCAGTCGGACCAGGCCCTTAAAGAACCTTTTTAAAGATAGAGTATAAAACCAGAAAAACACTCTGCCCAACTGACATGTATGCAAATGCTGCAGCCAGGTGGACCTTTAAGGTACTGGACTGCAAGCCCAGTGATTGCAAATAGATAAAATAGAGCAGCACAGCTGGGACACCAGTCTGTGCTGGTATCCAAATAGAAAACCTTTCCCATTTTGTAACACAGGTTTTCCCAACAGAAGGCTTTTTCTAACCCCTTAAAATGCCCAAGACACCTTAGAAAGATGCAAGCATGCATATTCTAGGTTCTCAAAACCCTGCCTTAGGCCCAAGTGAGTTGAGGCTGGGGTACAGGAGCCTCCCTTTATTGGAGGCAATATATTGTGCCTCCTGAAGAAGATGCATTGACTCGGCCACAGACATGGAGGACAGCAGAATGTACCATGGTGTCTGGCTCAGTCTGGTGCTACAGAAACTGTTAATGCTGATTTGGACTTGGGTCCGAGCAATGCTCTGTACACCAAAGAGGAGGGAGAAGGGAGATGAAAGCATACACGTGCCTCACTGACCAATACAAAGCCAGGATATCCAGGGGGTCTGTTTCCCGATCAGCTGTGCAACTGTACTGTGGCAAGTGGTAGTTCTGGTGGGATACGAACAAGTGTGCCAATGGAGTGCCCCACCTCCTAAAGATCACTTGCACCACCCAACTGTTCAAGGACAATTAGTAATGAGCCTAGTTGATTTGAGTCAGGGTACCTGCCAATGTATTATCCTTGCCTGGCAGATGAAAAACCTGTCAGGAAACCCCCATGAAGTATGCTAGACTCCATATCTTCATGACTTCTGAGCAGGGAGGATTTGACCTAATCTCTCCCTGCTTATTTATGTAGTGCAGTGTGGAGGTACTGTCTGTTCTTTTATTTTTTATTGATTGAGACAGCATTTATACATCAGGCAGATACAATTGACCACATACTGCTGAACATTTCCAGTTTGTTGTGCTTAGATAATACAAAGGAATGGTATCAGTCGCAATTGTAAAGTACTGTAGTAGAAAGTTTTAACTTGTACACACACTGATTTTATTCAAGGTGCCTCAAAAATTCCTGTCTGTCTGACCTAACTGTAAGCAGGCAGCAGAACCTCCTTTCACTAATGTCGGTTAAAATGTAGTGGTTGGGGGAAAAGACATCTTCTCCTGCCCTGGAGGGTGGAGGATCCATAAAGCGGGGAGGTGTCATCTTTCAATCCTCATGTTAACAAGGGTTAGTCCTACCTGTGGGATCTAGGGGACAAAAGATGGGTCCTTTTGGGAGTAGTATAGTATCCAGCTTTGCCATTTCCTGAGTAGGACCTCCTATTTATTATGGAGTTTGGCTGTCATGTATTCAAGTCTATAGATGTATTTTACTAGGTTGTGCCAATCCAAGATTGTGGGAATAAGAGGAGACATCCATTTATGGGTAATGGTCTTTTCTTGCAGCCAGAAGGAAAAGAGGGGGCAGGGTATCAGTCCAATTTGGTCCATGAGGAGGGAAGATGGACAGCATTACAAGTTCAGCTGTCAGTTCAATTGTTTCATTGAGACATCCCTACAACTCTATTTGGAGTGTCATCCAAAAGGGCATTTGGGCTGGACAATACCAAAAGATATGGCCCAGGTCAGCTAGTGGACAATTATAGTTTCTCCAGCATCTACCGTATGAGGCTGGCAGATATTTTGCTAGTACTGCCAGAAATACTGGGACCGAAATCCCCAGGCGAATTCCCTCCATATACCCGATGATGTAATCTTAATCGCTTTTAAAGTTGTTTCTTGCCAGAGTTGGGGAATCTCAAGTTGTAAATCTTTATTCCAGGCTTCTAGTATCGAGACAGATGAGTCTCCCAAATTATCCCGTAGTGTTCTGTATAAGTGACCTACGAGGTTTTCACAGGGGTTGCTCATAACAGAAGCCCAGAGTAAAGTCCACAGAATTGATAAGGGCTAGGGGAACAAGCGGGGAAGTCCCTTTGTCATACGATATAGTTTCTCACCTGGACATAACGGTATTGGTCACCTTCGGGAACAGAGTATTTTCGATGTAAATCTAAGAAAGACAAGACTCCCAAGGTATTGATTAGTTGATGGTAGTAACTCAGGCCTAACCTATGCCAGGTCTTAAATGTGGTGTCTAGATGGGACGGACAGAATTTTTCATCTCTGGACATTAGGGTGAAAAAAAAGAAACATTGTTTAAAGGTTTTTTTTGTGTTTAAGGTTCCTCCAGACTCGTAGAGCCTGCGCCGTGAATTTTGAAAAATCAGCCAGCGGTGGGGAGAGGCCAGGTGAAGAAAAAGCTATTTTTTCTATATCATGAAGGTCATTTATTAAAAATGATATTTCCTTCCATCTGGAAGAGTAACCAGGGGAAAGCTAGACACGAAAAGATTTTTAGAAAAGCTGCTGTTGCATATTTTCTTAAGTCTGGGAGGTTAACTCCCCCCAATCCTGGGGGAAGAATAAGAGAGACTGACGTATTCTTGGGCTATGGTTTTCCCAAATAAAAGTTGAAATGAATTTATTCCAGGATTTAAATTAAAAGGCAGCTGGGAAGGTCGGGACATTTTGGAATAAATATAACTGAGGCAGAATATTCATCCGAATGGTTTCTATTCTTTAAAAGAAGGTCAATTTTAGATTGCCCCACCATTTTAAGTCTTCTTGAATTTGAAGAGAGGCTGGTTCGTAGTTTACTAATTCCAAATGTTCAAGTTTGGAGGGTATGTGGATACCTAAATACTTAAACTTGGTGGATCTCCATTTTAGGGGTAAATATTTTTTAAAGGTTTGTGTTGGGGTAAAATATAACATCCCAGCCTCCATTTTTGTTATATTTAGTTTAAAGTTAGCTATTTGTTCGTATTTGCTTAGCACTTCCCAAATTCTAGGTATAGATAGCTCGGGGGAGAGGACTGACAGCAAGATGTCGTCTGCAAATAGCGAGACTGTGTAGGTCTTTTGGCCTAAGGGGATTCCTTCTATCTGAGGGTCTTGTCTTATGGCCATGGTTAACAGTTCCATATAAAGAGCGAACAAATAAGGAGAAAGTGGACAGCCCTGTCTTGTGCCCTGTTATAAAAGTATGGGGGGGGTACTATCGCTCCATTTAGACGAATATAAGCTTTGGGTTGTGAATATATTTTATTAAGCCAGGATAAAAAGGGGTCAGGGAAGGAGAAGCATTTAAGAGTATCCCAGAAAAACTCCCAAGAAACTCGGTCAAAAGCCTTTTCGGCACCAAAACTTAGAAAGGCTGTGGGAATCTGTCTGGTGTGTGTATATATTCCATTAAGCATGGTTCGATGTATATTCTCAGTTGTACTACGTTGTTTAAAAAAATCTGGTCTGGTCAGGGTGAATAACTGCGGGGAGGAGGGTTTCTAGCTGTGAAGCCCAAATACCCATATAAATTTTATAATCAACATTAAGGATAGAGATAGGGCGATATGAGGTTGGATCCGTTGCATCTTTATTTGGTTTAAGTAGGAAGGTGATCACTGCATAGTGTCATGAAGGAAGGGGATTGACCATCTGCTACCGCTCTAAAAGCGGAAAGCAGTGAAGGGAGGAGACGACCTGCAACTTTTTGTACCATTCCACTATAAAGACATCCGGGCTTGGGCATTTGTAAGGTTTTAAAGCTTTGATTCGAGAGAGAAGTTTGTCCGGGTGTATAGGGGACATTAAAGAGGTTTGTCGTAATTCTGTTAGTTTTGGGAAAGGTAACTTGGTTAAGAATGCTGTTCTATCCCTAGGAGATGAAGCTAGGGGGGAGGAAGTGCATAACATTTGGTAGAAGGCCTTGAATGATGCGCTGATATGTTTGTTGGAATGGGAAATTTGGTTCGTTACAGGATGCCTAGTTTTTAAAAATGTTGCAGTATGCTTTCTATTTCTTAATCTCCTAGCTAGTAGCTGTGTGGCCCTAGTTCCCACCTCGTAGCTTGCCTGTTTTAAGTAGGTCATAGTCTGTAGGATTTTGGAATCCATTATGTTTTGTATTTCTTTTTTAAGTTCCCATATCCTATGTTGGGATAACTTTGTCTCCCTCTCTATATAAAAGTTGGTACATTTGTAGTTGTTCAGTATAGTGTTTATATTGAGCTTCTACTTTTCATTTTTTTCTGTGTAAAAAAGCTATTGTTTCACCACGTATGGTGGCTTTTAGGGTGTCCCATATTATATGGTCCGACTGATCACCTCCAGTGTTTTCAGTAAGGAACTGTGGAATTCTGGCCTTTATGTATTCCAGATATTCTGGATTTTTCACAATGGTGGGATTAAGATGCCACAGTTTCATTTTAGAGCGTTTACCTAAGTTGATTTTTAATATTAAAGGATGGTGGTCTGATGGGATCTGTGGGCCTATCGTTAAGTCCTGGACTGAGGAAAAGTGCTCGCATGACATGAAAAAGTAATCTAAACGAGAATAGGTTTGAAGGTGGGCTGAAAAGTAGGAAAATCCTGGATCGGAGGGGAAAAGTCTCCTCCAGATGTCCTCTATGCCCAGGTGGTTAAGTGTTGCTTTAAAATAGCTTAGGGCAGTGGAGGACCGATGATATGCCTGAGGGGATGAGGTGTCTTGGCGTGGAGACAGCAATAAACTGAAGTCCCCTCACATTATTAAAATGCCTTGATGGGCCAACAGGACCCTTTGGAGGAAGGACTGAATCACTCCTCGTGTAGATTGGTGGCAGGGGTAGGTGTTCACTAAAGTGACCGTCTGGCAGTAAAGTATCCCAGTGAGGATTACATAATGTCCTTGGGCATCAGTTATAACTTCTTTCACCACTAAGGGTGCACTAACAGGGACTAGGATTGCTGTGCCACGTCTACGACCACTTGAATGGGAGGAGACATAGACTTCATACTGGTGACCCCACTGTAGTTTCTGGTGTTCTAGGTCTGATAAATGGGTCTCTTGAAGAAAAAGGAGGTCTGACGCCTGCTTATTCAGATACTGCTTGAGGCGTGATCTTTTGATAGGGCTGTGAAGCCCATTAACATTCGCTGAGAATATTTTGGTCAGATTATCCGCCATCATCCTTCAGATCAGGTGAGTGGGATGATGGAGGATCCTGTTGAAATAAAAGCTTTTGAAAAACTTGGTGAGTGTGTCTCATTTTTTGATTTTTAAAGGTTTGGTTTAACCCAGATGAGAAATTTAGTATAGCTAGTTTCTGGCAAAGGCTTGCACCAGTAAAACCAGGGAGAGTCAACTCATCCCTATACGTTCCTCCTAGCATTGAGGAATTAGAACAGGATAAAACACTAACCTTGAAACAGCCAGATGTTAAGAACCTTTTAACATGGTTAACTATATACAAAGTGACCTCCGTTAGAGAGTTAGGACTAGTCATCCACCTTGATTTGGCTTCGGGGGGGGGGGGGGCCCTGAAACGAAGGGCTAGAGTTGCTGTTTCAGCTCTAAGTGCCCTTACCGGGGATGGAAAACTTCTCAAATGGGGAAATATCACCCATGTTAAGAGAAGAAGCAAGTACAGGGGCATCCGTAGGAGGGCTTGGTCTGAGTCTCTCCCTGACAGATTTGTTAAAGTTTCGGGACCCAGAATTAATCTGGAATATGGTTGGGGGGAAATTGTGGGAGGGGGAAGGGGAAAGAGAAACAGAAAAAAAAGGGGGGAAGAGGGGAGAAGTGGGGGGAAGGAGGAGAGATGGGCCCCCTGGCGATATGCAGAAGGGAGTCCGAGTTCCGCTGAACTATCGCCAGTTATTTGGTTGGGCACAGTGTTATCTTGTGCCTCGAGAGTTTCCTCTACAGTTTTTCCCATTTCCCAAATTCTAGACATAAGGCAAAAGAATTGTATTCCATATCCCTTCCCAAATAGATACCTAGCCCCCCCCATACGTCAAGCCGCCACAAAATAATGCTTAATATTGTTGTTCAATGCTTATAATTTAGGAGTACTCGGTGTGGGAGATTAAGTAAATAAGGGAGGAGGAGGGAGGAGGGAAACAGCAGGTTTTTAAAGTATACTCAAGATAATAGTTCAGATTGCAGTCTTTGGAGGTGGGGTAAAGAGGGAAACGGTGTCCATTCGTGCTTCCCTCCAGCCAGTTCAGTCTTATCAGTCTAATGTTCAGTAAGAGTTCTTTTTAGGCTGGCTTGAGTGGCCTAGTTAGCTGAATGCCAGCTCTAGCATAGTAGTTAATCCCACCAGCGATTCTTGCCATTAATATGCCTTGGGGATGTGTGCAGCTGTTCTTCGAGAAGAGCCCTCTTGAAAGGAGAGTAAAGTTCATTCCAGCCCTTTAAGTGTGTATTTACCACCCAATGTAGCAACTCTCAGTGGTAACAAGGGTGGGAGAGGGGCTATCCAGGGGAGAGGAGAGCGAGGGGGCGGAAGGGAGGGCTACTGGTACCTAAACCACGGATCTACCTGGGAATAGTGGCAGGAAGACTATAGGCCAAATTTAAGAGGTTCCTGGCCTGGTATTAACCTGCCATTGGGATGCCTCTGAGTACTTTAGAGAAGGGGTTATTATATAAAGCCTCTGGTTTTAAGGGCTTAAAAAAAAATCACCCCTTCTGCTCCCTTTTATTAGCAGTTTATAGAGCCAGTTTCCCAGGGATCCTATGGTGGTCTGTGGGTGCGGGGTGCCCCGTAACTCTGTGCCCCCGTCAGTCATTTCCTTCAACCCTGGAGTCCCCCCCCCCAATAAAGAAAGCCCCTACCTGTTTGAGTCCTATATAAAGTTAGTTCATCAGCTTGCAAGGTTTCATTCTGAGGCTGGTACTTTCCGATACTGTTGAATGGTTTTTATTATGGCCGCCAGATAGTGTTCCTCCATCAGAGCTGTTGTCTCTTTAAGATCCTGTTCTACAGCTCTGCGCGGTCTGGTCGCAGTCTATATTTCATGTCCCTGAAGCAAGCCCCTTGACTTCAGATCAGCCAACGTTTCCTCTACTGTGGGGTATGTCTTGGTCCCCGTAGGAAAGTGTACCACCAACTTTGCGGTGTAGGGCGTTTTGAATTTTATTTTATTTATTCTGAGGCATGGGAAGACGGGTGTGTATTCACGCCAAAGTCTTTGAGTAAGTGGCGCGTAATCATTGGACACATACACTCTCCGGTTTTCATACATAAGTGTTTTTTGAGCCCAGGCTTTTTGGAGCAGTTGTTTTTTTACTGCATAATTCAGAAAACGGGCAATAATTGACCTCGGGTGGGATCCCGGAGAGGGCTTGGAGCCCAACGCCCGATGCGCCCGCTCGATATCTAATGGAAACTCGGGAGGAAGGGCTAGTGTGGATCGGAGGAAATGGTCGAGGAAGGCCTGTATGTTGCAGCCTTCCTCCTCCTCCTCTTCAGGGGTGACAGAGAAGCATACGTTTTTTCTCCTGGATCTGTTTTCGGCATCTTCTTGACGTTGTGCTATCTGGAGTTGTGTCTTTGCTAAAGCGAGAAGGGTTTATTTATTTTTTTATACTTTCTTTATTGGAGTTATAGCTTTATAATACATTCCATCTTGTAGTTTATGTTCAATTCCTTTACAACATACAAGGGAAAGGGTAGATGGGAACATAGAACAATAATACAAACTTCAGGAATATCTGGTAGGTAACAGGCTTTTCCTGGAAGGAACGCATCTTTGGTTATAACACTGTATCTCATACATTTTCTTTTATAAACTAAGAGGCACCAAGGGCTAAGATTCTTAATCATATATCTGTTCCACTTAGTATTCCTAAGCATCTATTCCTGTTATAATACCCACTTAGACCATCGCTCTATGAACGTGGGGGATCTATCTTGTAGTTGATAAGTGAGACGTTGCACCTCTTGGATTTCTTGAATATTCTCCCATTCTACCACCAGTGGGGGCTCTTCTCTTAGCCATTTTCTTGTGATTGCTTTACCTAATGCTGCTATGCATATGTTCCATAAGTAGTGGTTAGTGCTACTTCTTATTCCCTCATGAGGTAGTCCCCATCCTATGTGGCTTATTAAAAGTGTTTCTTCAATTTGAAAGACAGCCCTAAGTTTCAGCTGAATATTGTGAAGAAAGGTGGCCAATTTGGGGCATGCGTAATATAGAATATATGGGTGTGAGTTGCCATACCTTCCCTGCACTCTCTCCAGAAGTCGGTTGTTTTAGTTCTATCCCATTTGTCTTGTTTTGGTGGGGTCAGGAAGAAGCGTACTCTCACCCTCCATACAAATTCTTGCCATTTTGGGGTACCTATGCTCCGAAACGTGCCCTTCCAAATTGGAGCCAGTCCTCCTTCCTCAATTCACAGTCTGCTTCTTACTCCCATTTTGTAGTGATATACTTAGCATTCTGGGCCTTCTGTCCTTGTAGTGAGCTATATATAGCTGATACGAGCCCTTTTGCATTTTTTTATTTATTAAGTCCCCTAGAGTGAGGGTTTTAGTCTGTTTTGGTGGGTCCCGTGTTTCTGCCCTAATCTGTGTACATATATAGTTATTTAATTGTAGGTATCTAAAGACATCTGAGGGCTTCCGACCAAGTGTCTTCTGGCACCTGTGAAAGAGGACACTGTGGTCCCTTTAAGAATCTGATTTGGATATCTCAACCCTTGTTGGTATTGTCTTTCATACCAAGGGTCTGATTCTCCAGGTGGAAAATCAATTTTTCCACAGTCTACAATATTTCCAGACTTCTTTTTTTTTATTTCCAGGAAGGTAAGGTACTTATCCCAGGCTTTCACTGTTATTACCATGCTGGGGAACCAGTTGCTTTCCTGTGTTCTTTGGGAGGTGTTCAGGAAGAGATTCTCAAAGAGGTTCAGTTTCCCTGCCTGATTTCCGTGCCTCTGTGTGTTCATTACCCCACAGGAAGGCCCATCTAAGCTATGCAGCCAGTCAATACTCAGACCATCCTCCCCAATGTTTCTTGGTCTCTAAAACTGACCATCTGATTCTTGGTTTTCTCCCTGCCCATATAAACTTACAGATCAATTTCTGCATATTTGCTAGCCATTGCATGGGAGGTTCGACTGCTACACCCTGGAATACAAACAAGAATTGGGGCAAAAGGGTCATCCTGACAGCTTGTATTCTATCAAACATTGGGAGGGGCAGAAGGGACCATCTTGCTATGTCTGATTTCATCTGTCTCCCACTGGGATATAATCATCCGAAAAGAGAAACTTTGTGGTATTTCTAAGATAAATCCTTAAGTATTTCATCACCTGGGTTTTCCATCTCATAGGATATTGACCTTGCATTCTCTGTGAAGAGGGAAAATTAAAACAAAGCACTTCTGTTTTGTGTGAATTTAGGGTGTACCCTGACAGTTCGGTGCACATTCGAATCTTCTGCATCAATTTCGGAAGTGATTGTTCTGGGTGTTTCATATAAATGAGCACATCGTCAGCATAAAGGGCCAGTTTATGCTCACAATTAGCCAACTGTACCCCCTTATGTCTGTGTCTTGTCTGATCCACTGTGAAAGTGGTTCAATATATATTAAAAAAGAGAGGGGGGATAGTGGGCACCCTTGTCTGGTGCTCCTGCTGAGATCAAATCTCTGACATCTGGCCGTTTGTTCGGACATAAGCTTTCGGGTCCATGTACAGTCTCTGTATCACCTCAATGAACTCATCCAAGAAGCCAAACCTGGCAAGGGCCCCATACAGAAATTTCCAGTCTACTTGGTCAAACACTTTTTCTGCATCTAGGCTTAGGATCAGGGCAGGGTCTTTAGTTTTATTTAGGTGGTCTATTATATTCAGGGAGCGTCTTACATTGTCTGTGGCTTATCTATTTGTGACAAACTCTGTTTGGTCGGGGGCTATAATCTGGGGGAGTTTGTTTTCTAATTTTTTGGCCAATATAGAGGCAAATAGTTTACAGTCTACATTTAATACTGAAATTGGTCGATATGAGGGGCACTGGGTGGGATCCTTGCCAGGCTTAGGGATCACAGAGATCATTGCATATGACCAGGACTGTGGGATACGGCCTCCCTCCCACAGTACTCCCTGGTAGACTCGTAAGATGGGTATTGACTTTCTAAATTTCTTACAAAATTCAATTGGGAGCCCATCTGACCCAGGACATTTCCCTGTCTTCCCCTTAGATTCAATCTCTTGGGCGCTTAATGGAGCCATTATTTCTGTATTGAGCACAGGTGTTAACTGTGGTAGTTTTAATGTTTGTAAGAATTCTTGGACTTGTTCTGATGTAGCCCCTCCCTTGCCTTGTATAATTTTTCGTAGAACGTTTTAAGGACCCCCAGGATTTCTTTCCCTCTACAGTGCCATTGTTTGGTGTTAGGGTTTAAGATAGGAAAATTACGTACCTACCGTAATTCTTGATCTTCTCTTGTATCTTCACCATTCATTACTTCCTGGGTGTAAGCCGGAGGCGCGCACCCGTCATGGGAGCTTTTTTTTTTTTTTTAAAAAGTTGCCTGAACGGCCCCGGCCGAGAGCGATCATTACGTTATGCGCGAGGGGCGGCTGCAGTAGCGATCGACTCCTCCTCCAACTCAGTTCTGTGAGCCGGAGAGGCAAAATGAAAGCAGAAAATATAGATAGCGAGGCAAGATAGCCGAGGATAGCAAAGCAAGGAAGAATGAACTGAAAAGGAATAAGCCGATGGAGGAAGGACAGAGGAGATAAGAACATCCCTAGCCTAGGGAGTGCAGGGCCTCCTTACCTGGGCGACTTAGGAGGAGAGATGAGTAAGGAAATGAGAAAATAGAAGAAGAAGAAAGAGAAGAGAGAGATGGGATGTTGAAGGGACCAGAATGCCCAACGAGCATAGTTAGCTTGTAGCTGAAGGCTCGACTAAAGGGGAAGCAAGAATCCCGGAGATAGAGCTGAAGAGAAGGTTCACCGAACCCGCTTAGACAGACTCAGAAGGGCATAGTCCTCATCTTCAACATGCCATTAGTCTGACACCCACTCCGGCTCCTGGCCGTGGAAGGCCTTTAACTGGAGGACAGCCGAGGAGGGAAGAATAAACCCCTCAGAGCATGAGAGCTGCTCAGGGGTTTAGAAATGGAAAATGTAAGCCTTCTCTGTATGCTCCAAGAAAGAAACGGGACCCAGACTGACTGGCTAAGGCCGGCCAAGGCTTAGGCTGGCTAAGATTGGATATGGTCAGTAGAGCTCTACTGTAAAAATTGTCCAGGAGGACACTTAAAGGGAGAAACCACTTAGCAAAACAGCGAGAAGGATAGCCTACCTTCTCATTTGCCTTCTTGTTTGATTTCTCCTTTTCCTTTTTTTTTTTTTTTTTTTTACAGATAAAATTTTTTTTTTTTTTTTACTAGATGCATGACCCAGATACCAAGATGCCTATAGCAGTCGGAGAGAGTTCCCTCAGCATTTTTTTTTTTTTTTAGAAGAGAAAGAAACAGACGACTGCTCCTCTGCTCTGCAAGGCAAGAATAGAGGGGATTAGATTTCAGGGCAACTATCTGAACACGGATTGCAGGATCAAAACTGAATAGCCTGAGCCAGGCCAAACAACCCCAGAGGTATCTTGCCATAAGAATAGCAAGAGATAGTTGTGCAGTCTGATCGCCAATGCAATCCACTAGATGGCCCATGAATCTTAGAGTAAATAATTTTTCTGGATTTTAACCCCCAGAAGATTTTTTTTTTTTTTTACTTGTTATTTTTTTTTTGGAAAATGAAGCAATTTTCCTATATTTTATATAAATGCAGAGAGAGGAAGGAGACGGGAGGTGGAGAAGCCACAGGAAGAGGCCACTGAGGGATGGTGGGGGTGGTAGTAATGAATGGTGAAGATACAAGAGAAGATCAAGAATTACGGTAGGTACGTAATTTTCCTATCTTCCCTTGTCAATCTTCACCATTCATTACTTCCTGGTGAGTATTAAGCCCTCTTCCCTGGAGGGGAAGAGGCCATACCCTGAGGGAACAAGACTCCCAGCCTTCTGTTGGTGAGAAACAGAAGGAGAAGACCCTGGCTTATTCAGAAAGCCTAGTGGGAGAAGAGCTAGGAGGTGCCTCCCGAGGACGAGGAGATGGAGGGAGCCCCTGTAAAAGTCTCCTAGCTCTGGAAGAGAAAAGACGGGTCCCCCGGAAGGCGGAGCGAATCACCCTATGCCGGGCCAGGGGTGACAACCTGGAAAGACGAAGCCATGCCGTCCGCCTGATGCAGATCGCTGTCCCCGCAAGCCTGGAAGCCACCTCATTGGCGTCATAAGATGCCCTTGCTTGGTGTCTTGCAGCTCCAGGCCTACCGCGGAGAGGGCAACGCTTGTCTGGTTTGTCTGATCTGGCATAGATGCCAGCAGCTGGGACATCATCGACCACAGATGCCGGTTGTAGGCAGCGTGGTGAGCCTGATGTGATGCAATACATGCACTCGCACGGAAGAAGAGAACACTCTTCGCTCCCCAACGGTCGAACTGGGAGAGTCCGAACTGTGTGGTCGGGCGCCAGGCAACGGCGCCCAGAAGGAGTATCCAGGTATACCAAACCTGAGGATGGGTTGGGAAGGGAACCTAGAGACTCAGAGGGGCCAATACCCTACGCTGGCAGTCCGCGGGCTGGAAGAAGCGGCAGGGACTGCCATGACCGGATAGACGCCCTGGAAGGGGATAGGCCAGGAAGGTACCACCAGATGCTGGGCACTGAATTCACCAAGGAATTCGCGTCTCTCGTTCGGTATTGTCTCTTCGAACGTAGGAAATCCGGAGATCCCTCACCATCCTCGAGAGGAAACGCTGATATTCTGTGAAATCAGCATCGGAGGACAGATGAGCAGGGGGTTCCTCTCCCTCGGAGGAGGGAGACGAGGATGATGGGGAACTGGAATGCCCAGAGGATTACTGCGGCGGTGGGGAGAGTTGAAAGACCCGCTCATGCATGTATCTAACATATGAGGGGAAGGCCGCGCAGAACCCCCTGAACTGCCCCCAGGATAACGGACCCGTAGGACCGACATGGCCTGGGAGCGGGGGTGGTGAAGGCAGAGAGATGGGAGAGGGGCACCTCCGCGGAGGTAACTGCTCTCTGCGAGGGCTCTGGAATCCGGGGAAAGGGGCCCTGGAAAGAGGGATCCCGGATATCAGACCAGGCCGCAGAACGGAACTCTGGGGAAGCGGAGCCTGGAAGAGCCCTGGGGAGAACCTCCCTATGACGACGCCGGACCGGTATGGATCCAGAAGGGCAGTCCGCACAAACGCCGCCGGAGGACACCCTAGAACCCTGGAGGGAGGGGCGAGGCTCTGCACTTCGGCTCCTGGCCACCCCCCCTGGAGTGGCCAAAGAAGACCGAGCAGCAGACCCCCTGCCCCTCAACCCCTCGGACT
The DNA here is from genome assembly GCA_016271365.2 of Neoceratodus forsteri. Classification (NCBI taxonomy): domain Eukaryota; kingdom Metazoa; phylum Chordata; order Ceratodontiformes; family Ceratodontidae; genus Neoceratodus; species Neoceratodus forsteri. The sequence goes on from CM028136.1 coordinate 909,795,123, forward strand.
CCGAGAGGGCCCTCCTCCTTGACCACAGCGTCCCCCTGTCCCTAGAGAGGGCAACAGCACCCCGTAAGGTAGCTGTCACCGGGCCTCCAGAGAGGGGAGCCTCCCCCTGCGTCACCCCCACGCCTGCCCCCCGGGGCTCCCGGCCACCCCCAGCCGGGGAACCCTCAGGAGACGACGGAAGGGGGGACAGAGGGAGGGGCCCGCTGCGCCGCCTGGCACCTCTAGCCACCGGGGACCCAGACTCCGAGGAGTGGGGGTGCCAGGATGGGTCCACGTCTGAATCATCGCCCTCCGAGGAGGACGAGATCAGCAGGACCTCAATGCTGGCCACCCCAGGGGTCCCTTGAGGCCAATGGGCCGCGAACGCCCCGTACCAAGGGAGGCGCCGCCGGCCTTCACGCCGGTAGCAGCCAGGCCTAGCTCATTATTTCAACGGCGCCGCGGCCGGGCACCGCCTGGAGGAAGGACAAGGCCCGAAGCGGGCGCGAAGAGAGGCGGCACCGCCGACGGCGCCGCTTGTCCATCGGCACCGCTAACGGCACTGGAGCCCAAAGCGGCACCGCTAACGGTGCCGCTTCGACACCGGTGCCGCTGAACGGCGCCGATCCCAAGCGGCGTCAGCTAACGGCGCTTTGATCATCCGCCGCTGACTCAAACGGCATGAACGGGCGCCAGACATCAATCACCGCACCGCTGATGGCGCCAGGATCCGAAACGGCGCCGAAGGGCGGCGTCGAGGGTCCACCCGAGCCAGGCCCAAAAGTCGAGGGCCTTGCCACGGGGGGAGCCTGCACCTCCGAAGAGGTGACTGCCGAGGCGGTGTCGGCGCCGCGGCCCCGGGAGGGACTACGACGCTCCCCCGACACCGCAGAAGGGGCCTCCTCTCGGCAAGAAAGACGAGGAGACCCTCCTCCTCAGATCGTGATAGGCCCGGAGGGGACCCGGGAAGGCCTAGAGACCTTACCTGAGAATCCTTGAGCGACGCCACTTCAAGGTCGGGCGGGCTTTGCCGAGCTTGAACGCGATCTCGAGGACACGGCGGTCCATGGAGAAACAGGCGTCGACGAATCCATGTCATGGTTGGGTCCCAGGCAACGAAGACAAACGCTACGCCGTCCGAGACGGAGAAATGCCGCCACAGTAACACCCGACGCATAGGGCGCTCGTCTCAAACACGCTTAGCTCCGAACCGGACATAACGCAAATCAACAAGAAAACAGGGAAAGCACACCCGCGCCGCTTTAGAAATAAAAGAACGGTCTTACCGATGGCGCTGAAAAGGGAAAGAGGAGTCGCAGACGAGTCAAAATATGGACGCCCGAACAGGTGCTGCCTCGACGGCGGGAGAAACAGAACTGAGTTGGAGGAGGAGTCGGTCACATACTCGCCGCCGCCAAGATGACGCATGACGCCGCCCGAGGGCGGGCCAGTAGGGCAACTTTTAAAAAAAAAAAGAAGCTCCCGTGACGTGTGCGCGCCTCTGGCTTACACCCAGGAAGTAATGAATGGTGAAGATTGACAAGGGAAGATCTTCGATATATGTGCCTTGGCTGCTCGGCTCCTTAGGTGACAGACTAGCAATATTTACGCTCTGGGTCCACCCTCATAGTATTTTTGTTTAAGAAAGATAAGTTTTTGATCCACCTTCCAGACTAATAATTTGTTTAGTTCTTTCTTTAGGGTGTCTAGGTCATTACTCCTCCATTTATCTATTTTAATTTGTTGTGCCAATTCTAGGTCTTCAATTTTTTCCTCCATGTCCTGTTGTTTTTGTATTCTTTGCCTTTTCCTGACACTACTAACCGCTATCAGTTTCCCCCTTATCAGTGCTTTGACTGTATCCCAAAGAACTCCTATTTCTACCCCTGAAGTGTTGTTGTCTTGCATTGCCTGACCAATCAAAAGTGGGAGTTCACCTAGGACTTTCTGGTCTCTCAGAAGTGACAAGTTAGATATCTAGATGCTGGTTTTATGTTGTGTATGTAGTGTGCTCTCCAATGTAAGGGTAGCATGATCCGAGAACGTTCTTGTCCCCACCGTACACTTCTTCAATTGTCCAAGATATTCCTTATTTACTAAAAAGTGATCTATTCAGGAATACGTCTGGTGTGCATGAGAGTAGAATGTGTATCCTGGGGAAGTGCCTTCTATGTGTCTCCATGCATCAATGAGTCCCAGTTTCTCTGCTAGTGCTTTTAACTGTTTGGGTATCCCGTATTCTTTCCTAGGGGTCTTGGAGGTGGAGTCTCGGTATTGACTTTCTAAATTTCTACCGGTACCTAAATCACGGGGTAATGCTCCAGTCCCCTCCTAGGATTACTGTATCCTCTGCCTTCTCTAGAGTTCCAACTAGGAAACTTTTGCAAAAAGAGAACGGAGAGCCTGGAGGGGCATATACAGATGCCAGGGTTATGGGTTTGCCATCAAAGTTATCCCAGAGAACCACATATCTGCCCCCTTTGTCTGCAGTTTTCTCCGCTAAGGTGAACGGGGTCCCTCGGGGAACCAGAATGGCAGCTCCTCTCTCTGCCTCCCTCCCTTATATGATGCAGCATATACTTCCCCAAAGCCACATTGCTGCAGCTTCTGGTGTTCTAGTGCTGATAGGTGGGTTTCTTGCAAGATAACAAAGTATGCTCCAGATTTCCCAGCATAAGTAAGAGCCTTTTTCTGTTTGACAGGATTAGTCAAACCGTTAACACTGTAGGAGAGAATTTTAAGATCTGAGCTACCCATTGTCTAAACTAGTATGCCCTCTCCCTGGTTGTGGCAAATTAGCATAAATTGTCTCTAGTGCCTCAGGTGCCCCTTGCATCCAGTCACAGACATTTTTGTTTGGATATTCCTCATAAACTATAAAAACCTTTACAACTTCAAATATTATGCCACCTTGGCATTGTAACAACAGTAACTATAACTCAGGATTCAAAAACCTTCCAAGGTTGGGGGGGTTACTTGTAACTCCCCTGTCTTTGTGTGAGAGTGCCTTAATCCAGTAAACTCCTCTCCACAAAGTAGCAGTGTATTTGCTTCCCCCTGGAGTGGGGGTCACTGCTTCTGCTTCGATGCTCAAGGCTACTGCATTGAGCAGGGTAAACAGAAAGAAATGTGGCCACAGCCCAAGTCGCAGCCCTCGTTTTGAAGTCCTCATTGTAGCTCTTTCGCATGCCCCCCCCAGAGTATTAGCTTTCTCCACATGTCAGCAGTTCTAGAGCTGATCATGCATAAGGAATGTCTCCCCTTCATTTCCCTAACCCAGTCCGATCTGCAAAACAGCACTCCTTTTCAGTAGGGAGACCTATCCTTCTGGTATCAGGTAGTTGCAAGAGATGGATTATTTGTTAGCTCAGGTTTTTTTTTTTTTTAAGTGTCATTCTTGCCAAGTTCGAGTTAAGAAATATCTATTCTCCCGCTTTATCCCATCTCCCCCACCATCAAGATTTAATTCCCCAGGTTGGCATCGCTGATTAAATTGTATTTGGTGAGAAAACGCTACCTGCACATCTCCTGCACCCAAACCTTCCCTGGGTAACCCTCCATGGTATTTAGGCAGGTCTAGTTAGCAACCAAAAGATACCTGTGGCATAGACTCTTACGTCCATTTTGAGATACCATGCTCGGTGAGGCTGTATGGAGGATATCGGTGTACTTACCGCAACTCCCCCCCGGCCCATCACAGTCCATTACTGAAGTATAGGCTCCCAAAACTGCAGTTCAGTTGTGCTGTGGGATACAGTTTGAAACTGGATTTCAACTCACAGTTCACAGTTCTTTCAATTGTCCCCAGGGTTTCCAGTGCTCCGCTCTGCTGTGCTTAAAGTCCCGAGGATTCGTCTAATGTCTGCTAGTGTGTGTGGAGTTGAATCGTGTCTATCTGCCTTTGTGGTCTTTCGGGGAAACTGTTTGCCAAGCTTCAGCTGTTCCTTTTACTTGTTGAGGTCTTGGTGCTGGGAGAGGTGGGTGGATCACTACACCCCTCTGTTTCAAGGCTTGGTGGCTTCTTCAGCCATCTGAGAGAGTTGTGGGCCCTCCTCCCAGAAGATCCTCATGTGGGAAGGAAATGGGGTTTGGAACTTGATTTTGCTGACTCGCAGTGCCTTCATCACCTCCAGGTATTTTAATCTGGCGCTCTGTATCTCGGGTGGGGGTAGTCATGATCAAAAATATAGACTTGCTCCATTGTATTTAGTCTCCCCTTTTTGCCAGGCCATTCGCAGCAAGCCATCTTTAGCTCTGTAGGAGGATATCTTCATAACTATGGTTCGTGGCCTTGCAGCTGGATCTTGCAGTTTAGGAACCAAGGCTTGGTGAGCCCTATGTCAAATTTTAAGGTTTGGGGGATTGCCAGAACATCAACAAGGAGATCTTTCATAAAGTCACACATGTTGCTGACTTCAGCCCCTTCACTGAAGTCCGAGACCTGTAGGTTTTCACGGTGCGATTGTGACTCAAGATCGAGGCATTTGTCTTGTAGGGCCTCTGCGTAGTCCACCAGTGTGTTCAATACTGTACTCAATACGGTTTTTATATGGGAGTCCCCTACTTCTAGCTCAGCCGTGCGGATCTCATTCTCTCCCATCCACTTCTCAAGCTGTGTAAAGCGTGAGAGTACTTTCTCAAAATCGGACCGATTCTCGGCTCTGGACCTTCATATCTCTTGCAGCAGGGTTTCAAATCTGTTACAGGAGAGTTTTTCTTCTTCCCTGTCTGTATCCTCAGTGTCGCTGCGGTGGAAGGCGGGGATGGGCTCATACTCCCCTCTGAACTCAAAGCACGAAATCTTGAACCATCCTCTTGAAGTGGCTTCACTGTTGTCCTAGAACATGACTGCTTGTGTCCACCTTTCTTTCCCGGAGGCACTGCTAGGTAGATTTTTGCTTTTTTTTGCCTTTTGTGGACGGTTTCCTCCTTGGGAGAGAGAGAGGGAGCTCGTAGTTCAGGCTGCTAGTCGGGCCGTGACATCAGAGAGAAGGGTTTCTTGATGGGTGCCTAGAAGTTCAGTATTTTGTGAGATTTGTTTGTCAGCTTTGTCTAGGCGGCCTTGTAGTGTTTGAAGGTTTGAGCGGAGGTCTGTTAAGAGTTTGCTTTACCTCCGTTCGGAATTCTTGTATGGCTGCTAATATGGATTCAGAAGGGGTCTTGTTGATCTGGTTTTTCCCCTGGCATGTCCATTTGGAGTCCTTGGCTGCTGTCATTGTCAGTCCATTCCCCTCTTCGAGTTGTCCGTCTCCCGATTCGTTTTGGTCTTGAAATACCCAAAAGCGGTTTTGTGAACTGAAATGGCTCTTCGTATAGTCTGGTTTTAGTAGTTGGCAGTTGTTGAACAGCTAGAAGTAAGTTGTTCTGCTTTAAGTTGGGTATTTTCCTATTTTTGAAGGAAGGGTAGGGAGAGAGCTCTGACCCACGATGTTCACTGCTCCATGGCACCACCGGAAGTCCTCCGAGATGTTGCCTGTTCTGACCTGTAGCAGTAACACTACTCTTAGCTCCAGCAGATTTATATGCAGGAGTGACTCTGCACTTGACTATATGCCTTGGATGGTGTGAACCCCAAATGGGAATCCCACTCTAGTAGGGATGCATCTGTTGCTAGAACAACTGATAGGGACTCTTGCTGAAAAGGGAACCCCTTCCCCAAGGTTGGGTTCCTCTTTCCACCCTCCGAGGGCCAGTAACAATGTTCTTGTTACTAAGATTAGTTTTGAAAGAGGGTCCTTACCTGACCCCAGTGAGCCCTGAGGTAAAATTAAATGTGCCTTATCTGTAACCTGGATTCCAGGACTGTGCCAGTGGCAGGTGCCATGTGGCCAGTAGGTGAAGAAACTGTATTGGAGTATTTGGTTTATTCAGGCTGGATAAGCCTGCGATCCCATGAGATACTCCTTGCCCTGCCCAGAGACAGGTAGGCCCTGCCTTGCAGGGTATCTAGCTCTGCTCCTATGAACCACAGTGCTTGAGCAAGCTGGGGACAGACTTTCTAGATGTATCAGGAAACAAAAGGACTCCAGGAACCCCTGGGTGAGTTGCAGATGCTCACACTTGCTGGGATGATTTTATAACCCCCAGCCAGTGATTCAGGTAAATGAAAAAAAATGCCAAGTACTTTGAACTTTGGCTTTGTTAGGTGCCTAAAACAGGCCACCACTCCACATTTTCTTTGTGGCACCCTTTGCTGTAGTAGGGCAGGGTCCACTGTCCATGATAGTAACAGGTTTGAGAAACCTGCTTTCAATGGGGGAAGGGGACCATGTCAGTTCCTCAAGTACCACTGCTGTGGGTACTGTAGATACAGAGGTGCATTCATGGTCTGGTAACCAAAGAAGCCTGCTGTGAAATAATCTGCCTCCCATTCCATGTGTTTTAGTGGAAGGGAAGCCCCTTCTTGTGCAGAATTGCTACTGTATTGTATTCATCCACTTTTTCTTTTTAGGCCTTATCTTTTCTCCACAGGGGGCTTTACCCTCGGCTGGGAAATCCAGATTCTTGGTTTGGATATTCTAAATGAGGTTCGTGACTTGCAGCCAGGCAAACCTCCTCTAACCCACTGTATTTACCATCCCTGGTAAGAGTCTTTAGAATCAGCAGACATCTGAGACTGATATTTGGTTCCAAACCAAAATTAGCTGTTTCAGCTAGGTCATCTGACAGAGGAGTCTGGACCTTGACTGCTGTACCAGGGGCTGACTACCCTAATAACTTTTGGTATTGACATAGGCTTGAAAGTTTGCCTGTCTAATAGCTGGGCAAGCTAATAAATGCCATGGGGTATCTTTGCCTTGTCACAGGCTGTCACTTGTACCACCCCCTCAGTGGACAGAGTGGGAGGATAAAAATTTTGCCCCTCCTTATCCAGCTTATATGTCTTGTACAGCCTCTTATCAAGAGGGGAGACGGAGCTTAGGAGTTTGTAAAATCTTGAAAGTATCTTCCTTGAAGACTACATATATTTACAGGAAGGAGAAGGTTTTGGTGGATGTCAGCCCAAACATATCTCACAAGTGTGGAGTGTGAGGAATAATCCTCAGATGCTCTGTGAAGAGAATCAAACTCCTATTTAAGGGAAAAACCTAGGTTTAATAGGTTCCCCTTTGTCCATTTCATCATAAACACATATTCCTCTTTGTAACATTAAATGTGACATTGAGCAGAGGAGACAGTTGCTTGCAGGGGTCTGTTGCTTAAAAGCAGACAGCCTTTGTAAGCTTGAATGATCTTAGCAGCCTGCAATTCTAGGGGATAATCTCTGAGGCACTCCACCTTCCTTACACATGGGTTGTATCTGCCTGATAGGTTGTTTGATGCAAATGTGACTTCAAAGAAGTCCGACCCTTTTTCCCAATGGCACAGCCCTTCCAGGATCAGTTCAAATTGTGCATCTGTACAGGTTGCGGCACATCAATAACAGCTCTCAAACAACTGATACTTTTACAACTGATTAAGAGGCAAGACTATTCAGCTCACAATATTTTGTAGAATGGGCAGTGGCAGTTTAAAATTTGTTGTTTATAGGGCCGTACGATGTGGTTATGTCGCAAACATTGAGGGCAAACAGCTTAGTTGTGGCAAGCCAAAGAGCTTAGTTACTACAGCAAACTTTTGGGCTCTCACTGATACAAGCATTACTTGATTATATTGGTTATATATACCTTACAACTCTGAGGTGTTATTAGTTCCCCTTTGCCCTTTATATTACACTTTTCCGGTGTGCTCAGCATGGCTTCCTGAAAAATACAACCACTTGTGATGTTATTCCATCCCTTAGACTCTCTGCTAGCGTGTCTAAGATGAGCTATTACTCTAACAAGCCACTGTGACCCCTGCTAGCGGTCCCAGTTAGCCTGCATCCACTGTTGAGGGGTACAGGAATACCCTCTGGCTCCTGCTAGCAGCCTCTGGAGTGCCTTCCTGAGTAACACAGTCTCTGATACTGTTTGCCTTATTAGGGATAAAGAAAGTTCCTACAGTACTCTCTCTTCCTCCTAAGCAGTTCTGGTGTCTTCCTGAAGCAATGCTGATCACTCCATTTTTCCAAAAAATTAATGCTCCAGTTTACTTGCCTTCCCTGAAGCTGTCAGTCTCAGGCGACTCAAGATGGTGAACTCTCACACCTTCCCCCTTCTTTTGTGTATTGGGGAAGGTGCTCGCCATTTCATCCAGTCTCCCTTGTCTCCAGCTTCTCCTACAGCCATACTGAGCGCCTATGATGCGCAAAGACCGCACCATCGCTTTTCTAGCGATGCACAGATGCGCCTAATGATGTCCGGCGTGTCCTGACGTATGGGCTGGGCGATGCACATGTCTGCGCATGTGTGGCTGACTATCACCGCACATATGTGGAATCCACAACTAAGATGCCCAAACTGCTCTCTAGCCCGTGCGGTACTCCATTAAAACTATGCACACGTGCAAACACAATAAACAAGCTAGTGTTTCTGCTGCTGTCACAACTCCCCTGCAGTTACACTCGGTTGTGACATTCACTGACCAACTCCCAGCCTGGTCATTTCTACACAGTCACCAGCTGCTACACATACTGAGGAGATTTTTGAGGGAAGGGCAGAGACCATGATAATTCAGGGGGGTCCTCCCTTGTTTCTCTGTCAATCGCTGGACATTATTCACAAAGGGATAAAAGAATAAACAGTGATTATAATAAACGTTAACCCTATGGTACAGGCTGTGGCATTATTCTCCTAATTCCCCATGTCTCATTATTTTCAGACATGGGGAAGACCAAGAGCTGAAGACTGTGCAGCATACCTATACCTTCCTCACAGCTAGGAAGACTTTGCAGCTCATGCGCAGAGGAGCCTCCACCCCCAGCGCAGGAAGCTCAAAAGGAAGATATAACTGCAGCCACCAGTGACCACCGCTCAGATCACGAGACTATGCAAGCTAATCGAACCCCACTGTTGACACCAATGCCGTACTATTACAAAATCAGCAGGTTTTGCAATGACAGCAACGTGGGATAAACTGGCAGAGATCACATTCAAGCCACCCCCAACTCCCACTCCTACATTTCGTACAAGACGGGATATCACCAGCACAATTACAGCTCATACAGCTGCGAGCACTGGTAACATACACGATAACACTGACGACGCCTCAGAAAATGAAGGGGATACAGAAATAGATCCTCAATCACTAATGACAAAATGGTGCTTCCCCGATCAAATACCCACACTAGTATGCAACATTTGACTACAGTGGGGTTTGAAACACAGTCCCTCAACCACAGTCAAAATTTCTTCCCTCCCTACAGCCAACTCTAAAGATATCAGACACCTTCCCAGTTTATGAAGCCGTGTCTGAACTGGTCACAAAAGAATGGGAGTCAGCTGATCCTGCCCGAATACCTGAGAGGCGGTCATGGGACAAGATGTACCCACTAGACGCAGACACACTAAAATTACGGTGCATGCCCCCAGTAATTGATCCTCAAATTGCCTCTCTCAACAAAAAGACAGTATTCCCAACTGAGTCGACGTCTGCCCTAAGAGAAATGGTAGATAAAAAGCTGGAAGACATTCTAAAGAAAAACTCTGAATTGGCAGGTCTCGGTGCCAGGGCTGCCACCACAGCTATATATGCCACCAGAGCACAGCTCGAGGCAAGAAAAGCATGACAGCTAAGTCACTTGAGGCGCTGCTGCTTGACAATGCCATACTATCCACTAAGTATCTAGCAGACATGGCATTAGATTCCCTAAAAATCAATGCAAGAGCAGCCACACTATTTAACAGGGCAAGGAGATGTATATGGATGAAGTTGTGGAACGCAGACAGCGAATCAAAATCTCTGCTGTTCAAACTGCCCTGCAGAGGCAACCTGCTCTTTGGAGAGGGCCTAGAGAAATACCTTAAGGGTAAATTATACGGTAAGGCACTGGGCAAGAAAAGGGCAAATAATTCCACTTATCTCCCAGCATGCCCATCCCAACGCAATCACTCCTTTCGTGACAAGCGCAGAGGACGATACGTATACCGAGGACAATACTAGTGACCATCATATAATCCATACTACACTAACACTAAGTTCAGGGGAAGAGGGACAGCCAGCAGAGCAAGGGGCAACTATCAGAACCGCAGGAGGGCACACACAAACCAATGACTATCAGGTCTCAAGACCATCACCAAACACACCCGACACACCCATAGGAGCTTGTCTCACACTCTTCCTGCAGGAATGGTCAAAGTCCACACAGGACAGATGGGTCCTAGAAATAATTCAAAGAGGCTATGCCATAGAATTTTCTCAAACCCCATGGCACAACAGACTAATAACGTCACCGGTGACCAAACACTGAGTATCCTCAGGCCAAATGCAATAGATACTGTCACAACTGACAACGAGCAATGCCATCAAGGGAGTACCCCAAGGAGAGGAAGGTCAAGGGGTTTACTCAATCTTGTTCACAGTACCAAAAAAGACAGGAGACCTTCGACCGGTACTAGGCTTAAAATTTCTAAAGAAAAACGTCACATACAAGTCATTCAAAATGGAAACCATCAGGTCAATGTTAAGGGCAATAAGACCAGGCGACATACTCATGTCCATAGATCTGAAGGACGCTTATCTTCACATACCCATAAGACAACTGCATCAAAAATATCTATGTTTCCACATATTAGGTCAACACTTCCAATACCAAGTTCTACTCTTCGGACTAGCATCTGCACCTCGGGTCTTTATCAAGGTATCCATTGTTCTAGCCACAAAGCTAAGAGAACAAGGAATTCAGGTCATCCCTTACCTGGACGACAGGCTGATCAGAGCAAGATCAGTAAAACAATCCATAAGAGAAATAACAGTAGCAATACAGTGCTTACAGAGTCATGGCTGGGTGATAAACACAGAAAAGAGCCAGCTGACTCCTTGCCAAAAGATGGAACATCTGGGCAACCTGATAGACACAGCAGAAGGAACAGTAAAACCGTCCGAAAAGAGAGTCTTAAATCTAATATTGGCAGTACGCAAACTGTTACAGAGCAAACAGACATCTATAGGGACAATATCACAAACCCTAGGCCAAATGTCATCCTGCATAAATACCATTCCTTGGGCAAGATGGCATATGAGATCACTGCTGTCATTCCTCATACAACAGGGACCAACCTATGATTTAGACTTCACAAAAGTCGTATCAATTCCACTAAAGATTGCACAGTCATTACCTTAGTGGTTAAACAGAGACAATCTTCTAAAGGGCATGCCACTGGACATACAACCAGATCTCCAAAATAGATACAGACCCAAGTCTAACAGGATGGGGGGCAACAACAGGTCGGGACACAGAACAAGGAAAATGGTCCATAACGGAAACCAAATTACCCATAAACGTACTTGAGATAAGAGCAGTCTGCCTATCACTCCTTCATTTCATAACATTACTAAGAGGAAAACACATCCTTTTTTTTCAACTTTGTTTCCTCTGGTCACGGTTCCAAGAGCCTCTCTCAGGCATCCAATCTTACTCCTGCCCACCCTGAAGTCCCCTCCAACGGTACCTTCCTCTCCCCGGCCCGCAGCTGGCACCCCCAGCTTAACCCCTCCTACTTTGAGCGCTCTTACAACATAGACTCCAGCTGCGGATGTGGGCCTTGGGCGGAGGATCTGTGAAGGTCGGCAGAGTCGGACCCGGTTGTGGGCATGGGGGATTGGTGCCGTCGCCTAACCCTGGAACCGGGTTTTTTCCTTTTTCTCCCTTGCTTCCTCCTCTCCCTAACGTGGGCACCCCTGACGTCATGCGCATGGCAACCCTGCCGACGTCAGCCACACGGTCACGTGCTGTCTGCGCACTGCAGCACCCCCGATCTCCACCGGGAGCTGCTGGTGTGCGGGAAAAAACCCAGCCCACCCCCCGGAAGAGGAGAGCTGTTCATAGGATGCTCAATCCTCTCCCTTCCCTGCTGACCCGGGCTCATTCCCAAACCCAGGTCGCCAGCGTGGCACGAGGTGTCTGGCGTCCAGCGCCTCAACCCTCAGCGCCACTAGGCCGGCCTTACATCCTAATATGATCAGACAATCAAGTAATGGTCTCTTACATTAACAAACAGGGAGGAACCAACAGCAGAGCAATGCAAAAAGAAGCAGAAAAGCCTATCCCCCGGGCACAAAAGATATCTATCAAGCTTGATGGCAATACATTTGGCATGAAATTTAAATACTACCGCTGACTGGCTAAGCAGACAATAGATACATATGGGAGAAATACAGGTTACTCACCTGTAACAAGAGTTCTAGGAATGGTATATGTTGTTCATCCACACTTACTGGCAGGTTCCTTGCTGCTTTAAATTTTGCCGGAAGGTCTTCAAGCAGGCTCCTCCCACCCACCCGGGTGGTAAAACTCTTGGCTCCGCCCCATGATGCCAGATCTAGCCCGCTGGAAGTCAGGTTGAGCGTCGAAGCCGGGGAGGTCGGGTGGGTCATGTGGATGAACAACATATACCATTCCTAGAACTCCTGTTACAGGTGAGTAACCTGTATTTCTAGGGACGTGGATATTCTATCCACTCTTACTGGCAGACTCCTAGCAGTTCTCCAGGAGGGAGGCAATTCACACACACCCTACTTGGGAAATAAAGACTAGAGAACCGAGGTCCCAAAATCAGCATCCTGGCGTGACTCTAGATCGATGTGGTAATGGGTAATGAAGGTGTGTGCTGACTTCCAGGTTGCAGCCCTGCAGATTTCCTGGATAGGGACGTCCCTGGAAGCAGCCACCGAAGCAGCGCTATGGTGGGTAGAATGAGCTCTCTTATCCCTCTGGGAGGCTCCATGCCCGCCAACCTATAGCAGAGATCTATGCAGGATGTGACCCACCTGCCTATCGTCCACTTGGCTGCAGGTCTGCCAGGTGCGGCTTCAGCGTAGGTGCAAACAGCTGACGAACTTCTCCCAGAACTTCAGCCGTCCGCTCCTTATAATAAGAGAACGCTCTTCTAGGGTCCAAAGTATGGAGCCTATATTCAGCCTCCGAGGTGTGATTGGGATAGAACACCAGCACAGTCAACACCTGGTTAAGGTGAAACTCAGACACCACCTTCGGAAGGAATTTCAGGTGGGGGCGCAGGACAACCTTGTCCCTGTGGAAGACCAGATAAGGAGACTTGATGGAAAGCGCCTGGAGCTCTCCCATCCTTCTGGCTGACGTGATAGCCACCAAGAAGGTGTTCTTCCACGACAGGTGAGAGATGTCACGCCTGTGCATCGGTTCGAATGGCTTGCCCATGAGCTTAGCCAAAACCAGCAGTAGATCCCACGGAGGTGGAGGTTCTCGCACCAGAGGGGATATGTGATCAAGGCCTTTGAACAAGCACTGACCACCTTCTCCCTGCGCTGCCCATCGCTTTCTCTCCGCCTGCTCGTAAGCAGAAATGGCTGCCAGGTGCACTTTATGGTTCGTCGACTGAAGCCCTAGCTGAGAAAGGGACCACAGGTAGTCCAGAATGCTGGTCAAGGAACAGGAAGAAGGGTCCAACCCCTTATCCTGACACCAAATGGAGAATCTCTTCCATTTGAAGGCATAGCCTTTTCTGGTTGACTCCTTACGGGATGCCTCAACAACGTTGAGGACCTCGTCGGAAAGACCCAAGGCCTGGAACTCTAGCCACTCAGGAACCAGGCCGTCAGGTGCAGGGATTGAAGGTCCAGGTGGAATACCTTCCCCTGGTTGACTGAGATCAGGTCCGGGCGGACTGGAAGCCACCTCGGGAGCCTGGAGCTGAGACTGAGGAGATCTGGACACCAGAACTGGCAGGGCCAGTCTGGGGCTACCAGAATCACCGGCGCCTTGTCACTCCTCGCCTTGAGAAGCACTTTGTGGATAAAGGGAAATGGGGGAAAAGGCGTAAAAGAGGCCCAGGGTCCAAGGCCTCAAGAAGGCATCCCCTGCAGCAAGCCCTGCTGAGGGGGCCAGGCATGAAACAGCCTCAGCTTTGCATTCTCCCTGAAGGCAAACAGGTCCACCTGAGGTGTGCCCCAGTGGGAGAACAGATCGTGTACTACCTCCAGCAGGAGAGACCACTCGTGAGATGCAGCGCCTATCCAGCTTAGGGCATTGGCCAGAGTGTTGGAGGCTCCCACCACATGGATGGCTAGGAGATCCGCCTCCAGTCTGCTCACAAGGGACCAAATGTGGAAAGCTTCCTTGCACGGGGCAAAGAGCACGTCGGGTTTAGGTAGTACATGGTCGTGGTATTGTCCGTCTGGACCTGGACCACTTGACCCTGCACAAACGGAGCGAAGGCAATGAGGGCTAGTTGGACCGCTCGAAGCTCCAGCAGGCTGATGTGACATCGAGACTCCTGAGGGGACCAGAGGCCAAGCGCTCTGTGCTCCCCCAGATGGGCACCCCAAATCATCAGAAGCGTGTTGGTCGTTAGAATGACCGTCGGCTCAGGGCGGACAAACAGGTTGCCCTCCTGCAGGTGAGATAGAACGATCCACCACTGGAGAGCGTTCCACATCTCCTGGGTCACCGCCACTAGCTGGTCCAGAGGACCGGAGCGCTGTGACCATTGGCGGCCCAGTTCCCATTGAAGGGGACGCATGTGCCAGCGGGCCCAACGGACCACGCTGGTGCAGGCCACCATGAGGCCCAGGAGGCGCAGGAAGTCCCGGGCAGGGCGCAATTGCCCAACCTGAAATGATTGGGCAAAGGAAGAAAAACCTCGGCCCTGTCCGCTGGGAGCCGTGTTCTAGCTCAAAGAGAGTCGAGCTCTGCCCCAATGAATTGAATCACCTGCATTGGCACGAGTTCTGATTTGGCCTCTTTGATGAGGAGGCCAATCTGAGAGCAGACCTGGAGGGCCAGGTCCCTGGACCGCTCCACCTCCAGCCTGGAGGGGGCTACAATCAGCCAGTCGTCCAGGTAAGGGTACACCCGGACCCTTTGGCGCCGCAAGAATACTGTCACCACTGCCATGCATTTGGTGAAGACCCTGGGAGCTGGAGAAAGGCCGAAGGGCATGGCCTTGAACTCATAAAGGGAACCCTCCGCTCTGAAGTGGAGGAATCGCTGATGGGACGGACGGACTGGGATGTGAAAGAATGCGTCCTGGAGGTCCAGAGAACAGAACCACAAGCCTCGTTCCAAGGATGGAATGATCTGTGCCAGAGTGATCATCCTGAAGGTTCGAGACCTTAGGAACTTGCTCAGGTCGCGTAGGTCTAGAATGGGGTGCCAGCCCCCCCCCCCGTCCGTTTCGGGACCAGGAAATACCTGGACACAAACCCTGGGTCTGGTGGAGGATCCGGCACCTCCTTGATCACCTCCTTTTGGAGGAGCAGAGCACTGTTGGCTCGACGAGCCGACAGATAGGCTGCGGAACCCATAGCCCCCCCCCCCCGGGGAGCGATGGCTCGATAGGGTGGGGCCTGCCTGACTTCCAGAGGCAGACTCTTCCCTACCACTTCCAACACCCAGCGGTCCATGGTGATAGTGGACCAGGTGGAAAGGAAGTGGCGGAGCCCTTTCCCCACGGGGGGAACCCCGGGGGGAGTGACGAGGCTGAGGGCGACACCCCTCAACCTGTCACTGGGCAGGCTTGGAGGAAGGACCGGCCGAGGAACCTCCTGGGCCTTTTCCTCCCGCTTCCTTCTGGAGGAAGCTGCAGGCTTGGCTTTGGGGTGCCAAGTGCGAGCCTGCTGGCCCTGATGCTGGTGTTGCTGGGCCGGACGTGCCGCAGGGGCAGAAGGCCGTAAGGGCTTACGCTGCTGCTGGCGGCCTTTGTCCTTCTGGGAAGATGTGACCAAGTCCAAGGTGGCATTGGACTTCTCGAACCTCTGCAAATGACCCTCCCCCGGGGACCGAATAAGTCGGTACCCAGGAAGGGAATGTCTGCTAGCTTGTGCTGGGTATCCACCAAGAAGTTGGAGATCCACAGCCAAGCTCTGTGGTGCATGGCCACTGCGGCCACTACTGACCGGGCACAAGAGTCTCCAATGTCAAGAGCAGTTTGGAGCTGTTGCTTTGCCACCGCCCTTCCCTGATCCTGCACCTGCTTGACCATAGTCTGGAGGTCAGCCGGGAGATGAGGAATTACCTCATCCAGGGAGCCCAAAGGGCGTGGGAAAAGTGTGCCATCGGTACGGCCAAACTGGCCTGATGAAGGCCTAAGGAGGATGCAGCGTAAACTTTACGCCCGGAATAGTCCAGTTTCTTGGACTCTTTATCAGGTGGCTTGTCCACGTCCCGAGCGTTTCTGGAGCGCTGGAAAACACTGTTGGTCACCAACCCCTCCATAGAGGGGTGCTCCGAGGATCCAGAGAGTGAGCCGGTGGGAACGGCATACTTCCTGGCCATCCTGGCCGAGGGAGCTGGACAAGAAGCTGGCCACTGCCATAGCTCCAGGGCCGGACTAACAATAGCCTCGGCCACAGGAAGGCCTCCATAGGAGAATCCCCTCCATCCAGTATCTCTGTGAGGGGATACTTGGCCCGCTCTGACACGGGTTTGAGCTTCATCCCAGTAGATTCTGAGATGAGCCGAAGCAATCCCATGAACGAAGATGGGCTCTCATCCACCGACTGTCCCCCAGAGGACTCCAGGTCGAGAGGCCTGGAGAACGGGGAAGAGACATCGTCAGTCTCTGAAGAGTCTGCAAACAGCTGCCGAGGGCCTGAGCCACCCTCCACCTGCCGAGGAAGATCGGGAGTGAGGGTGACCGACAACTGATGGGGCAACCCATGACCCAATCAAGAATCCTTGGCCGGAGCCCTGAATTTTGGTTGGGGAGGCGGGGGTTCCACCACAATGGGTGGTGCAGCTGGTTTTGGCTGAACAACCGGTGCCGGTTTTGGCTCCTCAATGACCACGAGGGGTTGTTTCGGATGTTCAGGTGACAGCCACTCAATGGCCAGGGAAGGCGATGGAGTCTGCTTGCTCCTGGACAAAAGGAGCTGCTGCCACATCAGATCCTTGTAGCGCTGATGCAACTTGCGCCGGAGCCTATCCTCTGAGGATGATGATGATGGAAAACAACAAGGATGAGCGGCGCCGCCGCTTCCCTCGGTGCCGAGACCGAAACCGCCTATGTTGGCATGATCGGCTGGACAGAGAGGAGGTCCGAGACCGAGATCCTCGATGTTTCCACGGGTGGGTCTGGGAGGGAGGGGGGGAACCCATTCCTCCCCCAGCTCAGGAACCTTAACCGAGGACTCTGGCACAGGAGGCACAGGCAAGTCCTCGGTTTCCACTGGGGGAACCGGTGAAGAAGGGTTGTCAGCTTCTCCAGTCGACAGCCCGTCTGACGGGTCGAGAAAAATCTCGACTGCATCGATGGGTGTCTCAGCCGGCTGACCTGATGGGGACACCGTGAAGCCAGCAGCCTTAGCCGCAACCTCAACCGAAGTCGAGTGTCGACTATCTGGGGAAGGGGACCTCTCCCGCTCCCCCGAAACGTCGATGGTGAGACTTACCCTTTGAGTCCTTTTTCTTGGACCGAGAGGAATGTCCCAATGGCCTCTCTCCCTTAGTAGAGAGGGATTGACAAAGCTCCTTAAATGAAGCTGAGTAGAAGGAGCCCAAGGAGAGCAGGATAAATGCTGTGACCGCTGAAGAAGATGCGGCCTGGGCCACCTCCTCCTCAAGGGCAATCATTTGCTCAAGTTGCTCAGCCGAGCCCGCCGCCAGACACCACCCAATGGGCCTCCTTCGATTTTACTGGAGGAATACGTCTCTCGGGGCGCCCAAGTTGAAGTCTGGCAGCACGGTCTTCAAGAATGTTGACCAAGAAGGACTTGCACAATTCGCAGGCCTGCGGATCGTGATCGAGCCCAAGGCAGTAAACGCACGTGGAGTGTGGATCGGTCCGAGACATCTTCTGCCCACAAGGGCACCGCCAAAATACGGGAGTCGATTTGTCCATCGCAGCCGCGAAGGAAGAAAAAGACCGAGGTCTAGTAAATTTAAGAATGAGTTTCGGTTTAACCGAAGAGGTAGGATCCAGACCTAAAACACAGCGTGCAAAGGGGGGAACCTCAGCTTCCAAGCGGTAAGGAAGATCTGGCCTCATGGGGTGCAGCCAAGAGTTTTACCACCCGGGTGGGTGGGAGGAACCAGCTTGAAGACCTTCCGGCAAGATTTAAAGCGGCAAGGAACCTGCCAGTAAGTGTGGATAGAACATCACATCCATGTCCCTAGAATGGATGTTACATAGACACATTCCATTTAATCAACAAACACTGGGGTCCAATAGAGCTAGATCTGATGGCCTCAAACAAGAGCAGCCAGTGCCCACGGTTCTATTCCCGCTTCCAAGATCACAAATCGATGGGATGGATGCACTGTCAGCAACTTGGACCTTTCAGATAGCCTACATTTTCCCCCCATTCCAATAATTCCACAAGTGTTGAAGAAAATACACAGAATGAGATCACGGGTAATACTGATCACACCCTATTGGCCCAGGACAGCGTGGTTTGCCACAGTGGTGGCAATGGCCTTGGATCACCCATGGACACTCCCATTCAGAGATGACATGCTCACTCAGGGTCCGGTATGCCACCCCAATCACTCCTGAAAGGGAGAGACTGCTAAGTGTTGAAGAAAATACACAGAATGAGATCACGGGTAATACTGATCACACCCTATTGGCCCAGGACAGCGTGGTTTGCCACAGTGGTGGCAATGGCCTTGGATCACCCATGGACACTCCCATTCAGAGACGACATGCTCACTCAGGGTCCGGTATGCCACCCCAATCGCTCCTGAAAGGGAGAGACTGCTAAGTGTAGGTTATCAGCCTACAGTTATTGACACCAAGACAAATTCCAGAAAAAATTCCACTGCAGTTACCTATCAGAGGCATCAGAAGATTTTCTCAAGAAGGTGCACAGAAAACAATATAGAACCCGTTAGCACCACAATACCTAACATTCTGCTATTCCTACAAAAAGGTCTGGACAAAGGACTCTCTCCAGTGTCCCTGCGAGTACAGGTGGCAGCAACAGGGGCAGCAAGGGGCTGCATAGAGGGTACGACACCGGGCTCACACAAGGACATCATTAGATTCCTAAAAGCAAAACAGCTAACTTACATCCCAAGATACACCAATGGATCGCACTGTGGGACCTGAACCCGGTCCTCAGGGCTATAAAAGAAACACCATTTGAGCCACTGGAGTCAGTCTCACTCCAGTCCCCTAGCCTGGATTCCTCCACAGACAGTCTCCGCCGGAGCAGCGTCCCCACAACCGGAAGCGGAGCAGGACAGCCGTCACGCCGGCAGGCTCAATATTTTCGGACCGCCTGCCTGGTCCCCTAGCCCGGATTCCTCCACAGACAGTCTCCGCCGGAGTGGCACCCCACAAGCAGAGGCAGAGCAGGATGGCCGTCACGCCGGCCGCTGGGAAGCTCAAGATTTTCGGACTGCCGCCTG
The DNA here is from genome assembly GCA_016271365.2 of Neoceratodus forsteri. Taxonomy (NCBI): domain Eukaryota; kingdom Metazoa; phylum Chordata; order Ceratodontiformes; family Ceratodontidae; genus Neoceratodus; species Neoceratodus forsteri. The sequence continues at coordinate 909,814,510 of CM028136.1, forward strand.
GTCCCTAGCCTGGATTCCTCCACAGACAGTCTCCGCTGGGCGGCTTTCCACAGCCCGGGCGAGCAAAGGCACGGCCGCTACCGCCGCCGCCGCCTGCTGGAAGCTCAATATTTTTCGGATCGCCCGCCTGGTCCCCTAGCCTGGATTCTTTCACAGACAGTCTCTGCCGGAGCGGCGCCCCTCAACCGGAGGCGGAGCAGGATGGCCGTCACACCAGCCGCCGCCCGCCTGGAAGCTCAAGATTTTTGGACCGCCCGCCTGGTCCCCTAGCCTGGATTCCTCCACAGACAGTATCCACCGGGGCGGCGCCCCACAAAATGAGGCGGAGCAGGACGGCCATCACGCCGGACGCCGGGAAGCTCAAGATTTTTGGACTGCCCGCCTGGTCTCCTAGCCTGGATTCCTCCATAGGTACTTGCCACTTCCACTTAGTTCCTTCATTCTCCACCAGGGCTCTTCCGATTGGTATGGCTCCTGTGTGCTCAATGCTGATTGGTTCGCTGGCCATGGGCTGCCCTGCCCATTGGTGCGCTTTTCTCTTTCGGCTTCGCGATATAGACTGCAGTGCTTTTCAGCGCCTCTTTTTGTCTTGTACTGGATCTGGAACTTTTAGCTAACTCTAGCTGCCTTTACTGCCTATGATTTTGTCCCCCCCCCCAACCCCTCTTAGGCCTCCATTAAATACGCAGTAGCTCCTCCCTCCTCAGTTCCTCTTCTCATTGGCTTCTCCTTAACTCTGACCTGAGCTGAAAATTAACTCAGAGGTGTTCTCAATTTGCAAAGTTTCTTTCTCCCCCCTTTCTGGACTGATCAATCTACCTGCTGCCTAAGCTCCCAGTATTAAATAGGTTACTTGCCCTGCCAGATTCCACTACATAAGCCTACTTCTGTCTCACCATCTACACTTGCTTATACAGTGTGACTGACTTTTCACGACAACTCCTCTGCTTGCTCCCCCACTACCTAGGTGGGTCTCAGGAAAATTTCTCTTGTGGGTTGGCCTGTCACACTAAGTATCCCCCTTTTGGCTGCCAATCTACATTTGGGACCTTGTGCTTTTAGGACAAAGTCCCCTGTCTTTTACGCTGGCCTGCTGCTTGGGGTACCAGACCTCTCTTTCTGACTGTAGAACAACAAAAATGGTACTACAGTTGTCACTGTATCTTCTTGCAATCACACTGCCACTACTCCACTTATCCATGCCTATGGCACCCCAAAATAAAGCACCCCCCCAACTTTGTACCACAAGATTACTACTACTCTAATCTCCTGATACTTCCTGCCCCTTGCAGTGACCTCTCCCCATTGCTACTAAATAAAATCTGGATCTACATGGTTGCCCTTGTGCAAAAGAAATGCCACCTGCACCTACATGCCCGTGGATACTTCTTGTGCTGCAAGCTTTGGTACTTTCTCCTACTTGCTATCCTACTCTCAGGTGAACCAGCATAATATTCTCTGGTGATCTGCATATGCAGCCCATGATGCTTTGCATTGTGGGGGCATGTGTGATTTTGTATTTCTTTGAAACTTGGCTTATCAGCCAAATGCCCTTTGGGGTAACCATTGCCTCAGTGCTTGCACACAGAGGTTCTTTGTCTATTTACAGATCATCTAGATGTATCTGCAGTAAAGTCATATGTCCTGCACCTCTGTGAGGCACTCCATGTCCTGCTCACTCTTGCTTCCAAAAAACTACACATTGTGTGTGCCTACAATCTGCCAACCAATGGGCAAGTAGGATTGGACAAGTTAATGGAACAAATCGCATGTCTTGCTGGGAGAAATGAGGTCCTCATACTTGGGGACCTTAACATTAATTGGCTGGGCAGTAATCAAACCACAATAATGATGAAATTGCAGAGTTATAACCTGCACCAGCTTATATGTGAACCTACCATAAATACCCTTCACTTAAATGTGAACACGTTACTAGATTGAATAATGACCAATCGCCCTGAAAATACAGGTTACTCACCTGTAACAGGAGTTCTAGGAATGGTATATGTTGTTCATCCACACTTATTGGCAGGTATCCTTGCCGATTTACATCTTGCCGGAAGGTCTTCAAGCTGGCTCCTCCCACCCACCGGTGGTAAAACTCGGCTCCGCCCCATGATGCCAGATCTGGCCGCTGGAAGCTCAGGTTGTGCGTCGAGCCGGAGGTCAGTGAAGGGATGAACAACATATACCATTCCTAGAACTCCTGTTACAGGTGAGTAACCTGTATTTCTAGGGACATGGATATGTTGTTCATCCACACTTACTGGCAGACTCTAACAGTTCTCCGGGAGGAGGGAGGCAAGACGACACCCCTACTTAGGGAAAAGAGACTGAGAACTGAGGCCCCAAACCAGCATCCCGGCGTGACTCAAGGCCGATGTGGTAGTGGTGATGAAGGTGTGTGCTGACTTCCAGGTAGCAGCCCTACAGATTTCCTGGATAGGGACGCCCCGGAAGCAGCCACCATGCAGCGGTATGGTGGGTAGAATGAGCTCTTATCCTCTGGGAGGCTCCATGCCGCCAACCTATAGCAGAGATCTATGCAGGAGGTGACCCACCTGCTTATCGTCCGGCAGCTTCAGGTCTGCCAGGTGCGGCTTCAGCGTAGGTGACAAACAGCTGGCGAACCTCTCCCCGAATTTCAGCCGTGTGCTCCTTATAGTAAGCGAGCGCCCTTCTAGGGTCCAGAGTGTGGAGCCTATATTCGGCCTCCGAGGTGTGATTGGGGTAGAACACCGGCAGAGTCAACACCTGGTTAAGGTGAAACTCCGACACCACCTTCGGAAGGAATTTTGGGTTGGGGCACAGGACAACCTTGTCCCTGTGGAAGACCAGGTAAGGAGACTCGATGGAAAGCGCCTGGAGCTCTCCCATCCTTCTGGCTGATGTAATAGCCACCAAGAAGGCGGTCTTCCACGACAGGTGAGAGAGATCACACCTGTGCATTGGTTCGAATGGCTTGCCCATGAGCTTTGCCAGTACCAGCAGTAGATCCCATGGAGGAGGAGGTTCTCGCACCGGAGGGGAAATGTGATCAAGGCCTTTGAAAAAGCGCCAGACCACCTTCTCCTGCGCCACCGACTGCTTCCCGCCCACCCGGTAAGCAGAGATGGCTGCCAGGTGCACCCTTAGGGTCGTCGACCTGAGCCCTTGCTGAGAAAGGGACCATAAATAGTCCAAGATGCTTGCCAAGAAACAGGAGGAAGGGTCCAGGCCCTTGCCCTGACACCAAATGGAAAACCTTTTCCATTTGAAGGCATAGCATTTCCTGGTCGACTCCTTACGGGACGCCTCAACTACATTGAGGACCTCGTCGGAAAGACCCAAGGCCTGGAACTCTAGCTGCTCAGGAACCAGGCCGTCAGGTGAAGGGATTGAAGGTCCGGATGGAACACCTTCCCCTGATTGACTAAAAGCAGCTCCAGGCGAGCTGGAAGCTGCCTCGGGAGCCTGGAGCTGAGGCTGAGGAGATCTGGATACCAGCATTGGCGTGACCAGTCTGGGGCTACCAGAATCACCTGCGCCTTGTCCCTCCTCACCTTGAGAAGCACCTTGTGGATCAAGGGAAATGGGGGAAAGGCGTAGAAGAGGCCCGGGGTCCACGGCCTCGAGAAGGCATCCCCCTGCAGCGAGCCCTGCTGAGGGGGGCCGGCATGGAACAGCCTCAGCTTCGCGTTCTCCCTGGAGGCAAACAGATCCACCTGAGGTATGCCCCAATGGGAGAACAGATCTTGTACTACCTCCGGCAGGAGACCACTGTGGGACACAGCCCCTATCCGGCTTAGGGCATCGGCCAGGGTGTTGGAGGCTCCTGCCACATGAATGGCTAGGAGATCCGCCTCCAGGCTTCAGACGAGTGACCAAATGCGGAGAGCTTCCTTGCACAGAGGCATGGAGTGCATCCCGCCCTGGCGGTTTAGGTAGTACATGGTCGTGGTATTGTCCGTCTGGACCTGAACCACTTGACCCTGTAGAAATGGAGCGAAGGCGGTGAGAGCTAGGTGGACTGCTTGGAGCTCCGGCAGGTTGATATGGCATCGGGACTCCCGCGGGGACCAGAGGCCGTGCACTCTGTGCTCCCCCAGATGGGCACCTCAACCTATCAGAGAGGCGTCAGTCGACAGAGAGACCGTCGGCTCAAGGCGGACAAACGGGATGCCCTCCTGCAGATGAGCTGGAACGATCCACCACTGGAGAGCGTTCCACATCCCCTGGGTCACCGTCACTAGCTGGTCCAATGGATCGCAGCGTTGAGACCACTGGCTGGCCAGCCCCCATTGAAGGGGGCGCATGTTCCAGCGGGCCCAACGGACCATGCTGGTGCAAGCCGCCATGAGACCCAGGAAGTCCCGGGCAGGGCACGATTGCCCAACCAGAAATGATCGGGCAAAGGAGGAAAGAACCTCGGCCCTGTCCGCCGTGAGCCGTGCTCTGGCTCGAAGAGAGTCGCGCCTGCCCCGATGAAGAGAATCACCTGCTTGTTCGAGTTCCGACTTGGCTTCGCTGATGAGGAGGCCGACCTGAGAGCAAACCTGAGGGCCAGATCTCTGAACCGGCCCCACCTCCTGTCTGGAGGGGGCTGCTATCAGCCAGTCGTCCAGGTAAGGGTACACCCGGAACCCTCGGCACCGCAGGAATGCTGTCACCACTGCCATGCATTTGGTGAAGACCCTGGGTGCATGAGACAGGCCGAAGGGCATGGCTCGGAACTCGAAAAGGGATCCTTCCGCTCGAAAGCGAAGGAATCTCTGGTGAGACGGACGGATAGGGACGTGAAAAAACGCGTCCTGCAGGTCCAGAGAGCAGAACCACATGATGCGTTCCAAGGATGGTATTATCTGAGCCAGAGTGACCATCCTGAAGGTCCGAGACCTTAGGAACTTGTTTAGGTCGTGCAGGTCGAGAATGGGGCGCCAGCCCCCCGTCCGTTTTGGGACCAGGAAGTACCTGGACACAAACCCCGGGTCTGAGGGAGGGTCCGCCACCTCTCTGATCACCTCTTTCTCGAGGAGCAGAGCGATGTCGGCTCGGCGAGCCGACAGCGAGGCTGCGGACCCCGAGGCCCCCCTGGGGGCGACGGCTCGGAAGGGCGGGGCCTGCTCGAACTCCAGAGGCAGGCCCTTTCCTACCACTTCCAACACCCACTGGTCTGTGGTTATAGCAGACCAGGCGGAAAGGAAGTAGCAGAGCTGTCGGGGAACCTGGGGTGCGGTGACGAGGTTGGGGGCAACACCCCTCAACCCGTCACTGTGCAGGCTTGGAGGAGGGACCTCCTGGGCCTTTACCTCCCTGCTTCCTGGAGGAGGAAGCCGCGGGCTTGGGTTTGGGATGCCAAGCGCGAGCCTGCTGGCCCTGATGCTGCTGGGCCGGACGAGCCGCGGGCGTAGACGGACGAAAGGGCTTGGGTTGCGGCCTGCGGCCCTTGTCCCTCTGGGCGGATGAGACCGAGTCCAAAGTGGCATTGGACTTTTCGATCCTCTGGAGGTGGCCTTCCACTCCAGGGCCGAAGAGGTCGGTCCCCAGGAAGGGGACATCCGCCAATTTGTGCTGGGTATCCGCTGTGAAGGTGGATATCCTCAGCCATGCCTGATGGTGCATAGCCACTGCGGCCGCTACTGACCTGGCGCATGAGTCACCGATGTCCAAAGCAGTCTGAAGTTGCTGCTTGGCCACTGCCCTGCCCTGGTCCTGCACCTGCTTAACCGTGGTCTGCAGGTCAGCCGGGAGATGAGGGACTACCTCGTCCAGGGAGCCCAACACGGCATGAGAAAAATGTGCCATCAGTACGGCCGAGCTGCCCTGACGAAGGCCAAGGGAGGACGCAGCGTAGACTTTTCGCCCGGTGTAGTCCAACTTCTTGGACTCCTTGTCGGGAGGTTTGTTCACGTCCCTGGCGTTTCCGGCACACCGGAAGACGCTGTCGGTAACTAACCCTCAGCTGAGGGGTGTTCCGAGAAACCGACAGGGAACCTAGGGGACCACATTTCGCCATCCTGGTCAAGGCGAGGGCAGGAAGCAGACGCCAGAGCTCCGCTGGGCCTACAATGGCCTTGGCCACCGAAAGGCCTCCTGTAGGAGAATCCCCGGTCCAATATCTCCGTGAGGGGATATTTGGCCCGCTTTGGATACGGGTTTCGAGCTGCATCCCGGTGGATTCCGAGATGAGCCTAAGCAAACCCATGAAGGACGAAGGGCTATCGTCCAGTGACTGACCTCCCGAGGACTCCAAGTCGACCTGCCTGGAGAACAGGGCCTTGGGCCTGAGCCACCCTCCACCTGCCGAGGGCGATCGGGAGTGAGGGTGACAGACAGCCTATGGGGCAGACTTTGGGCCGACCGAGAATTTTTGGTCGGAGCCCCAAACAATGGCTGTGGAGGCAGAGGTTCCACCGGAATCGGTGGGGCAGCCGGTTTCGGCCGAGCAACAGGCCTGTAAGCAGGCGCCTCGGCTAAGGTGAGGGGTTGCTTCGGCCGCTCCGGTGACAGCCACTTGATAGCCGGGAAGGCGACGACGTCGGCTTGCTCCCCGGACAGAAGAAGCTGTTGCCACATGAGGTCCTCGTATCGTCGACGCAACTTGCGTCGAAGCCTCCCCTCATCCGAGGAGGAGGACGAGGAGCGGCACCGCCTGCCACGGTGCCGAGACCGAGACCGCCTGTGATGGCGGGATTGGCTGGACCGAGAAGAAGTCCGAGACTGAGACTGCGAACCTCGGCTTTTCCGAGGAGGGTACGGGGGTAGGGCGGGGGAAACCCGCCTCCTCGGCTCGAGAGGGTCAACCGTGACCTGGAACCGAGGCACGGGCAGTCCACGGATACTTCAACCACCGCCGGGGAACCGGGAGTGAGGGTTTTCGGCTTCACCGGTCGACAGCCCGTCCAACAGGTCGAGAAAAATCTCGACTGCGTCGACGGGAGTCTCGGTCAACTGACCTGACGGGGACACCGTGAAGCCAGTGGCCGAAGGATCGACCGAAGTCGATGGTCGACTACTCGGTGAGAGGGACCACTCCCGCTCCCAAAAGCGTCGACGGAGGGACTTACCTTTGTGGTCCTTCTTCTTGGACCGAGAGGAAGGCTCTGAAGATATTGGTCCCTCTCCCTTAGTGGAGAGGGAGAGACAGAGCTCCTTAAAAGAAGCTGAATAGGAGGATCCCAGGGAGAGCGGCATAAATGCCGCGGCTGAAGAAGACGAAGATGCGGCTCTCGCTGCCTCCTCGAGGTGATCATCTGCTCAAGCTGTTCGCACGAGCCCGCGCCGCAGGAAACCGACAACCGGCCTCCTTGACTTTACCAGAGGATAACGTTTTGGTCACCCAAGTTGTAAACGGGTGGCAACGGCCTTCAGGACGAGGCAAAAAGAAGAGCACAAGTCGCAAGCCTGCGGGTCGTGCCCAAGGCCCAAGCAGTGTAGACGCAGTGGAGTGTGGGTCCGTCTGAGACATCTTCTGCCCGCATGGGGCACCTCCGAAACCGAGTCGATTGTCCATCGCAGCCGCGAGGGAAGTAAAGGACCAAGTCTTGAAACCTTAAAGTGCAATTTCGGGTAAACCAAGAAATAGGAACCAGTCTTATACACAGAGCGTTAAGGAGGAACTTGAGCTTCCAAGCGGTAAGGAAGATCTCAAGGCCATAGGGAGCCGAGTTTTACCACCCGGTGGGAGGAGCCAGCTTGAAGACCTTCCGCAAGATTTAAAGCGGCAAGGATACCTGCCAATAAGTGTGGATGAACAACATATCCATGTCCCTAGAAATGTAATTGCCTCTGGAGTACTACCAGATGCCATCACTGATCACTCCCCAATGTACTGTATCAGGGGCAAAAGCAGACCTACCCAAACGGGGCCTCATTTCATTACCTTCCGCAACTATGCAAATTTTAACTCTCAGCTTTTCCTGTATGACATTGCCACTACTGATTGGTCCTCCATTCTAATATCCAACGATGCTCAGACTGCCCTTGATTTGTTCCTAAAATGCTTCCTAGTACTCCAGATTAAGCACTGCAAAATTGTAACCCGGCAGGTAAGAAATAGGCATACCCACTGGTTGAAATCTGACCTAGCAGCTAAACTTAAGCTAAGAGACAAAATCTGGCTCCATTATAAGAACTCAGGGCTAGCCTCTGACCGTACTACATACAGGATGCTGCGTAATGCCTGCAAAAAATACATCAAAAAAGCAAAGAGCTCCTACTGCAAGGACCTACTGGCCAACTCCCATGTTGTCCCAAAAAAATTTTGGTCTCATATTAAATTCTTTCTTGGCTCAAATCTGGCATCCACCCCTAATGACATGTCACTTGATGGGGTACACTGTAACAATCTCAGAACCATTGCCAACAATAAATTTTCAGACTTAACCAACCACGCCTCCTCTTTCCCTGTCCAACCAAGTGTATCCACTCAGCAGATTGTTAACAGTCCTCAGTTCGTTTTCAAATCAATCACAAAATGTGATGTGCTCAGATTGTTAAACAGTATCCTGGACTGCACAGCAGCTGGTTCTGACAATCTAGAACCCAAACTACTGAAGATTGCAGCCCCTTTCATTGCTGCTTCCCTAGCCAGGATTTTCACACTTTCCCTGTGCCAGGGCTATATCCCTGACATATGGAAAGTAGCCAGGATTATCTCCGTTTTCAAAAAAGGAGATCGCAAAGATCCCTCAAACTATAGGCCCATTGCCATCCTGTCTGTCCTAAATAAAATTCTTGAGAAACTAGTAGCAACACAGACAACTGACTTCTTACAGAAGCATGACCTACTTACCATTGCCCAGCATGGTTTTCGTAAAGGCCACAGCACCACTACCGCCTTTCTCAAATTCACGTCCGATACTCTAGTGGCTATGGACTCTGGTCTTCTCACCGGTGCAGTTTTCATTGATATGACTAAGGCGTTTGACTTAGTTGATCACTCCATTCTTCCAGCCACCCTTAGATCACTAGGCTTCTCAATTAATGTTGTACGGTGGTTTGGAAACTACTTATCTGAACAGTCTCAAATTGTGAAACACAACTCTACCATCTCGGACAAAACCACTATAAACATTGGGGTGCCGCAAGGCTCCATCCTTGGACCCTTGCTTTTCTCTCTTTTCATAAATAACATCTCCACTGACCTCCACAGGACAACCTCCCTGCTATATGCAGATGACACTGTGCTGTACGCTAGCACAAAAAGCACTGATCACATAAACCATCTACTCTCTCTCAACTTTCAGCTAATACAGGAGTGGCTGTTCACTCACAAACTTGTACTAAATGAGTCTAAAACCCAAGCTATGCTCTTTGGATCAAACATGAAGCTCAAACAGGCCCACCCTATACTTAAAGTCACCTCCTTAAATGGCTCTATAGTTGGGGTAGTAAATTCGTTTAGATATCTAGGCATCACCCTTGATCCATCATTAGATTTTGACTTACACATCAATCAGACCTGCAAACTGGTCAACTCCAAGCTTGGAATAGCCTACCGGACCAGCTATGTGCTCACTCCCTCAGCAAGGCTTGCCTTTGCCCATGGCATACTCCTACCATCTCTTAACTATGGTGCTGCAACATATGCCTCTGCATGCAAATCTATCTTTCCGAAATGGGATGTCACATATAACAATATCTGTCGCTATGCGTCCTCCTCACATCAGCTGAAACACCACTGTCTCCTCTATTCCGACCTGGGATGGCTTCCTCCTACTGAGCTAAGGCTACATGCTTATGGATCTATCATTGACAATATTGTCCATCTACAAATACCTATATCCCTGGCAGACCTGATCCCTTGCTATGAGTTGTGGTCTCCTGACCAAGCCTGTTTTCATCCCTAGACACAGCACCACAAAAGGTGCTAGTGCCTTTGCCTGCCATGCCCCCAAATACTGGAACTCCCTTCCACTAGCTTTGCGCCAATCACCATCTCATGCATCTCTTTAGAAAGGGCTGCGTAATTATTTTGATATTTCCCACAAGTGCTCCTGTTTCAAACCTCCCTAGCTCTCTCCATCCCAGCCTCATCTCTCCTTGACTTTTTTTTACTGATCTGCCCCTCTATACGCAATGCACTTCTCCTCTACCTATCTGCCCCACCTCCCTTTCACTCTCATCCCCTTTCGTATCTTTTACTCCTCGTACTTACTATTGCCCCTCCCCTAAAGTAACTCTCAATCCCTCATTAGCACTAAAATGCTTAATCTGTCATGTTTATTTTTCTTCTTCCTCAAACTAATTGTGGTGTAATTTTGATTATTGTACTGCTCCTGTTTTATTTTTTTCCTACCTTGTTATTGCAACCTCCTTGTTCTATGACTACTTTTTTCAACTTGCTTATATGCTATTGTCAAAACTGGTTGTATACTACTGTCAACTATTATTTTTGTTTTGTACTTGTATTGGAATGTCTTCCCTGTATTGTAGTACTGTACCCTCCTGGGTCGTGCCTGAAAATAGTCATTGCTGTGGCTAGTGCACTTACCCAGTAAACAAAAACTAAATAAAATAAAATGGCTAACCCTAAAAACAGTATTCCTTCTGGCCATCTGCTCCACCAGACGTATCAGCGAGCTACAAGTCCTGTCATGCAGACCACCACATCTAGTGTTCCATGTTGACAAAAATTACCTCAAAACAATTCCATCTTTCGTTCCCAAGATGAACACAACCTTTCACATAAACCAGAACATTGAAATACCGGCACAGTTACCACAGAAGAAGTAGCCCTAGACCCTAAGCTTCATCTATTGGCTATGAAAAGGGTAATGACAATTTACATTAACAGAACCTCAGTCATTCATAGCTCGGACAGACTATTTGGGAGCACACAAGGTCGCAAGAAGGGACAACCAGCCACTCGATCCACCATAGCTACTTGGCTGAAACCAGCTATCACAGAGGTATATAAGGCTTCCGACCAGACTCCACCAACCAATATCAAAGGCCCACTTTAATAGAGTGGTTGCCACTTCTTTGGCCGAGAGGAACATGGCAACAGTGGAGGAGATTTGTGCAGCAGCCACACAGACATCACCACACACCTTCACTAGACACTACAGGGTAGATGTATCACTAGATTCAAGGTCAAAATTTAGACAGGCAGTGCTGCTTGCAGCAAAAACAGACTCTAATTAAGGGACTTACTGAAATACTTACTACCCACCCTATGTACATAGTACTGCTTTTTACATCAAAACCCATGTGTAAGGAAGGTATTGTGCCTCAGAGATTATACACCACAATGGTAGTTTACTCACCTGGTAAAGGTGATTGTGGGGGTGTACATCTCTGAGGCACTCCACAACTCACCCAGGTAAACAGTCTTAATAATATAGATTGTAAATAATTGGTTGAAGTATAGATAGTAATGAATCCATTCATTTCAGTAGCATGTAATAATAGGAATTAAACAGGGCTCTTACAGCCCAGAAATCACAAACAATTGGCATTCCTTGTCTGATTACTTATATATGACACTCTGAAACCAAGGGACTAACATGTTATTACCTATACTGCCTAACAATCTAGAAATATTCACTCCATACTAGGTACAGCGTTGGAAGAATTCAAACTGATCCTGGAAGAGCTGTGCCACTGGGAAAAGGGGTCGGACTTCTCTGAAGTCACATGTGCATCAAGTAACCTATCAGGTGGACACAACCCATGTGTAAGAAAGGTGGAGTGCCTCAGAGATGTATACCCCCTACAATCACCTTTACCAGGTAAGTAAACTACCATTTCTGCAGGAGTTCGTAGGCACTATAGCAGGCACGGAAGTCACCAAATGCTGTCGAGCAGGGGGTTCTGTGTGCTTAGTTTTCTTTTGATTTCTAGAGGGAATCAGCCAGTTCAGTAAACCTCTTAAAAACTGCTTGTATACCTGTCTCAGGGATAGTAGTTATTGTTGTGGCTTCACCCACAGTAATTTAGGGTACTGGCTGGTCAGAGCTCGAGGGACCCTGAGGTGGTGACAGTTTTTTTCTTTAGCGTTATTCAGGTATTTTAATAATAATTCTGTTAAGACATGTATGCAGGTTTCACTCTGCTTAAGTGTCCATGTCTCAACAGAATTTACCACACTCAAATAACGTTAAAAACTGGGATTACCAGTTTTTCTTTTCAGTTTCTAAATGTGAAACCCATAAACTTTGCAACCACTAAAATATTGTTTAAATTTAAGTATATACAGCGGTTGTGGTAGGTTCCGGAACCGATGAAGAACCAATCGGAACCAGTAACCGATGTAAAGGTGAACCAGAGCTAGCGGTTCAAGAATCGGTATTAGCAGTTCTAAAATCAAGTTTAAATTAATAAAATTAAATATAACTAATGGAGTTTTCAGTCAGAAAACTCCGATAAATATAAAACAAACCTTGGTTTACCCCCCAGTTATACTGAACCGGAAGAAACCGAGGAAACTAAAAATTTTACGTTAAAACTACGGGTTAACTTAAAATTACGAAGAGTAAAAGGCAGCAAATGAAAAACAAAGAATACATATGTATATTTTATAAGTTTTCACATGACAGAACAAGATGATGAAGAGAGGACCTCCAGGCATCTAGTCTTGACAGGTGGAGAGAGAAATCTGAGGGTTAGAATGTAGACAGTTGAGTGGCGGCAGCATTTGAAAGGTGGCACATGCCAATGATTTCATCATTAGCATAATGTTCCAACTCTGGGCAGATCTGGCTTAGAGGCATACTGCAGAAGACTTAGGAATATTGGAGTATTCCTGGGGTGAGAAAAAGTGTCAGCGTATACCAGGCTAAAAAAATTAGGCTAATAGCCCAATTGACCTAAAGGTATATTAAAGTATCAAGTTGCTGCCAAGGTTCAACTAGAGAACACCTGTGACAAGTAGCAAACACAGTGCTAGAGCCAAGAGTTCAGACATTTTATGTACCCCTTTCCCTGCAGAAAGATTTAGACTTTAAAGAAAAGGGATTTACTCTGGTGCACTAAATCTAGAAAAGATTGACTGCTCTGACATTTGACAACATCAACTTTTAGTTAAAGAGACTGCAAGTCCACAGATTTACCCAAACCGATATAGTTACTATCAAGTGGAATTAGGCTGCCATGACAGGGCATTTCTGTATCAGGCAACTGATGTACACCCAAGGTGACTGTAAGGGCACTTGGCCTTCAGTCACATGCCTTACAAGTACCCAGAGTGTGCATTACTGCTCAATACACCCATGCTTTGTCGTGAGTTAAGTAAGGAATAAGACATGACAAGATGTGGTTTATAGGCTGATAAGAGCAAGCCCCAGGTGTGTAATGAGGCATAAGGTATTTACATGGAGTGCTTCTAGCACCTGAGAAATGTTCATATCAGCAATTAACCACACCTCGAAGTGTCTTATTCTGCTTATAAAATGGGTAGAAGATTTTCAAATGATATTCTGGACACATCTTACAACAGTTTTTCTTAAACAAAAAAAAAATAAAACAAAAATAAAATAATTAAAGTTGAAAAGCTACTGAACAGTCTTAGCAGTCATTACTGTACTTTCTAATGGAAATGGTATTTAGGTCACTAGAGGGCAGTGGTGTCACTCATAGTTATGTTAAAGTGCTACAGCAACCTCCCACAACACACTCGAAATTTTATTCACTTTTGTTCATATTTATTGCATTTCCATTTATGATGTGCCATTCCATGTCATTCCTGCTAGGGTACTTTGACTGTATGTTGGGGGGGAGACAACATGATTATAATGGAGCAGACTGCTGAGTGAGCTGACCTCTGAGCAAGCCACTTCTGGCTTTGCGGTTGCCTTTTAATATTGTTGTCAGATTCCAACTGATGGGTTCACGCTGAGGCAGGGTTTCTTGTCTCAAAAAAAAGAAAACGGCTTGATTTTGTGGCTACATGGAAAGGAGGTGGGAAGGTCTGAAGACTGAAGATAGGTAAGATGGCTAGCGCTGCAGTCAGTAGTGGGTGTGGTGTGTACAGTACGAGAGAGAGGTGTGGGGCTGCAGCAAGTGACTTTTAGTAGGAGAGACATGGATTAGCGACCTGCAATAATAATTTCTTAACAGATAGTGTAAGAAAGGTCAGATTGTAATTGTAAGTGTCTGGAGCATGAAATTGGGGCTGCATCAACTTACTGTAGTGGTTGGTTGTGTTTATGAAATGGGAGAATGATATTTTTTACTGTTACATTAAGTACTGTTTTTACAGTACTAATATGGCTACCAGAAAAGAGTGTCTCTGGCAGGCACTGATCTCTGAGTGTGTTGCATCCTGGTTGGCATAAGTAGTACCAGTTGCCAGAATATGTCCTGATATGGACATTGCAAATGGTACCTCTTTGCCAATCAAAAGTCAGGAAATTTCCTATCCATTTTATAAGGCATATCATCATATGGGATACAGAGGATGTAACCTGGGCACATTGAAGACATCTTCCGATGGTGCAAAGGCCTGAAGATTCGGTTGCAGGAGTGCCCCTTGATGTCTTGTCAGCAGGTCAGGGCAGAGAGGCAACCTCCACGGGCACGTCCTGGAAAGGCTGAGGAGATCCTGGTACTGGAACTGTCTGGCCAGTTGGCAGCAATCAGGATCAACCATGCCTTGTCCCTCCATGCCTTGATCACCACCCTGTGGATTAAGGTGAAGGGAGGAAAGGCATACAGAAGGCCCAGGGTCCAGGGCCAAGAGATGGTATCACCTGCAGCATCTTGGTCTTTGTGGGAAGAGCACAGAACAGCCTCAACTTTCTGTTCTCTCACAAGGCACACAGGTCCACCACAGGGGTGCCCTACTGTGAAAGCAGCTAGTCTACCACCTCCTGGTGCAGTGACCACTTGTGCAATGACTCTCTGACCTGGCTGAGAGTGCCCGCCAGCTGGATACTTTCTCCTGGAACATGAATCACCAGGAGACTGGCCTGCACACTGCACACCAGTGACTAAGTGGGGAGTGCTCCTGACATAGAGGTCATAGAGTGTGTCCCACCCTGCCTGTTCAAGTAGAAAATAGAGATCGCCTTGTCCGAATGGACCTGAACGACCTGATCCTGAATCAACAGAGCATATTTCATTAGAGCCACATGCACTGCACAGAGCGCCAGCAGGTTGATGTGGTATCAGGACTCATGGAGTGACAATTAATCAATCAGAATCTTTATTTATCCAGGTGAACATCATTGAGCAGAGCTCTTTTGCAAGATGGACCTGGTTAGGATAGGATGATACATATGTACATACATGGCAAGACAAGGTATTACATGTAGTTTACAGTTTACAAGGCAACACACACAAAAACATAGATAGGCATACAGCATGAATTATTTACAGTTGTAACATATGTACATGACAATATTGAGGTGATCTGAGAGTAAGTGACAGGAAGACAAAATTTGAGTTTGGAGATGTAATAGTAGAGGTAGTGACTAGGTGGGCCTTGAAGTACAAAGACAGGCAGTAGGGGGAAAGGACACCAGCTAAGCAGGGCCAGTAAGTATCACCACTAAATTATTGTTGGATAACTGTGATGACGGTCATGTGGGTGAATTAACAGAAGTGGAAGGCAGTAGAAGAATGGTAATAAATGGATAATAGGACAGGTTAAAGGACAGACAGCATGGACAAGAACCTGTGGGCTCTGTGGTCTCCCAGGTGAGCTCCTCACTCCACCAGAGATGCGTTTTTTGTTAGCATCACAGATGGCTCTGGGCAGACAAGAAAAAATTACTCACCTTAGTAATCTTGTTTCTTTCCAGTGATACTCGGGTATTCATACTTTTCTGCAGTAAGCCTGGAGGGTTGGACTGCCCGGAGAGAATGGAAGATATGCAAATGATGGAATCATCTGCACGTGACAACTTTTCAAATGCTGCCCTATACTAACTACCAATGTTCTAAACTTCCTCAGATTTCCTAGGAGCCTGAATAGGGAAAGCCATGCAATAAAATACTGCAAGTATTTGTGATTAGAGAATAGAATTCAAAACAACCCCAATTTTAACAAGGGAAAAAACATATATATTTTAAAGAAATCAGCATGTCAGAAACACCTGAGGAGGGGTAAAGACCATAAGTCTTGTTTACTAACTTGTACCACTATGTGGCAATGAATATACAGGCATAGTGATGTACCCTTTTGTGGCAGCGCAGCATGCAGGAGTGCAGAGACTTGATTTCTGGAAGGGGAGGTAGGATGGGAAGTTATGAATACCTATCACTGGGAAGAAACAAGATTACTAGTGTGAGTAATTTTTTATTCTACCCCAGTTATACTCAGGTATTCATAACTTTCTGCAGACTACAAAGCAGTACCACTGGAGGTGGGCACAGAACATTTATTTAGGAAATAGACTTCACAGGACTGCTGTGCCAAACCTAGCATCACTTCTAGACTGGATATCCAGATTGTAATGCTTTGTAAAGGTGTGTACTGTCTTCCAGGTAGCTGCTTTACAGATATCAACCAGTGGAACATCTCTTGCAGCTGCTAGAGTAGCAGCTGTTCCCCTGGTGGAATGCACCCTCAACCCTGTTGGGGGCTCCCTACCAGCTTTTGTGTAGCAGAATTGAATACACTGGACTATCCAGCAAGAAACAGATCTCTTAGAAGCTGGATTACCTTTTCCCACAACCCCATAGGTCAGAAAGAACAGGTTACTCACCTGTAACAGTAGTTCTAGGAGTGGTATATGTTGTTCATCCACACTTCTTGGCATGTCCCATTCCACTTTAAATCTTGCTGGAAGTCTTCAAGCTGGCTTCTCCCACCCACCCAGGTGGCATATACCTCGGCTCCGCCCCATGACGCCAGATCTTAGCCTGCTGGAAGCAAAGTTGTGCGCCCGAAGCTGGGGAGGTCGGGGGGGTGTGTGTGTGTGGATGAACAACATATACCACTCCTAGAACTACTGTTACAGGTGGGTAACCTGTTCTCCTAGGAGCGTGGATATGTTATTCATCCACACTTCTTTGCAGACTCCAAGCAGTTCTTCGGGAGGAGGGAGGCAAGGTGCACACCCCCTACTTAGGAAACAGAGATTGAAGAACCAAGGCCCCAAAACCAGTATCCCGGCGTGACTCAAGGTTGATGTGGTAGTGGGTAATGAAGGTGTTTGCTGACTTCCAGGTAGCAGCCCAGGTAGTAGCCCGACAGATTTCCTGGATAGGGATGTCCCTGGAAGTAGCCACTGAAGCAGCAGTATGGCGGGTAGAATAGGCTCTTAACCCTCTGGGAGGCTCCTTGCCCGCCAACTCATAGCAGACTTTTGATGTAATCCATCTTGTTATGGTCCGTTTGGCTGCAGGTCTGCCAGAAGCAGCTGCAGTGTAGGTGACAAACAGCTGGCAAACCTCTCCACGAATTTCCGCCGTCCTCTCCTTGTAGTAGGAGAGAGCACGTCTCAGGTCCATAGTATGGAGCCTGTACTCGGCGTCCGAGGTGTAATTAGGGTAGCAAACCGAAGAGTCAACACCTGGTTAAGGTGAAACTCTGACACCACCTTTGGAAGGAATTTCGTGTGGGGGCGCAGGACAACTTTGACCAGATAAGGAGAGTCCACCGAAAGCGCCTGGAGCGTCCCTGTCCTTCTGGCAGACGTGATAGCCACCAGGAAGGCAGCCTCCCATGACAAGTGTGAAAGTTCACATTTGTGCAAGAGTTCCAATGGCTTGCCCATGAGCTTTGCCAAAACCAGCAACAGATCCCACGGAGGTGGAGATTCATGCACCGGAGGGGATATGTGATCCAGACCTTTTAAAAAGCACCCGACCACTGTCTCCTGTGCCAATGTCGACTGACCAGCTCGTGCCCGGTAAGCAGAAATGGCTGCCAGGTGCATCCTAAGGGTCGATGACCGAAGACCCCCTTTGGACAGAGACAAAAAGTAGTCGAGAATATTAGCCACAGAACAGGATAAGGGCTCCAGACCCTTACCCTGACACCAAATGGAAAAAACGTTTCCATTTGAAGGCATAACATTCCTGGTTGATTCCTTTCTGGATGCCTCCACCATGGTGTAGACATCTTCAGAAAGACCCAAAGCCTGGAACTCTGCCGCTCAGGTACCAGGCTGTGAGGTGCAGGGATTGAAGGTCCTGATGGAAGACCTTCCCCTGGTTGAGAGATATCAGGTCCGGGCGTGTACAAAGCCGCTCTGGGGGCCTGCAGCTGAGGCTGAGGAGATCTGGGTACCAGAACCAGCGAGGCCAGTCTGGGGCTACCAGAATCACCTTCGCCTGGTCCCCCCTCAGCTTGAGTAGTACCTTGTGGATCAAGGGAAATGGAGGGAAGAAATAGAGGAGGCCTGGGGTTCACGGCCTCGAGAAAGCATTCCCCTGCAGCGAGCCCTGCTGAGGGGGGCAGGCATGATACAGCCTCAGCTTGGTGTTGTTCCTGGAGGCAAACAGGTCCACCATCAATTTGCCACAACAGGAGAACAGGCTGTAAGCTACCTCTGGATGGAGAGACCACTCGTGGGATATCTGGGCTATGCGGCTGAGAGCATCCGCCAGCTAGTTCGAGACTCCTGCCACATGGATGGCTAGGAGATCTGCCTCCAACCGGCTTACGAGGGTCCAGATGTGGAGCGCCTCCTTGCACAGCAGATAGGAGTGCATGCCGCCCTGTTTGTTGAGGTAGTACATGGTAGTGTTATTGTCCATCTGGACTTGAACCACCTGACCCTGGAGCTGAGAAGCAAAAGCTGACAGTGCCAGTCTGACTGCTCTGAGCTCCAACAGGTTGACGTAGCATCGGGACTCTTTGGGGGTCCAGAACCCATGGGCCCTGTTGTCCTTTATGTGGGCTCCCCAGCCCATGAGAGAAGCATCGGTCGTGAGGATGACCATCGGCTTAGGGTGGAAAAATGGCATCCCTTCCTGCAACCAGTCTGGGGCAGGCCACCATTGGAGAGCGTCCCACATCTCCTGGGTTACAGTGATCAGCTGGTCGAAGTGACCATATCGCTGAGTCCACTGGGCGGCCAGCTCCCATCTGAGGGGGTGCATGAGCCACCGGGCCCAATGGACCACTGAAGTGCATGCTGCCATGTAACCCAGAAGGCGCAGAAAGTCCCTGGCAGGGCACAAGTACCCAACCAGAAATGATTGGGCAAAGAAGGAGAGAACCTCCGCCCTGTCCGCTGGTAGCTGAGCTCTGGCTTGACAAGAGTCAAGCTCTGCCCCAATAAAGCCCATCATCTGAGAGGGCACGAGTTCCGACTTGGCCTTATTGATCAGGAGGCCGAGTTGGGAGCAGGTTTGGAGGGCCAGATCCCTGGACCTCTCCACCTCTTGAAAGGAGGAAACTGCCAAGAACCAGTTGTCAAGATAAAGGTAGATTCTGACTCCTTGACGCCAAAGGTGGGACGCCACCACTGCTATGCATTTGGTGAAGATCCAAGGGGCCGATAACAGGCCGAACGGCATGGCTCGGAACTTGTACAGGGTCCTTTCAACCCTGAAGTGGAGGAACCGCTGGTGAGACGGACAGATTGGGACGTGAAAGAACGCATCCTGTAGATCCAGTAAACAGAATCACATGTTTGGCTCCAAGGATGGTATGATCTGGGACAGAGTGACCATCCGAAAGGTGCGGGACCTGAGATATTGATTCAGGTCATGGAGATCTAGGATAGGGCCCCCCCCGTTCGCTTGGGCACCACGAAGTACCTGGAAACAAAGCCTGGGTCTGTCAGAGGATCCCACACTGGGACTACTGCCTCCTTGCAGAGGAGCTGAGCCACATTGTTTCGAAGAGCTGACTGGGTGCATGCAGAGATCCCTTCCTCCCGAGGGGCGCGGGCTCGGCTGGGAGGGTACTGCTCGAATTCCAGAGGCCGTCCCCGACCGACCACTTCGAGAACCCACCTGTCCGAGGTGATAGCGGACCAGGCAGAAAGGAAGTGGCAGAGCCGACCCCCCATAGCAGGACCCAGAGCTGGCGTGACGGGTGTAGGGGTGGCGACCTCCAACCCGTCACTGGGCAGGCTTAAAGGAGGAGGAGGCGGCGGCTCCAGGACCTGTGCCTCGCTCTCCCTTACAGGGCTGTTGAGGACCCTGCTTGGGTTATGGGTGCCAAGCTTGAGCCCGCTGCTGCTGTTGCTGCTGATCTCCTTGATAGGAGGGCTGCCTGACCACAGGGTAAGAGTGCCAAAATGGCTTCTTCTTTCTTCTTTTCTGCTGGTTCTTGCCCTAAGAACCCTTGGCAGAAGTAGCATCCAAGGTGGCAGTGGACTGCTGTATACGCTGAAGGTGACTGGCCACTCCTGGACCGAACAAGTTGGTCCCCAGGAAGGGCATGTCAGCAAGCTTATGCTGAATATCCGCCAGGAAGGAGGAAAACCTCAGCCAAGCCCTGCGTCTGAGAGGCCACTGCGGCTGCCAACGAGCGGGCACAAGAATCTCCAATGTTCAAGGCTGTCTGGAGCTGCTGTTTGGTTACAGCACGACCCTGGTCACGGACCTGCTCGACAGTAGTCTGCATGTCCTGTGGGAGATGAGGGGAGGACCTTGTCCAATGACCCCAGGAGGGCATGGGAGAAGTGTGCCATGATAACAGCCAAGCTGGCCCAACGAAGGCCCAGAGAAGAGGCAACGTAGACCTTGCGGGCAGAGTGGTCCATATTTTTGGACTCCTTGTCCGGGGGTTGGTCAGTATCGGCCAAACTACCCGTGCACCTGAACACCGAGGCGGTCACCAGGCTCTCGGCCGAAGGGTGTTTAGTGAATCCCACAAGGGACCCCATGGGCACCACCTACTTGCGAGCCATGCAGGCAGATGGTGCTGGGCAGGAGGCAGGATGCTTCCAAAGTTCAAGGGCTGGACCAACGATGGCCTCGGCCACTGGAAAGGCCTCCGTCTGGGTATCCCCTCTCTTAAGGATGTCCGTGAGAGGGCACTCCACCTTTTTCTGGATGGGCTCCAGGGCCATTCTGGTGGAGTAAGAGATGAGGCGGAGAATGCCCTGGAAGGAGGAAGAGCCATCCTCCAACCCTGCGCCGACTGTAGACTCATCATCCCCGGGATGCGAGTGCAAGCCGGTGACGTCTGAATCAGAGGAGTCATGGTAAAGCGGTCTACCGCCTAAGTCACCCTCGATGTGCAGAGGGCGGTCCGGGGTGACTTATCGACAGACGTCAGTGAAGCCCGGCGTCTTGTCGGTCCTCTTTAAAGGGCGCCCCTTCCTCGGGCTATTTAGGCGGTGGTTCCACCAGAATCAGTGGACGGGCCGGCCCCATGTGTGGAGGAACTGGTGGCTTCGGTTCCAGAGGGGTCGGTGTCGGACTAGGAGGTGGTAGCCAAGTTATGGGCGGGGTGGACGGCGGAGCCTGCTTCTGCCCGGTCAGAATCAGCTGCTGCCACGAGGTCTTCATAGTGCCGACGGAATTTCCGCCGGAGCCTCTCCTTGTCCGAGAAGGATGAGGACCTGTGGCGATGCCTCTTTTTAGAGCACTTATGGCTCTTTCTCGGCCGTTCGGCTGAGGGGGTTCTGGACCTCGACCGAGATCGGGGAGGCTGACTCGGTTGATCAGGAGATACCGGGGTCAGTGAAAACCGAGGGTCCAGAACCGGGTCCTTGATGGGGACACCAGTGGGCTAGGTCTCCTCATCAGGGAAGATAAGGACCGGAGTCCTTTCCAAAGAGTCGTCGGCCATGGCCGGCAACAAAGGGTCTAATGGGTCGAGAATAATTTCGACCTCGTCGGCCACTTCCTCGGTCCCCTGGCCAGACAGAAGATCCGTAAAGCTGGTGGCCAAGGATGCAATCTCGACTGAAGTCAAGACTGCATGTTCCTGGGACTCGGACCTCTCTCGGTCCCAGGAACGTATTCACTGAGATGAAGACCCGGGGCCCTTCTCTCTTTTCCAAGAGCGGGAGGAGTGCGAGCCCGAGGGCGCCTCTCCCCAGGTGGGGAGAGACTGGCACAACTCCTTGAAGGAGCCCGTAAAGGTGGAGCCAAGGTTCAGAGGAACAAAGAAGCTTTGAATGGTTGAAGCTCGAGCTGCTTCCTCCTCAAATGCTTTCATTTGTTCCAGCTGCTTGGCAGATCCCACAGCCGCGGAAACCGCCCACTGCGCCTCCTCTGATTTTACCGGTGGGTTCTTTTTCTCCGGTCTCCCCAGCTTCAAACATGCCTTGCGGTCATCCAGGATGTTGGGATGGAAGGTCAGGCAAAAACCACACGATGAGGTGTCATGTCCGTCACCTAGGCAGAAAACGCACATTAGGTGGGGGTCGGTGCGCGACATCTTCTGGCTGCAGGGGCACCGGCAAAATCTGGGGGAAGATTTTTCCTCCATGACTGATGCGGTGAAAGCGCAACCGCTAACTCGAAGGAGTTTAAGAGTAAGTTTCGGTCAATACCGACAATTAGAATCCAGGGCCTACGATATGCTTTGAGAGCACGAGGGAACCTGCATCTTCCAGTGGAAAGGAAGATCTGGCATCATGGGGCGGAGCCGAGGTATATACCACCTGGGTGGGTGGGAAGAGCCAGCTTGAAGACGTCTGGCAAGATTTGAAGTGGAAGGGGACATGCCAAGAAGTGTGGATGAACAACATATCCACACTCCTAGAACAAATGTTTCCTGTCCTGCCTATGGTCCGTAGTGGCTGTAATATAACAACTGAGAGCTCTCTTTACATTCAAACTATGAAGTCTTCTTTCACCAGAAGTAGAATGCTCAGTGAAAAAGTCGGGTAGGGTAATGGATTGGTTAAGGTGAAAATCAGAGACTACCTTTGGTAGGAATTTTCTATTTGTTTTCAAAACTACCTTATCTCTGTGAAAAGAGATATAATCCTGCTCCACAGAGAGAGCCTGGAGTTCACTTATTCTTCTTGTAGAAGTCATTGAAACTAGTAAAACTGTTTTCCAAGTGATATATTTAAGGTGAGCTGTAGCCATAGGCACAAAGCCCCCCCCCCCCCAAATGAGCTTGGCTATACAAACATTAAGGTCCCATGCTGGCACAGATGCCCTGTGAGGTGGGTGCAAATGGGCCAAACCCTTGAAGAACCTTCTAAAATGGGGTCTGAAACTAGTGTTACTCTGGAACCAGCAGAAATGTAAGCAGACAATGCTGCAAGGTGTACCTTGAGTGAATTGGGTTGTAGACCCAGAGTGTGTAAATGAGAGAGGTAATTCAAAACAGCTGGGACCCCAGCCTGTAATGGAATCAAATCATTAGTCGAACACCAGATTGAAAACCTTTTCCATTTTGAAGAATAAGTTTTCTTAGTAGAGGGTTTCCTATAACTCCTCAGAATGTGAAGCACTGATTCAGAGAGTTGCAAGTCAGCATATTCTAATTCCCTAGGAACCAAACTTTGAGGTTGAGGGACTTGAGGTTCGGGTATAACAGGGTCCCCTGGTTGGAGGTCAGTAGGTTGTGCCTCAGAGGAAGTTGTATCGGTTTCGCCACAGACATGGAGGGCATTAGAGAGTACCATGGCTGCCTGGGCCAATCCGAGGCTATTAGGATTAGAGATGCTGAGTGGGACCTGAGCTTGAATAACACCTTGAAAACCAGGGGAAAGGGAGGGAAAGCGTACAGGAACCTCCCTGACCAATCTGGGCATCCAGGGGCAAAGTACCCTGATCGGGTGGCCTACAGCACTACTGTGGCAAAGGGTGGTTCTGGTGGGAAGCGAACAAGTCCACCTCTGGAGTGCCCCACCTTCGGAAAATTATTTCTACCACCTGTTTGTTCAGAGTCCATTCGTGATGGGCCTGCTTGATTCAACTTAAGGCATCTGCCAACTAAGGTATTGTCCTTTCCTGGTAGATGACTGCCTGCAGGGAGATTCCCAAAGAGTATGCCAGGGTCCACATTTTCATGGCCTCTGTGCAAAGGGGCCCTGACCTGGTGCCTCCCTGTTTGTTGATGTAGTATATTGTGGTGGTATTGTCGTTTTTTTTTTTTAATTTGATTTTTATTAAAAAGATTTTCACTTCACACACAATATACATACTTCATTTTGTGACAGTTACAGCCAGTCCTTATTCAGTTTATATGCTTTGGCATTATTTTAAAAGTTAGGATATTTTACTCCTTATTCTAGTGCGAAACAGAGAGAGAAAGATGAGGAAGGGTCTCTCCCCCCACCCCACCCCGGGAACAAATTCTACATCTATATGGGCTTGGTATAGGGACCATCCTCTCCATTTATTCTGGAAGTTTGATATTCTGTCTTGTAGTTTTGCTGATAGACCTTCCATTTTATATATTGTTGTCATAACTTCTCTCCATTCTTGAAGAGTAGGTATTACTTTTTTCATCCATTTTCTAGTTAAAACTTTTTTGCTGCAAGTAGAAAAAACGGCATTAATGTTTTTTCCCCCAAGATGGGGACCGGTCCGGATATATTGACAGTAAAACCATCTCTGCTGATAGTTCTATTGCTTCACCCAGGCAGTTTGTTAATTCCACCTGGAGAGAGCACCAAAATGGCATCAGCATTGGACAGAACCACATGATATGTCCTAGGGTGGCCAGAGTACACCCGCAACCTCTCCAGCAATGGCCATACGTTTCAGGTAGATATTTGGCCAATAAAGCTGGTGGACGGAAGTAACAGATTCTACATTTACATGCATATTCTCTCCAGAATGTGGAGGAGGTAATTTTAATGGCTTGCTCTGTTGTTTGTGTCCAGAGGGCGGGGGAGATAGAGAGACCTAATTCTGAATTCCATTTCTCCAAAATGGATATTGTCAATTCCTGGGTTAGGTCTCTGACACCTTTGTAAATATTCCCTATCAGGTGTTTTCCCAGGTGGCCTTTTATAGTGTCCGTGAATAATTTTAAGTTTGGAGTCATGGGGATTGGTATTTTTGCTTCTATGTTCCTTTTTCTCAATATATAGTTTCGTACTTGCAGATATCTAAAAAGTTGTTTCTTCTTAGATCGTAATTTGCTCTCATCTCCTCGAATGAGTGTATTCCCTTTTCATTTAAAAATTGAAAGGTATGGGACAAACTCCCTTGCCTCCACCGCATAAAGGTTTGATCTGAATGGGATGGGATAAATTGTTCATCCCGTGAAAATATCTTGCAGTATGTGTATGCCTGATCCCAATATGGTTGTTCCCTTAACCTGAACCAATTTTTTAAAACATTGGATGAGATCTTAGTAAAATTCCTAAGTGAAGGAGTTTTCCCCGTTGAAGAGAAGAGAAGTTTATGGATGTTATGCATATCGTTGCGGGCAGTATTTAAAATGGGCATTACAAGAGCAACAGAATTATGCATTAAGCAGGTTAGCAAGAGGAAAAGGAAGAGGAGACCATTATGGTTTTCCAAAGAGGTAGCAAAGAAAGTGAAAGCCAAAAAGATTGCATTCAGGCAATACAAAAAGACACAGGCAGAAGGGGATAGGGAGAAGTACCGGGAGAAGCAAAGGGAGGCAGGAGGTCGTAAGGGAAGCCAAAGCTCAGACAGAAGAACACATTGTAAAACAGTGGGTAGAGGGGACAAACCTTTTACAGGTACATAAGTGAAAAAAAGAAAGGCAAAGGGAGGGATAGTGAGACTGAAAGGGAGGATGGCAACAGTAAAGCTGACATATTGAACAGGTATTTCTGCTCAGTCTTTACTGAGGAAGAGGAGGTAATGGGTCTGAAGGGAGCACAAGGTGAGAATGGTGCAGAAATGGACACAAGTCCCTTTACACGAGAAAGGGTCCTGAAGGAACTGGAAGTAATAAGAGTTGATAAAGCAATGGGCCAGATGGGTGCACCCCAGGGTCCTTAAAGAACTAAGAGGTGGTGGCTGAACCTCTGGCTATCCTGTTTAGTCGATCACTGGAAACAGGGGAGGTACCCAAAGAATGGAGGACAGCAGATGTAGTCCCTTTATACAAAGTGGGAACAAAGAGGAAGCGGGGAACTAGAGACCAGTCAGCCTCACCTCTGTAGTGGGAAGATCATGGAAGCACTACTGAAGGAGAACTGGTGGAACATCTGGTTGTCAATGGACACAGGACCCAGGCAGCATGGTTTCGCCCAGAGGGAGTGGCCGTGTCAGACCAACCTCGCTGAATTTTTGACTGGGTAACTAGGAGGTGGATCAGGAGGGCAGTGACATGGCCTATCTGGACTTCAGCAAGGCTTTGACACTGTGCCACATAGAAGACTATTACACAAACTGGGGAATATGGTGTGGGCAGGACAGTAGTGTGGTGGGTAGGTAACTGGCTGGGCGGCAGGACACAGAGGGTGGTGGTAAATGGCTGTCACTCCACAGAGGGAAGAGTGACCAGTGGGTACCACAGGGATCAGTGCTGGGACCGGTCCTATTCAACACCTTCATCAGTGACATTCGCAAGACCTAGAAGGCAGAATTTCACTGTTCGCTGATGACACAAAGCTCTGTAAAGAGTAGACACACCAGAGGGTGTAGACAGAATGAGAAGGGACCTGCAGAAACTTGAAGAATGGTCAGGGGTTTTGGCAGCTGAAGTACAATGCAAAGAAGTGCAAGATAATGCATATGGGGCACAAAAACCCTGGCACAGCATATCAGTTGGGGGGGAGGATACAGCATGCACCAAGCAGAAAAGGGATCTTGGGGTTATCATCTCTGATGACCTCAAGGTAGGGAAACAGTGTGACAAGGCAGCAGGTAAAGCAAATAGGATGCTGGGATGCAAAGGCAGGGGCATGATCAGCAGGAAAAGGGAGGTCATACTTCCACTATACAAGACACTAGTGAGGCCCTACCTGGAGTACAGTGTACAGTTCTGGAGACCTTACCTACGTAAGGACATAGACAGGGTAGAGAAGGTTCAGAGGAGGGCAACAAAGATGGTACATGGATTGCATCACAAGTCCTGTGAGGACAGGTTGAAGGAACTGAATATGTACTCCCTGGAGGAGAGGAGGGAGAGAGGGGATATGATAGAGACATACAAGTATCTTACAGGAAGGAACAGGGTGCAGGAATACACTATTTTTAAGCAAAAAAGATGTTCCAGGACTAGAGGGCATGGGATGAAGTTGGAGGGAGGACGATTTAGAGGAAACGTGAGGAAGAATTTCTTTACAGAACAGGTGGTGGACAAGTGGAACACCCTGCCAGAGGAAGTGGTGGGGCTGAAACAATCACGTGATTTAAGTGTAACCCCCCTGCAAATGGGGGTTCCCAAAAGACTTCCAGGAGCTTGCTTGAATGCTCCAAGCCTGAATGGTGTTTGGCATTTAAGCCATTTATCAGTGAGTGTTTTTAGAGCCTCTGGTACTGTCTCTTTAAGAGCTGTCTGCTTGCAGACATAATTAGTTTGTATGGGGGACTGTGTGCTTCTCTGAGTACCACTTGAGCTGCTGCCAATTCACTTCATTTTGCAGTCACTAGAGTGCAAAGGAACCTATCTGAAAGATGTAACTGTTTGCCAGAAATTATTTAGAGTAATAATGAAATTACAGTTTGTCTAACCTGCTTTCTTTGAGTCAGAACTGTGTCTGCTAGTTCCCCATTCTAGTTTTGAACTGCTGAACTGGACCAATCAGTGTGGGGTAAGCTAGCTCTAAAATGGTGCCTTGGACGAATCAGAACTTGGACTCATAATCTGAGCCAGCCACAAGAGGATTGTATGGGCAGTGACTCTGGAGATGTAGTTTAGACTTCAGTGCCTTTTGGACCAACAGCAGCAGTCTATTGTGAGTGACAGCCAATCCAGTCAAGAACTGGGAGGAACTCAAAGGAAGTGCCCAGTTTTGTCGGTTGGAGCTTCAGTTGAGCTTTGGCAGTGAAGAAGGAAGGAGCCCTGTGCTTTTTCAGTGGTGTGTAGTTAGTCAAAAACGGTGTAAGGCCCAGAGTTCCGGTCTGCAGCTTGTGTAACAGCTTGTTAGGACTGAATCCGTCCTGTGAAAGAATCAAAGGATCTCTGAAGAGTAGAAACCAGGCTCACCCTGTAGAAGACTGGAAGAATTGCTGAAAATTGCACTCGGTCTGTCAGGAACTGAATCTGCTGTGTGTTCTCCGGTATTGTGCAGTAATTACGATCGATACAGATGCAGCCTGCCTGGTATAATGCTTTCTTTTATATGGATGTGAAGAGGTTTGTGTACCTTCAAGTGAGCCCTGCTGACATTGAAGGACCCTATCTTATTTGGAGGTCGTGAGTACTAATTCAGGTTGCTCCCTGTTGAATTGCCACATTAAATCCAAATGGAATTACTGTACTGCTGACTGTTTAATTCTCCTTTTCTCTGTGTGAAAGGGCCCTACCAGCTGCCCACGGTTTGGACTAGCCACTAGGGCTTGGGTACGCAGGGACAGTAACTGATAGGGATGAGCCTGTGCACAGAGCCATAGGTAGATTATTAGAGTGATAAGCTTATTAACCTGATTTCCTGTCCTTGTTATATCCCCCAATAAATCAGAGCTGCTTGTTTCAGCAAAGTTATACTGCCTGAGGTATTTGTCTATGTTAAAGTACTGTACTGTGATTGTTGCACTGTATCTCATTTCACAGGAGGTCCCAGTGCCGAACCAGACCTGGGTAAGTGTATACTGTGAAGGTAATTCTGATATATTGTGTGGGCCACTAGTGGGAAGAAAGGGGTTGCAGTGTCCCAGAGGGCTGTGACCAAGTTAGTTTAACTATTGCAACCCTGACCTCTGGGTGGAGGCACCCGCCATTGGATCCAGGCCCCCAACCTGTTAGTGGCAAATCAGGCAGGGGTAGTAGCCCCTGGATAGCCATCTAGGGGTTACATAAGAATGCATGGGATAGACATAAAGGAATTCTGAAAGTCAGCGGTAAGTGGCAACAGACTTCTAGGAAAACATAAACTGAACTTACAAGCTCAAATGGGCAGACTGGGTGGGCCATAAGCCCTTATCTGCCGACACTGTCTATGTATCTATGTATCACTGATTTCAAACTCTAATGTTTTCTATGGAGCTGAGAATTTCCCTGACCTCCATAAAATCAGTATTTTAAGAAGGGCTGCTATAGCGTATAATTCTAAATTAGGGAGATTAATACACCCCTGGGCCAGAGATAATGTTAGGATTGAATAACGTATCCTGGGTCTATGGTTACCCCATATAAAGCTGAGAAGATTTTTTTCCAAGATTTAAAATAAAATCTAGAAGGGAAAAATTGGATGTTTTGAAATAAGCATAAAAGTCGCGGCGGTACATTCATCTGTAATAGCTCTGCCTGTTGAAAGAGAGATAGATGCAAGGCTGACCATTTTTTGAGGTCTTGCTGAATTGTTTGAGTTAGGGGTTCATAGTTTATTGTCTCTATTACCTCTAAATTTGAGGAAAGCTATACTCCAAGATACTTAATTTTAGTGGAATTCCATTTTAAAAGGCAAGTCCGATGTAGTACATTGCTGGGGCGGAAATTTAAAAGTAGCACTTCGGTTTTGTTCATGTTGTTTTTTGAATCCCGCTGCCTTTTCAAATTTTTTAAGTATGTGCCATGTTGCCGGAATGGAGGTTTCCAGGGACAACAGAATCAGTAGAATATCATCCGCAAATAAGTTAAGTTTGTACTCCCTTTGACCAAGTGGAATTCCCTCCACCTCTCTGGCCCCACGTAGTGCCGACGCCAGAGGTTCCATATAAATAGCAAATAGCAAGGGTGATAATGGGCACCCCTGCCGTGTGCCATGGGACAAAGGAAAAAGAGTAGACAAGCCTCCGTTAATACAGACATACGCTCGGGGAGTATTATATATGTTCTTCAGCCATACCACAAAAGTATCTGGGAATTGAAACTTCGACAGGGTGTCCCATAAGAAATCCCAGGACACCCTGTCGAACGCCTTCTCTGCATCTAGGCTTAACATGGCCGCTGGGATCTCTCTTTTTTGAATATATTCAATCAGGATAAAAGTTCTTCTGATAGTGTCTGTTGTATTTCTCTTTTTTATGAATCCTGCCTGGTCTTGGTGTATGATGTAAGGTAGAATTGTCTCCAGCCTTGCCGCCCATATCATCATAAAAGATTTTATAATCATTATTTAAGATAGAGATAGGTCTACACATGGATGGGATTGATGAGTCCTTATTTGGTTTCAGGATAGGTGGTAACACCACGTAATCTCAAGAGGGACGAGGAGGAGGAGGGTCTCCCTTAACAATTTCAGCAAATACCCTTAGCAACTGTGGTATGATCTCCTTTCCAAATTGTTTATACCATTCAGAGGTATATCCATCTGGTCCCGGGCATCGGTTTTGTTTAAGGTTTTTTATTCCTGCCTGGACTTCCTCTGCTTTAACTGGGGCTGTTAATATGGCTTTATGATTTTCAGTTAATTGCGGAAGGGGCAGATCCTTTAAGAATTTGTTTCTAATGTTTGGGGTACTTTTTTCCTTTTGTTGATACAGGGTGGTAAAATATTCAGTGAATATTTGCCTAAGTTCTTCATCCCTGGGAGTTAACAGACCCATTGTAGCATTTTTGGCCTTAATTATGGTGGCCGAACGTTTCTGTGTTCTTATTTTTGGGGCCAGCCAACATGACCCCCGGGCGCCTCCCCATGTAGTTGTTCAGTTTAAGATAAAGCAAGGCCTGTTGGATTTTGGTATCCATTATTTTCTGCAAGGAGACCTTTGCATCTTTAATTTTTTGTGCTAGTTCCTTGTCCCCTTCCCTGTATAATAACTGGTATTCTTGAATATAATAAGTCAGTTCGGAGTACTTCTTATCTAAATATCTCTTCTTTTTGACTGAATAGGCTATCATTTTTCCCCTTAGTGTAGCTTTTAGAAAGTCCCAAGTTATAGCTTCAGAAATATCTGGGGATGAGTTTTCTGATAAAAATTGTGGGATTCTTTTTTTCATTGTGTCTATTTACTGTGAATCTTTTAAAATAGAGGGGTTAAGACACCACATTGTTTGTTTTTTAGTTTTGCCTAAGTCAAGTTTTAAAATGAGAGGATGGTGGTCCGTCAATATTTTGTGGCCTATTTCTATATCTTGTATTGAAGTTAAGTGTTCACACGTGGTTATAAAGTAGTCTAACCTAGAGTAAGAATGATGTCTGGTTGAATAGTATGTATACCCTGGGCTCGATGGAAACATTGAGTGCCATACATCCACCAGTCCAGGTGGTCTACCAACACTTTTTTAATGTATTTAGTGGCATTTGTTTGTCTATATTTTAAAGGGTGGGAGCAGTCTTTATTCGGCGATAGGGTTATATTTAAATCTCCTCCTATGATTACCTGTCCTTTAAGTAGTTTTAAGACTTTAGAGAGGAGGTACCGTATTGCCGGGATATTTGTCTGCGGAGGGAGGTACACATTCACCAATGTCACCTCACAGCCGTACAGACGTCCCTTCAGAATAACATAATGCCCCTGGGCGTCAGTGTGGGAGTGAGTTATTTCAAAAGGAGTAGATGTTGGTATCATAATTGCCACTCCTCTGCGACGCCCACTAGAATGTGACAAAGTGAAAACCTCATATCTCTGCCCCCATCTTAGTTTCAAGTGTTCTGATTGCGAAAGGTGGGTCTCTTGTACCATAATAATATCTGGTCCTTGTTTTCTGATACTCTGCCTAAATCTGGAACGTTTAATAGGATTATGCAGGCCATTAATGTTACACAAGAGAATTCGTAATGGAAGAATTTATATTTTTTATTTCTTTGTTTTTTCCCCCTTTTAGGAGGATTTCTGTAATTTCCAACCGGACCGATTCCCCTTTGTCCAGAGAGGGAGACCCTTCCTCAATACCCTCAATGTCAAAGACAAAACCTACATTTGTGAAGGCTATTCTTATTACAATAAACAGTCTCTCAAACATACTAACATACTATTTGCCAGCAGATTAGGCCTTACGGTCTATCGAGTCTGCTCGAACCTCAGATCCCTAGTTGGGTGCTGAGGCCCAAACAACACTCAAAACAAACATTCTTAGTTTAATCCATTCATGGCTAACTGTCTTCATTTTAATAAAATATATACTTTCTAACTTTTTCCTTGTGTGAGAGTTTTTTTTCATAATTCTTTTAACTACCCCTAGTATGTAAGATCTTATTCTAAATTTTAGCCCCCCCCCCCGTACTAACCCTTAGAGTAAACCGTTTCATATTGAGCCATGAAACATGCGGAACAACATTATGTAGAAATAGATTCGACTTAGTACCAAAAAACTGATTTCTTATATGGCCCATTACTTGGAAACTTCCCCATTACTTACCCTAAATCTAACTGTTCTATATATGAGCTGCAAAACATGCGATCTAACAATGTGTAACTAAAAATTCGGTTCAAAATCAAAAAAACTAATTTCTTGTGCATAGACTAGAGTCAAACCTCTCCGGAGAGGGGCATAGTGCCCAAAAGGAGCACAGGAAAAAAGATATCTATCTCTACCCTGAGTTTCAAGTTGTTAGCGATGGGTTTCTATATTGTTGTAGCTATTTGAGGATTTCTCCTAGTTGAAGCTGTGTTGCTTTCTGGTCATGGCATTCACCCTGATTTACTTGCTGTATCCTTAATCTTAACACCTCCATCGTTTTGCCTGTGATACTACCCTTCTGCAACATGTCATTTGCCGCTTCTTGTGCTGATTGATATGTTTTCTGGCCTGTTGGGTACAGTACCGTTAGCTTGGCTGGGTATGGTGTGCGGAATCGGAGTTTTTGAGCTCGTAGTGCTGGGAATAATAAAGTATATTCTCTTCGCTGCCTCTGCATACATGGGGCATAATCGTTGTCAAAGATTAAGCGATTTTGGCCCAGTAGCACTTTTCCTTTCTGCCATGCCTTGTGGAGTAAAAGTTTCTTCGTCTGAAAGCTTAAAAATCGAACAACAAACGGTGTGGCCTGGCCTCAGGCGGGTTGGTTGTGGGCCCAAGGCTCTATGGGCCCTTTCAATGTCCAATTGGAGATCTGGCTCAAGTTCTAATGACTGCCTGAATAGGTGGTCCGCACAGGCAAGAGGGTCGTTCCTCTTCTCTCCTCTCCCTCAGGTAGGCCGAAAATTATTATGTTTCTCCTGTGCCCACGATTTTCTGCATCCTCCTGCCGCATTGATGATACCAGCTGTTCGGCTGCCAAGGAACGTAGTGTCTCCTCCAGTTTATCTAGCCTGGAGGTGTTAAATGTAATCTGCGCATCAGCCTCTGTCAAGCGGGTTTGTAGCGTTCCCATCTCTGCCCTGATCCCTTGCAATGATTCGCATACTTCCCCCCTAAATTCCATTATGGCTTGCAGAATTGTATCTGAGCTGCCTTCTACAGCCGTGGTTTTGCTTTTGCCTTTCATTTTAGATGGGGTGGTCGCAGAAGATAGTTTTTTTGGTTCAGGCCGTATTTGAGGCTCGTTACTCTGTCCTGGATCCTCCGTGGAGCAGTTGTCTTGGTCGCTCAGATCTGCGATCGGAAGGTAGCGGTTCCGGTTTTGTTTCGCCATCTCTCGTGTTGAGGCACTCCGGTATTTTGTACAGATGTTATTTATTCTGTTTAAACCTTGCTTTTGGTTATTTTTTAATGCCTTTTTTGTTTTTTTTTGATGGGAGCCTCTCGTTGCGGGTCTTTACCCAGTCACGCCGGAACCCGGTATTGTCGGTTCTGACCTGTACCACCTTTGACTGTACTAGTCCTGAAAAGGTTTTTTAAAGCCAGAAAAACAGCCCTGAGTTCCAGCACGTTTATGTGCTGGAGCAACTCTGTGGTTGACCAGGTACCCTTGGTTGTATGGTCTCCCAAGTGGGCGCCCCAGCCAGTAGGGATGCATCTGTTGTGAGAACTGAGGGGGTATTCTTTCTGAAAGGGAACACCTTCCCTTAAATTGGGTACTTCCTTCCACCACTGCAAAGCTTGCAGCAAAGTTCTTGTGCCCAGAATGGGTTTTGAAAGGGAATCTTTTCTTTGACTCCAATGAGCCCTGAGGTGGAACTGGATGTCCCCTCATTTGAAACCTTGAACCCAGCACTGAGGCTGTGAATGCAGCCATATGACCCAGAAGTTGCAAGAACTGTCTTGCTGGCTTGCTCCTGTTCAAGGTGAAGGAATTTGCCACTAGCCGAAGATTTCTGATCCTGTCCAGAGGGAGGCAGGCACTGCCCTACTAGGTTGTCTATCTCTGCCCCTATGAACTACAACTTCTGTGCAGGAATGAGGACTGACTTTTTGTGATTGATGATGAACCCCAAGGATTCCAGCAGGCCTTGGGTAAGGCTTGGATACTGAGTGACCTGCTGTGGTGACTTGCCCACCACCAGCCAATCGTCCGGATATGGAAAAACTGTCACATCCTGTCTTCGAAGGTGTGCTTCCACTGGTGCTAGGCACTTTGTAGACACCCTTGGAGCCGAAGAAAGGTCAAAAGGCAGGGTTGAAAATTGGTAATGGCCTGAAGGGAGTTTGAACCTGAGATATTTTCTGTGAGACTCCCTTATGGGAATGTAGAAATAGGCGTCTTTTAAGACCAGTGATGCCAATCAATCCCCTTTCTGGATTGTTGGCAGAATCAATGCCAAAGTTACCATTTTGAACTTTGGCTTTTTCAGATGCCTGTTTAGGGCTCTGAGATCCAATATAGGCCACCACTCCCCACTTTTCTTTGTGGTGAGGAAGTATCTGGAGTAAAAGCCCCTTCCTCTCAGTAAGCTTGGGACAGGTTCCACTGCTTTTAAAAGTAACAGTTTATGGACCTCTGCCTCCAGCAGGTTCTTTTCTGCCAGGGAAGGTGTAGTGAAACCCCTGGCTGCTAGAGGAGGAGGAAGGGATTTGAAAGCCAGAGACAGACCCTGACCCACTACCTCCAGGATCCACTTGTCTGTGGTGATGTTCAGCCAAGTCTGGAGGAAGTGGGAAAGTCTGCCTCTGACAGGGAGTGAGGAGGTGGCCTGTACTTCAGGGGGTCTGCTTGGCTTGGGGTTGAGGCTGTGCTTGAGACTCACACCTAGAACCACTTCGACCCCTGCCCCTAAAGTACCCCTGCTGTGGGTACTGTTGACACTGGGGTGTGGCCACTGGCTGGAAAAAGGGCCTGGTGTGGAAGGACCTGCCCTGGCCTCCCCTTCCATAAGGCCTGGTGGATGGAGAAGCTCTCTCTCTCTCTCTACCTACTAGAGTTACTTCTATAAGTGGCCTTATACTCATCTACCTTTTTCATGTATGCCACTGTAGATTCTCTGAAAAGAGCATTTTATTTATTTATTTAGCTTCTGTTTACCAGGTAAGTACACTAGACAAATCATATGCCTATTTTCAGGAACGACCCGGAAGAGTACAGGAAAAAAAAAGAACACACAGAGCACAACATAACACTAGTAATGCAGATGTACTAAAACAAGAGGAGCAAAAACATACATAGGTGATAACTCAGCTTACAACGGAGGTACAGTCAAATATAATTCAGTACAGAGTCATTATGGACATATATGAAAGCAGTATTTACAGAATGGGAGCAAGGATTTTACACATATACAGTTCTGACACCAGGCATCACCCAGACAGGCAGCCGGCACAGCAGTACTGAGGTCATAGGCAATTTCCCTCTAAAGGAAAATCCAGGGCCTTAGACCGAGTATCAGCAGTGAGATTTGTGGCTCTCAGCCAAGCACATCTCCTCTGAGCTACCATATTTGCCATCCATCTGGCTGCAGTGTAGTTGGTATCAGCAGTCATCAGGAATTGGTACTTAGCTGCCTCTAGCCCAAACCTAGCTGTTTCCGCTAGGTCATCAGATAGGGGTGAGGAAGCTTTCTGAGAGATGGCCAAAACAGACTGCCACAGGGACTTTTGGTGCAGCACAGGCCTGAAAGTTAGCCTGTCGTATGGCTAGAGAGGCTGACAGGTACCCTTTCCTAGCTATACTATCTATTTTCCTAGAGTCCGTATCTGGTGGGTGGGATGCCAGAGGGACTCTAGCCTTATCACAGGCTGCTCGTTGAATGTCCGTTGATGATCTGGATGGGAAAAAAGGAACTCTGCTCCTTCCCTCTCCAACTGATATTTCTTGTCCATCCTCTTATCCAGAGGGGGGGACAGAATTTGGGGTTTGCAACAATTTTAGAGCGTCTTTTTTAAAGAATTTGTTCACAGGGAGAAGGACTTTGGTGGGAGTCAAACCCATCATCTCCAGATACTCTATTTCCTCCTTATCCTCCACTTCTTCTCTTGTGGAGATGTCTAGGGCATCTGCCATTTTTCTCATGAAAGTGAAGAAGAAAAATCTTCAGATGTTCTAGGGGGTGAACCAAATTCTTGTTCCGGGGATACCTCAGGTAAGATGGGTTCCCCTTCATCCTCCTCATACTCGCTGAGAGGAATTCTGCCAGGCTGTTCTGCTGGAACAGATGGCTGCTGGGCAGGGGGCACTAAGCCCTGCAATGCCTGAATGACTTTAAAAGCCTGTGCGATTTCTTGAGGAGCAGGCATGATATTAGCAGGTACAGAAGTCCCTCGAGCAGTATTTTGGGGGTTCTGCATGCTTTAGCTTGAGTGCTTTTTTAGAGGGAACCGGGGAGCTAGCTGGTTCAGAAATCCTCTTGGTAGCTTTATCACCCATCTCAGGGGTGGAAGTAGCAACAGATGTGGGTTCAGCCACAATAACAGAGGGTACTGGCTGGTCAGAGCCAGAGGGACCCTTGGGGAGTTTCTTTTTCAGCCGTTCCAGGCGTTTTTCAATAGTTTTTTCAGGGAAAGTCAGGCAGATTTGACAATCCTCTTTAAGATGCTCATGTCCCAGACAAGCCACACACATAGTGTGCTTATCTGCCTTTGCAAAAACATCTCCACATTGTGTACAATTTTTAAAACCGGGCTCACCGGTCTTTTTCCCTCAGTTTTTCTGCCACTGAACCAATAAAAAAGATAACCGCTAAGTAAAAAAAAATTTAAATAATAACACTTGCGGTTGTGGTCGGTTCCGGAACTGAAGAGGAACCAAACTGATAGAAAATTTGGAACCGGTACTAGTGGTTCAGTAACTGAAAACTACGGTTACAAAATAACACTTTTAAACTAAATTTAATTTAACCAAAAATAAAACTGGTTTTGTGTCAAAAAAACCCTAAAATAGTTATTTTTTACTTTATATCCTTTCCTTTTCCCCAAGGGTCCCTCTGGCTCTGACCAGCCGAACTAATGCTGTATTTGCGTCTTGTCTTATGTAATTCCCGGGTCGCCCCTGAAAAAGGGACCTCCGGGGCTTAGTGGGCTAACCCGGTCACCAAAATTTAATAAATAAATAAATACAGAGAATATGAAAAACTAACTCGGTTTCCCTCCCGGTTATTGCCAACCGAGAAGAACCAGAAAAAACATAGAAACATAGAAGTTGACGGCAGATAAGGACCGCAAGGCCCATCCAGTCTTCCCATTTCTTTTTCTACCTTATAAATGTGCCATCGGCCTTTGCTCTGTCAGTGGCCTATCTATTCATAGTCATTTGTATTGCTCCCTTATGCCTATCCCATGCCTGTTTGAAGTCCTGCACTGTATGCATAGCCACCACTTCTTGTGGTAAGCCATTCCATGCATCCACCACCCTTTCTGTGAAAAGAATTTCCTCACATTCCCCTTAATCGGCCCTCTAATCTCATGCTGTGTCCTCTTGTCCTGCTATTTTTCTTATATTTAAACATGTTAGACTCTTTTCACCTTGTTAATGCCCTTAAGGTGTTTGAATGCTTCGATCATATCACCTCTCTCCTCCTTTGCTCAAGGGTATACATATTGAGCTCTGTTAATCTGTCCTCATATGTCTTCTGATGCAGTCCCTGCACCATTTTTGTAGCCCTTCTCTGGACTGCCTCAATTTGGTTAATGTCCCTGTGAAGATGTGGCCTCCAATACTGCACGCAGTACTCCAGATGGGGCCAAACCAGTGTCTTGTAACGAGGGATTACTACCTCCCTCTTACGACTTGTGATACCCCTACTAATACACCCTAACACCCCCCTAGCCTTACCTACTGCTTTAGAGGTCTGCTTGGATGATTTCAGGTCATCAGTGATGATGATGCCCAAGTCTATTTCTTCCTTTGTGACTGCTAGCAACTCCCCTCCCAGCCTATAGGTGGCTTCAGGGTTTCTCTTCCCTATGTGCATGATCTTGCATTTCTTTGCATTAAATCCCAGTTGCCACTCTTCTGACCATTTTGCTAGTTTATCCAGATCTCTTCTCATTTTGCCCACCCCATCTGGATCATCTACTCTGTTGCAGATCTTGGTGTCATCTGCAAACAGACAAGCCTTTCCCTCTAGTCCATCTGCAAGGTCACTAATGAAGATGTTGAAGAGGACTGGTCCCAGGACTGATCCCTGAGGTACCCCACTTGTGACTTGCATCTCTTCTGACTGTATATCATTTACCACCACTCTCTGTTTTCTGCCCGTCAACCAGTTTGCCACCCAGTTGACCAACTTCTGACCCACCTCGAGCCTACCCAGCTTATTTTATTTATTTATTTATTTTAGCTTTTGTTGACCGGGTAAGTACACTAGACAAGTATTATGCCTATTTTCAGGAACGACCCAGGAGAGTACAACATAGGGATACAGACATTATTTACAGTAGAGAGTAAGTACAGCATGACAACATGTGGGAAATAGTAACATAGTCCAGGGGTGTGGACGGTCATAATACAACTTATAGCTGTTAAGGTTAATGTACCCCCGGGGTGAGTAGGTCACCTACAGATTACAACAAAAAGCATATACACATTTTTCACGTTAGAGACAATTTAGAAAGGCAATGTCCAGGGAACCTTGGCATGGGCAGTGTGCCCTAGGTCAAGTGCCCTGGTAAAGTGGTAGAGTCAAGGAAAACAGCAGGAGTTATCGGGTAGTATCTGAGGGAGGCAAACTTTGAAACCGGAAGAGCAACCGTATTGAGAAATTCTCTAGGGAGGCTTAGGGCAGTCACACGCTGAGGCAAGTTTCAGGAAACCCCAGAGGAGTTATGGAAGCACAGGTGGGAGGAGGACAGCAGGTCTGCACTGGAAGGAGTTCCAGAGTCTGGGCGATATGCGGCGAAGTCCCGGGTCACCCATGAGGTAATGGGTGGAGGGGGATCAAGGAGCATCCCAGGGCCTGGGACCCAAGGTGTATGTGGTGTCAGTTAGCGCAGGAGCAGAGCCAGCTCTGGGGGTGCCAGTTCTGACCACTTTGTCCGTGAGGCAGCCCACCCTGAAGTCCAGGTACCTAGCTGGGGAGAGCCATCGAAGTTTATCGTATATCAATCTTCTATGTGGAACAGTGTCAAAAGCTTTGCTGAAGTCAAGGTAGGCGACATCAACTGCTCCCCCTTGGTCCACCACTCTGGTTACCCAGTCAAAGAAATCTATGAGATTAGTTTGACAGGACCTTCCTTTTGTAAACCCATGCTGTCTTGGATCCTGTGCCCCTATGGATTCCAGGTGTTGCACTATCCTTTCCTTAAGGAGTGCCTCCATAATCTTGCCCACTACTGAGGTAAGACTGACTGGTCTGTAGTTTTCTGCCTCCTCCTGCTACCACTCTTGTGGAGCGGGATCACATGAGCCCTTCTCCAGTCTTCTGGGACCTCTCCTGTGCTCAGAGACTCACAAAACAGTTCTGCTAATGGCTCTGCTAGTTCCACCTTTAGCTCCTTAAGTACCCTGGGATGTATGCCATCAGGTCCCATTGCCTTATCTACCCTGAGTTTATGCGCTCTTGTAGGACCCTTTCTTTTGTGAAGGGTATTGCTCCTCCCCGTGTCCATGATGCTGAGCTGTGGGCCTGCCCTACCTCTCTTCCAGTAAATACTGAGCAAAAGTATCTATTTAGGATAGATGCCTTTTACAGGGTCCTCCTCCTCACATGCTCCCTTTTCTCCATTAAGCTTAGCAATACTCCTCTGGACTTTCTCCTTTCACTAATGTATCTATAGAAAGTCTTGTCACCTTCTTTTACCATTACGTGCTAGTTTTTCCTCAGTTTGGGACTTTGCCTGCCTTTACTGCCTTCCTGCTTCCCTTAGGGCAGTTGGTATGCCTCCTATCTTCATCCCGCTATGTTCCCTTATATTTCCTGAAGGCCAGCCTTTTGGCTCTGACCTTTTCTGCTACTGTATTTGAGAACCAAAGTGGTTTCCTTCTTCTTTGCACTTCCTTTTCTGTCTAACACAATGGGATGTTGCTTCAAGTATTACATCCTAATGCTTGCCCACTTTGCCTGTACCCCTCACCTGTGTTTCTTTTGCCAGGGCTAGCTTAACTCTGTTGGCCATCTTATCAAAGTCAGCTCCTCTGAAGTCCCATATTTTTGCCTTGGAATGGGATGATTTAGATGTAGTAGCCAAACTGAACCATACCATGTGATGGTCACTGGCCCCAGGTGACCTTCTACCTGGAGATCTGTGATCCCTTCCTTGTTAGTCAGTACTAGGATCTAGGATAGCCCTGCTCTCGTGGGTTGCTGTACCAGTTGTTTGAGGCCCTCCCTGTAGGGAATCCACTATGTGTCTAGTTCTGGCAGATGATCCTGCTGGTATTGACCAATCTGTATCCGCATGTTGAAGTCTCCCATTATCAGAACCTCCCTTTAGCTGTCATGTTTTGTATATCTTCTAACAGTAATGTGTCTATGTTCTCCCCTGGTCTGGGGCCTGTAGACAACCCCAGTTCTTATGGCTGTCCCATTTCCTGTTTCCAGGGTGACCCACAGTTCTTCTGGCTCCTTATGTGTATTCTGAATTTCTGTAGCTTTGATATTTTCATTGACATACAGGGCCACTCCTCCCCTTTGCACCTCGGTCTCTTCTGAACAATACATAGCCAGGTACTGAAGTCTCCCAAGTGTGGTTACTGGTAAACCACGTCTCACTAATTGCTACTATGTCCAGTTTAGCCTCTGACATTATTGCCTGCAGGTCTGGGATCTTATTTCCCAGGCTGTGAGCATTTGTGTACATGATTTTCCACTGGCCAGATTTTTGTGCGTTAGTTGTTGGGTGAGGTTTGGCATTACCCCGTGCGTCATATGGGGAGACAAAGCTTTTTTCTTACCTGGTGACGCAAATGAACTGCAAACATGCTGAATCCCTGTTTGACCACTAGCTGTCTCCAGGGAGGCACTGGTGTGATCAAGATCTGGCCCTCCAGACCTTTCAGGATTTGGACCTTCTGGTCAACTCAGTCAAGTCAGAACTGGTTCCCATACAACTAAATATCTACAAAAACTAAATTTAACTACAGTAAAACAATTAATATAAGTCAGCAAATGAAACAGAAACAATACCTATATATTTTTTATAAGTTTCTTCACGGCAAATAGTTGATTGAAGAGCGACACTTCAAGTGACCAGACTGTTCAGGCGGAAAGTGAAATTTAAGGAAGTTTAGAACTTTGGCAGTTAGTATAGGGCAGCATTTGAAAAGTTATCACGTGTAGATGATTCCATCATTTGCATATGTTCTATTCTCTCCGGGTAGTCCAACCCTCCAGGCTTACTGCAGAAAGTTATGAATACCTGAGTATTACTGGGGTTAGAAATGGAATTCCTTCCTCCAAGTTCTGGGGACACAGACATCACTCAGCAGCATCCCACATCCACTGGGTCAGCAGGACAAGCTGATACAGACAACCTAGACATTGAGATCATCCGCCAGCGAGCCCAGTGGACAATGCTGGTCAACACTGCCAGGAACCTGAGCAGCTGTAGAAAATCCTGAGCCAGACATGAGCGTCCATCCAGAAATGATCAGGCAAATGATGTAAGGTACGATGCCTTGTATGCAGGAAGGGGGGCCCTAGCAAGAAAGGAGTCCAATTCTGCACCAAAGAACTTGATCACCTGTATGGGAACCAGTTCTGACTTGACTGAGTTGACCAGAAGGTCCAAATCCTGAAAGGTCTGGAGGGCCAGATCTTGATCACACCAGTGCCTCCCTGGAGACACTGGCTAGCAGCCAGTTGTTTAGGCACGGGTATATCCCGACACTCCTGTGCCAAAGGAAGGCTTCCACAACATCCAGTCATTTGGGGAAGACCCATGGCATGGACGAGAGGCTGACCGGCATGACCTTGAACTGGTAGTGTACCCCCCCACCAGCAAATTAAAATTAAGTAGTCACCGTAATTCTTGATCTTCCAGGATACTGTATCTTCACCATTCAGCACTGGTGTGTTCTGCCTGGAGGCACAGGGCTCCGTGGGAGTGATAGCTTTAAGATTTTAGGAGTGGGGAGCCAACATCTGAGACGGCGCCACCCATGAGGCTGACGTATGACGCAGCACTCGTGGCCTGGCCAGTAATTGCCTCTCCACCTCAGTTCTGTCCAAAGGAGAGGAAAGAAAAAGTAAGAAAAAATAAAAAAAGGGTTGGGCAAGGGAGCCCAAGGGATAGGGAAAAGGAAAGGATATAAAGTAAAAAATGAAAACCGACCAGAGAAGAAGAAGTAAAAAGAAACTCTGGGCATAGGGATTTATAAGGCCAGGGAACACCAGGACCACTGGGCAGGCCAGGCAGACAGAGTGTGAGAAAGACAGAGAGGGGAACCCATGACCTTGGTCAAAGGGAGTGTGCACGAGAGTTAGCTTGCTCTTATACCACACAAGGAATGAACGACACCCTAAGGAATTCAACCCAGGTAAGTTAGAAAACTTAGTCATAAGGAGGCGCAGCTAAAGGGGGTTGCAAGGAAGGAAGTACTTCTCTGAGGCAATAGAATAATCTGAGTTGTTTGAGCCCTGTGGGTGACATAGCTTGTCTGCAGGTGGCCCTCCGAGGAGGAGGTCAGAATCAAATGCCCTGTATCAGCGAAGATTATAGGAGCAAATATGCTCACAAGTCCGAAAGTCAAATGGCACAGACTGGTAAAAACTGATTGCAAGAGGTAAAATAGAGAGAGAGATGTACTCCTGAAACCAGACTGAGAACAGGGATCCTGTCAGACTAGGAGAAACAGATATTTTAGGAAGGGTCCCCCTTTCCTGAAGACAAGTCTGTGGGAGGATGCCAAGCTGAATGGCTGAAATGCAGCAAACTAAGGGTCAGAGGACCTATATATCGACTGAGTCGGAGGTGGGTAACTGTTAACAACTGGTATACCAGCTGGCGTGGTGGTGCTGAGGGCTGAGGCACTGGACGCCTTACCTCAAGCTACGCCGGCGTCCAGTGTTCAGGAATGAACACAGGCCACCAGGGGTTGCCAGGGGAGAAGGATCGATCAACCAAGGGACTGCTCTCCTTCTCTGGGGAGGGGGCTACCAGTGGTCGGCATATGACTTGCCCCTAGCGGAGGCTGGGGGGCAGCGCGCCGACACTGCAGAAGGGGGCAGAGATGGGGCAGACGCCTAGAGAAGCACGTGTGGGTGCACTCCCTCCACCAGCGTCATTGCACGCCTCATCTCCGCAGGGAGAAAATGGAGGAGAAAAATACGTTGCTGCAGCGCATGACAGAGGGCACCTCGCAGGTCCAGCATTCGGCTATCCACGGCGCTGGCCACACTGGATCCAGTATCTGGCGGCCCTGCCAGGGGAGGGGCTGGGGGTAAGGGTCAGATGTCGGGGACAGGGCTCTGGGCTCCCCTCCTGAGGTAGGGGCTGCAGCAACAGAGCAACAGAAACATAAATTACTAACAAAAAAAACCCCAAAAAAAAACTGGTATACCCACAATGAGATCTGTTGCAAGGTCTGTCTCTGGAGGGCTCAGAATACTATCCAACAGCAACGGAGATCCTCCAGCCGAGAAGTGGTGGTGAGCGGTGAGGAAAAACAGCAAGGGCCAAAAACAGCATCTCCTGTCTGACTCTTTTTTTTTTTTTTTTGAAGGACCGAAGGAAGAAAGGGAATAGCCATAGACATATACAGCATGTACATCTTTGTACACAATATATATAAAAACCTCTTCTTTTGACAGAAGTGAAGTCTTAGAAGGAAATGTAGGGGCAAATGTCCCAGAAGTAGTTGCCTTCCCCCTTAAAGGATAATGGACAAGAAATCCTGCAGAAAGTAGAGAATGAGTCAGAAGGAACAATTTCCCCAGGAGCAACTTGCTGGCAGCCAGCACTCCATTTTAAAGATTTTTTAAAGAGGGAAGACGGGGAGACACTGCCCAGAAGCCTGGTCATGAGGGGAAGGTGGGCAGGAAGCAGTGCTAAATGCTGACGATATTCTAGAATTTCAAGAATTACAGCGAGTAGGTAATTTTCATACCTTCCAAGGATCAATTTTCACCATTCTGCACTGGTGGGTGAGTATCAAGCCACCACCCTTGGTGGTGTTGGCAAAACCTGAGGGAAAATAATCCCTCATCCTCTTGTGGGGAAGACACAAGAGGTGGGGGCCCTTCATAGGTCTGGCGGGACCTGAGACTGGTCAGGGGCAGGCAGAGGCTCCTGACACCTGGGAGAATGAAGTTGCCTCACTAACTCATGCCTGACCCTGGGGGAAAAATATTGGGCCTCCTGGAAGCATGAGGCAAACACCCTACACCAGGGCAAGGGTGACAAACTTGAAAGGTGAAGCCATGCCATCTGCCTAATGCAGACTGCGGTTTCCACCAATCTGGAGGCTACCTCAATGGCATCGTAAGATGCCCTTAACTGGTGTCTTGCCAACTCCAAACCCTGCGTGGAAAGGTGAACGGCTTGCCTTGTTGCCTCACTGTCAGGCATAGACACCAGGAGCAGCCCTAGCATCGCCAACAGGTACTT
The DNA here is from genome assembly GCA_016271365.2 of Neoceratodus forsteri. Taxonomy (NCBI): domain Eukaryota; kingdom Metazoa; phylum Chordata; order Ceratodontiformes; family Ceratodontidae; genus Neoceratodus; species Neoceratodus forsteri. Next base: position 909,859,085 of record CM028136.1, read on the forward strand.
AGCATAGGAAGCCTGGTGCACAGCAATACAGAGCATGAGGAGTGCCACCAAGAACACCCTTCTACCCCAATGGTCAAACTCAGATGAGTCAGAGTCAGGGGGGAGGTCGTACCTTGGGCGACGATGCCCAGAGAAGGTATCAAGAAACTCCACTGTGCAATACCTGCACCAACAGTCTCTCAGGGCCGGAAAAGAGGCAGAGGGATGGTGCCAGACATTGTGCGATGTCTCTGTAAAGGGCTGGGGCCACGGAGGAATAACTGTGGTGTCAGCAGTACTCCCACAGGAAGGACAGCGTCGCACAAGCAGGACTGCGAGTTACAAAGGGAGAAATATGCAACTCCTCCAGCATCCCCAAAAGGAAGCGGTGATAGCTAGTGAGATCAACAATCAGGGTGCAGTGGACTGATGTATCCTTTTCTTCAGAGGAGGAAGACAGAGATGAATAAAAGCTGTCCTCAGAGGAAGGCAGTGCTGGGGGGTCAGATCAGAAAATGACCTCGTCCACAGCCCTCAGGTATCTAGGGAAAGCACCTGCCATAGTCCTGAATTCTTCCCAGGTCACAGGCCCAGCTGGGCCGGAGAAAGGGGTACAGAGGAAGAGGAGGAGGAGGAGGAGGAGGGTTGTGGAAGACCAGACTAGGTCCTCTGCCAGGGCTTCAGGAGCATACAGGAGATCCCTTCCAGGGGAGGGGGCTGTGCAGCCCAGCCACCGCAGAACACCCATCAATACAGGGGCGAACAGGGTGGTGCCCTGGGGGGGGGACCCCAGTGTGAGGAGATCAGAGCTGTTCACGTCCTACAGGGCAGCCCTTGTCCCCATTTACTGCAGAGCTTGCTGGTTCCCTAGGGGAAGGAAAGCATGAGGGCAGCCCCTGTCCCAATTTACTACAGAGCTTGCTGGTTCCCTAGGGGAAGGAAGGTGAGAGTCAGCACTGTGGTTCCTCTCAGAGCCTGCAGTCACTCCAGAGGTGGAATGTTGTGCCGATCCAGACCTCCCGTGTCACCAGACAAAACGCTGCCCCTTGCAGAGGGCCTAGTGGCCAAAGCAGAGCCAGAAGAGTGGAGGGTAGCAGACAAGGCTTGCAAATGGCACCAGAGTGTGCCTCGGTGCCACCAATGATACCAGAGTCAGAAACCGTGCCAGCAAATCCAACTCCAAGCCAAGGATGGCACCAGATCCCAACCTGACATCCCCTCTGGTGTGGGAATCTGCATTGGCAGTGTCCACGGCACCTCAGGCAGCACTGAGGGACATAGGGGAGGTGGCACCATGGTCAGCACTGAGGAGGGAACTCTGAGGATCCGTAGGCTGCAAAGGCCTATAAGTAGGCCCAGAAGGATCCAGAGACTCAGAAAAGTTGGGCTACTAGTTGGGATTATCCCGAACATTGTCCTCTGAGTCAGACGACGAGATAAGGGAGATCTTCAACCGTGCGACCCCCTGGACCCTTCCTCTCCCAAGGCAGTGAATGGCAGTAGGAGGGGACCTAGCCGCATGGCCAACACCGCCTTGCTCACTGGCACCGGGGGTAGTGTCATGAGCAGAGACAGCACTGGGCTGTGGTGCCAAGGGATCCACCAGCGGAGGCCCAAAGTATAAGCTGCAACACCACAACTGGGGTTGTCCGGGCCCTAAAAGTGGCACTGGACCACGAAGGGTGCTCAATTGAACCCCCAAAGGAGGCCAGTTGACCCCTCACGCATGCCTCCTGTCTCAGCGAGTCTAGGAACAGCAGAGGCCTGCTCTCCCTCGGTATGTATAGTGGCCCAGGGACCTGATCCTGGCATCTCGGGTGAGACGCCATTCTCCAAAGGTTTTGGGGTAGGGGGGGTCCCATTCCAACCTTAACGCGTAGCTCTGCAAGGTGCGGAGGTCCATGGAGAAACATGCATCGCACGAGTCCACATCATGGTTTGGGCCCAGGCAGGTCAGGCAATGATTATGACGGTCGGTAACGGTTATAGGCTTTCCACAGGGGCACCGTCGCATTGGGGGAAGCCATGCCTTCGATTTTTTTTAGGCCCTGGACTGGACATGACGGCGAAATATGGAGCCAAGCAAAAATGACAGAAATAGCACTTGATACCATAATAGATAAAAATAAAAAGGGAATGGAGTCGAAACCGGTGTTGCACTAGCGAAACAGTGTCGAATGAAGCGGCAGAACTATGGTGCAGTCTTCTGCACTGATGCTCCCACTAAGATGCAACCTTGATGGCGGGAAGAACAGACCTGAGAAGGAGAGGGAGCTGATTCCACTCCTAAAATCTTAAAGCTATTGCTCCCATGGAGTCTTGCGCCTCCAGCCAGAACCCACCAATGCTGAATGGTGAAAACTGATTCTTGGAAGATCCTGAGGTAAAGGCAGTGGGATAGAAAGACTTGGATGTGAAAGAGCACATCCTGGAGGTCTAGAGAGCAGAGCCATGTCCCTTGCTACATGGACGGTATGATCTGGCTCAGAGCGACTATACAGAATTTGCACTTCCGCACAAACCTGCTGTGGTTGTGCACATCCAGTAAGGGGAACCAGCCCCACTGCCACCCACTTCGTCCGTTTCAGTACCAGAAAGCATATGGACAAATAACTCTGCGTGGCCAGGGTGTCTGGGTCCATCTCTATTACCTTGCATTTCAGGAGCTGAACAATGTTGACTCTTGAGTGTGGACAACGTGTCCTCTGGCACTCTGAACTCCCGAGGAGTTTGGATTGGTATGGCAGAAAAGCCTCAAAATTCAGAAGCAACCCTTTATCCAGCACTTCTATCACTCACTTGTCTGAAGTAATACCAGACCACTGTGGAAAGAAGAGGTGCAGTCGACCTCTGACCGGGAGTTGGGACAGGGACTGGATGGGAGGGTGAATGACACTCTGCAACCCATCACTTTGAAGCCTTGGAAGGGGATCTGGCAGGCTGGGTACTGGAAGGACCCCACCCCCCATTTTTATTGCCCTGGCTGCCAAGCCTCTGCTTCAGGCACCAGTGCTGAAAATGACCCTGCTGATACTGCAGCTGAGTCTGCTGTGGCCAGTACCCCAGAGGTCAAAAAGGCATTTCAGCCTTGACAACCTTGGGGTTCTGTTGGGATGAAGCCACAGAGTCCAGGGTAGTTCTGGACTTCTTGATACGGGTGAGATGTCCTTCTACCCAAGTCTGAAGCGGTTGGTGCCCAAGAACAGAATATTGGCCAACTTGTGCTGTGATTCTGGCGTAAAGGTGAACAGCCTCAGTCAGGCCCTAAGATGCACAGACATGGTCACAGCCATAGAGCGAGTACAGGAATCTCCCATGTGCAAGGCTGTTTGGAGCTAGTGCTTAGCCAGCATGCAGCCCTGGTCTTTACCTGCCCTAGCAATGATGTGCTTGTCAGCCAGGAGCAAAGAGAGTAGCTTCCTGACCAAACAAAACAGAGAATGGACAAAGTTAGCCATCATAATGGTGTAACTGGCCTGCCTGAGACGCAGTGTAGAAACTGCACAGACCTTCTTAGCCACATGATCCAACTTCTTGGACTCTTTGTTGGGTGGTTTATAACATCCCTCGGGCCATTAAACTAATGAAAGGCCAAACTGGATACCAGGGCCTCCATGAAGGAGAGGTCTGAGAACCCGAAGAGGCTTCTGGTAGGGACTGTATAACTTGAGGACCACCCATGGAGGGGCGCCAGGTAGGGCACCAAGTTCTGCCAAAGCTCACCGCCGTCCACAAGATGGCCTCAGCCACAGGGAATGCAACCACAGAGAGTCACCCCTGTCTAGGATGATGATGAATGGGTTTTTACCCTGCCTTTAAACCATTTCAAAGAGACCTGGGTGACCCTGGACAAACAATAGCTGGGAGGATCTTCTTCTTGGGGGCCCCGAGACTGTAGCTGCAGAGTAGTGTGCTCCACCATTAGTGGAGGAGAGGTGGATGCAGGTGACTGATGGGTCACCACTGGGGAACAAGGGACCGCCGGTTCCAGGAGCACAGACCACTGCTGCGAAAGCAGGTCTTCATACTTATGGAGAAAACAGTAGCAATGTCAATCCTTCTCGGAAGACCACGAGTCTAACGAACGTCCAGGTCAGCGCCGATCACTTGAGTTAGATCAGGACTGTGAGCAGCACCTTGATGGATCCATGTAGATCACATGCTTCAGCAGCGAGACCACAATGGGTCTCAGAGCAGTGCCTGGAGGAATGGCCACCAGGGTAGGCACCTTCTGAGGTGGGTTGGCTGGGAACATCAACTAAGCCAGGTCCTTCTGCATGAGGACAGAGAAAACGGGGGTCTGCAAGACTGACGAGTCCTCACCAACCTCCTTTGACAACTGGCTCGAGAAAAATAGTGACTCGCTTTTTTGGAGTCAAGGCCAAAGGGTCCAGCGGGGCTAGTGCAGGAACCTCAACCTGCCCTTTGACTGGAAGAAGCTCAGCCAAGGTGGACCTGTCAGGGGAATCAAAGGAGCGGGAACTGCGTGATCATTTCCAGTCTCATAATCAATACTGATAGTGCTTATTATGCCATTTGTGGTAGGGCAAACTCCCTCTGTAGGTCTCGAGGGCTATGTACATTTTGTGGAATTCATCAGTGAAAGGTCCTCTGACGCCGGGCCCAGTGCTGAGACCGAGGACGAGCCCACTCCAGCTGCCATCTCCTCTTCCTCCAAAGCCACAAGTTGAGCTGCTTTGTATTTTTGGTGCCTACCAAGGGAGGATGAGCCTTCTTTTCCTTCAACAACAGGTGGATGGCCAAGCAGTATGGATTCTGCCTGAGGTCGTGAGACTAGCTCAGGCAATACACGCACGTGTCCAGTGTATCCCACAGCAACATTTTTTGGGCCCCAACACATGGAAGGTTTGAACTTGGGTTTCTGCCTTTCCATTTCAGAAATCATTGATGGTGCTTGAGTTGGAAGAACAGAGTAGCTATTTTAGCCAACAAAACATTCTGCAAAGTCAAAGTTCTTCGAGAGTATTAGTGTCTGGATCTGCAATCCTATATGCATGCAGAGCTGCGAAGCAGAAGACCTGTCCCTTCCAGTTGAAAAGACCTGACATCATGGGCAGAGCCATAAGATACCACATGGGTGGTGGGAAGAGCTTAACTTGAAGACATCCAAAGACTAAGTTGTCTCCTGCTAACTAAGATTGTGTGGATAGTAAACTAAATCCATGATGGTAGAAAGGGTAATTATTTAACTTACCAAGATGTGATCTACTCGGTCACGCTTTTTCCGGCCAAATTTCATCATCTTTTGCATTTCTGTTTTGTGGTTCTGCTCCTTTTTCAAGCCAAACAGCTTTAACACCTCTGAAGCTATGAAGGTCTGGGGAGAGAAAGGAGGCAGAGACAAATGAAATGTAAACACCACACTAGAAGAAGTCATTGTCCTCTACAGAAAGCATATGTTCAAAGAAATAGGTAATACACAATGGCCTGACTCAAAATATGCAATTTACCATCAGAGTGAGGGGGCAGATAACTCAAGTGACACAGCAACGAATGAATTCTGAAAGTCCTGCCCACTCATTTATACATATAAATAGAATATTCTGAGTCAAGCTACTGTGTATTGATTTATACATCAGTTTATAAGTTACGATGTTTATGTAAAGATTTAACTGTTTCTTTGTGAATTCAGCAGCCAGCTTTAGGGCAGGACAAGGCTACTGTGATATCAGAATTGTGAAACTTACTCTCTGATTGGTTATTAGGTTCAAACATTGAAACATAGAAATTGGCGGCAGATAAGGACAGCTTGGCCCACCGTATTGCAGATCCTACTTGAACTCTGGCTTTTACCCTCTCTTTTCTATTGCTAGGGTTCCCTTGAGCCTATCCCATGCATTCTTGAATTTCCCTACCATTTTTGTCCCCAACACCTCCGCTGAGAGGCTGTTTCATGCATCCATCACCCTTTTTCTGAAAAAATACTTCCTCACGTTAACCCCCCCCACCGAGTCTATCCCCCTCCAGCCTTTGTTCTTGAACATCTTTTTTCTGAAAGATCCTACCTTCTTGTACCTTATTTATGCCCTTGAGGTATTTGAAGGTCTCCGTCATATCCTCCTCTCTTCCAGGGTATACATTGAGGTCCTCTAGTCTCTCCTTGTACGATTTTTGGTGCAGACCCTGCACCATTTTTGTTACTTTTCTCTGAACTGCCTCTACTCTGCCTATGTTGTTCCGAAAATGCAGTCTCCAGAACTGGGCACAGTACTACAGATGGGGTCTCACCAATGATTTGTACAGTGGTATCATCGCTTCCTTTTTTCTGCTGGTGATACCTCTCCCTGTGCACCCCAGCATCCCACTGGCTCTCCCCTCAGCCTTTTCACAATGCTTGGTCACCTTTACGTCATCAGATATGACTACCCCCAGCTCCCTTTCCTGTTTGGCTATCATCAATACCCCCCCAATCATGTACTCCTTCCCTGGGTTTCTGTGCCCCAAATGCATGATTTTACATTTCTTTGCATTGAATCTTAGCTGCCACACTCCTGACCACTCCTAAAGCCTGCTTACATCCCTCATTTTTCCCAGCCCCCTCAGAGCGTCAACCCTGTTGCAGATCTTAGTATTGTCTGCAAAGAGGCATACTCTCCCTTCCAGTCTCTCTGCAATGTCACTTGGAAAGACATTAGTGGACTGCTCTCTCTTCCCGGGGAGGGACGGGGAGAATGATCACTTGAGGAGTGACCTCTGGCGGCGGCTGGAGGTAGCCTAACGCAGTGTTGTGGCGTATGCCTGGGGGTGCAGCCAGGGCAGTATGTTGCCTTGACAGCCAGGCTCCACAGGGATCCAAACTAAGTAAATATGTCCCTCCTCCCACCAACAGGTGATGGCACCTCCCACCCAATGGACCACACTCCCAGAAGTCGGGTGCGGCTCTCTCCTCGATCGCCTCCTCCCCGGCCCGGTGATCAACCCTATAAGAAAGAGCGCCCTGGGCGGGGGCAGCCCTTTCCCAGAGGGTAGACCCAGGGGATGCCCGGTGTTGGGGGGGGGAGGGGAGGAGAAGAGCTGGGTCATGCAGGGAGGTAGAGTCCAAAGGACTGGGCGGTCGCTGAAGAGAGTTCGACGGGGCACAAGAAGGGAAGGAAAGAAAAAATTACTCACCTTAGTAATGTTGTTTCTTCTAATGGAGTCTTGCTGTATTCTTACATATGCAGTGATCACCAACCTTTGAACTGCCCCGGAGAACAAAGAGTTAACTTTCCATGCAGGGCATGGAACGCTGAGCTCGAGCTCGGTTGAAACCTCTGTCTGTTGCTGTTTAAACTTCAACTGTCAGATCTTTACGAGCTATACTCACTGGGCGTTCTGTGTGGAAACTGTAAACTCACACTAGCCAACTGGCAACTAAATTTGATAAAAAGGGTTTTTTGGTTTCAAAGCAAAGACTCAAGTCAGGAAACCCAAAAAACAAAACACAACACATACCCAAAATAAAGGAGGGTGAGAAAAAGGCACCTCTAGGTGCTAACACTGCTCCTGCCCACCCATATCCCAAAAACAGGTTCTGAGAGGGAGGCAGGGGAGGTCAGAATACAGCAAGACTCCATTAGAAGAAACAACATTACTAAGGTGAGTAATTTTTTCTTCAAACAACATGAAGTCTTGCTGTATTCTGACATATGCAGACTACCAAGCAGTACCTCCAAAGAGGAGGGACAGAACCTACTTTGGGAATAGGCTCTGAAGCAGTGCTGTGCCAAACCGAGCATCACTCCTAGCCTGGATATCCAGAGAGTAATGCTTGGTGAATGTATGAACTGTTTTCCAGGTGGCTGCTTGACAGATTTCTAAGATAGGAATATCCCTGGCACCAGCCAGGGAAGCAGCTGTACCTCTAGTAGAGTGAGCCCTCAGGCCTGAGGGTGGGATTCTACCCAATTTTTCGTAGCAGAATTGTATACAAGAGACAATCCACCTGGCAGTAGATCTTTTAGTGGCAGGTTTGCCCTTACCGACCTCTCCATAAGTGAGGAACAACTGGAGGGACTCAAACCTGTGACCCTTGGTGCGCTCTATGTAGTAGTTAAGGGCCCTTTTTACGTCCAGGCTGTGCAACCTCCTCTCTCCAGAGGAGGAATGGTCAATGAAGAAAACAGGGAGAGACACAGACTGATTAAGGTGGAAATCTGAAACCACCTTAGGCAAAAACTTCCTGTTAGTTCTTAGGACCACTTTATCTCTATGGAAAGAGATGAAATCAGGCTCCACTGACAGGGTTTGCAATTCACTGATGCGCCTGGCAGAGGTAATGGCTACCAAAAACACAGTTTTCCAAGTCAAGTACTTAAGCTCTGCAGAGGACAAAGGCTCAAAGGGGGTTGCATAAGCTGAGCAATGCAAACATCAAGGTCCCAAGCAGGAGCAGGGTCCCTGAAGGGAGGATTGGTGTGCAACAATCCCTTGAAGAATTTGCAAAATACAGGATGGGCTGATAGAGAAGAGGGCTTGCCTACTGACAAAAAAGCAGAAACGGCTGCAAAATGTACTTTGAGTGTAGCTGGTCTGAGTCCCAAGCCATTGAGATGAACCATATAGTCCAAGACTGTAGGCAACCCAGCAGATTCTGGAGAAATATGCTTACCAGAGCACCAAATAGAGAACCTTTTCCATTTGCAGTTGTAAGTCTTTCTGGTGGAAGGCTTTCGAGAAGCCCTAAGAATGTCCAGAACACCTTGAGAGAGGTGCAGATCAGCAAACTCTACCTCTTCAAGAGCCGGGCCTTGAGACTGAGAGATTTGAGATTCGGATACCAAATCCTTCCCTGAGAGGATGTCAACAGGTTGTAATTCCTGGGAAGAGATAGGGAAAGGTGGACTGATAAGGACAGCAACAGTGGGTACCAGGGCTGTCTGGCCCAGTCTGGAGCGATCAGAATCACTTTGCACGACTGAGACCTGATCTTGGCTAGCACCTTGAACAGGAGAGGGAAGAGGGGGAAGCATACAGGAACTTCCCTTCCCAATTGAGAACCAGAGCATCCAGGGGGACTGAGCCCAAGACTAGGGGTCTGCAGCAAAAGAGAGGAAGTTGGTGATTGTCTGGGGCTGCAAAAGATCTATCTGTGGAGTGCCCCATCTGGAAAAAATCACTTTCAAAATTAGGGGATCTAGGGACCATTCGTGCTGGCCCTGAGGTATCCTGCTGAGAGCATCTGCTAGGACATTGTCCTTCCCTGGGAGGTGAACTGCTGTCAGAGAAGTTTGCAGGGACTAGGCCAGAGACCACAACTTCATTGATTCTGTGCACAAGGCCGTAGACCGAATGCCCCCTTGCTTGTTGATGTACCACATTGTGGTGGTATTGTCTGTTCTGATCTGGACTACTTTGTTCTGAACAGACTTGGAAAAAGCTTGCAGTGCCAGAAACGCTGCTCTGAGTTCCAAAAGACTGATGTGAAGCAGAGATTCTTGAGGTGACCACAGCCCTTGGGTGGTAAGATCCCCCAAGTGGGCTCCCCAGCCCAAGAGAGGAGTCTGTGGTGAGGATTAGTGAATTAGACTGAGTGACAAAAGGAACTCCCTGCCTTAAATTGTCCTGATCCTGCCACCATTGCAAAGCCTGGATCAGGGTTCGAGTCACTGGGACTAGTTTGGTAAGGGAATCCTTTCTCTGGGACCAGAAGGCTCTCAAATGGAACTGAATGTCCCTCATCTGAAATCTTGCCCCCTGGACCACTGCTGTAGAGGCTGCCACTTGGCCCAGGAGCTGCAAGAAGAGCCTTGCTGGTAGAGACACATGAAGGGTGAAAGAAGAGGCCAGTTCTATTAGTGTCCTTGTCCTGTCCAGGGGAAGGAAGGCCTTTGCTCTTATTGTATCCAGCCCAGGTGAGGAGCTGTACTGGCTCCAGAACTGACTTTGGAAGGTTTAGGAGGAATCCTAAGGAAGTGAGCAGTTGCTGAGTTATCTGAAGATGTGACTTGACTTGGTCTGGAGACTGAACCACTATGAACCAGTCGTCCAGGTATGGAAAGATGGAGATCTTTTTTCCTCCTTAGAAAAGCAACCACTACTGCCAGGCACTTTGTGAACACCCTTAGGGCTGATGTTAGACCAAAGGGCATTGCTCTGAATTGATAGTGGCCTGAGGGCAACTCGAACCTGTGGTACTTTCCATGGGAGCACCTGATGGGAATGGGAAAATAGGCATCTTTGAGGTCCAGGGAGGCTAGCCAGTCCCCTGGCCTTAGAGAGGGCAGAATTATTCCCAGAGTCACCATTTTGAATTTAGGCTTTAAAAGGTGCTTTTTAGATATCTCAGATCCAGGATGGGACGCCATTCTCCTGTCTTTTTGGGGGTTAGGAAGTACCTGGAGTATAATCCTTTGCCCCTGTGTAGGGTAGAAACCCTTTCTATGGCTCTGAGAGCCAAGAGGGAAGAAACCTCTGCCTCTAGGGCAAGGGCCTCTGATGGATTTGCAGGTGGAAAGGATCTGGTTCTCATCTTGGGAAATTTTTTGAAGCTGAGAACCAGTCCCTGGCTTACTACTTCCAGGACCCACTTGTCTGATGTTAAAGACTTCCAGTCCTGGACAAAGTAAGCCAGCCTGCCCCCTACAGGTAGTGGAGAATCGGCCCGGGCAGACCCATCAGGTTGTCTGCTTAGCAGGGGCTTTAGGCTGAGGGGTGGAAGCAGGCCTGCTCATACCCCGTCTGCCTCTCCCTCTAAAGAACCCCCTCTGAGCAAAAGCAGAAGAGGAGGCCTGGGCTTGGTAAAAGGGCCTTTGAAAGGGCCTGCCCCTGCCCCTGGAATGCTGCCTCTGAGGAGTGACTTGCCCTTCTTTGGCCTGAGCACTCCTGTAGGTGGTCCTGTACTCGTCCATCTTCTTCATGTAGTTCTCTATCTGCTCCCGAAACAGAGAATTACCAATGACAGAAAATCCATGGCCTTAGCCTGGGTATCCTGTGATAGGCTAGTACATCTGAGCCAAGCCATCCTCGAAGGAGCCACAGGCGTGTATGACTCTAGATGAAACATCATTGGAGTCCACAGCAGCATGAAATTGCACCTTGGATGCCTCAATCCCATCCGCAGCCACCTGCTCCAGCTCCTTGGCAAGCTGGTCAGGGGCCTGTTTAGCTAGAGCCATCACAGTGTCCCACCTGGACTTCTGGTATCTAGCTGTGTAGGCCATATAGTTAGCTTGCCCGAGTCCCAAAGATGCTGCCATGTACTGTTTCTTTGCCATGGCATCAATCCTCCTGAAGTCCTTATCTGGGGGGTGTGAAGCCAAGGGAATATTTGCCTTATCACAGGCAGCAGCCTGCACTACCCCAACATGGCTGCATTGCTGGGAAAGGAACTCCATGTCTGAGCCTGAAAGAGTATACCTCTTGTCCATTCTTCTGTCCACAGGAGGTATGGAATTAGGAGTTTTTAAAATTTTAAATGTCTGTTTCCCAAAAGACTTACAGAGGGGAACAGACAATCTCCTGGACTCTGGGATGTCCATCATCTCAACAAAATCAGGCTCTTCCTGATCCTCTACTGCTTCTTCCATAGGAAGCTGGAGGGTTTCAGCCACTTTCTTGTAGAACATAAAGTGGGAAGGGGACTCAGAAAGCCTAGGAGGAGAAACACCTGAAGGTCTGTCTGGGGAGATGTCCGGGTCAGTAGGCACATCCAGACTTTCATAATCACCATCATCATCATTATCTTCATACTCTCCCTCCTCCTCCTCTGGTTCATAAAATTCTTCTAAAGTATAATCCGGAACTGGGGGAACCGACCGAACCGAGCCCCTGACAGATGGTGCCGGTTTGGCCGGAACCAAAGCTAGTGATTGAAATATCCTTATCGCTTTGTCTATCTCATCAGCAGTCGGAGAAAGAACTTGTGGATCCGAACCAGATGATTTATCCCTTTTCTTTCTTTTAACCGGAATGGACTCCTCAGAATCGGTTCTCCTTTTGCCCGAAGAAGTTTCGCCCTGGTCAGAGGGCACTCCTTCTGGTTTGGTCGGAACCGAACCGGGCTGGCCATCCGGGTCAGCGGATTTCTTGGCCTCCCTTTCCTTCAGTCTACCTTCTCTCTTATCCAGGGTAGCTTTGGGAAAACTTTTACAAATTTGGCAGTCTGAATTGAGGTTTATTGTTTATTGTATTCTAGGAATTAATACCTTTGAGCGAAGGCTCTTTCAGAAAGGTTCCGCGTCAAATTAGGTACAAACAAAAGGGTTACAGTGAGTTGCACATTTAGATTACATTGTGGAAATAAACAGAGACATGAAACAGTTAAACATCAAAGACATTTGTGAACGACAGATAATTACCAATTAAACACTTTCATCATTTAGAAAACATATGGGAAAGGGAAAGATAGGTAAGGGAAGTGTGATAGGTAGTACAAGAGAGAGAAAGGAGGGAGGAGCGGACCATAGTTAGAGAAAAGGAAACCTCTACCAGGCCTTTGTCAGGTAAGTGGTCTGGGTGAAGAAAGGGAAATAGTTAGGATTTAATCAAGGCAGTCACAAGAGTTGGAGGTGGCAAGGTGAGAGAATAGGCTAGATTTAAATGCACCTAAAGAGTTAGAGGAGGTAATAGTGGTGCTAAGGGTATTTAGCCAATTGGTGGTCAAACCCCAGACAATAAACACAGGTGGTGTGGGGATCAGCTTTAGCAAAGGCTTCCCCACACACACTACGGTGTTGAAACCCAGTGGGCCCAGTTTTTTTCTTGGGTTTCTCAGACATGGCCAATCCTAACCAAAACTTACCCTTTTTTCGGCAATCCAACTGGGCAAGACACCCCTATGGTTCACGGCCGTGTGGAATGCTTGGAAAAAAGCGTAATGAAATCCGTTTTTTTTAACTGATACAGACTGGTTACCACACTCTAATAAAGACAGAAGTTTTTTTACACAAACCTGATCGGTTCAAACCGAACCGACCCAATGTTTACAAGTTCCACACAGAAACTAATATAGAAAAACCTATCTAGTACTCACGATACCACAGACAGAGACTTAAACCGACAGGTTTAGAAGCAGAAATTCGGATGAAACCGAGCAAAAAAATTACACTTTAACCGACTGTTTTGAAGCGAAGGAGAAATCTCCAGAGCGACTGTTCAGTGAGGCGCAGTAAAGAATCTGACGGTTGGAGTTTAAACAACAGCAGACAGAGGCTTCAACCGAGCTCGAGCTCAGCGTTCCATGCCCTGCATGGAAAGTTAACTCTTTGTTCTCCGGGCCAGTTCAAAGGTTGATGATCACTGCATATGTCAGAATACAGCAAGACTTCATGTTGTTTGAAAAACAGAATTCGAAAAGAAGAAGAAGAAGAATCAGCATTTAAATAGCGCTTTTCATACATCCAAAGCGCTTTACAAGCAATGCTAGACTGGTAGTGAAGTGACTGAATGTGTGGTGGCGGCCATATCGCACATCATCACCCACACACAGCCTGGATAATTGCATGAACGGTTTATGGGAAGGGAATGTTGGCCAGGACACCGGGAATGTTCCCTACTCTTTGCAAAGAGTGCCCTGGGTTCTTTTACTTCCACCTGGACACCCACCAGGACAACAACAGGATGGGCAGAAGGCACCTCGGTTTAACGTCTCATCCGGAGGACGGCACACCCCAGCAGTACAGCACCCCCCAATACTGCACTCGGATGCCAGCGATTTTAGGTGCAAGTCCAATCCCGGTGTGGGATGAGAACCCACAACCTTCTGGTCCAGAGGCGGATGTGCTACCAACTGAGCCACGCTGAAAAAAAAAAAGTTACAAAAATGACTGAGGGTCAGCAGGGCAGATCCTATGAGGACTGCCTCAAGACACTAAATCTGTACACACTGGAAACAAGAAGGGAGATAGTCATGGTAGATATGACAGAAACCTTCAAGTTCTTTAAAGGAATTAACAAGGTACACTATGGGGAATTATTTACCTTGAATACCAACTTGAGGTCATGTGGTCATGAGTGGAAATTAACAGGAGGGTTCAAAAGGGACAAGAGGAAGTACTTTATGGAAAGGGTGGTGGAACCCTGGAACAGTTTGCCGGCTGAGGTGGTGGGAGCAGCACAGTCAGGGGATTCAAGCAGGCATGAGACAGATTGACGGGAATAGTGGTCACCCAGGGTGATAAGACCACCAGGGAGGAGAATGGGGATAGGAGGGGGAGGGTTAGTACCCTGGAGGAACAACAGGTTCCAGGGAAGCTTCCAGGGATTATATGGAATATGGGCAGTCTTAATGGACCTAGGGTCTTTTTCTGCCATCATAGTCTGTTTGTAAGCACAATATGGTCAAGTGACTTTCTCAAGGTCATAAACTGAGACAGTTACCTGTGGCTGGATTTGTAACCTGGGTTTTCCTGATTCAAAGTGCTATAGTCTAAATGCTGTGGCACACTATCAATCTTGCGGGCTCTATCTTGCTAAGTAGCTGCAATCACTCTTGAGTGATGAAATTAGCTGACACACACAAGAGACTAGGACCACTCTGTGCCATTCATTCACAAAACATGATCTCTGTTGGCAGTATGATCTTGTAAACTTAGCAGGGGCCACAATCCTTCACTAGAACTTAGAAGGCAGTATGTTATGAGTGGAGGGCTTTTTTAAAAACAAAGGAATGTTGGTTGGACTTTCACTTGCTGGGGGAACACAAAATCAGCTTCAGAAGAGAAAGAATGCAAACACCCATGCAAGCTAAACCACCACCTTCTCCTGGGCCACTGTCAGCATATGGCTGTAGTCTCTCGTCTTGGACTTCGGTCTCTGCTACTCTGGCTGCCATTCTCCGGGTAATCACTTCTGGGCTTGCTGCTGCAGAATCCATACCTTTCTCTATGCTTCCCTGGTACTAGGTCCAGTATCCATGCACAAAACTCTCGGCTTAAGAGTATGCACGGCGTAAATCCCACCTAGGCTGACACCATCTGTCAACAAGGCACAGGTCAGGAAGCATAGGAAAAACCAGGAGCAGTTGTAGAATTCGCAAAAATTTTTTATTAGTCCTAGCCGTAACATAACAAAAAAACTTGTTCAGTATAACTATTTACAAAGGCACAATAAACAGAGAAGATCCATCTGAGTTTCCCTTCAATTTGCGTGTGTGTGTCTCAAAACATTTCAGCTCTCTCTTATAAGTCTTTGCAACCCCCATCCTTAACCAACATCCTGTTTCTTCCTAAAATGTTCTTGTAAAATTCCAATGTTCTTGTTAATTTCATGCAGGTGCAGCAAGAACACAATGTCCCAGAACTGAGGCCCCTTCTCCACAGCTTCTGAAAAAGGGCTTAAAAAACTGCTCTCAGGTTAAACCCTTGAGTTCCCAATAGCTTTTTGCAATCATCTCAAACTATAATTATATACATTTCAACAGTAACACTACATAATTACTAAACAAAGGGATCCCAATATCAGTTACATTTCCACATAATGATTTCCATACATTTTTATACCAGCAGATATGCAAGGGAGGAAAAGACAGAAACTGCAAGGGAAGACAGAGACAGTGAGAGGCAGAGAACTACAAGACTGTTGGAGTGATCAAATCCTAGGTCTCACAGGAATATTTGGTTGCGCAACCAGACAGAAAAGAAACAGGAAAAGGAAAAAACAGAACATATCCCTGCATTCAAACTCTCCATAACAACTGGGACAGGGTCCTATTCAACCCTGTCACAGTCAGCAGGTCCAGGTGAAAAGGCAGTCTCCACAGGGGCCTGCTGCTGAGGCTAAGGAGTGCTGGGTACCAGAATTACTGTGGCCAGTCTGGAGCAATCAGGATCATCCACACTTTGTCCTTCTGGGCCTTCACCATAACTTTGTGAATCAAGGGGATGGGAGGGAAGGTGCATGGGAGGTCAGGAGCCCATGGCCTCATGCAGGCAACCCCCAGCAATGTCCCAGACTGTGGGGAATAGGCACAAAACAAACTCAGTTTGGTATTCTTCCAGGACACAAACAGGTCCACCAAGGGTGTGTCCCATCAGGAGAACAGGTGGTTCGCCGCCTACTGATTCAAGGACCACTCGTGTGACATCAATCCTACCTGGCTTGAAAGTGTCCGACAGCTGATTGTTTTCTCCTGCAACATGGATTGCCAGGAGATCTGCACCCAGGCTGTGCATGAGTGACCAAGTGCGGAGTGCCTCCCAACACAAGGGAAGGGAGTAAGCTCCACCCTGCCTGTTCAGGTAGAACATGGCCATGGTGTTGTCCGTCTGCTGCCTGTTCAGGTAGAACATGGCCATAGTGTTGTCTGTCTGGACCTACATGACCTGACCCGAGTAGCGGAGCTGATTCGGTCCGAACCAAATGTATTGCACGGAGCTACAGAAGGTTTATTTGGTGAAGGGACTCCTGGACTGACCAGAACTCGTAGGCTCTGTGATCTCCCAGGGGCACTCCCCATCCCACCAGAGACACATCTGTCATGAGTGTGACGGATGGTTCTGGGTGGACTAACAGTATTCCCTCCTTGAGGTGTTCTGGGAATAACCACCATTGGTTGGCATCCCATATCAGCTGGGTCACTGTGACTGGCTGGTCCAACTAGATTAGGCACTGGGACCACTGGCAGCCCACTTCCCACTGGAAATGGCGCATGTGCCAGCAGACCCAATGGACCACGCTTGTGCAGGAAGCCGTGTACCCCAGCAGCCTCGGGAAATCCTGCAGAGTGCACAAGAACCCAGCCTTAAAGGATCAGGCAAGGGAGGTAAGATCCAGTGCCTGGTCCACAGGGAGATTGTCCTTGACCCACAGAGAATCTAGTTCTGCTCTAATGAACTTGATCACCTGTCCGGGTTGACCAACAGGACCAAATCACGACAAGTTCGGACAGCCAGATCTGTGGACCTCTCCACGGTCACTCTGGATGGACCGGCTAACAGCAAGTCGTTCAGACAGGGTACATTTTGACCTTGAGGCACTGCAGGCTGCCACCACTGCCCTGCATTTGGAGAAGACCCTGAGCACTCAGGCGAGGCTGAAGGATATGACCTGGCAGTGGTACAGGACCCCTTCTGCTGGGAGCTAAAGGTAGCAGAGGTGGGATGCACGGACGGGAAAAAGGAAAAATGCATCCTGGAGTTCTAGGGAGCAGAAGCACATGTTCTGTTCCAGTGATGGAATAATCTCATTCAGAGTGACCATCTGGAAATTGCATTTCCATATGAACTGGTTCAAATCGTGTGTATCCAGTAGCGGGTGTCAGCCCTCCCCCCCCATCGGTTTCAGAAGTACCACCTGGACATGTAACCTTGACTAGCCAGGGCATCTGAGACACAGGCTATTGCCCCTTTTGCAAGGAGCCGAGCAGTGTCCACCTGAAGGGTGGACAGCATGTCCCGTGACACTGTGGACTCTTGAGGCATGTGGAGGTGGTAAGCCAGGAGAGCCTCAAAGTCTAGAGGCTGCATGTAGCTATAGCTCAAAATCAACAAGCCCCGGCCCAGACAACAAAAACCCTAAATTTCTTATAGGAACAATAGGTGCCATTACCCCACCACTTACCATTATTTTTAATAAATCCCTTCAAGAATCTACAGTCCCAACTGACTGGCTGACCGCAACTGTCACCCATATCTTTCAACAAGGTTTAGACTCCAAAGTGGAAAATTACCGGCCAATCAGCCTCACCTCAATCCCCTGTAAATTAATGGAAAAAATGATCAAATCCCTAATAGAAGTAGAAATGCAATCTTTAAACATTATGGATATATCACAACACGGGTTTAAACCAGGTCAATCTTGCACCATCAATCTGCTTTCCTTCTACAACCATATTAGTAAAAATCTTGATTCCAACATCCCTGTTGACGTTATCCTACTTGACTACAGCAAACCGTTCGACAAAGTATCACATGACATCTTGGTGAACAAACTCCTCAGCCTAGGTTTCTCACCCACCATTGTCTCATGGATATACAGATGGTTAAGAAACAGAACCCAGAGGGTTAGGGTGATCGGTGCTATATCAGATGTGGAAAGGGTGTCTAGTGGCGTTCCCCAGGGTTCCGTCTTGGGACCCATAATCTTCAATATTTTATCAGCGATATGACTATTTCGTCCAATAACATCATTACAAAATTTGCAGACGACACCGAATTAGGGGGTAAAGTTGACAGTGAGACCAGTAAAAAAAGACCTAAAGTCAGATCTCACTACCATAGAACAGTGGGCACACACTAACAATATGCATTTTAACATATCAAAATGTGCAGTACTACATATGGGTAGAAACAACCCCAAACAACCATACTTCTTAAATAACATCAGCATCAGAGAGTCAAACACAGAAAAGGATTTAGGAATATCAGTAAACAACAAATTGTCATCTTCAGACCACTGAAATAAAATAGCTAATCAATCCAATGCATTCCTTTGTAGGATCAATTACACCTTCATTTCAAAAACAGAACAATGCATCATGACTTTATATAGGTCCCATGTCAGGCCATACACAGACTATGGATCACCGTTCTGGAGTCCCTATCTGATTTCAGATATTAAAAGAACAGAACAGATCCAGCGTAGGGCAACTAGACTTGTTCCACACCTTGCCCACCTGGACTATGATACTAGACTTCAGCAAACAGGCCTATATTCACTCAGACACAGGGATGATCTCCTCCAGCTATTTAAAATCCTTCAATCACCTGTCCTAATGGAACATTGTGGTATATCATTTTCCAACAGGAAGATTGTAGCCAGGTCGCACAGTAAACAACTTGAAGTCAGCACAACAAAAACTAATAAAAGACAGAACTTTTTCACAATCAGGGTTCCCAGGCTGTGGAACGCATTGCCACAGGACACTGTTGACTGAAATCAAATAACAATTTTTGAAAATAGATTAGATGAATGGCTACTCGATTACAAAAACAAAATGTGGGGTTAATGTTCCGTTGTGTGTGGGGGACAATCTCAATGGGCCAAGGCCTTCTTTTGTCCGCAAAACCAAGCAACCAAGCCTCTGCCCACTATGTACAACACCCATTTGTCCGTTGTGATAGTGGATCAATGTGGTAAGAAGCGATGTAGCTGCCTCTGACTGGGAGAGCAGCAAGCAACAGGAAGGATGGAGGGACGACGCCCCCCCCCCCAAACCATAACTAGGCATTTTCTGCAGGGGCACCAGCTGCTGTTGCAGGAGGGAATCTACTACCCTTGCCCCCCCTTTTTTTCAGACCCTGGGCCCCAGACTTGGGTACCAGGCCTGGAACTGCCCCTATTGGGGCTGCTGCCGAAGAGGCTGTAACTGAAAGAACCAGAACTGGAAGGTCTGTTTCCCAGGCTTCTTCTTCTGGGATGAGGTCAGAGTCTCGGGTGGCACTGGGCTTCTCAATGCGGGTGATATGTCTTTCCACCCCAGGATCAAACAGGTCGGTGCCCAAAAAAGGGATATCAGCCAACTTGTGCTGGATGTTTGCTGTGAAAGTGGACAGATTTATTTATTTGCTTTTGTTAACCGGGTGAGCACACTAGACAACCAAGTGCCTATTTTCGGGTGCGACCCGGGAGATTACAAGGAACATTCATGAACAACAGGCAAGATAAGTAAGGTCACATTTAAAGTGCATCAAACAACAAGGTCAGTACAAGAAAATAATAGGGTTTTACAATGCAGGCAGCAGGTAGGATAACATTAGGGAAGTCTCAGGATAGGCAGAGACCGCCATGTCAGGCAGCAAACTCAATAAGACTTGTAGGTAGGCAGAGAAAAACAGTCTAGGGTGGAGGATGCACCCAGGTTCTGCAATGTATGGAGACGGCCACTGCACGGGTGCACAAGTCACCCATGTCCAAGGACGTCTGGAGGTGGTGCTTAGCCATTGATTAACCCTGGTCTCTGATGACCGTCACTGCATCGCAAACCCCCATCAGGGAGAGACTGAAACTGGTCACCATCATGGCATTACTAGCCTGATGGAGACCTAGAAATGTCATAGCATACACCTTTTTAGCGACGTGGTCAGTCTTATGGGATGACCCCTTGGCTGGTGGCTGTAGATCTATAGGTGTGGCCTGCTGCAAGAGATACCCTTGATTAAGATCTGAAGGTACCAGAAATGGGAAAGAAGAAAAAAATTACTCACCGTAGTAATCTTGTTTCTTCTAAGGGAATCTTACTGTATTCTGACTTATGCAGTATGGTCTCACCATAGGACTGTCCCGGAGCCGAAATGGTTAATAGAACCTATGCAAATGATGGAATTCTAGGCTTGAGCTCGGTTTTCAAATCACTGTCCCTGGTAAACAGCTTCTAAACTGTCAGATTCTTATGAAGCTTGCTCTAAGCAGTTTTCTACTACTATAATAATAATGATAATACTAATAGCAATAATAACAATAACCCCCATAACTCCCCTCCCAAATAAAAGTGGGGGAAGAGCAACAATATGGGGTTTACCCCATTTTAGAAAAATTTTCCCCAGTGACATCACTAAGACTCAAGTCACAGATGCCCAAAAAACCAAGAACTCTAGATATCCCCAGGTTTGCACCAACTCTACCACAGCAGTAGAGACCTTAGGTTTCAGTAGGGGAGGAAGGGAAGGAGCTCAGAATACAGTAAGATTCCCTTACGAGAAACAAGATTACTAAGGTGAGTAATTTTTTCTTCAAACCCCAGGAAATCTTACTGTATTCTGACTTATACAGATTACCTAGCAGTGCCTTTGGTGGTGGGCCTAGAACCTATTTAGGAAACAAACTCTTCAGGACTGCTGTGCCAAACCTGGCATCACCTCTGGCCTAGACATCCAAACAATAATGTCTGGTGACTGTGTAGACTGTTTTCCAAGTTGCAGCTTTGCAGATGTCCACTAGAGGGATATCTCTAGAAGCTGCTAGAGAGGCTGCAGTACCCCTGGTAGAGTGGGCCCTGAGGCCCGCAGGTGGTTGCTTTCCCATCTTGCCACAACAGAACTGAACACAAGCTACGATCCATCTAGCAATGGAACATTTGGTGGCAGGTTTACCATTTCCCAGCTCTTCATAAGAGAGGAAGAGCTGGGTCTGATCCTGCCTGTGACCCTCTGTGTGGTCCAGATAGTAGCTGACTGCTCTTGATACCACCTTGGGCAAAAATTTCCTGTTAGTTCTGAGAACCATTTTGTCCCTATGGACAGCAATATAACTTTGCTCTGTAGACAATGCCTGGAGCTCACTAATCCTTCTGGCAGAGGCAACAGCTACTAGGAACACTGTTTTCCAAGTCACATATTTGAGATCTGCTGTAGACATGGGCTCAAAAGGGGTCTGCATAAGCTGAGCAATGCAAATATTCAAATCCCACATGGGGGTAGGTTCCCTGTGTGGTGGATGCAAGTGTAATAATCCCTTAAAAAACTTTTTAAACACTGGCTTCGAGGCCAATGAGGAAGCCTTACCTGCTGATAAGTAAGCTGAAAAAGCTGCCAGGTGCACTCTTAGTGTGGCAATAGTTAAACCTGCAGAGTGCAAATGGGCCATATAGTATAGGACTATAGACAAGCTAGCCTGGACATGGTCAAAACCCTTACCCTGGCACCAGAAAGAAAACTGCTTCCATTTAGAGGCATAAGTTTTCTTGGTAGAAGGTTTCCTGGAAACTCAGTATGTCCATAACTCCTTCTGAGAGATGTAGACCTCCATACTCTAAGTCTTGAAGAGCCATGCCTAGAGTCTGAGGGATAGAAGGTTGGGATACATGATCCTGCCCTGTGAGGATGACAGCAGGTTGTACCTCCTAGGCAGGCCGACTGGTTTGGCTACCAACAATGTTAGGAGCATGGAGTACCAAGGCTGCCTGGCCCAATCTGGGGCAATGAGGATCATTGATGCTGGTTGGAGTCTGAGTTTATTACTTTCAGTAATAGGGAAAAAGGAGGGAAGGCATACAGGAACCTCCCTATCCACTCCAGCATAAGTGCATCCAGAGGAATTGTGCCCTTGATAGGGGGCCTGCAACAGTACTGTGGGAGCTGGTGATTTTCTGGGACTACAAACAGATACATCTCTGGGGTGCCCCATCTCCTGAAGATGATCTGTAAGACCTGCTTGTTGAATGACCACTCGTGGTGGTTCTGATTTATTCTGCTGAGGGCATCCGCCAGAACATTGTCCTTGCCTGGAAGATGAACAGCTGTGAGGGAAACATTCAGGGAGTAAGCCAAGGCCCAAATTTTCACTGCCTCTGTGCAGAGGGGAGTTGACCTTGTTCCCCCTTGCTTGTTTATGTAATACATTGTGGTTGTGTTGTCTGTTCTGACCTGACCGCCTTCCCTTTGACCTGACTGGAGAAAAACTGAAGAGCCAATGGAACTGCTCTGAGCTCCAGAAGATTTATGTGCAGGAGAGATTCCTGCTTTTCCCATGTACCATGAGTAGTGAGATCCCCCAGATGTGCTCCCCACCCTAGGAGGGATGCATCTGTTGTAAGTACCAGAGATGGGGGCTGCTGCAGGAAGGATACTCCTTGCCTGAGATTGTTTCTTTCCTGCCACCACTGCAGGGCTTGAAGAAGAGTGAACGTGACTGGAACCAGCTTCGGAAGGGGATCCTTTTTTTGGGACCAGTGTTCTCTTAAGTGAAACTCAATGTCTCTCATCTGAAACCTGGCCCCTGGCACAGTTGCTGTGGAAGCTGCCATGTGGCCCAGTGACTGAAGGAAGTACCTTGTTGGCCTTGAGACATGAAGTTTGAAAGATTCTGCCATCTGGATAAGGCTGTCCACCCTGCCCTGAGGCAGGTAAGCCATCCCTTTTCTTGTGTCCAGTTCTGCCTCTATGAATCTGAGGAGCAGAACTGGTTCCAGAACAGACTTTTTGAGGTTCACCAGGAACCCCAGATAGGATAGAATGTCTTGTGTTAGTGACAGTGCCTCCCTGACTTGCTGGAGGGACTGGCGTACTATGAGCCAGTCATCCAGGTAGGGAAAGACTGACACCCCTTGTTGCCTAAGATGGGTCACAACCACTACCAGGCACTTTGTGAACACTCTTGGGGTGGATGCGAACTGAAAGGCATTGCTCTGAACTGATAGTGGCCTGAGGGTAACCTGAACCTGAGATACTTTCTGTGTGACATTCTGATTGAGATATGGAAGTAGGCATCCTTGAGATCCAAGGATGCTAGCCAGTCTCCCCATCTTAGACAAGGTAGTAATGTAGCCAGAGCGACCATCTTGAATTTTGATTTTGTCAGATGCTTGTTTAAATACCGGAGATCTAGAATGGGTTACCACTCCCCTTTTTTTTTTTTTTTCCACTGTAAGGAAGTATCTTGAATACAGTCCCTTTCCTAGCTGACTGGGAGGTACTGATTCTACTGCCTCGAGCATTAGGAGGTTTGAAACCTCCGATTCCAGCAAGGCTGCTTCTGATGGGGAAGATGGTTTGAAAGCTCTTGACCTGAGCCTTGGCACAGCCTTGAAGCTGAGGGCCAATCCCTGGCCCACTACTTCCAGGACCCACTTGTCTGTGGTGATGGTTTCTCATTCCTGGAAGTAGTGGGCCAACCTGCCCCCTACTGGGCATGGGGAGGTGACCAGGACAGTCCCCTCAGGGTGTCTGCTTTGGCTGTGCTACTGGCTGGACACTGGGGCTTGTGCGGCCACTGCCCCTTCTGCCCCTGAAGTATCCCCTGGGCTGGTACTGGGGAAAAACTTGAGCTGGAAAAAAGGGCCTGTAGGGAGTTCTACCCCTGCCACCCCTTGGATGGTGTTTCTGGGGGTCGGCAGCTCTTTCCTGGACTGCTGCACTTTTGTAAGCAGCTTTATAGTCATCCATTTTTTTATATATGTCTGTGTTTGTTCGCCAAACAGAGACACAGGATCACAAGGAAAATCCATAGCTTTGTTTTGAGTGTCTTGTGTGAGGCTAGTGGTTCTGAGCCATGCAAATTTCCTTAGAGACACAGCTGAAGCCATCTGTCTAGAAGCAGTGTCATTAGCATCCACTGCCATCCTGAACTGTATTTTTGAGGCTTCAATGCCCCTTTTAGCAGTTTCCTCCAGGTCAGCAGCCATGGGAGGGAGAACTGCCTTGGCCATCTCCAGCACCGTGGACAACATATTTTTGTGGTACCTGGATATATAGGCCATATAAGATGCCTGCCTAATAGCCAGGAAAGATCCAAGATAAACCTTCCTTGGCAATAGAGTCTATCCTCCTATAAACTTTTTCTGGGGGATGGAAGGCAGAGGGATGCCAGCTTTGTCACAAGCTGCAGTTTGCACCACACCTTTATGGCTGGTGTGTCCAAATAGGAAATCAGCCCCAGTCTTAGCCACCCAGTACTTTCTGTCCACCTTTTTGTCTGTAGGAGGGACAGAAGTGGGGGTCTGTAGGACCTTCATTGTCTGCTTTCTTAAGGATGTATGTAATGGAAGAAGCAACCTTTAGATGGTGGGATGTCCATCATTTCTTTGTAATCCTCTTCCTATACTGATTCCTGGGATGGGAGGTCGGAAGACTGAGCAACTTGCTTCATAAAAGCAAAATATGAAGTAAAATACTTATTTCCCTTATCAGAGAAATCTGGCCTAAGTGGATCAGGAGAGATATCTGGTTCTGTGGGATCACCATAGTCCTCTTCCTCATCATCTGGTTCCTCACCATAACCAGTGTCCTCAAAAGGCTTCCCACTTTGGTCTATTAAACCTGAGCGACTCTAGGAGAGATGCCATAGCGAGGAACCGCTAAGTCCACAGGTGCCACGCATGAAGATGGAGTGATCTAAGGCTCGGGTGTACCAGGGTGCCCTGCTCCTGGGACAGAAGGTCATGAGAGAGAGGAAGAGGTACTGGGGGTTCCAGTGCTAACTGTTGTAGCAATGGGAAACAAATCTGCTGAGGGCAATGAGGATCATGTGTGCCCCCTCTGCCTGAAGCTTCAGCAGAACCTTCTGTAGGATAGGGAAGGGAGGGAAAGCGTATAGAAATCTCCCTGTCCAAGACAGAGACATTGCATCTCGCCAAAAAGCACCACGCCCAGGAATGAGCAAGCAAAAGCTGGGTAGTTTTGCGCTGAATGGGCAGGGAAAGAGGTCTATGTCTGGCCAACCACATTGACACAGAGAGTAATAGTAAATGGAGTCCACTCTGAAGAAAGGGGGGTTACTAGTGGGGTACCGCAGGGTTCAGTATTAGGACCGGTCCTCTTCAAGAGGAGACCCCTCCCCCGACTACCTGCTGACCTCGGCGAGTTGGGGGGAAGAGGACGTATGGTCCGCCAGAGCGGAAGAAGGCCCTGGAGGTGGGGTACTCAAGAGGGTGGAGGCCTCGCCCGAGATGACGTTGGCTGTCTGGCTGATTTTCCTCTGTGGAGAGTGGCTCTGCTCTCGGCATCTCTCCTTCTCCTTCTTTTTCTTCTTTTCGGGGACCAGCGACAACAATCTTTCCCTCAGCTCCTGGAGCTCATTTTCCATCGATACCAGTCTTTTGAGTCAGTTAATGAGCATTTAGGGTCCTCTTGCGACGGGTGCGCATGGCCTGGTTGAAGCCCTGGTAGATGGAACACTCTGCGGTGTTATGCTTAGGCCCCAGGCAGAGGACGCAACAGGAATAGTCGTCCCCATGCAGGATATGCGTGCCGCAGTTGGAGCATTTTTTCTTAGGCCAAAGAGATGACATACACTGCTGTGAGGAGGAAAAAACAATAGATTTAATATGACAAAAAACGCTGAAAATGGCGGGCGACTGAAGTTGTTCTACCGCGAGGTCCGACTATTCAGGTCGACGGCGGGAAAGAACTGGAGGCGGTGGGGAACCCTTTTGTAGTCAGCGGCGTCTGTCACCTGGCCGTAGGGGCAGTCCCATGACGATTGCTAGCTATATTTTTGCCATGCGGTCTTGATGCCAGAGGGCGCAGTCCTAACTGTGAAGACCTACTGCAGGAACCCTCTCGAAGTGAGATCATGGGCTATTGCCCTGTGCTGTAATAGCCGAGTGATGTTGGCTCGAAGCGCAGACATGTCCTTCAATAGCCTAGATTCCCGAGGAGCGCTGAGTCAGTACAGTGGGAGAATGGCTGTGTGCTGCAGTGACCATGAGGCACCACCACCTCTTTTTTGTCCTGGCCGCCAAAAGTACAGTGACGTAGGAACTTACCATAACAGTAGATCTTCGAGAGAGGTTCCTTCAATATGTCATCACTTATAGGACTGGCGTCGGGCCGCACCGGCAGACTTTTCTAGCAATCCCTGATGGGGACCGCCCACCCGATGTCACGTGACCGACGTCAGCGTGACTGTATATAGTGGGCGGTCCCCACGCCCACCCTCCAGTTCTCCCGCCGGAGACAGGAAGAGGCCTGACAGCAGGAGCAAACAGGATTTGTAGACCCTGTAAAACACAAAATGAGGGGAAGACAGGAGGGAAAAATATGACCTACTGAAGGAACCTCTCTCAAAGATCTACTATTACGGTAAGTTCCTACATAACTGTACTATCTTACTTCGAGAGGGTTCCTTCAGTAAGTCATCACTTATAGGACAGTCTCAAGCAGTCCCTCCAAAGAGAGAGAGACAGAGAGAATCTAGGGAGGAGGAAAAATAACTCCAACAGAAAAACTGGAATCCAGAATGGACCCAGTGTAGGACAGAAGGCCCTGTAACACAGCTAGGCCAAAACCAGCCCTCCGCCAAGAAGCAATGTCCAGACTGCAGTGTTTGGTAAAGGTATGGACAGAACTCCAAGTGGCTGCGGCACAGATATCAGCCGCAGAGATATTTCGCAAAAAGGCAGCAGAAACAGCCATGCCCCTAGTAGAATGACCTCTGATGGAACCCAGAAGAGGTTTTTCGTACTTCTGGTAACAATACCTAATGCAGTTGTCTAACCAGTTGGAAAGGCCCTGCTTAGAAACCAGTATGCCCTTCAATCTGGGGGCAAAAGAAACAAAAAGCTGATCACAGCTACGGAATTCTTTAGGCCAGTGAGTGTAACACCAAAGAATCTGATGTGCGTCCATGGTATGGAGGAGTGCCTCACCTCTGTTATAGAGGGACGGAAAGTATACAGGAAGCTCTACTGATTGGTTCAGTGTGGCTTCTGATACCACCTTGGGAAGAAACTTCGGATTCATTCTGAGGACTGCCCTGTCCCCGTGGAAAATCAGATAGGGATCCTTACAAACCAGAGCGTGAAGCTCCGAAATCCTCCAGGCTGATGTGATGACAACCAGGAACAACGCCTTCCAGGAAAGGAAGCACAACTCACAGCTCATAGCCGGCTCAAAAGGAGGAAGGGTGAGCTTTTCCAAAACGAAGTTCAAATCCCAAGGACGAGTTGGGCTGCGGATGGGGGGTTCAGATGGGGAATCCCTTTCAGAAAGGTTTTCGAGACGTCCAACTGAGCCACTGTTTTACCATCCACTAGCTCGTGATACGCCGAAATAGCCGAAAGGAGGACTTTTTTTTTTTGTACTTTATTAGTTTTCATACTATGAAACATAGCAGTTAGACATCATGTCAAGACATCCAAATTACAGTTTTTTACAACACTTGCAGAGTAATCATCTCCTTAATCTTAGGTATGATGTATCCTTGACATTGTGATACCACATTGGGGGGTACCCAGAATTCAAAACAATCTCAAAGGTAAAAAATCCAACAGTTTAATGCTGCCTAACTAAGCCCAGGAGCAGTATGACTTTTGTACTGTTATTCTAAAGTTTGTTGTAGTCCAACATGTGCTCGCTTTCCAGAGGCTAATGGCGTCATACTATTACCTAAAGGAATTAAATTCAATGTTATAATTGCAGCCAAATATTCAGTTTAACATCTAAAACACTCAGTAACTTAATACAGCTCCACAACTCTCTCAAATATGCAAACATTTAAACTCAAACAAGGAAAAGAGAACTAGCTGTTTAAGCCTCAGTGTCAAATATATATAATGTGCTAAAGGGTTAGCGCAAACTTTAACCAGCAAAATTGTAGACATGGAATGATATATTCCAAAATTAGGAAATTGAAAGTCTCACTCCCAAAAGTCAGTCCCCTTTATCCTCCTCGGAAACAAAATTTCCTTCCTACTCGAACAGGTCGGATTTCTGCTGCCGGGCATGAATACGAGTGGCCCACTTCCCAGCTTCAATCGGGTCTGAAAAAATCCATACCTTACCGTCAAAAACCAAGTGCAGTCTCGCTGGATAAATCATGGCGTGTGAGACCCCAGAGTCTCGCGGCTTCAGCTGCACCGCATCAAACTTTTTGCGCCTCAGGCGGGTGGCATAGCTGAGGTCCGGGAACAGGTAGATTGTGCGGTTGTCCTGGGTTATAGTCCCTGCCCCTCCTAGCCAGCTTGAGGATGATGTCCCTTGTCCCCACTCCGTCAGTCACCACCAAAAGGGTTCGCGGGTTGGTTGGGTCTTCATGGTAGTCTCGGGGAGTAATTCGATAAGATTTTTGGAGGGCAAAAGGAGTTAGCGGTTCTTCAGGGGTTAATTTTTCTTGCAGCCATTCTTGTATGAACATAAGGGGCGATTGCCTTCAATATCTTTGGGTAAACCCAGTATCCTTATGTGGGAAGACCAGACCTGATTCTCCAAGGCCTCCAATATGGTCCGAAAGTGAGCGTTCTCTTTCACTAAGCTCACAGTAGCTGCAGAAGCCGATTCCACTTGCCATTTTACAGCCTCAGATACAACCTTAAGGTTATCGATGGAGGTTTCTGCTAGATTCAATCTGGTGCCATAAGAATCCATCTTTGTATTAAGATCAGAGACCACAGATATCAGTCTTTGTAACTTTGTGCCAATAGAGGATAGCATCTCCTCAGTTTCACCAGTTGCCAAAGGCTGTACGGGAACGGCTGCCTTAGTTGTCTGAGCAGGCCCTGGCATTTTTCCACCCGACCTTCCTCCTTTCTCTTTCTTTGGATTTCCCATTCCAGTACTCTTCAAGGTGCTCTTTCCAGTTCTGGAAGAAAATTCACCCAGAAAGAAGTTTAAAATACTTAAATTTGATAGAT
Organism: Neoceratodus forsteri; assembly: GCA_016271365.2. NCBI lineage: Eukaryota > Metazoa > Chordata > Ceratodontiformes > Ceratodontidae > Neoceratodus > Neoceratodus forsteri. Next base: position 909,888,009 of record CM028136.1, read on the forward strand.
ATTCAGAGAATTTGAGGAGTTATTCTGAATTGCTGCACTCAGCTCGGATCCAGCGCCCGAAGGTGGACTTTCAATGATCAACATGAAAGACTGGAGTCTGAGAGGTGAAAGAGGTATTCCATGACTTGAGGGGCAGAACATAAGAAGGGGTTCCAACCATTAGCGGTCGCCCAGATGGAAAACAGTTTTCACTTCATGGCATAAGTGGAATGAGTAGAGGGATTCCTGGCCTCGAGGATGACCTGAGCAACCTGGGAGGAGACCTCAAAGCAAGAGATTGCTATGTCTGCAGGAGCCATGCATGAAGATGCAGAGTCCTGAGCCCCGGATGTAGCAGTCGACTGTGATCCTGAGTCAGGTGGTCATGAGTCACTGGAAGTGGAATCAGTGGTTCCCTGGAAAGCTGCTGCAGCAGCAGGAACCAGATTTGTCTCGTCCAGAGAGGAGTGATGAGGATCATCTTTGCCCTCTCTGCCTAAAGTTTGAGGAGAACCCTCTGGAGAATGGGAAATGGGGGGAAGGCGTACAAAAATTCTCCTGTCTAAGAGACAGACAGCGCGTTGTGCCAGAAAGCTCCATGCCCTGGAACGAGCAAGCAAAAACTAGGACGTTTTGCGTTGAATTGGGAGGTGAAAAGGTTGATTTCGGATGCCCCCAACATAGGAAGATGGATTCCGCCACTTCCTGGTGTAACTCCCACTCATGAGCTAGGGTCCAAGATCTGCTGAGACTGTCCGCCAGGACATTTAGAATGCCTGGCATGTGCACAGTCACGAGGGCCAAATTGTGCTGGACTGCCCAGTTCCACACCCGCGTCGCCTCCCTGCACAAGGGGTATGAGTGGGTTCCTCCTTGTTTGTTGAGGTACCAAACTACTGACATGTTGTCCATTTGGACTAGCAGTGATCCCTTGGGAAGGAGTCTGGAAGGCCTGCAATGTGTACAGGACAGTCCTCATCTCCAGAATGTTGATATGCAGAGTAATCTCCAAGCTGGACCACAGTCTTTTGGCTTGGTGTTCCCCTAGATGTGCTCCCCATCCCATGTTCGAGGCATCCGTGGTCAGGGATGCATCAATGAAGAGTTGCAAAAAAGGAAGAATTTTTGGTGAGGGAAAATCCAACGCAAGATCACGACGATCGCTATATGGAAGTCTGCAATGTGATTGACACGAGGCGACAGCGGGAAAGAATAGGAGGGCGGCCGTGGGGACTGCCCACTATATAAAGTCACGCTGAAGCTGGTCACGTGACGTCGGGTGGGCGGTTCCCTGGCATGGATTGCTAGAAAAGTCTACCGTGCAGCCCGACGCCAGGTGGTGCCAGTCCTATAAGTGATGACCTACTGAAAGAACCCTCTTGAAGTAAGATCTTGGGCTTCAGATGCCAACAATTAAACTACCCATGCTGTGGCTGCTGCTGGTACTGTTGTGGCCTAAAGGACTGAAACAGAAAGGCCTTCCTCAGTTTTGGGGCCTGTTGGGCCTTCTGGGATGAAACCACAGAATCTAGGGTGGCACTGGAGTTCTCAATGCGTGTGAGATGTCTTTCCCAAGCCAGGGCCAAAGAGGTCTGTGTCCAAGAAGGAGGCCACTGGCTAGCTTATGGCGAGTGTCTGCCATGAAGCTGGACAGCCTCAAACAAACCCTCCAATGCATGAAGACAGCCATAGTCATTACAAGGGCGGAGTTGCCCACATCCAAAACTGTCTAGAGCTGGTGTTTAGCCAACAACTAACCCTGGTCTCCCATAATCTAAAGAGGAATCTGCTTGTCAGTGGAAGTTTGGGGGGGGGGGGGGAGACATTTCCCCAATGCCGCAAACAGGTAAAAATCAAAATTTCACTATCATGACAGTGTACATGGCCTGAAGGAAACTCAATGACACAGACGTGTACATCTTTTTAGCTGTGTGATCAATCTTCTTGAACTCTTTGGAGGCTTGTCTATGCCCCCATGGCCTCTAGATTTACAGAAGGATGAATCGGAGACCAAGCCTTCCATGGAGCGGGTGGTCGGAGCACCCAGAAAGGATGCCTGTCGGGACCCATACTTGCAGAGCACATGGGCAGAGGGTGCTGGGCAGGACGCTGGATGCTGACAAAGTTCCAGGGCTGGTCCCAAGATGGTCTTAGCCACAGGACAGGCAACCCACTGGGACTTGTCCCTGTCCAGTATAGCAGTAAATGGGTATTTGACCCGCTTCTGAACTGGCTCTAGGGGAACCTTCTTGGATTCTGAAATGAGCTGGACCACAGCCACAAATGACACTGGCTCATTGCCAGTGGCCAGCTGCTCAACGACCGATTCCCAGTCAAATGTATGAGTCCTGGTCAAGGCCATCGACTACTTGCCTTCAGAGTTGTCAGAAGATTCCTCAAAAACAGCCCTCAACCATCTGCCACCATGGACAACTCTGATATTGACATCCCCGGTGATCTCCACTGAGAGCTGGCCTAGTAAACTGGCCAGAGGGTGAGATGCCTTGGTCTGGGCCTTGAATAAGGGCTGTGGTGGTGGAGGTGGCTTCACCTGAAGAAGTGGGGAAGCAGACGCTGGGGACTGCTGAGAAGCATGGACCCATGTGGCAATGACTGGTGAAGGTCAAGGGACCGAAGGCCAAGGGGGCAGAGCCCTACCACTCCCAGCAATAATCCACTGTTGCCAGAGGAGCTCCTCATAGTGTCGATGCACCTTTCATCAATGCCTCTCCTTGCCCGAGGAAGTCGAAGCCTCCCAGGCGAGCAGATCAAAAGCATGAGCGGTGCCTTGTCTGACAACCCAAAGGTCAACATCGACAGATGCTCTCCAAAGGGTTCGTGAAAACCACCTGCTTTGACAGGTTAAGCATGAGAGGCATCTGAGGCATGACCACCTGCTAAGGCTGCTCTGGAGACAACTCAGGCAGGGGTACCCACTAGGCTTCATCCTCCTGGGTGAGGGACAGGGAGCACCAGGGCCTGGAAAATTGACTCCTTGCTGATCTCCAATGAAAGCTGGCTGACAGCCTTGAGAAAAATCTCGACTGCCTGCTTGACTGGCGTTGAGGCCAACAGTCCTGATGGGGTTACTGTGGAGCCCTCAACTGTCCGCTCAACTGAAGGGAGCTCGAACAAGGCCACACAGTTGGGGGAGTAAAAGGAGCATGAAGAGGGTGACTGATCCCTATCCCACGACCTGCGACAATGTTGTTTCCCCCTGCAGTGAGACATGCATTCCCTGATCACCTGGAGGGCTAGACACATTTTTCTGAATTCGTCAGAGAGGTACCCTCAGATGCTGGCCCCAGGCGGAAATAGCACAGAGACTGATGAAGAACTCATCGAAGCCGCCATCATCTCTACTTCCATGACCGTGTGCTGAACAGGTGACTTGGCCTCTGCCAAGGCCTTCTTGTGTTCTTTCAGCCTACCAAGGGGCAGTCAAGCCTTCTGGTTGATGGATAAGAGCAGCATGGTCTAGCAGAAACTGCATCTCCCAAAGCTGTGAAGATTACCTAGGCAGTAAAAGAATGTACTGTGTGGATCGGTGGACATTTTCTGCCTTCACTTGATGCAGAACTTAAAACCCGATTTCTTGCTCTCCACCATCGACTGCAATCACAAAACACAGCCAGACAGTGGAGCAACTGTAAAGTTGAACACGGACTGAAACATTCGAAAAAATCATATGAAAAGCACTTGAACAACTCAATTCCTTCAGTGTTGCAGAGCTGTAAAGAAGGAGATCTGTCTCTTCTAATGGAAAGAAAGATCTGACATCACAAGGCGGAGCCTGAGGATATACCATCTGGGTGGTGGGAGAAGCTTAGTTTGAAGAGTTCTGATGACTCAGCTGTTTCCAGCAGAACTGCCACAGTGTGGATAATGAACTGAATCTACATTACTAGAACAGTGTTTGTAAATATTATAACGTTTTAAGCCTCTTATGCTTTTTATCTTTACCATCAAAACGCTTCCTTGCGGGTTTCTATGGTCCTTGATACATGGCTTAGCAGCTTGTTTTGTATCTGATTGCTGCTGGGGAGAAGTCATAACATCACGTGGCCCCTTCTCCATTTTTAAATTGAACAAAGTCAGTTTCATAGAGGAACACACCAGTGAGACTGAAGCTGGAGTAGACAATGATTTTTTTTGCCTTCCCTTTTATTTCTTGAGTAAGGCAACAATTTTTACAAAAGTCACAAGTTTCAAATTGCGGTTTGGGCACAAACAGGCACTGTGCTGCAAATGGCCATCTGCCATAGCCGCCACTTACCACAAAATACACACAGTTTGAATCCTACCCTTTTCTCAAGCATCTTTTTAAAACCTAAATAAAAGGGTAACATTTGTTTTTTGTGAAAACTTTCATAGCATTCTAATTTAAATGTGTAATTGTCCAATCTACTCAAAAGAGATAAGGTTTTCATATCAAAAACGGAGCAAGGGCCTCAAAAGGGAACCAGAGAAAAAAACATGTTTGTTTTTTTGCAGCTTCTAGGAACTGAGAAATAAGACTAATTTAAATTTTAAGCCGCAAAGTAGGGAACAAACATCTTATAAAAGAAAAGTAAAATAATTAAGTTTGTGTCAGTTCTATGTTTAAACTCAGCTGAGAGACCAGAAGCTGGAGCCAGGATATACAATGTTGTTAGCGGAAAGAAAGATCTGCCAGTTGAAGATCTGGGGTTGAATGACCATCACCGAGTTAGTGAATTCTTTGAATCTTTTTTAACATCAACGTGTGAGGCATCTTAAGGGTACGAGATTAGTGCTATAGGGACTCATTCACCAGTTCCTTTTAGAATTGTAGCTGCAAAGTAATATGAAGCAGTGTGGCCTAGTTGTTAGAGCACCAGCATGGGAACTGCAGGTGAAAACTCTGCAAGAGCCAAATACTCACTGTGTGGCCTGGAGCAAGTCAGTTAACCTCTCAGTGCTCTAGTCCACCCAGCTGTAAAAATAGGTAGAAGCAGGACTCGACTGGAAAAGTACAGTTACGTGAGAACTTACCGTAACAGTAGATCTTCGAGAACAGCTCTTGCAGCAGGTTACACCATTAGGACAGAAGCCGGCAGGCGCCAGAACTCCATGGAAATTTTCTAGCTAGCAGTATTCAGTGGGGACCGCCCCCAACGTTGGTCCCACCCCCGACGTCAGGCATAGTACATAAGGAGGCGGTCCCCCAGAATCCCCAGTTCTCCTGCCGGAGACTCCCGGCTGCTGGATGACATCAGAAGAGGAGACTGAGGATCCACCATCAAATGGCACTCAGAGAAATGCTGAGAACACCTGATCCTAAAAAAAGGATGTTGGAACTAGAATCTACCTCCAGCAGGGATGGTGGGAGGGAAAGTACCTGCTGCAAGGGCTGTTCTCGAAGATCTACTGTTACGTTAAGTTCTTACGTAACTGTACTATCTTACTTCGAGAAACAGCTCTTGCAGCAGGTTACACCATTAGGATTGATTCCCAAGCAATAATGGAAATCCCACACCACTGGGAGGAGGGAAGATAAAAATCCTTAATGTAACCAAAGCCTAAGACAGAAGTCCTTGAAGGACTGCTAGACCAAAACCTGCTCTTCCCCTCAATGCAATATCCAGGCTATAATGCCTGATAAAAGTGTGCACGGAGCTCCAAGTAGCTGCATCACAGATGGCCAAGGTGGACACATTCTTTAGGGTCACAAAGGAGGTAGCTACCCCCCTTGTGGAATGACCCTTGACTGTGCCCGGTAAGGGTTTGTTGCGCTTCTGGTAACAGAACGTAATACACTGAATGAGCCACCTGGACAGAGACTGCTTGGAAACAGGAGCTCCCATCATCCTGTGGGCAAAGGAGACAAAAAGTTGGTCCGAGTTTCGGTGGTGTTTGGTTCTGATCAGGTAGTATCGGAGACACCTATGCACATCTAAGGTGTGGAACAGGGCCTCTCCTCGATTTGAATATTTAGGAAAGTACATTGGTAGATCGATGTCCAGATTAAGGGTGAGAGCTGAGACCACCTTAGGCAGAAACTTGGGATTAGTCCGTAGGGATACCCTGTCTTGGTGAAAAACCAAATAAGGCTCTTTGCACATGACTGCAAGAAGTTCAGAAATTCTTCTGGCCGAGGTAATGGCAACTACGCACAGTGAGCAGTGGAACCAGTGAACCAGAGGAGTTGCTGTCTCTACAAAGCAGTGTGCAAAAGATGGAGATTAGCGCCCAAGAGGTGGATAGGCAGAAAAGGGGCAAAATTCAGCAGAAGGGCAGATAGCAAGGAGAACCAAGGATAAAGGACAACCAAGGAAGGGGCTGGAGCAGAACAGCAAAACAGTCTAGGGAGGTCAAATCATGGAAAGCCATGTGTGCAAATGCCAGGAGCCTTAGCAACAAGATGGAAGATCTGGAGGCTGTCATGGTGCAGTCAGACCTGGACATTGCGGCCATCACTGAAACCTGGTGTAATGATAACCACGACTGGGAGTTGGCCATACCTCGCTACAACATATTCAGAAGAGACAGGGCAGGCAAGAAGGGAGGAGGAGTGGCACTGTATGTGAAAAATGACATAAGGGCCACAGAGATCCAGGAGGAACAAATGGGGAGAGACACTGTGGGTTAAGCTGGAAAGGAAAATGGGGCCAGCCATCCGCACAGGTGTGGTCTATAGAACACCAGCCCAGGAGGAAGAAACAGATAGGAAGCTGATGCTAGCCATCCAAAGGATGGCAGACAAGGGTGAGGTAGTACTGGTTGGAGACTTCAATATTCCAGACGTGGACTGGAGCATCCCAGCAGCAGCATCAACTAGGAGCAGATTTATCCTGGACTCCCTTCAGGGTGCCTTCCTCAAGCAACTGGTCATGGAACCAACTCAGCAGAAGGCAATCTGGACCTTGTGTTCACAAACAGGGACAGTGTGATGGGGGTAACAGTGGGGGAGCACCTGGGGAACAGTGACCACCAGTCACTGTGGTTTGAAATCACAGAAAGAGCAGAACCAAACCACACAAAAACACGTATCCTGGATTTTAGGGGGGCAGACTTTGGGAAAATGGGGAGATACTTGAAAGAGGCATTAAGGGGAATAGGGCAGGAATCGGGTTGAGGAACAGTGGGCAGTATTTAAAATGGGGATTACAAGAACAACAGAATTATGTATTAAGCAGGTTAGCAAGAGGAAAAGGAAGAGGAGACCATTATGGTTTTCCAAAGAGGTAGCAAAGAAAGTGAAAGCCAAAAGGATTGCATTCAGGCAATACAAAAAGACACAGGCAGAAGGGGATAGGGAGAAGTACCAGGAGAAGCAAAGGGAGGCAGGGAGGTCAGTAAGGGAAGCCAAAGCTCAGACAGAAGAACACATTGCAAAATCAGTGGGTAGAGGGGACAAAACCTTTTACAGGTACATAAGTGAAAAAAGAAAGGCAAAGGGAGGGATAGTGAGACTGAAGGGAAGGATGGGGCTGTTGGAGGATGACAACAGTAAAGCTGACATATTGAACAGGTATTTCTGCTCAGTCTTTACTGAGGAAGAAGAGGGTAATGGGTCTGAAGGAGTACAAGGGGTGAGAATGTGCAGAAATGGACACAAGTCCCCTTACACCTAGAAAGGGTCCTGAAGGAACTGGAAGTAATAAGAGTTGATAAAGCAATGGGGCCAGATGGGGTGCACTCCAGGGTCTTTAAAGAACTAAGAGAGGTGGTGGCTGAACCTCTGTCTATCCTGTTTAGCTGATCACTGGAAACAGGGGAGGTACCCAAAGACTGGAGGATAGCAGATGTAGTCCCCTTATATAAAAGTGGGAACAAAGAGGAAGCGGGGAACTACAAACCAGTCAGTCTCACCTCGGTAGTGGGGAAGATCATGGAAGCACTACTGAAGGAGAGATTGGTGGAACATCTGGTGGTCAATGGACTACAGGACCCAAGGCAGCATGGTTTCACCAGGGGAGGTCATGTCAGACCAACCTCGTTGAATTTTTGACTGGGTGACTAGGGAGGTGGATCAGGGAGGGCAGTGGACATGGCCTATCTGGACTTCAGCAAGGCCTTTGACACTGTGCCACATAGAGACTATTGCACAAACTGGGAATATGGGTGTGGGCAGGACAGTAGTGTGGTGGGTGGTAACTTGCTGGGTGGCAGGACACAGAGGGTGGTGTAAATGGCTGTCACTCCACAGAGGGAAGAGTGACCTGTGGGGTACCACAGGGATCAGTGCTGGGACTGGTCCTGTTCAATATCTTCATCAGTGACATTGTGCAGGACCTAGAAGGCAGAATTTCACTGTTCGCTGATGACACAAAGCTCTGTAACAGAGTAGACACACCAGAGGGTGTAGACAGAATGAGAAGGGACCTGCAGAAACTTGAAGAATGGTCAGGGGTTTGGCAGTTGAAATTCAATGCAAGGAAGTGCAAGATAATGCATATGGGGCACAAAACCCTGGCACAATATATCAGTTGGGGGGTGAGGATATAGCATGTCAAGCAGGAAAGGGATCTTGGGGTTATCATCTCTGATGACCTCAAGGCAGGGAAACATGTGACAAGGCAGCAGGTAAAGCAAATAGGATGCTGGGATGCATAGGCAGGGGCATCACCAGCAGGAAAAGGGAGATCATAATTCCACTATACAAGACATTAGTGAGGCCCCACCTGGAGTACACTGTACAGTTCTGGAGACCTTACCTACATAAGGACATAGACAGGACAGAGAAGGTTCAGAGGAGGGCAACAAAGATGGTGCATGGACTGCATCACAAGTCCTATGAGGACAGGTTGAAGGAACTGAACATGTACTCCCTGGAGGAAAGGAGAGAGAGAGGGGATATGATAGAGACATACAAGTATCTTACAGGGAGGAACAGGGTGCAGGAACACTATTTTTAAGCGAAAAGATGTTCCAGGACTAGAGGGCATGGGATGAAGTTGGAGGAGGACGATTCAGAGAAACGTGAGGAAGAATTTCGTCACTGAACGGGTGGTGGACAAGTGGAACACCCTGCCAGAGGAAGTGGTGGGGGCTGAAACAATCACAGGATTTAAGAATGCATGGGATAGACATAAAGGAATTCTGGAGGTAAGGGGCAACAGACTTCTTGGAAAACATAAACTGAACTTACAAGCTCAAATGGGCAGACTGGGTGGGCCATAGGCCCTTATCTGCCGACACTGTCTATGTATCTATGTATGTATCTATAACTAAAAACGTCGTCTTCCAAGTAAGAAGACGTATTTCGTAATCCGCGGCTGGTTCAAAGGGTGGCAGCGTAAGCTGCTCCAGGACAAAGGGTAGATCCAATGGTGGAATCAGATCCTTAATTGGAGGTCTAAGGTGGAGAATACCTTTCAGGAAAGCTTGTGCCATATCCAACTGAGATATGGTGCATTGGCCTATAGGACAATGATAGGCTGAAATGGCACAGAGGTGTACTTTGATCGAGGAGTAGGCCAAGCCTGTCTGAAAAAGAGACAGGAGGTAGTCCAAGACCAACTTTTCTGGACAGTCTAGAGGCGAAAACCCCTGCGCTAGAGCCCATAGGCAAAAACGGCACCATTTCATGGCGTAGGTAGCATGAGTGGCCGGTTTTCTCGCAGCCAACAGAACATCAGCTACCTCTTGCCAGACCCTGTGTTGCAAAATGGCTATGTCTGTAGGAGCCAAGCATGCAGGCTCAGCGAACGAAGGTCCGGATGGACCAAGGAGCACTCCTCCTGAGACAACAAGTGAGAGCTGATTGGCAGAGGCACCAGAGGTTCCAGGGATAGCTGATGTAGCAGAGGCCAGATCTGCCTGGGCCAGAACACTACGCTGATGAGTATCAACATCGCTTGCTCTCTCTGCGAAGTTTCAGAAGAACCCTCTGGATCAATGGAAAGGGGGGAAAGGCACAGAGGAATCTGCCCGCCCACGAGCGGGACAACGCATCTCGCCAGAAAACACCAGGCCCTGGATCTAGCGAGCAAAAATTGGGCAGTTTTGCGTTGGATGGGGACGCGTAAAGGTCCAACTCTGGTGTACCCCCTCTGTGAAACAGACCCTCTACTACTTCCTGGAGTAGTTCCCACTTGTGGACTCTGGCCTGAGAGTGGCTCAGGCCATCTGCAGTGATGTTGTCCACTCCTGGGACATGAACAGCAATGAGGTTTGCGCCATGTTGCAAAGCCCAATCCCACACCCTCACGGCCTCCCTGCAAAGCGGGTAGGAATGGGTGCCTCCTTGTTTGTTGAGGTAATACATCACCACGGAATTGACTGTTTGTAGCAGAAGGGTACCTGGTGGAATCTCCGACTGGAAGGCCTTCAGGGCATAAAGAACTGCTCTCATTTCCAGGATATTTATGTGGAGATGAGTCTCTTGGGCTGTCCACAGGCCCAGAGACCGGACACTGTCAAGGTGTGCTCCCCATCCAAGCTCTGAGGCATCTGTGGAGAGTGTCACAATCGGAGATGGCGCAGTGAAGGGGACCCCTGCCAATAGATTCTTCGGATCTATCCACCATTGCCAGTCCCAGATTACGGTCTTCGTGATCTGAATTGGAAGCTGCAGATGGTCTTGCTTTTGATCCAATTGGACCTGTAACATCCACTGGGTGACCCTCATGTGGAGATGAGCAAGCGGGACTGTTGCAATGGCCGCAGCCATGTGTCCGAGCAGGCAAAGGACCAATCTGGCATGAACGGTCTTCTTCGACGAAATGTCCCTGATGAGGGATCTGTCCTGGGGAAGAAAAGCTTTCTCCTGGAAGGTGTCCAGAACTGCACCTATGAACTACAGAGTCTGTGATGGAACCAGGTGTGAGTTCTCTTGATTGATCATGATGCCCAGTGTCTCGAACGGAGATGGAGTATAATGGATGGCGGACATCAAGACCTCCCGAGAGGGTGCCATAAGAAGCCAGTTGTCCAGGTAGGGGAACATGTAGTAGCCTTGTCTCCTCAGAGTCGCCGCTACGACCGCCATATTCTTCGTGAATATCCGAGGTACCGATGACAGTCTGAAGGGGAGGGCTCGGAACTGATAATGGTGGCCCTGGAACTCAAAGCACAGAAACTTCCTGTGTGCTTGAGCAATGGGTATATGCAGGTAAGCATCCTGTATGTCCAAGGACACTAGAACGGCGCCCTGCTTGAGCATGGGAATCAGACCTGGGATGGTCACCATGCGGAAGCATTTGTACAGGACCAACTCGCTGAGGTAGCAGAGGTCCAGTATTAGACAGAGGTCCCCTGTTTTCTTGGGAACCAGAAAGAAGTGAGAATAATAACCTGCACTCCTTTGGTTCCGTGGTACGTGCTCCATCGCTTCTTTTCACAGGAGCGCGAGCACCTCCTGCTGCATGAACAGGGAGTGCTGACCCGAGTAATGGGACAGCAGTGGAGGTCTTGCCGGTGGGTGGTCAAGAAATTCTATGAAGTGACCTTTCTTGACCAACTGGAGAACCCACCGGTCGGTGGTAATTGACTGCCACCCTAAAAAGTGGCGAGCGATGCAACCCCCGATCTTTTGTGCCCGTTGAGCCAGAGGAGGGGCCGGGGCCAGGAAGGAATCCTGCTGTGGCAGCACTGGTCCCTGCAGGCTGGGCCAGTTTAGTGTAGCGCTGGGCTCTGCCTGGGGATGACTTAGCCTGGGCTTTCCACTGAAAGGTGCCCCTTTGTTGCTGGCCGGAACGTGGCTGCTGCCTTTATTGTTGGCTGCGAAAACGGCTCTGGTTCCTACGAAAGGAACCAGGCCTGGATCTGTACATGGCCTGTACAGACCTGACTGCCTTCCCAGCGTCCTGGAGTTTGGTGATAACCTTCTCCGAGGGTTCATCAAAGAGTACTTCGCCACTGTAGGGGACATCAAGAATGTTCTTCTGTACGTCTGGGGTGAAGCTGGAGACACGGAGCCAAGAGTGTTGCAGGAGACAGACGTCTGAAGCTGCACCTCTGGCGGACGAGTCCGCAGAATCGTATGCGGCTTGTAGTACTTGGGTACCCACATCAGACCCTGTGCGGAGAAGGTTTAGGAGCTCTGCCTTCTGATCACCATCCGGAAGCTTATCGACCAGGTCCTGGCCCTGTTCCCATAGGGTGTTCTGAAACTGTACCATGTGAGTCAGGTAGTTCAGGGACCTGATGGAGCATTTAGCAGCCGCATACATGCGTCTCCCCAGGGCATCCAACTGTTTGGATTCCTGGTCCGGTGGCTGTGTGCTCATGTGCTGCGGTCTTTGGGACCAGTCATGTGAGGCCATAATGACCAGAGAGTCTGCCAGAGGTTGTTAAGCCAAGTACTGGTCCTCTCTCAGGGTCTTGTACAGGCAGTCAGCTTTCTTCGGCACCACAGGAGTGGAGTGCAGACGCTTCCATGCAGTCTTGGTGATGTCTGCAAAGGTGTCCACCAAGGGTGGCACTACCCAGGCATTGGGTCTTTCTGCCGAAGATAATGGGCAAGGTGCTGTCCTTCGGGGTCGAGGTCTTCAGTGTCCCATCCCATGTTGTCCTGGATGTGCCTCATGATCTCAGAGAAAGAGGGATCATCCGGAGGGGACCTGGGCAGGTCATGTGGGTCAGGTGATGGAATGCTGAATGGAGAAGGAGATCTGGAGTAATCCAAGGTATCCGATCTGGAGTCCTCCCCCGACGGAGTATACCACCAACGTCTAGGTCGCTTGGGGCTGGGAGACCCTGATGGAGATCTTGAGGGAGGCCTTCTCTGATCCTTGGATCTATCCCTGGGAGGTGCAGTCTGCTCCTTAGGGGCTGGTGGTCGTCCTGCTGGCCTTTGTGGTAGAGAAGGGGGCATAAGAGGTGAAGGAGTAGGAGGAGGAGGAGGAGGTGGAGGAGGTTTTACAGGGACCACATCCTTTCGGATGGTGTCCCACCAGAAAGTAAAGAGGTCCTTTACTTCTTGCAGGTTCATGCCCGACGACGGGCCTGGCACCGGTTGTCGCCGGGGTTGGGTGTCAGGTCCGCGGGTGTCTCTGGGGTGGGTGAAGGTTCCCTCGGGAGCCCGGCATCCTCAGTGTCGCCTGCCTGGTCTTCGGGCAGCATCATGTCCTCCTCCGTGGAGTCCCTGTGACTGGTGTCCACCAGTGACTGGGGGGCAGTCTTCAGCTCTGGTGAATGCTTGGCCGATGTCTTCGGGTCCGGCGAATGCCCGGCTGGCATCTGGTGCCTGGCTGGTGTCCACGGCTCCGGCGAATGCCTGGCCGACTTTGTATGCTTGGCCGACGTCGGGTGCGTGGCTGACGTCGGGTCCGTCGTCCGCTTTAGGGACGTCAGGTCCTAAGTTTTCCTGGGTGGTGGATCCGGACCTCTGGGAGGCTGGGAGACCAACCTGGAGTCAGGGTCCCGATGTTGGGTCGATGAGGAAGACCTGCGGCGTTCTGAAGACTTGGAAGAGGCCCGAGAGGGAGTAGAGGAAGCCAAGAGCCTTGAAGTCTTGATGGGCTGGAGAGTCGAAGAGCCGCCTGAAGCTCGGACCTTGACCGGAGGGGGCTGAGAACAAGCCCTGGAGGGAGAGCGGTCCAACCTGGTGGAGCCTGAGCTACGAGAGTCTGAGGCCCGGTTTGGAGATTTGGACCTTGCTTTCTGCCGGGTATTTATGGTCCTTGGAAGAAGAATCGCACCTGGAGGAAGGTTCTTGGTCCATCCTACTAAGTCTTTCTTCCAGCAAGTAAGCCTGAAGTGCCTTTTGACTGTGGATCCTGGTGCAGCTGTTGAACCCTTGGCAGAAAGTGCAGGCCTTGGTGTCATGGTCCGGGCCTAAGCACCGCACACAGGAGGAATGAGGAGCCTTAAAAGGGATCTGTTTTCCGCAGGCACACTTGGAAAGGTGTCCCTCAAGTGAAGGAGTTGGAGAGGACATCAGTTTGGAGAGGACATCAGTTTGGAGAAACTCTTGAAGTTCTAAGTCGTCGTGCACAAGGTAGAGACCGAGAGGCTGATGCTGGTGAGTCGACGGCAGGAAAAGAACTGGGGATTCTGGGGGACCGCTGAATACTGCTAGCTAGAAAATTTCCGTGGGGTCCTGGTGCCTGCCAGCTTCAGTCCTAATGGTGTAACCTGCTGCAAGAGCTGTTTCTCGAAGTAAGATTTAGGTGTTGCATCTCTGCTGCACTATCCTAGGTTAATAAATTGCAATTATAGTAGGCATGTGCTGTCAGTAAGGGTTTTCATATTATTAACTGATAATTTAATCATTTGGTCCTGACCTTGATCTCAGAGAAGTCACTGGGATTGTTCACACGTCTGAAATAGGATGGGGTTATTCTGCAAGGCTTCATCCACGGTGGCTGGCTAAGGTTGGGATCCTCTGCTAAGATGTCTTGAAAAATCTCTTTTGTCAGGTCAAACACAGCCTTCAGAAAAAACAAAAACAAAGATAGTACGCAATATATACACAAGAAGGCCATACTTATGATAGGCAAAAACAATCGCCATGTGCATAACTGCACTATTTTTTTTTTTATTATTAATTTCACTTTATTAAGACATCCGTGCTACACGAGTATTTGTGGACTTTATCAGACCCAGGTACGTATACAACAGAGAGTCCAAAATTAGACAACGAGTGGAAAATATATATGGTCAATAAAGAGATAGTCATTTGTATAAACCAGTAACCTATATACTTAATAAAACCTTATTATTTTAACCAAACCCGAATATGTCCCTTTCCCCAAGCAGCATTTGCTGGATTGCAAGAACTATTCAGACTCCCAGCTCTAAAGGTGCCCCGGGTGAGCAAGCGGTATTATGACATTTAAAGGCTTAAGTGTTCCACGTAATTAGAGCTGCATCTAGCAGACCCCATCTAGCATTGTAAGATTGTAGTCTGTTGGTCATTCTAGCTATATGCAGTTCCACCTGTACAATAGCGTAATCTCCTTATACCACTCGCACTGAAGAGTGTTGTGTCATCTTTCAATGCCTTAAGATGACCGCTTTGCTCTGACTGATACCATTGCCATATAGTATTTACCTTGTTTACCCATTTCTATAGGAAGACATTCAGCAGGCGTTTAGGGTGAAGTAAGATCCTAGGCCTATCATGGGTGGCAAGGAGGTTTGAATGATCTTCCAGTAAGGTGGATCTTGGGACAAGCCCACAGCACATGATATAAGTCACAATCTCCAGCCTTACATCTATTACAATTGGATGATGCTAATTTGCCAAACTTATGTAATTTAGCAGGGGTATAGTACAGGTTGTGCATAATGATGTATTGTTGCAGTTTGTGTCTGTCTTGCCTAACATATTTATGATTATTTTCCCATATTTGTTTCCATCCCTTATCATCAGCAATTATCTCTAGTCTCCGCTTCCAATAGTAACTAACATTTGAGAGCCCTTCATCACCTATTCTCTGTAACTCGCGATATAGTCTGGAGATGGAATGGGTTGGTCTGCAACTTTAACAGCCCTGACGGTTCAATCCTGTTGTCTGCCCCTGTTTTTGTGTTACATGAGGTAGGCTTTACAGAATCATAGATTTGGCAGGCCTTGGAAGGGTGGTTTCTTACCCCCGGGATTTGGGAACAAAACGTCTGTGGGGCAGAAGCTTGCCCTGTGTTATTGATTCCCCCACCTGCAGATCAGCTACGATCCAAGAATGTAGGTGGGATTGGTATTTGTTGTATTAGAAAATGGCTTGTTAAGCTATTGGCTGCTCTGGTGAATTCTGCCAGTTAACTTTAGGAACCTTTGGGCTTGCTGCAGGGCTTTCAATGACCAACCGATGGGGTGTTCCTAAGAGGCTTGGGAGAGACTTTAAGGAGGTATAGCTATGGACTTAAGGGACAGTGAGTGTTTCACAACTAAGTCATTCTCAATGTGAACCCAGAGGGCACATATGATGAGGTATCAGTTTGGGGAATTAGATCGGTTCCATAGGACTACTTTACTGAGATATGTTGCTATATAATATATAAAGAAAGAGGGAAGTGCCAGGCCCCCTGTTTTCTTTTGCCTGGTAAGCTTCCGATATGCTCTTCTGACCATCTTTCCTTTCCAGAGGAAGGTACTAAGTATCCTATTTAGCGTTCCAAACCAGGTTTTGGGTAAGTAGGGCCCCAGCATATTTAAAGGATACAGAACCCTTGGCAATATGTTCATTCTCACTATCTCTATTCTAGCCCAAAGTGAGAGTGGGAGTGAACTCCATCTAGTCAGGTCTTGTTTAATTGTTTTGATTAGGTTATAGATATTTTCTCTAATCATCGTAGTCATCTCCTTAGCAACTTTGATCCCAAGGTACGTTAGCACCTTTGGTTCCCAGCTGAGCCCCAGGTCTTTCGCCACTTTCGGTAGCATCTGTTATTAGTGGAAAGAGCTTTGTCTTGGAGATGTTAAGCTTGTAATTTGAGACTTTGGAGAACCGTGCAATCACAGACATAACTACAGGAATGCTTGTTTCTGGGTCTTCTAAGTGCAGGAGCAGGTCATCAGCATAGGCTGAAATTAAGTACCTTTTACCTCCTACCAGCATTCCTCTAATTTCTCGCTCAGCGAGTAGTCTGCAGATCAGGGGCTCCAGGTATAAGTTGAATAGGAGCGGGGAGTGTGGGCAGCCTTGTCTTGTGCCACAGGCTAGGAGGAAAGGATCTGAAAGGATGCCATTACACCATACTCGTGCCTTTGGCGACCTGTGAGTATCCGGACCCAATTGATGAAAACCATCTGGGAGACTAGCCTGTCTAACACTGCGAATAAAAAGTCCCATGAGACCGGTCGAATGCTTTTCAGCATCCAATGCAAGCAGGGCAGCCGGGATCTGTGCATTGGTGGCGTGATTTATAAGGTGATGAAGTTTGCGAATGTAGTCATTAGAAGCCCTACCGCTCATAAAGCCAACCTGCACGTCGCTTACCATTTTCCCCATTAAAGGGTTAGCGTTGCTTCTTACTAGCTAGTATCTTGATATCAGCATTCAGAAGCAATATCGGTCGATAGCTACTGGGAAGAACAGGGTTTCGGTCTGGTTTGGGAATAAGGGTTATGAGTGCCTCCAGGAAGCTCCCCTCCGAGAGGCCTGCTTGAAACCAGAAATTATATACGTTTGTCAAAAACGGGCACAGTATCTCAGCATAGGCTTTATAAATATTGGTAGACAGACCATCAGGTCCCGGGGATTTAATAACTGCACTATTTAAAAAAGCAGTCCTCATCAACATTGTTAAAAAAGTATTTTTAAGGAGAAGCAACTGATCCTAAAATGGCAGTGTGGTTAACAAGTCAGGGGCTGAAGGAACTAATTGATCAATATGATTTATATTATCAACTTACAGTTTTATAAACAAATCCAGTGAGTTTCTCAAAATTGGCAGCACTCAGGAAGACATTTCAAGGGCTGCCACTAACACCACTCCCCTGCCCGAGCTCATGCTCAACAAGAACAGTAACCCCTCAAGATGGTGACACAGTGGTGCCCTTACTTATAACAGCTCTTATGATATTTAATGTCCCCACTACATTTATTATGCTGACAATAACTATGGAAGTTAGGGTTAGGCTTGGCAACACAGTGCAACATTTTAAGTTGATTGTTTTAGTCATATTTAGCAATCCATTCCTTTATTCCTCTCTTTAACTAAGCTGGCTTTTCAAGACATTAGTTTTCTCTAAGAGACATATTAGATAGTACTGTGTCCATATCAAAAAATGAAAATTACATAACATAATTCTTGATCTTCTTGGGCAAGTCTTCACCATTTATTCATATTGCTGGGTTCAAGCTGGAGGCACTGAGACTCTGCAGGAGCCAAAAATCTTCAGGAGGGCCGGCAGAGATATAGGACCATGCATACGTGGCACTGCAAGGCTGGCTCATGCCGTGTAGGCTATCTCGGTGCAGACACTTCAACCGCCTCAGGAGCCGTAGTGTAAACTAAGGAAACACCTAACCTAACAAGGGCATAAGCTAGCCCTGCTGACCCGTGTAAGAAGGGTCAGCTACGAACAATGTCTTCACAGCTCAAAAAGAAACAAAGGAGTGAAGACCAGGAATAGATTCAGTGAGCTTGGGGGATGGTGGGTGGGCATATGAATAAATGGTGAAGACTTATCCAAGAAGATCAAGAATTACAGTGAATACGTAATTTTCATATCTTCCTGGAATTACGTCTTCACCATTTATCCATACTGCTGGGTTACAGTACCAAGCTAAAATCAAATCCCCCAAGCAGGGTGGTAGGAGACGGAGCTTACTCAGGATAGAAGTCCAGTCCATTAAGGACTGTCCTGCCAAAGGAAGCATGCTGTCTGGCATGAACATCCAGAGCACAGTGCTTAACAAAAGTATGCACTGAGCTCCAAGTAGCCACTTTGCAATGTAATCAATGAGAACAGAGTGGATCTCTGCCAAAGACGCAACAGCTCTGGCAGAGTGGGTGTGCACCTGGCCCTCCAACTTAACCTGCGCCATAGAGTAACAGTGGCAAAGGCTTGCCACTATCCAAGTAGAAATACACAATGGAAACTGGCAGACCAAGCTGGGCAGCAATGAAGGACATGAAGAGCTGTTTGGATTTACGAATGTCCTTTGTTCTATCGCTGTAGAACAGAAGGGCTCTTTTAACATCAAGAGAGTGAAGGGTGCGCTCCCCTTCATTCTGTAAGTTAGAGAAATAAGTAGGCAGTACCAAGAGCTGGTTGAGGTGGAACTCTGAACCCACTTTGGGAAGGACCTTAGGTTGTGTACGGAGAACCACCTTGTCTTTGTGAAAGACGGTATATGGAGGGTCTGTGACCAAAGCATGTATCTCAGAGACCCTACCAGTGGAAGTGATGGCCATCAGAAATGCGGTTTTCCAGGTCAGAAATTTGAGATTACACGTGGCTACAGGCTCAAAAAATTTACGAGTGAGCATATCTAGCACAATGACCCAAACCCGTAAGACCAACATAGGCAAGTTCATTTCCCCTTGGGTGTGATACAGATTGGGCACATTAATGAGCCCTGAGTAGGACGAAACACATATCTGTGTCTTCTGTTTGCACCCTTTGCAGATTATGCAAGAGGTCCATTGGCATCATGCATTTCTGCTTAAAGCTGAACTGGCCTACAATTTCATTGTGATTTGCATATATATCCCATGATGTTTTTCATTTTGGGGGTATGTGTGATTTTGTATTTCTTTGAAACTTGGCTTTATTGCCAATGTCCTTTGGGGTAACCCTTGCCTCAGGTGCTTTTGTGCTGTGGTTCTTTGTCTTTTAGCTTATTTTTTGTTTGGGCTCACTATGATCCTAACCCATAAGACCAGCATAGGGCAAGTTCATTTCCCCTGGGATATGATACAGATGTCAATGTCAATGTCAATTTTATTTAAAAAGACGCCCAATCCCAAAGGCTCTGGGCGCCACACAAAACTATACAGTGTGTCATACCGTATACATTCCTTAAAATAACATACATAAAATTCAATTTCCAAAAGCCTGCATAAATAAAAAGGTCTTCAGACGGCTCTTAAAAGCCTCTATAGTAGGGGCCTCTCTCACTTCCAACGGCAGCGAGTTCCAGAGAACTGGAGCAGCAACTCCAAACGATCGATCCCCAGCTGATTTCAATCTCACTCTCGGGACTTTGAGGAGGCCACTATTAGAGGAGCGGAGATCACGGATAGAGGTGGACGGTACCAGGAGATCAGAAAGGTAACCAGGGCCCTGTCCATGTAGGGTCTTATAGGTGAGAAAACCCACCTTGAACAGTACTCTCCACCTGACAGGCAGCCAGTGCAATTCGCGCAATACCGGAGTAATATGACTGAACTTACTTTGTCCAGTCAAAAACCGGGCAGCAGCGTTTTGCACTAGCTGCAGTCTGCGAAGAGAAGTTCCAGAGACCCCGAGATAGAGGGCATTACAGTAGTCAAGCCTAGAAGTGACTAAGGCATGTACCAAAGTAGGGAGGTCCAGAGCCGGAACAAGGTGCTGCACAATGAGGAGTCCTGAGAAGAAAAAAAACATGTGTCTGTTTTTTCTGTTTGAACCCTTTGCAGATTATGTGAGAGGCCCTTTGGCACCATGCATTCCTTCTTAAAGATGAACTGGCCTAAATTGTCATGGTGATTTGTATATACATCCCATGACGCTCTGCATTATGGGGGTATGTGTGATTTTGTATGTCTAGCACAAGGTTACTATCCCAGGGGGCAAATGGCTTCTTGACTGGGGACCTTGTATGTAGAATACTCTTAAGAAATTTCTTGAACCGAGATAGTTGGGCCAGGGTCATGTTCTGGACTGGCTCATGATAGGCAGAGACTACAGGGATGTACCTTCAAGAAGAGTATTGAAATCCCATTTCTGAAAGCTCTAGCAAGTATTCCAATACTCTGTCAGGGAGACACCAGAATGGGTCCATGGAAATCTTAGCACACCATTCTGAGAAACGTTTCCATTTGGCTGTGTAAGTTTTTCTAGTGGAAGGCTTATGTGCAGCCAGGAATATCTCTAAGATTTCTCTGAGACACATTAAATCTGCTCACTTCTATCGCCGCAGGAGCCAGGCATGGAGATGAGGGGAGCACAGGTTGGGATGGACCAGGAATCTCTCTATCAGAAGGTCGGTCCATAGCAGTAGCTGCTGCGGAGGAAGCACTGACAACTTGTTGATCAACATAAACCAAATCTGCTGAGGCCAATATGGTGCAATGAGAATCATGTTGCCCCCCCATGCCCTTCCAGTCTGACCAGCACTCTCTGAATTAATGGAAGAGGAGGAAATGTGTACAGAAAGCGATTTGTCCACCACAGCCTGAATGCATCCTGACAGAAAATAGCAGGTTCTGGATTTCTGGAGCAGAATTGAAGCAGTTTTGTGTTGAGTGGGATGCAAAAAGGTTCAGGTCTGGAGTACCCCACTCATCTAAGAGCGACTGTACGACATCTGGTGCCAACGACCACTTGTGAGGATCCGCTTCTGTCCTGCTGAGGTGGTCTGTCAGATCGTTCCGAGTCCCTGGAAGGAATCAAGGCATTGTGGTCGAGGCACCACTCCCAGACCCTCATAGCTTCTCAGTAGAGAGGGTAGGAGTGTGCTCCCCCTTGCTTGTTAATGTAATACATTAGTGCTTTGTTGTCTGGCTGATGAAGGATTACCTTGTGACTGACATCTTCCAGGACGCAGAGGGGCGTACAGGACCGCCCCTCATCTCCATAACATTGATGTGGAGGTGCGACAGACACTGCCTGGGTCCAAAGACCCTGAGTGTGATGGCCCTGAAGCCAAACTATGCTGGAGGCCCTGCAGGAATGCTTACTGACCCAACAGGTTAACATTCCGACAGGCAGGGAGCCATCCTGGATGTGGTCCTAACAAACTCAGATGTATGATATTTCTTAAGTTTTCTTCAATTTTTCCTTTAGTAGCCAAGACATATTGTACCGTTTTATCTGTTATATATGCTGTTACATCACTGCTTGTTCTTAACATCCATATCTGTTTTTTGCTATTCAAGCGGTATTACCACTTTTTTGCTTGTTTTGCTCATTATATAGTTACCTGCATTGTTACATTCTTTCAAATTAAATGTATAGAAACCTAATTATACGCTCAGAGAATGAACAACGCTTACTGCCCTGGACACGACAAAAAAACAGGTTTACCAAAATGCAAATAAATAAAAGATAAAAACAAAAAACAAACCCAATGATTTCTGCAAAGCTGAACACATCTGACCATTTTATCTTTTCTCCTCATAATAAGAAGGCCATAACTAAAGGGCGTCACATTGTATGCGTCCAGCTGTGGTGTCAGCAGTCGGCTGGCCACTCTGTCCATTCAGTCTGTGTCCTTTTCCAGCCTTCAGTAAATCCTCTGTTGGTTCTCCCTGTACTTTCTATGACTTGGTAACTTTAGTCTGTTTATTGCCATTCAGTTTTGTTTTACCTGGTCATAACTACAGATTAAGTGAATTTTACCTAGACTTGTGTTTTTCCAACTGCATACTCATCTGTAACAATTTCTGCTGTCCTGAGCATCCTGCACCAGTTATAACTGGACTTGTATTAAGCTCAATTAAGGCTTTACCACCTGCATCCTGAATTTATTGCTACTGCCAGTTTAGTGTGATTTGTTTTACTGTGCTTGTTCCTCATTTAATACACCTGTCAAGGGGCCGCCACTGTTGCTTTCTATCCGAGTAAACCCTCTCCCCTCCCATTTGTAGTTTAATCTCTTCCCTATCAAATCTAATTTAAATGTCTGCCTTCCCCCTGTCTAATTGAGCCAACTGCACCCCCTTTTGTTTTTATATAAGCTTCTCCCCTCCAGGATGAAGTCTATATTTAAGGATGTAAGTTTGTCGTGGATGAGGTTTTAATAACTCATTGGTTGTTCATGGAATCATTAGTAAACTTCTTGGCAAAAGTCATCGATGCTACTTTTTGATGACAATAGTGAAAGTCACATGGAAGTCCTGAATAAAGACCAAACATCAAGGAATCCAAGACGTGTGGATATATTCCCCCATCTAGTTCTTAATTTTGACTGCCTCCCTATCTGGTATAAACCTTTTTGGTTATACTAGCATCCTCCTTACAAGGTTGAAGTTAATTACTTACTTCCCATTCCAAATTTTTTCACTTTCCAGCCTTCTTGCAATAATTTTCAGGACTCCTCCCAACGGGTTAAAACCTTATTTCCTCTTATTTAGCTCATGCTCCATAAAGAATGAGGCTTGTCCCCTCCATGCTACTTTGGCGAGAACTGCGGGGTGAGCACTGATCTGTTACTCTCCCACCATGCTGCTCCTAAAATGTTCTCTCCTTCTTCTTGGTCACTGTGATGACCAGACAACTTATGGTAGTTTGAAATATGTCTGTCAAATGCTAGTAACTTTGTAGCAGTGTGTGTGTGTGTGTGTGTGTGTGGAGGGGGGAAGAGTTAAAAGGTGGGAAAACTGGCATATTTGTTAAATTCTCAATAGCACACCAACACACTTTCCTTGTAATGGTTTCCGGGAAGGGGGGATAGGTCTGTTAGTACACAAAGAAATCGGAGACTTTGTGTCTCAGTGGCATCCAAACACATACATTCAGATGCTAAATAATCTGCGAGAGGAAGCTGGGTCCCAGAGACTCCAAGTGCAGATAATAAATATCACAAGGCAGGCGTTGTGCAAAAGTCCAGGCCTGAAGTGGTTTCAGCCAATCAAATGAACCTGGGTACAGGGAAGTGACATCAGCCTTGTTTAACCAAGACAACAGGGAGAGAGATGGAAAAGGGCATAAATGCTACAAGCAGAACACTTTCTTCCTCTTTTCGATGGTTTTCTGTGTGTCTAAGAAGGGAGCCAGACTGTGTGTCTATAGAGGTAGGTTGCGGTAACAAGGTTAGTGGATAATGAGGTAAGAAGACTAACTTGTAGCAAAGAAAGAAGCGTTTACCTGCACAAGTGTGCAAGCTTTCTCTTATACTCCTGTATGTGTACTGTTTTACTATATGTGAATACTGTTATACCAAATTATTACAGTTGTATTTACACAACCAGTGTTTATTAATACAGTAAATTAGTTATTTTTCTAAAGACTGGAGTAACTGGTTGTTTATGACTGCATCTCTGAGGGAAAGGTACCCGGATAAAAGGGATGCATAGTGAAAGGTTTATGAGACAGGGTTACCCATAGGTTAGCTTACTAAAATATGTTGAGGTCGTGAACGGAAAACCGTGAAGAACAACATCACAGCACGTCACTATACCACCACACAGATACAGTGCAAATCTTGCCGAGCACACAGCCTCCATACCACAGTAACAAACTCTGGAAAGGAAACAATGAATATTCTAACTCCGGGAGGTGGAGAATCTAACTTGGGGAGGGGGGTCAGAGTAAATATTCCAACTTTGGGGAGTGACGCACTGGGAAGGGGGGATGGGGCTCCAACTCCAGGGGAATGCAACTTGGTGAGGGAGGAGAGAAAGTCAGGAGGGGGAAGATTAAATATTCCAACTTCCGGGGTCAGCGCGGGGATGACATTTAGTTCTTAAACTCCGGGGGGACGCAACTCGGGAGGTGGGGGTCCAACAGAAAAAATAAAAAGGAAGAAGAAAGCATCAGGATCAAACCCAGGGCTGTTGCATGTAGCAAGCCCATTCAAAGCTCCTGACTTTAACCTCTATGCTACGCTGCTAGCACGATTAGGCAGCACACAGTTGCGGAGTTAAACTACAGAGTGTGAGTAAGAACAGGTACATGTACATCAGTGGTATATTATCCGTGCTGTTATAGTACATGTAGCTGTTTTCAGGTCACTATTTTGTGAGCGCAATTTTCACTGTGCTATAACCCCAGAGCAATCTTGACAGTACACCTCTGCGAGAGCAGAGTGTGTCCCACCCAGATTACAAACCCTCACTAGGGGTAGAAGGTGGCAGAGAAGGGTCATCACAGCATCGTGGTCGGAGCTCTTGCTAAAGAGGGGACCTTGACAGCAGTGACTCTGGTCCACACAGTCTCAATGGTAAAGACCTGAGAGTGACAAAGAGGCTCACTGGGGCCTGCAAGGTGCTCTGACCATCACAGTCAGCATCACCTCCCTCTCCTCCTCCTTCCATCAGTCCTAATCTTCCCCTGTCCATCTCTCTCTCTCTTCTTCACTCTCTCTCTCTCCCATCCACCTCTCCTCCAACCTCCCTGCCTTACTTCATTCTCTCTGGCATCTTAGTTATCTCCTCTCATCTCCTTGGCTTAACCTGAAAGTCCTCAGATCCCTCTGACCCTCCTTCCTCCCTAAGTCCCATTACCCCCTTCTCTCCACCTCCCTTATCTTCTCATAAATGGCTCATAGGATGCACATAGGATCACTCAAGCTTATCTCCTTGCTGTTAATAGTTGCAGGTGATACTGAGTTCAACCACAGCTACCCATTTCCACAAAGGTTTGAGACAAGTGGGCCATGTTAATAGCCGCAGCCTTCTCCCATAGATAAAATTGTTGTAACCACTCATGGTTATCCTCAAACCTGATGTGTTGGTAATTTTAGAATCCTAGCTCTCCTCCAGGATCTCCGATTCCGTCACCATCACTGGTTTTACCACTGTAAATCAGAACTAAGAAGAGAAGGGTGGTGGAGTAGCCATCTACCTCTTCTCAAAATCCATTCTGATTCTGTGCTCTCTGCTTCTACCCTCTCTGCCTACAAGCTGCTTCTTCTCAAACTCTCCTTCCCCTTCTCTGTCCCTATATTTATTGCTGGTATATACTGATGTCCTGGCATGTCACCACCTTCTGTAAGTGACCTACACACCACCATCTTCTCCCACACCTCCTGTGGTGAGTTACTCATACTAGGGGATTTCAATCTAAACTGGCTCTCTCCCTCGCTGCATAAATTCTGACTTAACATTAAGTCCCTCCTACTAACCCAACTTATCTCTGACCCCACTCGTTATAATTTCAAATCTCTAAATCATACCCTCTTGAACTGGGTCCTCTCCTCCCATTGAACTGTGGATGCTGGTACCCTCCCCGACACCTTCAGTGACCAACATATGGTCTACTCTGTAGGTAAGATTCATCGTCCCAAAGTTCCTCCCACATTCATCCAGATTCAGTCCTTCTGGTCACTGGATTTATCCCACCTCCATGTGTACCTGGTACGTACCAACTAATCCCCTATTTCTACTGCTGGCAAAATTGACAATGACCTCAAATTCTTCTACTCCAAATTTATGTCTGTCTGAGATCACCATACCTTCCTCAAAAGAATCAGGATCAGAGGATCTTGCATCCCATGGACCTCAGCAGAGCTGCTGGCTTGTCACCATGCACATGACCATGCCTGGAGGACATACAAGTCCTCTGGCTCCCCTTCTGACCGTACAAATTACTGAACCCTTTGTAATTAATGTACTAGAGCTACTAGGCTAGTGAAGACCACACACTTCCCACCCATACTCCAGAACAACCTTAATCACCCTTCTAAGTACTGGAAGGGTACTGACACCCTCTTCACCCCTCTGACCCGGTTCCCTCTCCCTGTACCCAAGGTGGGCAACACATCAGTGTCTGAGCTTGCTGCAGTTGCCTCCTGTTTCAGATCTTTTTTCACTTCCGTGCCCACTCCCTCCTTTCTCCCCCCCCACTCATTCTTTTTCTCTACCCTTGCCCTCTCTTACCCTACCCTCTCCATTGCCCCTTATTTTTTTCTTTATCTCTCTCTCACCAGTCCTGCTGCTGCTTTTAAAGCTCTCCTGACTTTAAACTCCCACAAGGATGAAGCCCTAACAGTCTTGACCCCCTATTTCCTGTATCCCTCTGCTCATGTTATTGCCCTCCCTACTGCCTACCTCCACAACCTCTCATTATTCTCAGTCCCTATATCCTGGAAGTTGGCAACAGTCATCCCCCTTCCTAAAGCTGATGACCTTTCTTCTCCTTGTAACTACCATCCTAGCTCTCTGCTTCCCACGCTAGCTGAACTCTAGGAAAACCTTTCCCCTCAATGCCAAGAAAATGGTCTCTATGTTTTCTGGCTTGCTAGGGTCACTAGTCTTCCCTCTTTCCATACCCTTGATTGGTCAGCAAGGACAAGAGAGGAAAAAAAAGAGACCGCTATGGTTCTCTAGAGAGGTAGTGGAAAAAGTAACAGCAAAAAAACAACCCTTCAGAAAATACAAAAGAACACAAGATGAGGAGGGTAGGGAGAGTTACCAGGAGAAACAAAGGGAGGCAGGTAAGGCAGTTAAGAACGCAAAAGCGAAAACAGAGGAAAATATAGCCAAATCAGTTAAAAAAGGGGAATAAAACATTTTTAGATACATTAGTGAAAAGAGGAAGTCCAAGGGAGGGCTAGTAAGACTGAAAGTGAAAATGGGGATTTCTGTAGAAGAGGACCACCAAAAAGCGGACATACTGAACACATTCTTCTGTTTCAGTATGCACAGAGAAGGGGATAGGAAAATACAGGTTACTCACCTGTAACAGGAGTTCTAAGAGTGCTATATGTTGTTCATCCACACTGGCAGGTTCCTTGCCGCTTTAAGATGGGCTGGAAAGTCTTCAAGCTGGCTCCTCCCACCCACCCGGGTGGTAAAACCCTCGGCTCCGCCCCATGATGCCAGATCTAGCCCGCTGGAAGCTAGGTTGTGCATCGAAGCCGGGGAGGTCGGGTGGGTCATGTGGATGAACAACATATACCACTCCTAGAACTCCTATTACAGGTGAGTAACCTGTATTTCTAGGGACGTGGATATGTTGTTCAATCCACACTGTCTGGCAGACTCTTAGCAGTTCTCCGGGAGGAGGGAGGCAAAGCGCGCACCCCTGATACCTACATGTTGAATAAGGACTGGAGAACCAAGGTCCCAAAACCAGCATCCCGGTGTGACTCTAGGTCAATGTGGTAATGGGAAATAAAGGTGTGTGCTGACTTCCAGGTAGCAGCCCTGCAGATTTCCTGGATAGGGACATCCCTAGAAGCAGCCACCGAAGCAGCGGTACAGTAGGTAGAATGAGCTCTTATCCCTTTGGGTGGCTCCATGCCCACCAACCTATAGCAGAGATCTATGCAGGAGGTGACCCATCTGCTTATCATCCGCTTGGCTGCAGGTCTGCCAGGTGCGGCTTCAGCGTAGGTGACATACAGCTCGCAAAACTCTCCCCGAACTTCAGCCGTCCGCTCCTTATAATAAGCGAGCGCTCTCCTAGGGTCCAAAGTATGGAGCCTATATTCGGCCTCTGAGGTGTGACTGGGGTAGAACACCAGCAGAGTCAACATCTGGTTAAGGTGAATCTCTGACACCACCTTCGGAGGAAATTTTGGGTGGGGGTGAAGGAAAACCTTGTTCCTGTGGAAGACCAGGTAAGGAGACTCGATGGAAAGTGCCTGGAGCTCTCCCATCCTTCTGGCTGACATTATAGCCACCAAGAAGGCGGCCTTCCATGACAGGTGGGAGATACTGCACCTGTGCATCGGTTCAAACGACTTGCTCATGAGCTTAGCCAATACCAGCAGTAGATCCCATGGAGGTGGAGGTTCTCGCATCGGAGGGGATATGTGATCAAGGCCTTTGAAAAAGCACCCGACCACCTTTTCCTGTGCCACCGACTGCTTGCTGGCCCACGCCCGGTGAGCAGAGATGGCTGCCAGGTGCACCTTGAGGGTCGTCGACCGAAGCCCTAGCCGAGACAGGGACCACGGGTAGTCCAAAATGCTAGCCAATGGACAGGCAGAGGGGTCCAACCCCTTGTCCTGACACCAACTGGAGAATCTCTTCCATTTAAAGGCATAGCACTTTCTGGTCGACTCCTTACAGGATGTTTCAACAACACTGAGGACCTCGTTGGAAAGACCCAAGGCCTGGAACTATAGCCGCTCAGGAACCAGGCCATCAGGTGCAGGGTTTGAAGGTCTGGATGAAGAACCTTCCCCTTGTTGACCGAGATCAGGTCTGGGTGGGCTGGAAGCCGCTGCAGGACCCTGGAGCTGAGGCTGAGGAGATCTGGGTACCAGAACTGGCGAGGCCAATTTGAGGCTACCAGAATCACCTGCGCCTTGTCCCTCTTTGTCTTGAGAAGCACCTTGTGGATCAAGAGAAATGGAGGGAAAGCGCAGAAAGAAGAGGCTGGGGTCCACGCCCTCGAGAAGGCATCCTCCTGCAGCGAGCCCTGCTGAGCGGGGCGGGCATGAAACAACCTCAGCTTCGCGTTCTCCCTGGAGGCAAATAGATCCACCTGAGGGGTGCCTCAATGGGAGAACAGGTCTTGAACTACCTCCGGCAGGAGAGACCACTCGTGAGATGCAGCGCCTATCTGGCTGAGGGCATCGGCCTGACTGTTCGAGGCTCCTGCCATGTGGATGGCTAGGAGATCCGCCTCCAGGCTGATCACTAGAGACCAAATGCGGAGAGCTTTCTTGCACAGAGGCAAGGAGTGCGTCCCGCCCTGCCAGTTGAGATAGTACATGGTTGTGGTGTTGTCCGTCTGGACCTAAACCACCTGACCCAATACAAATGGAGCGAAGGCGGTGAGGGCTCGTCGAACCGTTCAAAGCTCCAGCAGGTTGATGTGGAATTGAAATTCCTAAGGGGACCAGAGGCCGTGGGCCCGGAGCTCCCCCAGATGGGCACCCCAACCCATCAAAGAGGCGTCGGTCATAAGAACGACTGTCGGCTCGGGGCGGACAAACGGGATACCCACCTGCAGATGAGCTGGGACGAGCCACTACTGCAGGTCATCCCACATCTTCTGGGTCATGCTTACTGGCTGGTCCAAAGGACCGGAGCGCAGTGACCACTGGCGGGCCAGCCCCCACTGCAGGGGACGCATATGCCAGCGGGCCCAACGGACCACGTTGGTGCAAGCTGACCATGAGACCCAGAAGGCGCAGGAAGTCCCGGGCAAGGCGCAACTGCCCAACCAGAAATGACTGGGCAAAGGAGGAAAGGACCTCGGCCCTGTCCACCGGGAGCCAGGCTCTGACTCGAAGAGAGTCGAGCTCTGCCCCAATGTACTGAATTACCTGCGATGTTACAAGTTCCGATTTGGCCTCATTAATCAGGAGACCAATTTGAGAGCAGACCTGAAGGGCCAGATCTCTGGAGTGCTCCACCTCCAACTTGGAGGGGTCTGCTATCAGTCAGTCATCCAGGTAAGGGTACATCCAGACCCCTCGGCACCACAGGAATGCTGTCACCACTGCCATGCATTTGGTGAAGACCCTGGGAGCTCCAGCTCTTTCTCCAGAAAGGCCAAAGGGCATGGCCCAGAACTCGTAAAGGGATCCCTCTGCTCTGTAGCAGAGGAATCGCAGATGTGATGGACGGATTGGGACGTTAAAGAACATGTCCTGGAGATCCAGAGAGCAAAACCACATGCCTAGTTTCAGGGATGGTATGACCTGAGCCAGAGTGACTATTCTGAAGGTACGCAGCCTTAGGAACTTGTTCAGGTCATGCATATTGAGAATGGGGTGCCAGCCCCCCCATCCGTTTTGGGACCAGGAAGTACCTGGACACAAACCCTGGGCTTGGAGGAGGATCCGCCACCTTGCTGATCACCTCCTTTTGGAGGAGCAGAGCTATGTTGGCTCAACGAGCCGACAGAGAGGCTGTGGAACCAGTAGCCCCCCTCCCGAGGGGTGACGGCTCCATAGGGAGGGGTCCGCTTGAATTCCAGAGGCAGACCCCTGCCGACCACTTCCAGCACCCAACGGTCCGCGGTGATAGTGGACCAGGTGGAAAGGAAGTGGCGGAGCCGTCCCCCCCACAGGGGGACCCAGGGGAGGAGTGACGAGGTTGGGAGCAGCACCCCTCGACCCGTCACTGGGCAGGCTTGGAGGAAGGGCCAGCCGAGGAGCTGCCTGGACCTTTTCCTCCAGGCTTCCTGCTGCAGGAAGCTGCAGGCTTGGCTTTTGGATGCAAAGCATGGGCCTGCTGGCCCTGTTGCTGGTGCTGCTTGGCCGGACATGCCGCAGGAGCAGAAGGGCGAAAGGACTTACGCTGTTGCTGGTGGCCTTTATCTTTCTGGGCAGACGTGACCGAATCCAAGGTGACATACTTCTCGATCCTCTGGAGATGGCCCTCCACCCCAGGCCCGAACAAGTCGGTGCCCAAGAAGGGGATGTATGCCAGCTTGTGCGGGGTATCCGCTATGAAGGTGGGGATCCGCAGCCAAGCTCTGTGGCGCATGGCTACTGTAGTCGCTACTGACCGGGCACAAGAGTCTCCAATGTCCAAGGCAGTTTGGAGCTATTGCTTGGCCACCGCCCTTTCCTGATCCCACACCTGTTTGACCATCGTTTGAAGGTCAGCCGGGAGATGAGGAAGCACCTCATCCAGGGAACCCATAAGGGCGTGTGAAAAGAGTGCCATCAGTAAAGTCAAGCTAACCTGTCAAAGGCCTAGGGAAGAGACAGCGTAAACTTTGTGCGCGGAGTAGTCCAGCTTTTTGGACTCCTTATCCAGGGGCTCTTCTACATCCCTAGCGTTTCCGGACCGCTGGAAGACGCCATCAGTTACCAGCCCTTCAGCCGAGGGATGCTCCAAAGAAATGGAGAGGGAACCAGTGGGGACTGCGTACTTGCGAGCCATCCTGGCCAAAGGCGCAGGACAGGATGCAGGCCACTGCCATAACTCCAGGGCCGGACCAACAACGGCCTCGGCCACTGGGAAGGCCTCCATGGAGGAATCCCCTTGGTCCAAAATCTCCGTAAGAGGATATCTAGCCCGTTTCTGCACGAGTTCGAGCTGCATCCCAGTAGACTCTGAGATGAGTCGAAGAATTCTCAGGAACGAGGATGGGCTCTCGTCCACCGACAGACCCCCGGAAGATTCCAGGTCAAGGGGCCTGGAATACAGGGAGGAGTCGTCGGACTCCGAGGAGTCCACGAACAGCTGCCGAGCGCCTGAGCCACCCTCCACTCACCGAGGCCTTGGGGGTGAGAGTGGCCGACAACCTGTGGGGCAAGCCCTGACCCGACCGAGAATCCTTGGTCGGGGCCCCAGTCTTCAGTTGTGGGGCCGTGGTTCCACCACAATGGGTGGAGCGGCTGGTTTCGGCCGAGCAATCGGTGCCGGTGCGGCTCCTCGACTAAAGAGCCCGATGGCGAGGCTGCCGGTCGTCGGCGACAGCCACTTAATGGCCGGTGAAGGCGACAGAGTCTGCTTGTTGCTGGCTAATAAGAGCTGCTGCCACATCATGTCCTCATAGAGCCGACACAACTTGCGCTGGAGCCTATCCTCCGAAGAGGATGATTGGTGACGCTGCTTTCCGTGATGCTGGAACCGAGATCGCTGATGTCAGCTGGACCTACCCAACACGGAGGAGGACCGAGACCGTCGGGGTCGCTGATGGTGGGTCTAAGAGGGGGCGGGGAAAACCCACTCATCCCCTGGTTCAGGGTCCTTGACCAGGGACTTCGGCATGGGAGGCCAAGGCAAGTCCTCAGTAACCACCGAGGGTACCGGTGAAGAAGGGTTATCAGGTTCTCCCGTCGACAACCCGTCCAATGGGTCAAGAAACATCTCGACCGCATCGACGGGTGTCTCGGCTGGCTGACCTGATGGGGACACAGTGAAGCCACCGGCCTTAGCCGCAACCTCGACCAAAGTTGAATGCAGACGCTCCGTGGAACAAGATCTCTCCCGCTCCCATGAACGTCCACTGTGGGACTTACCTTTCGGTTCCTTTTTCTTCAACCTACTCATGTGAGTCCCTGAGGGCCCTTCTCCCTTAGTGGAGAGGGACTGACAAAGCTCCTTAAAAGAAGCAGTGTAGGAGGAGCCTAAGGAGAGTGGGATAAACGCCAATGCCGAGGAAGTAGAAGACGTGGCCTGAGCCGCCTCCTCCTAGAGGGCGATTAACTGCTCCAGCTGCTGCACGGAGCCCGCAGCCATGGACACTGCCCAATGGGCCTCCTTCGACTTCACCAGCAGGAACCGTTTCTCTGGGCGACCCAGCTGAAGTCAGGTAGTGTGGTCTTCCAGAACCGAAGCCGTAAAAGACTTGTAGAGATCGCAGGCCTGCCGATCATGAGCAAGCCCCAGGCAGTAAATACACGTGGCATGCCCAACGGAAGCCGGGAGTAGATTTTTAATCCATCGCAGCCGCGAGGGAAGCAGAATACTGAAGTCTTGTAAATTGTAAAACAATTTTCGGAAAAACCGAGGGATTAGAATCCAGGCCTAAAGACGCAAGAGCGCTAAGGAGGGAACCTGAGCTTCCAAAGCGGTAAGGAAGATCTGGCGTCATGGGGCGGAGCCGAGGGTTTTACCACACAGCTGGGTGGGAGGAGCCAGCTTGAAGACTTTCCGGCCCATCTTAAAGCGGCAAGGAACCTGCCAGACAGTGTGGATTGAACAACATATCCACATCCTTAGAACAGGCCTTTGTTACAAGGCAAGGGCATAAAGGGTCGGGAGGTGGACACTAGCCCTTTCACAGTGGAAAGAGTCCTAAGGGAGTTGTCAAAGTTAAATGTAGGCAAGGCAATGGATCCAGATGTGGTACACCCCAGGTTGCTGAGGGAGCTCAGGGAGAAGCTAGCTGCACCTCTGACAGCCCTGTTCAGCCTGTCACTAGGAACAGAGGAGGTACCAGGAGATAAGAGGAGGGCAGATGTAGTCCCACTCCACATAAGTGAAAATAGGGAGGAGGCAGGAAATTACAGGCCAGTCAGTCTGACTTTGGTAGTGGGCAAAATTATGGAATCACTACTGAGGGAAAGGACTGGAGAATGCCTTACCAGCAGTCTACAGGATCTCAGGCAACATGGATTCACATGGGGAGGGGAGTCCTGCCAGACAAACCTGACTTAGTTCTTTGACTGGGTAACAAAGGAAGTTGACCAGGGAAGGGTGGTTGACATGGCCTATGGATTTCTACAAGGCCATCAACACCGTTCCACATAGAAGGCTGGTAAACAAACTGAGTAGCCTAGGAGTAGGTCCTAAATTAGTAAAATGGGTGGAATGTTGGGTTAGTGGTAGGAGCTGAAGAGTGGTGGTAAGAAAAAATTACTCACCTTAGTAATTATATTTCTTCTAATGGAGTCTTGCTGTATTCTGACAATTGCAGTGATTCCCAACCTTTGCACTGCCCCGGAGAACAAAGAGTTAACTTTCTATGCAGGGCATAGAATGCTGAGCTTGAGCTCAGTTGAAGTCTCTGTCTGGAGTGTTTTGAACTTAAACCGACAGATTCTTACGAGCACAACTAAACTAAAATTTCCATGTGGAAATCGTAAAAATTCTTACTAGCCAACTGGTTGAAAAAAGTTTTGGATTCCCAAGGAATACTCAAGTCAGGAAACCCAAAAACAAAACCAAAAGTACTAAAAATAATAATAAATAAGCACCCAAACAAAAAGGAGGAGGTGCAAGCAAAAACACCCTGGGGTGCAACACTGCACCTGCCCACCCACTTCCCAAAAACAGGTTCTGAGAGGGGAGGCAGGAAGGGAGGTCTGAATACAGCAAGACTCCATTAGAAGAAATATAATTACTAGGGTGAGTAATTTTTTCTTCAAACAACATGAAGTCTTGCTGTATTCTGACAATTGCAGACTACCATGCAGTACCTCCAAGGAGGAGGGACAGAACATACTTTGGGAATATGCTCTGCAGTACTGCTGTGCCAAACCGAGCATCACTCCTAGCCTGGATATCCAGAGAGTAATGCTTGGTAAAGGTGTGGACTGTTTTCCAGGTGGCTGCTTGACAAACTTCTAAGAGAGGGATATCCCTGGCAGCAGCCAGAGAAGCAGCTGTACCTCTTGTGGAATGAGCCCTCAGGCCTGAGGGTGGAGTTTTCCCCAGTTTTTCATAGCAGAATTGAATACAAGACACAATCCACCTGGCAATAGATCTTTTGGTGGCAGATTTGCCCTTTCCCACTTCTCCATAGGTGAGGAACAACTGGAGGGAGTCAAACCTGTGACCCTTGGTACGCTCTATGTAGTAAATAAGGGCTCTTTTGACATCTAAACTGTGTAGCCTCCTCTCTCCTGAGGAAGAATTATCAGAGAAGAAAACAGGGAGAGACACAGACTGGTTTAAATGGAAGTCTGAAACCACTTTGGGCAAGAACCTTCTATTGGTTCCAAGGACCACTTTATCCCTGTGAAATGAAATAAAATCAGGTTCCACTGACAGGGTTTGCAATTCATTGATACGCCTGGCAGAGGTAATGGCTACCAGGAACATAGTTTTCCAAGTCAAGTACTTAAGCTGTGCTGAAGACATAGGCTCAAAGGGGGGTTGCATACATTGAGCAATGCAAACATTCAAATCCAAGGCAGGGGCAGGGTCTCTAAAAGGGGGATTGGTGTGAAGCAATCCTTTAAAAAATTTACAGAACACAGGAAGATAGTGAGGAAGGCTTCCCCACAGACAAAAACGCAGAAACAGCTGACAAGTGTACCTTGAGAGTAGCTAGATTGAGGCCTAGGCCATTAAGATGGACCATATAATCCAGAACTGTAGGCAATTCAGCAGTGTCTGGAGAAATATGCTTCTTAGAACACCAAATGCTGAATCTTTTCCATTTGGAGTTGTAAGTCTTTCTGGTGGAGGGCTTCCGAGAAGCCTTGAGGATATCCAGAACCCCTTGGGAAAGATGCAGATCTGCAAACTCTAACTCTTCAAGAGCCATGCTTTGAGATTGAGAGACTGAAGACTGGGGTACCAAATCCTTCCCTGAGAGGATGTTAACAGGTTGTAATTCCTGGAAGAGACAGGGAAGATGGACTACTAGGACAGCAACAGGGGTACCAGGGCTGTCTGGCCCAATCTGGAGCAATCAGAATCACCTTGCATGGTTGAGACCTTACTTTTACCAAAACTTTGAACAGGAGGGAAGGGGAAAGGCATACAGAAACTTCCCTCCCAATTCAGGATCAGGGCGTCTAGAGGGACTGAGCCCAGGACTGGAGGTCTGCAACAAAAGAGAGGGAGTTGGTGATTGTCTGGGGCTGCAAAGAAATCTATCTCTGGAGTGCCCCACCTTGAAAAAATCACTTTCAACACCTGAGGGTCCAGAGACCATTCGTGATGGCCCTGAGAAATCCTGCTCAGTGCATCTGCTAGCACATTGTCCTTGCCTGGAAGGTGAACTGCTGCAAGAGAGGTTTGCAGGGAATAAGCCAGGGACCACAACTTCATGGCTTCCGTACACAAGGCCATGGACCAAGTGCCTCCCTGCTTGTTGATATACCACATGGTGGAGGTGTTGTCTGTTCTGACTTGAACTACCTTGTTCTGTACTGACTGTGAGAATGCTTTTAGAGCCAGAAAAACTGCCCTGAGCTCTAGAAGATTGATGTGGAGAAGGGATTCTTGGGGGGACCACAGCCCCTGGGCAGTAAGGGACCCCAGGTGGGCTCCCCAGCCCAGGAGAGAAGCATCTGTGGTAAGGACCACTCAACAAGGCTGAGCAATAAAAGGAACACCTCGTCTTAAATTGTCCTGATCCTGCCACCACTGGAGGGCTTGGATCAAGATCAGAGTCAATGGGATCAGTTTGGTGAGGGAATCCTTCTTCTGAGACCAGAAAGCTCTCAGGTGGAACTGAATGTCCCTCATCTGGAATCTTGCCCCTTGGACCACTGCTGTAGAGGCTGCCATGTGGCCCAAGAGCTGAAGGAAATGCCTTGCTGGTCGAGATACCTGAAGGAAGAAGCTAGTTCCATAAGAACCCTTGCCCTTTCTAGAGGAAGAAAGGCTCTTGCTCTGAGTGTGTCCAGTTCTGCCCCTATAAATGTTAGAAGCTGGACTGGCTCGAGAACTGACTTGGGAAGGCTGAGAAGAAATCCTAGAGAAGTGAGCACTTGCTGGGTCACTTGTAGATGAGACTTGACTTGGTCTGGAAACTGACCCACTATTAGCCAATCGTCCAAATAAGGAAAAATGGAAATCTTTTGCCTTCTTAGAAAGGCAACTACTACTGCCAGGCACTTTGTGAAAACCCTTGGGGCTGAGGTTAGGCCAAAGGGCACTGCTCTGAACTGATAGTGGCCTGAAGGCAACTCGAACCTGAGGTACTGTCTGTGGGAGCACCTGGTGAGAATATGAAAGTAGGCATCTTTAAGGTCCAGGGAGGCTAGCCAGTCCCCTGGCCTTAGAGAGGGAAGGATTATTCCCAGAGTTATCATCTTGAACTTTGGTTTTAAAAGATGTTTATTTAGATATCTTAAGTCTAGGATGGGTTGTCACTCCCGTTTTTTGGGGGGTCAGGAAGTACCTGGAGTACAGTCCTTTGCCGCAGTGTAGGGTAGGTACTCTCTCTATAGCTTTTAAATCCAGAAGAGAAGAAACCTCAGCCTCTAGGGCAAGGGTTTCCTAGAGATTTGCAGGTGGAAGTGATCTGGCTCTCATCTTTGGAAATTTTTTGAAGCTGAGAACCAGTCCCTGGCTTACTACTTCCAGGACCCACTTGTCTGATGTAATAGACATCCAGTCCTGGACAAAGTAAGCCAGCCTGCCCCCTACTGGAATAGAAGAGGTGACCCAGGCAGGCCCATCAGGGTGTCTGTTTGGCAGGGGCTTTAGGCTGAGGAGTGGCTGCAGCCCTGCTCATCCTCTTCTGCCTCTCCCTCTGAAGAACCCCCTCTGACAAAAGGAAGAGGAGGCCTGTGCTTGGTAAAAAGGCCTTTGAAAAGGCCTGTCCCTAGACTGCTGCCTTTGAGGAGTTGCTTGCCTTTCCTTGGCCTGAGCACTCCTGTAAGTGGTCCTGTACTCATCCATTTTCTTCATGTAATTCTCTGTCTGCTTCTCAAACAGAGAATTATCCACTACAGGAAAATCCATGGCCTTAGCCTGGGTGTCCTGCGAGAGGCCACATCTGAGCCAAGCCATCCTCTGAAGAGCCACAGATGTAGCCATGACTCTTGACACATCATTAGAGTCCACAGCAGCATGAAACTGAACTTTAGATGCCTCAATCCCATCT
Organism: Neoceratodus forsteri; assembly: GCA_016271365.2. NCBI lineage: Eukaryota > Metazoa > Chordata > Ceratodontiformes > Ceratodontidae > Neoceratodus > Neoceratodus forsteri. The sequence goes on from CM028136.1 coordinate 909,925,360, forward strand.
GCAGCCACCGCCTCCAGCTCCTTGGCTAGCTGGGGGAAGGCCTGTTTAGCCAGTGCCAGTACAGTGTCCCACCTGGACTTCCGGTACCTGGCTGTATAGGCCATGTAATTCGCCTGCCTGAGTCCCAAAGAAGATGCCATGTACTGCTTCTTTGTCATGGCATCAATCTTCCTGGAGTCCTTGTCAGGGGGGTGTAAAGCCAAGGGAATATTTGCCTTGTCACAGGCAGCAGCCTGCACTATCTCAACATGCCTGCATTGCTGATGTAAGAACTCCGTATCCAAGCCTGAAAGTGTATGCCTCTTGTCCATTCTTCTGTCCACAGGAGGTATAGTGTTAGGAGACTAAGATTTTTTGTGTCTGTTTCCCAAAAGATTTGTGGAGGGGAACAGACAGTCTCCTGGACTCTGGGATGTCCATCATGTCTACATAATCAGGCTCCTGTTGATCTTCCACAGCCTCTTCCATAGGAAGCTGGAGGGTTTCAGCCACCTTTCTGTAAAACATAAAGTGAGAAAGGGACTCAGAAAGCCTAGGAGGGGAAACACCTGAAGGTCTGTCTGGGGAGATGTCCGGTTCCACAGGCACATCCAAACCCTCATTTACATCATCATCCTCAAATTCCCCTTCCTCTCAAATTCCGGTTCATAAAAATCTTCAAGGGTATACTCTTGAACCGGGGGAACCAACCGAACCGAACCCCTGCCAGAAGGAGCCGGATTGGTCGGAACCAGACGGAGCAATTCCACAATCTGAATCGCTCTAGCTATCTCTTCGGCGGTTGGAACATGAACCTCTGGATTCGAGCCGGTTGATTTATCTTTGTGTTTTCTTTTTGTCGGAATCGATCCCTCGGAATCAGCTCTCCTTTTGCCCAAAGAAGTATTGTCCTGATCAGAGGGCACTCCTTCTGGTTCGGTCGAAAGCGACTCGGGCTGGCCATCCGGGTCAGCGGACTTCTCTGCCTCCTTTTTCCTCAGTCTACCTAATCTCTTCTCAAGGGTAGATTTGGGAAAGTTTTTAAATATTTGGCAGTCTGAATCAAGGTGGTCAAACCCCAGACAATAAACACAGGTGGTATGGGGATCGGCCTTAGCAAAGACCTCCCCACACTCACTGCAGTGTTGAAACCCAGTGGGCCCGGTTTTGTTCTTGGGTTTCTCAGACTTGGCCAACCTAACCAAACTTACCCTTTTTTCGGCAACCGCCAGGCAAGACTCTTATCGGTTCTTAACCGTGTCACAGGTATTGGAAAAAAATGGTTCAAAACACGTTTTTTTTTTTTTAGAACCGATAAGAACCGGTAACCACACACTAAGTAAACACACAAATTTCACTAACAAATGGCCGGTTCAGCTGAACCGAGCCGAACTTTTACAAGTTCCACACAGGAAAACAGAACAATTCCTATCTAGTACTCACGGCACCACAGACAGAGACTGAACCAACTATGCGGATACTTTTTTCGGTTTAAAAACTAACGAAAACTGAAAACTTTAACCGACTTTCGAACTGAGCTGAAGGAGAAATCTCTGGAGCGACCGTTCAGTGAGGCGGAGTAAAGAATCTGACGGTTTAAGTTCAAAACACTCCAGACAGACTTCCACCGAGCTCGAGCTCAGCATTCTATGCCCTGCATAGAAAGTTAACCCTTTGTTCTCTGGGGCAGTTCAAAGGTTGGGAATCACTGCAATTGTCAGAATACAGCAAGACTTCATGTTGTTTGAAATGGGGTACACCGTGGGGAAGGCTAGGTGACTAGCAGGATGCACAGAGGTCAGTCTTAGGCCTGGTCCTCTTCAATGTCTTTATTAGCGACATTGCAGAAAAACTGCAGGGAAAGGTATGCCTATTCGTGGATGACACAAAAATCTGCAACAGAGTAGACACACGGGGGGTGATTGAAAGAATAAGGGAGGATCTAAAGAAGTTAGAAGAATGGTCATGAGTTTGGCAGCGAAGATTCAATGCACAATAAGAGCAAAATCATGCACTTAGGGCACAAAACCCCAGAGGCAATGTACCAACTGGGGAGAGTATCAGCAGTCACAAAACAGGAAAGAGACCTGGGGGTTATCATTTCTGATGACTTGAAGGTAGCTAAACAGTGTGACAAGGCAGTGGGAAAGGCTAGCAGAATGCTTGGATACAAAGGGAGGGGTATCACCAGCAGAAAGAGGGAGGTAATAATATCCTTGTATAGATCATTGGTGAGACCTCACTTCAAGTACTGTGTACAGTTCTGGAGGCCCCATCTCCGAAAGGATATAGATAGGGTGGAGGCAGTGCGAAGTAGGGCCACCAAAATGGTGCAGGGCCTGCATCAGATGACCTACAAAGAAAGACTTAAGGATTTAAATATGTACTCCCTAGAAGACAGGCGAGAATGGGGGATATGATAGAGACATTCAAATACCTCACAGGAATAAACAAAGTACAGGAAGGTAGCATTTATCAAAGAAAAAGATGCTCAAGGACAAGGGGTCACAGTATGAAGCTGGGGGGGTTGTGAGGAAGTACTTCTTCGTGGAGAGGGTGGTGGATGCTTAGAACAGCCTCCCAGTGGAACTGGTGGGGGCTAGAATGGTCACAGGATTTAAGAATGCATGGGATAGACACAAGTGAATCTTAGAAGCAATAGGGGAGAGTAAGCCTGAGTCCAAGTAGGGTCTCCGGTAGCATTATAGGTATGGAATTTAGGGTAGACTAGGTGGGCCAAGTGGTTCTTATCTGCTGTCGACTTCTATGTTTCTATGGTGCAGCAACTGAAGATGTCTCCTCCTTCTAGTACCTTGGGGTTTGGCTAGACTGTCTCCTTGATTTCTCTGTTCATGTGGATGTTAGCCACAAGAAGCTACACCCCAAACTTGGTGCACTTCATGGGAATAAGTGGAGCACCCTGCTTCCTACCTGCAGACAGATCCTCACCAAGATGATTCTCCCCATTTCTGACAATGCAGACATTGTTTATAGTGCTGATCTCAAGCCCACCTTAGCCAGATTTGGTCCTTCTCTTTCACTTCTTCTGTCAATTTGCACTCGCGACTGTTCTTTGTACACTTCCCCTCTCCTGATGCCAGGCATGTTACACACTAGGTCTCCTTTATTTCAACATTTTGTTTTGGTGCCCTCCCCTCCTGTCTTGCTTCTCTACCCTCTTCACCAGGAACCCACTCACTTAGTGTTTATACTTTAGGCAGTCATCTCGGCTGAGAGTGATGCCCTGGAAATTGAACCTATGCAGATTTCAAAATCTTGAATGTAGGTTCAAGCTCTGCATCTTTGCTCCATTCTGGCCACAGCTCAGATCTGTTTCTCTGTCTGAGGAGAGCAGTGGCTCCCTAGTGAGCTCCAATAATGTCTGGTTCGCCTGTCAGTTTATTATTTTATTTAAATGTAAATGTTACTGATTTAGTTAACTATCATTCACTCTGTGTTAGGTACTGTTTATTGAATTTTGGTACCTCCTTTCCCAATCGATACCTGGGAACCAGAGACTATCCTATCTGGCTACCATTTTTCCCCTTTTGATTATTTGGCTATTTTAACAAAACTAGCACTGGTTTACCTTTTATTGTGCTAACACAGTTCACAGGAAAGGAATGCTTTCGCTTTCTGTTTCTGTCTGTGCCCTTTCACCTTAATTAATTGGTCCCTGTCACAGCAACCTTGACTTTACTTTTGGAACTGTTTTTTGTTAATACAAGAGTCTTTTTTTTGGTTTTGTCACTTGCTTCTTGTACTGCAGCATTTTTTGGAATCGCACCTCCTCCGACAGCGACACCCCAGCAGCTTAATGATACTACAGAGCTATGTCGTCTTGTAGTGTCTGCGCTGAAACCCAGCACTGTCTGTCGGGGTCTTGCACCCCCAAATCAGCTCCAACTCGGAGTTGATTATATTTAGTGGGTGAGGGGGTGAATCACCCCGAAGAAAACACTTCGTGATGCTGGAAACCGGCAGCCGACCGCAACCAGTCGTGGATCCTTTAGGAATAATTTTTAAACGTCTATGGTTCTCTCATACTGGTATGTCACAGAGAACCTGTGGACCTCAGAAAAACTGGAAAAATTGCTTCACGCTCCTGACAAAGGCAGAGTGCCATGAGATTTGTTTTAAAGAGCAGCTTCCTCCCGTTAGTTGTGCTGCCCTCCCCCAGCCCATTCGATAACTTAGCCTCACAGACAGCTCCCAATGAAGTGTGGCATAAAAAGGCATTCTGTATTAAAAGTTATTTGTCTCATAAAATTACAATAGAGCCCACCGCAAAAAGCACAGACTTCCGGTCTGTAAACATCCTCATCGTTAGTTCATCACGAGCCCTGTTTGTGATGTCACAAAACAAAGGTTATGGAAGACGCTTCCCATTCACTTATAAAGTTATATTGTCAGATAGTTTATATATTTACTGTCAGATTTGCTTAAATCAAAGCGATCGATCGCTGATCGCTTTGATTTAAGCAAATCCTGGACAGTAAATAGTATAAAACTATTCGACAATATCGCCCCATTATAAGTGAATGTAGGCCTGATGCAGCTTCTCAGCTTTATGCATCACAAAACAGGGCTATGCGGCCCAACGGTGCCGGTGGGCTCTATTTTAATTTTACAAGGCAAAAAACTTTTAATACAGAACGCCTTTTTATGCCACACTTCATTGGGAACTCTCTGTGGGGGTGTCATCGAATGGGCTGGGGCAGGCAGCTACTAGGAAGCTGCTCTTTAAGTGCCTAGGGCCAAAATACGTGTTTATAAATTTTAAGTCCTGTTATATTTTTTGCCCAAAAACCTCATTACGAAGGGTAAAACTCATATCTTCTCAGTCTGCCTCTGTGTTACCTAAAAAAAATAATAATTAAAAAAAAAATAAGGTTCTGAGGGAGTTCCCCATGATGGTAGAAAGCACACATCTGAAGGCTCCATCTCCTCATGTTAAGCAGCAAATAATGTTAAAGGCATCTAAAAAGGAAAGAAAAAAAAAGATACACATACACAGCCATCAAGTGGGCATGGTAAAGATGGTTCAGACATCAGGGTGTCTGAAAAAGGATCCTTGAATCCTGTGATGGCGAAAATATGAACAAAACAGCCTCACAGCAGACATTGGAAATGTCTACCAAAAAGAAATTTAAAGAAAAGAATAATTGCCACTCATTCTGCACGGAGAAAGGAGCAGGCAGATGGCAAAGAAAAGTGCCCGGATCAGAGGACAAATAAAAAATGTGGCACTTTTTCCAGGCAATCGAGGCCATATGAAATTTTAATAAGATACCTGCCAACACTCCCCCCCCCCAGCTCAGGCTCCAACCTATCAGCCTGCAGAGGAGGAGGAAGAGGAAAATTATGCACAAATGGAGGAAGGTGATCTCATGGAATTAGAGGGTGTACCTGAGCAAGATTTCAAACTTCCTCCAAGGCATAATAAGGACTACTCATTTTTTTTTCTCATTTGTTAGACAGATGGTCGATATCCTCAACATCCCCAGCTAGAGACAGAGGAGGATGAAGAAGATGCTTATTTTATGGACACGTTGGGCACAGCTACATCAAGAATTAATGCTACTTCCCACACATAAACCACTTAAGAAGTCCTTATCAAAAATCATGTTGGCACCCATCTCAGCAGCAGTCATCGATACGAAAACTGAAAGACAATATCAGGTAGAAAAGCAAGGAGTGGAATACCTGTATGTTCATCCTGATCGTCACGAAGTAGTCTAGGCTGCTGCTTGTGAAAGAGCAAAAATCACTCTTTCTGAGCAGCCCCATGAAAAGGGCTCTAAAAAATTGGATACTATAGCCATGAATGTTTATGCTACAGCATCCGTGCTTATCAGGCAGGCAGCTTACTCAGCACCTATAGCTCAGTACAGAAAGCAGTCTAACACAATTCTGGCAACGACAGAAAGAGTAGATGGTGAACTGGCAGAGGACCCGATTGCCACAAAGAACAGATTACTTACTAACTGTAGTTCTAGGAGTGGTATATGGTTCTCATCCACACTCTGGCAGTTCCACTGCAATGATGTTACTGGCCAGATGTCTTAAAGCAAAGCTCCCCCCCCGCCCCCAACTCCACCCCATGATGTCAGATCTTACATGCTGGAAGCAGGATCTGTGTGAAACTTGCCAGGGGAGGCAGGGTGAGTTGTGTGGATATAAACCATATACCGCTCCTAAAACTATGGTTACAGGTGAGGAACCCATTCTTCTAGGGGTGTGGATATGATTCACTTATCCACACCCTGGCAGGCTCCCAGACGCTCTCCAGGAAGGGGGCAGGGTGCGACCTCTACTTGGTGAAAAAAAGATTGGGAACCGAGGTCCCAAAGCCAGCATCCCGGCGTGACTTCAGGTTGATGTGGTACTTGGGGGGGGGGGGGGAGATGTGTGCTGGCTTCCAGGTAGCAGCCCTATGGATCTCCTGTATGGGGTCGTCAGTGGAAGCAGCCACTGAGGCAACAGTATGTCTGGTTAAATGAGCCCTAAGCCCTATGGAAGGCTCCCTACTAGCAAACCTACAGCAGAGTTTGATGCAGGTGTAATCCACCTTGCATTCGTCCACCGTGCTGCCAGTCTGGCAGGTGTGGCTTTAGCGTAGGTGACAAACAGATGGCGAGCCTGTCCCCAAACTCCAGCTGTGCATGCCACACGACAGCACCCTCCACAGTTCCAGGGTATGGAACTTGCAGTCTGTCACGGAATATGACTGGTGAAATAAACTGGTAAGTTAATCACCTGGTTAAGGTGAAACTCGGGTACCACCTTTGGGAGGAACTTTAGGTTGGGACAAAGGACAACTTTGTCCCTGTGGAAGATCAAGTAAGGAAACTCCACCATGAGTGCTTCGAGCTCCCCACTCCATCTGGCTGATGTAAAGGCAACCAAGAAGGCCATCTTCCATGAGAGGTGTAACATTTCACACCTGTGCACTCGCTTGAAAGGCTTGCCCAAGCACTGCCAAAACCAGCAGTAAGTCTCATGATGGAGGTGGGTACATGCACCGGAGGGGACAAGTAGTCCAGGCCCTTGAAAAATCACCCAACCATCTTCTCCTGGGCCACCATCAGATTACCAACCCATGCCCAGTAAGAAAAAAATACTTACCATAGCAATCTTGTTTCTTCCAAGGGAATCTTACTGTATTCTAACATATGCAGTATGGTCTCACCACATGACTGCCCCAGAGCCGAAATGGTTAATAGAACCTATGCTAATGAAGGAATGCTAGGCTCGAGCTCGGTTTTCAAATCACTGTCCCTGGAATACATCCTGCAACAGTCAGATTCTTACGCAGCTTGCATAATAACAAGCTATCTAAATTATCCTAATAAATAACTAACACCCCCCAAAAACAAACAGTCCCCTTTTGTTTAAAAGTGTGGGCATCACTAAAACTCAAGTCACAAATGCCCCAATCAAGAAACACTCCAGTTTCAAACAGCATGGACAGCTGTAGTGCAGTGCCCATAGGTTCTAGTAGAGAAGGTAGGGTGAGAGCTCAGAATACAGCAAGATTCTCTTGGGAGAAACAAGATTACTATGGTAATTTTTTCTTCAAACCCCAGGAAATCTTACTATATTCTGTCATATGCAGACTACCCAAGCAGTACCTTTGGAGGAGGGCAGAGAACCTATTTAGGAAACAAGCTCTGCAGTACTGCTGTACCAAATCTGCCATCACTTCTGGTCTGGGTATCCAGGCTGTAGTGTTTGGTAAATGTGTGAACAGTTTTCCAGGTAGCTGCTTTACAAATTTCCAACAAAGAAATCTCTCTTGCAGCTGCTATAGAAGCAGATGTACTCCTTGTAGAATGGGCCCTAAGGCCCACAGGAGGCTCTTTGCCTACTTTGCTGAAGCAGAACTGAGTACAGGCAACAACCCATCATGCAATGGTCCTCTTTGAGGCAGGTTTACCCTTGCCCACCTCTCCAAGTCAAGAAGAGTGGAGTACTATCCTGCCTCTGATTCTTAGTATGATCCAAGTAGTAACTGATAGCCCTCTTGACATGTAGGCTATGCAGCCTACTTTCCCCTGAACTGGAATGGTCAGTGAAAAAGACTGTCAAAGTGATGGACTGATTTAGGTGAACGTCCGACACAACCTTGAGGAGAAACTTCCTGTTAGTCCTGAGAACTACCTTGTCCCTATGGACTGAGATGTAATTTGGGTCTGTGGACAGGGCCTGGAGCTCACTAATTCCCCTGGCTGAGGGGGATCGCTATCAGGAATACCGCCTTCCATGTCACATATTTAAGCTCTGCTGAAGACATGGGCTTGAAGGGTGGCTGCATTAGCCGACCAATGCACATATTGAGGTCCCATGCAGGAGCTGGCTTCCTGTGTGGGGGATGCCAAGTGTGCCAGACCTTTGAAAAACTTTCTGAATACCTGTTTATACCTGTTTAGTAGCCAGAGATGAACCCTTACCCACTGAGAGGTAAGCAGAGACAGCTGCCAGGTGTACCTTAAGGGTAGATGGGCCTGAGGTCGAGGGAATGAAGGTGTGCCAGATAATCCAAAATGACTGGCAAGCTAGCCTGTCTACAGTTTTTGCTGGCACCAAACAGAAAACCTCTTCCACTTAGAGGTGTGAGTTTTCCTAGTAGAGGGTTTTCTAGAAACTCTGAGGACCTCCAGAACCCCTTCAGAGAGGTGTAGGTCAGCATACTCTAAGTCCTCAAGAGCCAAGCCTTGAGCCTGAGGGACTGGAGACTGGAGTAAAGGATCCTGCCCTGTGAGGAAGTTAGTAGGTTGTGCTTCCTGGGGAAGGAGATTGGTCTGGATAATGACAGGGTCAGGAGCAGTGGATACCACGGTTGCCTGGCCCAATCTTGAGCTATGAGGATCACTGTCACTGGCTGAACCCTGAGCTTGTTCAGTACTCTGAGCAAAAGGGGAAGTGGAGGGAAGGTATACATAAACTTCCCTGACCAATCCAACAGCAGTGCATCCAAAGGCACTGTGCCACTGCAGGAGGCCTGCAACAGAACTGTGATAGTTGGTGATTGTCTGGGGCTGCGAAGACCATTACCTCTGGGGTGCCCCATCTTCTGAATACAATTTGCAGAATGTGTCTGTTTAGTGACCACTCACGGTGATTCTGGTTGATCCTGCTGAGGGCATCTGCGAGGACACTGTCCTTCCCTGGGAGATGAACTGCTGATAGGGAAATCCCCAAGAAGTAGGCCAGACTCCATACTTTCATAGCTTCTGTACACAGGGGGGATGACCTTGTGCCCCCTTGCTTGTTGATGTAGTACATTGTGGTTGTATTGTCTATTCTGACTTGAACCACCTTGCCCTGCAGCTTTGAGGCAAAGAACTGAATGCCTAGGTACTCTGCACTGAGTTCCAGTAGGTTTATGTGAAGCAGAGACTCCCGCTGGAGCCAAGTACCTTGTGCGGTGTGCTCCCCCAGGTGGGCACTCCATCCTAGGAGGGAGGCATCCATTGTTAGCACTGCTGTTGGTGGCTGCTGAAGGAAAGGCACACCTTACTAGGTGTAGTAGATATAAGAAGGCTAGAGCCCATCGAGAGTGTCTCCCACTATTGAGTAGGTATCTTATGCTTGGCCCTTAGTCCAGCAAAGGTGATCATCAAGTCATTTTTTTAAACAGGGAAACATTTACTGCTTCAACAATGTTCTGAGGCAAGTTATTTCATAACCTAGCGGCCTTTCTCTAAGGCTGTCCTTTTCCTGCCACCACTGGAGTGCTTGAAGAAGAGTTCCTGTGACTGGCACAATCTTTGACAGGGAATCTCTTCTCTGAGACCAGTGAGATCTGAGATGGAACTGGATGTCCCTCATCTGGAATCTGGCACTGTTGCTGCTAACACAGCCAAGTGTCCCAACAGCTGGATAAAGTGCCTTGCTGGTCTGGGAATATGTAGCTGGAAGGAGCTGGCCAACTTTACAAGGCTGTCTACCCTTCCCTGAGGGAGGAATGCCTTTCCTCTTAGTGTGTCCAATTCTGCTCCTATAAATTCCTGGAGCTGAACTGGTCTCAGCACTAACTTCTTTTGGTTTACCAGGAAGTCTAAGGACTGTGAGGTATGCTGAGTGGTGATCAGTGCATCTCTGACCTGCTGGGGGGACTGGCTTACCACTAGGCAGTCGTCCAAGTATGGGAAGACCAACTCCCTGCCTCCTTAAGTATGCTATCACTACTGCTAGGCACTTTGTAAACACTCTTGGAGCAGAACTGGTAATGGCCTGATGGCAATCTGACCCTGAGGTACTTTCTGTGGGATTGCCTGATAGGAATGTGGAAGTAAGCATCCTTTAAGTTCAGGGATGCCAGCCAATCTCCCTGCCTGAGTGTAGGGAGAATCGTAGCCAGAGTGACCATTTTGAACTTTAGCTTTGTCAAATGCCTGTTTGAATGTCTGAGATCCAGTGTGGGTCGCGACTCCCCTGTTTTCTTTAGAGTGAGGCAGTATCTTGAGTAGAGTCCCTTTCCCTTCTGGGCCAAGGGAACAGGCCCCACTGCCTTCTCCTGAAGGAGGTTTGCTACTTCTGCCTCCAACAGAACTGCTTCTGATGGGGTGGCAGGTCTGAAAACTCCTGCCCTCAGCCTGGTTAAGACCTTGAAGCCGAGAGCAAGACCCTGGCTCACTACTTCCAGGACCCACTTGTCTGTAGTGATGGATTCCAAACCAGGAGGTAGTGAGCTAGCCTGCCTCCTACTGGGAATGGGGAGCCAACCCTAGCAGACCCCTCACGGGGTATGCTTTCTTGTGCACTTGGCTGTGAACTGAGACCAGCTTGATTGCTGCCCCTTCTGTCTCTGCCTCTGAAGAACCATCTCTGTGGCTGATAGGCTGGGAGAGCCAGAGTCTGGAAGAAAGGTCTGTAGTGGGTTCTACCCCTATCCCCTTTACTCTGGTACTTCTGAGGTGCTGCTGCCTTTTCCTTAGCAGCAGCACTCTTGTTAAGCCACCTTGTACTCATCCATCTTCTTCATGTAAACCTCTGTTTGTTCACCGACGAGTGATGAGGGCTCACAAGGAAAATCCAAGGTCTTCACCTGGGTATCCCATTCTGACCCACTGCCTTCAATCTCTGGGTAGCATGTGATTGATTGCCATCTGCTTATAAATTAAGTGGCCCTGGTAAATAGGGTCACTCATGCAATGGAATTACCATTGAATGTGTCAGTCTATATATTTTGTATGTATAAGTATATTTTACCTATTACTGCTCACTGTAGACTATCTATGTTTATCTTGCTCTCTTGTAACTCTGTACATTGCCCCTCTTGTTGTTATGTACCTTGTTTGAACCTGTATTTTCACTGTACTCTCCCGGGTTGTACCTGAAAGTAGGCATACAGATTGTCTAGTGTACCTACCTGGTCAACAAAAGCTAAATAAATTAGTGGCCCTTAGCCAAACAAATCTCTGAAGGGACACTGAAGTTCCAATCAGTCTGGCTGCAATGTCACTGGCATCCACTGCCATCCAAAATTTGTACTTGGAGGCTTCTATGTCCCTTTTCACAGCCTCAGCTAGGTCAGATGCCATGGGAGCAGGGCAGGCCTTAGCAATCTCCAAAACCACGTTCCAGAGACTGTTATGGTATCTGGAAATATAAGGCATGTAAGTGGCTGGCCTAATAGCCACAGAAGAACCCAAGTAAGACTTACTGGCCATTGAATCCATTTTCCTAGAATCTTTATCAGGTGGGTGTGATGCCAGAGGAATGCCTGCCTTATCACATGCAGCAGCCTGCACCACCCCTTCATGACTAGAATGCCCAAAAAGGAACTCTGCTCCAGCCTTGGCCACCCCGTATTTCCTATCCATCTTCTTGTCCACTGGGGGAATGGAAGAAAAAATTACTTACCATAGTAATCTTATTTCTTCCAGGGGATATGCCAATATTCATTAACTCTTATGCAGCATGCCTTTAAGCCACATCTGCCCGGAGATGAAACGTTATGTTAATGATGGAACACCACTGGCACATGGCACTTTTCAAATGCTGCCACCTATCAACTGCCTACATTCTAATCTTCAGATTTCATGGACACCTGACAAGACAGGGCCCACGAGGAAAATAACTGCTTAACGCTATAATAATAATTTAAAACCCAAAAACCTCCAACATGAGGGAAAAATCCACAAAAGCACCCCTGGATGTCAGAATCACATGAAGAGTATAAAACCAATGAAAAACACAGTTTCAAATAGAAATGCTAGAGTATGACACTCATACCCCTAGTAACACAGCATGGAGTGCAGATGCCACTGGTTCTAGCAGGGAAGGCGGGTGGTTATGAATACTGGAGTATCCCCTGGAAGAAACAAGATTACTATGGTAAGTAATTTTTTTTCTTTTCACCCCAGGAATACTCCAATCTTCCTAACTCTTATGTAGACTAAGAAGCAGTACCTCTGGAGGTCGGCACAGAACCTACTTTGGGAACAGGCTCTATAGGACAGCTGTGTCAAACCTGGCATCTTCAATAGCTTATGTGTCCAGTCTGTAATGCACAGTGAAGGTGTGCATTGTTCTCCAGGCAGCTGCTTTACAGATATCCACAAAGGATCATCCTCTGGAAGCTGTCATAGTAGCAGCTGTACCCTTTGTGGAATGGGCTCTCAGCCCTGCTGGAGGGTTCTTCCCAGCCTCTGAATAGTAAAACTGAATACACTGAACTATCCAGGAAGAAATGGACTTCTTAGATACTGGATTTCCTTTTCCCACATCCCCATAAGTCAGGAACAGTTGTTTCCTGTCCTGTCTATGGGCCTTGGTGACTGTCATGTAGTAGCTAAGAGCTCTCTTGACATCAAGACTGTACAGTCTATGTTCCCCACAGCTTGAATGTTCAGTAAAGAAAACAGGTAAAGTAATGGGACTGATTTAAATGAAAATCCAAAACCATCTTTGGAAGAAATGTTCTCTTTGTTCGCTGGACCACTTTGTCACTGTAGAATGAAATGTAGTCCTGCTCAACACAGAGAGCCTGGAGCTCACTGATCCTTCTAACAGAAGTGACTGCCACTAGGAAAACTGTTTTCCACGTGACGTATTTCAAGGGAGCTGAAGACATGGGTTCAAAAGGGGAACCTATGAGATTGGCAGTACATACATTTAGATCCCAGGCTGGCACCGGTTCCCTGTGAGGGGGGTGCAAGTGAGTTAGACCTTTAAAGAACCTTTTGAAGATAGGGTTTGATGCCATAGAGGCATTCTTCCCAGCTTTAGTGTAAGCAGACACTGAAGCTAAGTGAACTTGTAGAGTATGGGCTGCAGGCCCAGTGAATGCAAATAAGTAAGGTAAAACAAAATGGTTATATTAGATGCACGCTGAAAATAGAGTTAAAAATCTACGTTACTACCTTAGGTCTTCTCCAGGAAATATCTAAAAGAGAAAAAAAAAACAAGTTAGTGTCTAAGTTAGGCAGTCCAGCACAGCTGGAACTGTCTGAGCTGGCATCACATCCCTAGTGGAGCACCAGATAGAAAATCTTTTCCATTTAGAGGCACAGGTTTTCTTGGTATAAGACTTCCTATACCCCCTTAAAATATCCATAACACTTTCAGAGTGATGCAAGCCTGCATACCCTAGGTCCTCAAAAGCCAAGCTTCAGAGTCTGAGGGATCTGAGGTTCGGGTGCAGGAGTCTCCCCTGACTGGAGGTTAGCAGGTTGTGCCTCTAAGGAAAGTATACTGGCTCGGCTACAGACACGGAGTGCAGCAGAGAGTACCATGGCTGCCTGGCCTAATCTGGAGCTATCAAGATCACTGAAGCTGGCTGGGACCCGAGCTTGAGTAGCACTCTGTGTACCAGTCGGAATGGTGGGAACATATACAGGTACTTCCCTGACCAGTCCAGAACCAGAGCATCTGGGGTATTGTTCCCTGAGCTGGGGGTCTGCAACAATACTGTGGAAGGCAGCGACTTTCGTGGGATGCAAAGAGATCTATCTCTGGTGTGCCCCACCTTCTGAAAAATTACTCCCACCACCTGTCTGTTCAAGGTCCACTCGTGATGGACCTGGTTGATCTGACTCAGAGCAATCTGCTAGGGTATTGTCCTTTCCTGGCAGATGAATGGCCTGAAGGGAAACTCCTAGGGAGTAGGCCAGAGTCCAAATTCTCATAGCTTATGTGCAGAGAGGATCCAGCCTTGTTCCTCCCTATGTGTTTATGTAGTACGTTGTGGTGGTATTGTCTGTTCTGATCTATACCACCCTTCCCTGAACCAATGGTGTGACGGCTTGTAGTGACAGCAACACCGCTCTGAGCTCCAGCAGGTTTATATGCTGGAGTGACTCTGCACTGGACCAAGTGTCGTGAGCAGTGTGATCCCCTAGGTGGGCACCCTACCCTAGTAGTGATGATATGATATATGATAAAACTGTATTTTTATACAGGAACAAATGGTTAGAGCCAAAGGCACTGTTTTCAACCAAGGTCCTGTGTAATAGTGAGAGTCCATAAATAAAAATACAACAGTTAACATACCAACGTAAAACTATACAATTAAACATATAATACCAGTATCAACCAAAACATGTACATACAGTTTGCAAATATTCAAACAATTTAACTTTAAAACTGGACAGGTTAGATATGGTTTTTAAGTGTTTTGGCAAATTATTCCAGTAAGTAGCTATTCATAGATACATAGATACATAGACAGTGTCGGCAGATAAGGGCCTATGGCCCACCCAGTCTGCCCATTTGAGCTTGTAAGTTCAGTTTGTTTTCCTAGAAGTCTGTTGCCCCTTACCCCTGACCTCCAGAATTCCTTTATGTCTATCCCATGCATTCTTAAATCCCGTGATTGTTTCAGCCCCCACCACTTCCTCTGGCAGGGTGTTCCACTTGTCCACCACCCGCTCTGTGAAGAAATTCTTCTCACGCTTCCTCTGAATCATCCTCCTCCAACTTCATCCCATGCCCTCTAGTCCTGGAACATCTTTTTCGCTTAAAAATAGTGTTTTCCTGCACCCTGTTCCTCCCTGTAAGATAATTGTATGTCTCTATCATATCCCCTCTCTCCCTCCTCTCCTCCAGGGAGTACATGTTCAGTTCCTTCAACCTGTCTTCATATGACTTGTGATGCAATCCATGCACCATCTTTGTTGCCCTCCTCTGAACCTTCTCTACCCTATGTCCTTACGTAGGTATGGTCTCCAGAACTGTACACTGTACTCCAGGTGGGGCCTCACTAGTGTCTTGTATAGCAGAATTATGACCTCCCTTTTCCTGCTGGTGATGCCCCTGCCTATACATCCCAGCATCCTATTTGCTTTACAAACATTCAGTTGATCTTTTCTCTATTCTTTTTGGAATTTATCTTGCATTTAGACATCTTTACTGGAATGATCAGTTGGGATACCTTTTCTCTAGAAGCCCACTGCTTTCAGTTATGCTTACTCTGATACCTCACATCTTACTTTTGCAGCTTTAATTCTCCTATTTTGTTATGGTATTTGTGTATTGGAATTCTAATATCTGAATTTCTTGTGCAAAGTCTTTGATTATCCGGTAAATGTAGCACAACATACTTAGCTAAAGGATGTTTATATTTCCCATAGATAATCTTATGACAGTTTATTAACCACATGTAGTTTCTTTGAGTGTTGGGATGTAGCCAGTGCAATTGATTAAATATTATGCAATGATGTATTGCGTATTTGCCTTTGGTAATAAATTTACCCAATCTATAAAATGTTTGGTTAACTTTCTTTAATACTTTCTGGGTAGAGTTCATATAAATCAATGCTCCATAGTCTAGTACCGGGATCAACATTTGTTTAGCAAGCTTCTCTTTAGCTTCTTTAGGCAAGACTCCAGATAGCCACCTAAGAGCTCCCAGTCTTTGATTTACTTTTTTTAACCTGGGTATCAATATGATCTTCAAGCCGGCCCGGTGGCACTGAGGGTTGAGGCACTGGACACCACACCTCGCGCCATGCCGGCGACCCAGGTTTGGGAACAAGCCCAGGTTGCTGGGGGTCGGCAGGGGAGGGAAGAGGATTGAGCGTCCGGAGGACAGCTCTCCTCTCCTGGGAGGGACAGAGGTCCCTAGTCAGTGCTCGGCTGCCCTGTGGCAGAGGCCGGAGATGCAGCAAGCGCTGATGACGTAGAGAAAGGGGCGGGGGAGTGGCAGACATCGGTTCCATGCCTTGATGTCAGGGCACTAGCCAGTCCCCAAAGAAACAGGGGAAAATGCCCTTCAGCTCCGGCGGAGCACCAGAGCTTGCCCTTGATTTGCGGCCGCCCACCTGGCCCCCGACCGACACTACTGACTGCTCGGGGTGTTGGGGCCCACCTCGTCCCCACCCGGGAGGGGTAATCCGAGGCTACATGGGTGACGGAGGACTATCCAGGTAGGGCGGACCGTAGAGGGATGACTCCTTGGTGCTCCCAAGGAGACCAGAGCTGAGGGGAGGAGGAGGAGGAGGAATAAATACAAAAAATAAAAAATATCATCTTCAAACGTCATACATGAATCTATTTGGAAACCCAGGTACCTGTATCCTTTCACTTCACCAACTGGGGTACCAGTGGATAAGTGGAAGTGTAACTGTGGCCCACCCTTCCACATTTGCCCCAGATGAAACATCATACTTCTTTTTTGCATTAAGAAGTAGGCCAGAGTCACCCATCCACTGCTCCAACTGAATTAAGTCACTCTGTAATTGATGTTCCAGATTTTCAACATTCTCTGCCGAGACCAGCAAGACAGTGTCATCAGCATATAGTCTAGTCTCCCCATATTTGATTGTTTGTACTAGACTATTAACATAAACATTGAACATTAATGGGCCAAGGATCGATCTCTGAGGAACCCCCCAGATTTATTTCCTCAAGGCTCAATACTGAGGCACCATTAATGACACATTGCCTGTGATTTGCCAAGTATAACGCAATCCATTGTAATGGTCCCTCTTGCACCACAACCTGCCAAAGTCTTTCTAAAATGTTCTGTGCTGTACTAGATCAAACACTTTGCTAAGGTCCATGAACACCGCCCCGGTACTTCTTCCCTGATCCAATGATGTCACTAACAGGTTATGGAAGTATAACAGGGCGGTGTTCGTGGACCTTCCTGGTCTAAATCCATGCTGTTTATCTGTTAGAATTGCATTTGATTCCAAATAATGACTAAATTGAGAATGAACACTACGTTCTAAAATCTTTTAAAGTATAGGAAGTATAATGATTGGTCTATAATTAGATGGTACAGTACTTTCTCATCCTTTAAAAACTGGTATCGCTTTTCCCTTTTTCCATTCATCTGGAGTTGCTGAGCTGTTAAGACTCCAATTTAAAAGGTAAGTAATTACTGGTGCAAGAACATCTGCACCCACCTTAAGGAATTTTGCCTCAATTCCATCTAAGCCTCCTGCCTTACTTATATTCAAATTTTGTAGCTCTGTTTGTACTTCATTTATATTTAATGGTCTAAAGCTAAACTTAGCTACATGTTGTCTTACCTGTTTAACTTTTAATTCTTCAATCATCTTTATTACAGATAAATCCACTGTGCGCTCTTTCGGTAGGGGAACATTTAAGTTGGGTGTTCAAGAAAATAAGAATTTAATATACTAGCTATTTTTATTGGTTCTTCAATTATACTCACCCCCACCCCCACCCCGTAACAGGCTTTCACACTTAACACACTTTTGTGTTTTTATCAGAATGTTTTAAGTCAGAAATGTACTTCCAAAACATTTTTTGGTCTTTTACCTTTTCTAATTTGGTCAACTTATATTTTCTCTTCACAATCCTAATATTCTTTTTACATTTATTTCTCCATATTTTAAAATGTTCTCAATCCTCTAAGTTTTTTGATTGATGCATCTGTTGTGAGAATCACTGATGGAGACTCTTTTTGAAAAGGAACCCCTTCCCTAAAGTTGGCTTCCTCTTTACACCACCGAAGGGCCAGAAGTAACATTTTTGTTACTGGAACTAGCTTTGCGAGAGAATCCTTTCTCTGACACCAGTGCGCCCTTAGGTGGACCTGGATGTCTCTCATCTGGAACCTGGAGCCCAGGACGGTGCCAGTGGCAGATGCCATGTGGCCCAGTAACTGTAGAAACTGTCTTGCAGTTTTTGGGCTGTTCAGGCTGAAGGAGCCTCCCATCTGCAGAATACTTTTTACCCTGTCCAGAGGTAGGTAAGCCCTGCCTTCCTGGGTATTTAATTATGCTCCTATGAACTGCAGCACTTGTGCAGGAGGACTGACTTTTTGAGATTTACCAGAAAACCCAGAGACTCCAGAATTCTTTGGGTGAGCTGCAGATGTTCCTCTACCTGTTCTGGTGATTTTCCAACCACCAACCTACTGTCCAGGTAGGGGAAACTGTGACATCTTGCCATTGCAGGTGTGCCACAACCACTGCTAGGCACTTTGTGAACACTCTTGCAGCTGAAATGAGACCAAATGGCAGGGTTGAAAACTGGTAATGACCTGAAGGGAGTCTGAACCTGAGGTACTTTCTGTGAGACCCCTTATGAGGACGTGGAAGTAAGCATCTTTTAGGTCCAGAGATGCCAGCCAATCTCCTTTTTGGAGAGCTGGCAGAATCAGTGACAAGGTTACCATTTTGAAACTTGGCTTTAGTAAGTGCCTGTTTAGCACCCTTAGGTGTAGGATAAGCTGCCACTCTCTATTTTTCTTTGTTGTGAGGAAGTACCTTGAATAAATCCCCTTCCCCTTTGTTGTGGATGCACAGGTTCCATTGCCTTTCACAATAATAGGTTTTGTACTTCCTTTTCCAGCAGCTTTCTTTCTGCATTGGAAGTTGGCTTCAATACTTTGGTTCTTAGAGAGGGAAGGGATTTGAAGCTTAGGGACAAACCCTGACTCACTACTTCCAGGACCCACTTGTCTGTGGTGATCTGTTTCCAAGCCTGGAAATAGTGAGTCAGTCTGCCCCTACTGGTAGTGGGAAGGCGGCCTGGGAAAGCATGTCAGGGGTCTTGCTTTGCTGAGGCTGAGACTGGGAACCACACCTGGAACCCTTTCTGCCCCTGTAGTACCCTTGCTGTGGGTACTGTTGAACATGGGGTACGGCTATGGCCTGAGAAAAAGGCCTGGTGTGAAACTGTCTGCCCCTGCCTCCCCTTCCATAAAGTCTAGTGGACGGGGAAGCCCTTTCCTTGGCAGAACTGTTTCTGTAGGTGGCCTTGTACTGATCCACGTTTTTCATGTAAGCCTCTGTATGGGTTCCAAAAAGGGAATTGCTTTCAACAGGAAAATCCAGAGCCTTGTTCTGAGTATCCTGAGTAAGGTTTGTGGCTCGTAATCAGGCAAACCTTCTCTGAGCAATGGTATTAACCATCCACCTTGCAGCAGTGTCACTGGTATCTGCTGCCATCTGAAATTAGTATTTGGCTGCTTCTAAGTCAAACCTAGCAGTCTCAGCTATGTCAGCTGAAAGACCAGAGGGAGCTTTGTTTGCCATAGCCATGACAGACTGCCAGAGAGATTTCTGATACTGGGCTGCATAAGCCTGGAAATTAGCTTGCCTGATGGTCAAGGACACCAACAGATAGCCCTTCTTGGCCATGCTATCAATCTTTCTGGAATTTTTCCGGAGAATAGAGGAACGTTTGCGTTGTCACAGGCTGCAGCTTGTACCACACCCTGGTGCTCAGGATGGGAAAATAAGAATTCAGCCCCTTCCAAGTCCAGTTGATACTTCTTGTCCAGGCTTTTGTCCAATGGGGGGACAGATCCCAGGTGTCTGGAGGATTTCTAATATGTAATTTTTTATAGAATTTATTCACAGGGAGCAGTAACTTCTAAGTGAATGTTAACCACATCATTTCTAGATATTCTGCTTCCTCTTCATCCTCTATCATCTCAGTGGTATGTCAAGAGCATCCACCATTTTTCTAACGAATGTAAAATGGAATGAATAATCCTCCGAGGCCCTGGGAGGAGAGCCAAACTCCAGTTCAGGGGAGACTTCAGGCTCTATAGGCTCCTCCCTCATATTCACCATAGTCTTCCCTATGATCATGGAGGGAAGACTGGGTAGATACAGCAGGGGTCTGAATTGTTGACTGCTGTCCAGCAGACAGAACCCCCTGTAAGACCTTAAAAGCTTGTGCAATCTCCAGTGGAGAGGGCATATTTCCAGTCACACCAGAAGTCCCCAAACGCTGATCAGCAGGAGTTCTGTCTGTTTAGTCTTTTTTTTTTTCAGTGGAACCGGAGAGCTGGCCGGTTCAGCAGGCCTTTTTGTAATGACCGGGGTAGAAGTAGTGGCTTCTGTAGTTTCACCCACAGCCACTGAGGGTGTCGGCTGGTCAGAGCCAGAGGGACCCTTAGGTGAAGGCAACTTCTTTTTGAGCCTTTCCAAACGTTTTTCAAGCATTTTTCAGGAAAGGTCTTGCAAATCTCACAATGTCTTTAAATGGTCATAGCAAAGACAGACTACACAAGAACTGTGCTCATCTGCCGTGGCAAAAACTTCTCCACACTCTGTACAGTTTTTAAAACCGGGTTCACTGTTTTTTCTCTTAGGTTTCTATGACATTTTAGACAATTCAGCAGAAAAACAGCAACCGCAATAAGATTTTAACTTTTAAAACTAAAATTAGTGGTTGCAGTCAGTTCAAGAACCGAATGGAACTGAGAACCGATAAAAAAGGAACCGGGTTTAGCAGTTCAGTAACCGGTATTAGCGGTTATACAAAACAAATTTATTTGAACAAAATACGCTAAAATAAAGGAGTTTCTGTCACAAAACTCCGCTAAAACTAAAAAAATTCCCAGTTCCCTTCCGGTTATACCGAACTGGGAGAAACTGAAAAAAATCAACAATGTAACTAAAATAAGCAAATGGTTAATCTAAAAAACAAAAGATAAGGGCAGCAGATGAAAATATAAAGAATACTTCTATATTGTTATAAGTTTCATGACAAGATGTTGAGGAGAGGATCTCCGAGCGTCTAGTCTTGACAGGCAGAGAGTGAAATCTGAAGGTTAGAATGTAGGCAGTTGATAGGTGGCAGCATTTGAAAAGTGGCACGTGCCAACGGTGTTCCATCATTAGCATAATGTTCCCTCTCCAGGCAGATCTGACTTACAGGCACACTGCATAAGAGTAAGGAATACTGGAGTATTCCTGGGGTGAGAAGTCGGGGTTTGCAAAACTCTAGTGGCTTGTCTCTTTAGGGACTTATAGATGGGTATTAGCAACCTCTTAGTTGGTGGTACACCCATCATTTCCATGTAATCTGGCTCCTCCTCCTCCTCCTCTGTAGATTCCTGAGTGGAGAGGTCCAGAGTCTGTGCCACCTGCTTCATGAAAGCAAAATGTGAGGTAAATCCTCAGGTCCCTTATCAGGGGAGTCAGGGCAGTGAGGATCAGGGGAAACATCTGGTTCAAGGGGCTCCCCAAAACACTCATCATCATTCCCTTCATCGCCATCATCACCACCATAAATATCAGGGTAGTGTTCAAAGGAACCAGGAACCGAGGAGGGACCTGAAGTTTGAACCAATGGATGATGTGAACCAGGTCACGGAACCGAGGTACCAGTTTGCAGTGACTGGATCATCCTGATGGCATTAGCAATCTCCTCAGCGGTAGGAGCCGGTGGATTTCTTCAATGCGGTTCCTTCCTCCAAGTGTTTTTCCTTCTTCTTCTTAGCAGATGTTGCCAGTTCAGTGGCAGTCTCTACGGTTCGCTTTCTTCCCAGGGAACCTTCACCTTTGTCAGAGGGTTGTTTGGCTGGTTCCTTGGGTTTTTCCTTAAAGTGAGAAGGCTTTTGTTTATCTGAGGCCAGGTCAGCAGCCTTATCGAACATCTTTTCCCCTCAGTCGGTTCAATCGCCTATCAAGCGTCAACTAGGGAAAGTTTTTAGAAATGTCACAATCTGCGTTCAGGTAGTCAAACCCTAGGTAGAAAACACAAATGAAGTGCGGATCAGCTTTAGCAAATGGTTCACTACATTTTGTGCAATGCTGAAAACCCGTAGGGCTGGTTCTTTTCTTGGGTCGTGACATAACATAAAAAAAACCTTGAACTGGGTTTCTCCGAGTCAGACACACACTTGTAAACAAAGACCTCTCTCTTTTTTTATTTTTGCGATCGGTTCAGCGACCAAAGCAAGAACTAGGAGTCACCCCAATTCCCAGTACAAATTAAATGTAAATAAGAAACTGGCCCAGAGAAGTCGATTTTTAAAGATATTTACCCAAGAAAATATAAACAAAAGTTCGGTCTCTTCCCGGTTGAGAAGAACTGGCAAGGAACCGAGAAACTTACCAAAACAACACTAAATCTAGACTAGTCTACCAGTAATACCAAGGAGAGTGCTTTAAAAATTTAAAGAAATAATCAGTACTTTAAAAAACTGAGAAAATAAAATCTTCAAGAAAGATGAAAGCGAGCTCTCCGAGGCCTCTTACTTAGGCAAGTGGAGTAAAGCATCTGATGGCTGCAGAATGTATTCCAGGGACAGCGGTCTGAAAACCGAGCTCGAGCCTAGCATTCCATCCTTAGCATACGTTCTATGAACCATTTTGGCTCCAGGGCAGTCCTATGGTAAGACCATACTGCATATGTCAGAATACAGTAAGATTTCCTGGGGTTTGAAGCAGAGATGGCTGCCAGATGCATCTTAAGGGTCGTCGCCCACAGTCCCAACTTGGAAAGGGACCACAGGTAGTCCAGGATATTAGCCACAGGGCAAGCAAGGGGATCTAGCCCTTGCCCTGACACAAAATGGAGAATCTCATCCATTTGAAGGCATAGCATCTGCAAGTTGATTCCTTCCTGGAGGCATCCAACATATGGAAAACATCCTCAGAGACCCAAGGCCTGGAACTGTAGCCACTCAGGAACCAGGCTGTGAGGTGTAGGCACCGAAGGTCTGGGTGAAGGACTGTCCTCTGAAGTCTGGGCAGAGAGACAGTTGCCACAGAGGCCTGCTGCTGAGGTTGAGGAGATCCAGGTATTAGAGCTGTCATGACCAGTCTGGAGCTATCAGGATCATCCATGCTTTGTCCTTCCAGGCTTTGATCAATATCTTGTAGATCAGGGGAAAGGTAGGAAAGGCACACATGAGCCAAGCGTACTGCACACAGCACCAGCAGGTTTATGCAGTGATGGAACTCCATGGGTGACCAGAACTCGTAGGCTCTGTGGTCTCCCAGGTGCGTTCCCCACCCCACCAGACACATGGCTGTTGTGAGTGTGATGGTGGGTTCTGGGTGGACAAACGGGAAATCCTTCCTCCAGGTGTTCTGGAACCAGCCACCACTGGATGGCATCCTACATCGGCTGGGTCACTATGACCAGCTGGTCCAAGTGGCATAGGTGCTGGGACCACTGAGTGCCCAGCTCCCACTGAAGTGCATCAGCCAGCAGGCCCAACAGACCACGCTGGTGCAGCGGTGCAGGATGCCATGTACCCCAGCAGGCTCAGAAAATCCCAGGCAGGGCTAGAGAGCCCAACCTGAAATGATCAGTCAAAAGAGGTAAGGTCCAGTGCCTGGTCCGCAAGAAGGCAGGCCTTGGCCCGCAGGGAGTCTAGTTCTGCCCCGATGAGCTTGATCATAGAAACATATAATCTGATGGCAGATAAGGACCTCTTGGCCCAGCTAATCTGCCCATCTCCCTACCTAATGGATAAGCTGCAGATCCTAGTTAACCAACAGTCTACTTCCTCCAACCCCCCACTAGAACTGCCTTATGTCTGTCCCATGCATTCTTTAATTCCCCCACTGTTTTTGACTCTATGACCTCCTCAGGAATGCTGTTCCATGCATCTACAACCCTTTCTGTGAAGAAATACTTTCTCACATTACCTCTGAGCCATCCCCCCCCCCATCTTCAAATTGTGCCAGCTTGTTCTTGCACATCTCTTTTTCTGAAAGATGCTACCCTCTTGGACTTTGTTAATTCCCTTGAGGTATTTGAAAGTTTCTATCATGTGCCCCCTCTCCCTTCTTTCCTCGAGGCTATACATCTTAAGCTCCTTTAGTCTTTCTGTATATGTCTTCTGGTACAGATGCTGCACCATTTTGGTTGCCCTCCTCTGGACAGCCTCCACCCTGTCTATGACTTTGTGGAGATGGGGTCTCCAGAACTGTACACAGTTCTCCAGATGTGGTCTTACCAACTGACTGTACAGAGGGCCAACAACTTCCTGTTTTCTACTGGTGATGCCTCTCCCTATGCATCCAGTATCCCCCCAGCCCTCCTTACTGCCTACTCACATTGCTGGCCCACCTTCAGGTTGTCTGCTATGACTACCCCCAGGTCCCTTTCCATTTTTGTTGCTGTCAGTATCTCACCCCCCATTGTGTACTCTTCCCATGGGTTTTTGTTTCCCATGTGTATTACTTTGCACTGAATCTAAGCTGCCATACATCTGACCATTCCTCCAACCTTGCCAAGTCCCTTTTCATCCTTTCCACCCCACCTTGTGTATCAACTCTGTTGCAGATCTTTGTGTCATCTGCAAAGAGACATACTTTCCCTTCCAGTCCTTCTGCAATGTCACTTATAAAGGCATTCAAATGGATCGGCCCCAGTACTGAGTCCTGAGGTATCCCACTAGTAACCCCCCTTTCTTCACTGTGGACTCCATTTACTATTACCCACCGAGTCCTGCTGTCCAGCCAGTGTTTTACCCAGGCTACCACCCTGGGACCCACTCCCAGGCTGGTTAATTTGTTTATTAATCTTTTGTGTGGGACTGTGTCAAATGCCTTGCTAAAGTCTAGGTAGGCCATGTCCACAGCCCCTCCCTTGTCTACTACTTTGGTCACCCAGTCAAATAAATCAATTAGATTTGTTTGACATGACCTTCCTGCTGTGAATCCATGCTGCCTTGGGTCCTGTGCCCCACTGGCCTCTAGGTACTCAACAATTCTTTCCTTCAGAAGTGATTCCATAATTTTCCCTATCACTGAGGTCAAACTGACAGGTCTGTAGTTTCCTGCTTCTGTCTTGCTCCCACGTTTGTGAAGAGGAATCACATCCGCCCTCGTCCAGTCCTCATGTACCACACCATCCTCCCATGATTTATTAAACAAGGTAGTCAGTGGTGTTACTAATTCTTTCTTTAGTTCTTTTAGAATTTTGGGGTGAATCCCATCAGGCCCCATTGCTTTATCCACCTTCAGTTTTAGGAGTTCTTTCAGAACCCTTTCTTCTGTGAAAGGACTAATATCAACCCCCCTATTCAGAGTGCTTCTATTGACTGGATTAGGTATCTCCCCCCTGCTTTTCCATTGAGAATACTGAGCAGAAGTATTTGTTCAGTATCCCTGCTCTCTGCTCAACCACCTTCCTCTTTATTCAGCCTCAGGATCCCTGCCTTAGTCATTCTTTGCTCCCTAATGTACATATAAAAGGTTTTATCCCCCTTGTTAACCGACTTGGCTAGCTTTACCTCGGTTTGGGCCTTTGCTATTCTGACTGCCTTCTCCGCTTCCTTCTGCTTTAACTGGTACAGTTCTCGGTCCTTCTGTGTTTCCTTATACTTCCTGAATGCTATCTTTTCTCCCTTACCTTCCCCGCCAGTTCTTTTGAGAACCATAGTGTTTTTTTCTTTCGTTTTGATTTATTTGCTTCACACAAAGGCTTGCTGCCTCTGTGAGGGTGGTTTTGATGTTTCCCCATTGTTGCTTCACCCCACCTTCTTGCCTGTTTGCTAGTGCTTTTCTGAGGCACTCTCCCATTTTGACAGAATCAGCCCTCCTGAAGTCCAGTACCTTCACTTTTGTATGGCTCGACTCTACAGCTAAGTTTATCGTGAACCACACTGTTTGGTGGTCACTTGTTCCCAGATGGCTACACACTACAAGATCGGAGTTCCACTCTCCGTCTCCATTTGAGAGTACCAGGTCTAAGACTGCTCCCTTCCGAGTGGGTTCCAAAACTAGCTGTCTACGGCATGCCCCCTGTAGGGCATCGAGAATAGCCCTGCTCTTTGACGTGGCTGCAGCAAAGGTGCTCCAGTTAACATCTGGCATATTCAGGCCCCCCATCAGCAATATCTCAGCTTTCTCTGCCATCACAAGGATGCATTCTATCATTTCCTTGTCCATTTCCTTCCCCTGAGATGGGGGTCTGTATTTTATTTTTATTAATTTATTTATTGAATAGAATCGGAATTACAATCCTTTGAGTCACAGACTCTTTTGCAAAGGCTCCACGTCAGTTACAGGGGGGTGGAGGGTAAAAAAATACAGAAAGAAAACATACAAAACAAGCAGTATTCAAATAACAGTACTGGAAACACAGTCCAGGCATTAACTTAGGGTCAACTGGTGACAGTAGTAGCATTTAGAATATCACTTGACAGAAAAAACGTAGGAATGCTGATTCGTGGGATCTAGAGAGACCCTGTGTCAGAAGCTGGAGGGTTTGGGAGGACAAACGTTGGGCAGTGTTAGCCACAATCACAAAGAGCAGATTCATGAAGATGAGCTTGAGGCCTGCTTTGAAGAGGGAGATGCTATGGGTCAGAGAGAGATGTGGGGTGGTAACGTGATTGAGCCAAAGTGGGGCACGGTAGTAGAAGGATCTTTGCCCAAGGGATGTTCTACAATGTGGGATCAGGAATGAGGAGTTTGCTGCGTAGCCTTGTATTGCGCCTGATGGGGGCAATGCTAATAATGGGGAGAAGGCCGACCGGGCTTGCTGAGATGTATCTTTTTTGCGAGGATGCAGGTGTGATACTTTAGCCTTTGTTGGAAGTTAAGCCAACCAGCCAAGGCATAGAGCTTACAGGTATGAGTTAGTCTGTTGCTGCCTGTGACTAGGCGGCAGGCTTTATTCATGGCAGTGTTAATGTTACGTAGTGTGGTGGGTTCTGCTGAGCCATAGATCACAACCCCTGTGCGGATTGTGGGGCCATTTCCAGTCTCTAGGGTGACCCACAGTGGCTCCTCTCCTACCTGTTTACCCTTTAGTTCTGTTGCTTTGATCCCATCACTTACATTGAGAGCTACTCCTCCTCCTCCTAGTCTTCTTCCCTCCCTGTCCCTCCTGTAGATTGTATACCCTGGTATGCTGACATCCCAGTCATGGTTCTCTGTGTACCATGTTTCTGTGACTGCCACAATATCCAGGCATCCTTCTTCCATCAGGGCCATCATTTCAGGGAGCTTTTTACCTAGATTACAGGCATTGGTACTCATTACCCTCCATTTTTTTATGGCTTTATTTCTTTTTGCCCCATCCCTGTCCTTGCTGCCTTTGTCTTTTTCTCCATTTACCCCAGCCCTATTCCCTATCGACTGCTCTATCTTGGTGTTTACCTCACTAACTACCCCGATTTTTTTTGGGGGGGGGGCTAGGATTTTCCATCTTTTCAGTTCCTCCCCCCTTGGCTAGTTTAAATGCTTGCCTAAGTACCAGTTTGGACTTGTCCAAGTTGACCAGTAGGTCCAAGTCATGACAAGTCTGGACAGCCAGATCTGTTGATCTCTCCATGGCCTCTCTGCATGGACCGGCCTACAGCCAGTCATCCAGGTAGGGGTACACTCTGACCCTGAGGCGCTGTAAGTGGGCCATCACCACTGCCATGCTCTTAGTGAAGACTCTGGGCACTGAGGAAAGGCTATAGGCAATGAACTGGTACAGGACCCCTTCCATACGAACCAGAGTTACCAGTGGTGGGATCAATGGAGCAGAATGTGGGAAAATAAATCCTGGCAGTCCAGGGAGCAGATCCACATGTTCTGCACCAGGGATGGTATAATCTGGTTCAGAGTGACCATCTGAAACTTGCACTTCTAGATAAAATGGTTGAAATCATGCAACTGCAGTATGGAATGCTAGCTTCCTGTCCATTTCAGGATCAGGAAGTACCTCGACAAGTAACCCTGACTGGCCAGGGCATCCAGGACACAGACTATCACTCCTTTTGCAAGGAACTGAGTGATGTCCACCTTTAGGGCAGAGTGTGTGTCCTGAGACACCCAGGACTCTTGAGGTGCATGGAAGTGGGAGGGTGGGAGAGCCTTTGAGACAACCCTCTGCCCACTACATCCAACACCCACTTTTTCATTGTGATAGCGGACCAGCATGGTAAGAAGTGATGTAGCCGGCCTCCGACAGGGACAGGACAGGTGGAGGGAAGATACCCCCCAACCTGTCACAGGGCAGCTTTTGTGGGGGCACCAGGAGAGGCACCACTACCTTGCCACCCCCTTTTTGGGACCCTGGCCCCCGGACTTCTGCTTGGGTCACCAGGCCTGGAACTGCCCCTGCTGGGTCCACTGCCGGGGAGGCTGTGACTGGAAGGGACGGTATTGGAAAGCTAATTTCTTAGGCTTCTTTTTCTGGTCCTTCTGGGATGAAGTCACAGACTCCAGGGTGACAATGGACTTCTTGAGGTGGATGAGATGGCATTGCACTTCATGGCCGAAGAGGTTAGTGCCCAGGCCAGCTTATGCTGGGTGTCCGTTGAGAAGGTTGATAGACACAATCAGGCCCTTCAATGCATGGAGACAGCTGCCACCAAAGCACAGGAGCAAGAGTTGCCCTTGTCCAAGGCTGTCTGCTGCTGGTGGTTAGCTAGCAATTGATCCTGATCTCTGATGAGCTTCACTGCCAAGTGTTGCTCGGCAGGGAGGTGAGGGAGGACTACAACAAAGACTCTCATCAGGAAGTGACCAAAATTAGCCATTATCATGGCATAGCTAGCCTGCCAGAGACCTAGAGAGGCCGCAGCATACACCTTTTTAGTGGCATGGTTAATCTTAGAAGACTCCCTGTACGAAGGTTTATCCACATCCCCTGGTGTCTGGATTTACAGAACACAGAATCTGTGACCAGTTCCTCCACAGAGGGGTGGTCTGAAAACTCTGACAGCAAGCCTGTTGGGACTCCATACATACAGACCATATGGGCAGAGGGTGCCAGGCAGGATGCTGCCAAAGCTCCAGGGCCGGTCCCAAAATGCCAGTCATGGGGAAGGCAATGCCTGGGGATTCGTCCCAGTCCTGAATGCCCATGAGAGGGTACTTAACCCTCTTCTGGCATGCCTTAAGTGGGACCGACAAGGATTCTGAGACAA
The DNA here is from genome assembly GCA_016271365.2 of Neoceratodus forsteri. NCBI lineage: Eukaryota > Metazoa > Chordata > Ceratodontiformes > Ceratodontidae > Neoceratodus > Neoceratodus forsteri. The sequence goes on from CM028136.1 coordinate 909,954,392, forward strand.
GTCGGAGAAGCACCCCAAAAGATAATGGGCCATGCTCCGGTGACAGCTCCTCAACTGAGCTGCAGTCAAAGACTGGAGTCTCTGAGGAGACTATGGACTCAAGATGCAAGTCATCCGATGACTCCTCAAAAACAGTCTTCGGCCATTTCTCACCACAGACCTCCTAGAAATTCTCTCCCGGAGTGATCCTTGCTGACAACCAACCTGACAAGTTGGTAGCCAGGCGGCCGGCCTCCTTGGTCGGAGTGCCCACCTTTGGCTGCCGTGATGGTGGCCCCACCCAAACAGGTGGCGATGTAGTTGTGGGTTGCAGTTGTGTGATGTGGACTGGCGAGGGTGTCACTGGCAGTGACCAGGAAACTAAAGGTCCAGAGAGTAGAGCTCTACCATGCCCTGCAACGGCCCACTGTTGCCACAGAAGCTCCTTGCAGCACTTGTGCATCTTGTGGTGGTACATCTCCTCACCTGAGGATGAGGAGGTTAAGGAATAAAGAGGAATTTTCCAGCGGATTGCTGTAGACCACATGCCTACCCACATTAAGCAACAAAGGTACCAAAGGCCCTGATGGACCATATGGGGACACCGACTGGACCACATCCTCTTGGTTGAGGAATGGGAGCACAGGGGTCTGTGAGACTGAGTCCTCGACTTCATAAGATAGCTAGTCAACAGGCTCGAGAAAAATTTTGGCAGCCTGCTTGGAGTCAAAGTTGACTGGCCAGATAGGAGACTCGGAGAGCCCTGGACCTGCCCAACCTGTTCCCCAGCAGAGGGGCACTCATCAGCCATCGAATGGATGGGCAAGTTGAGGGACCAGGAGGACCCTGAACACTTCCGGTCCCACGACCAGTGCCATCGGCACTTGCTTTTAGCACCATGAAGGCAGGGCTCTCCCCCAAGGTCTGGAGGACCAAACACATTTCATGGAATTCTCCTGTGAAAGACTCCCTGATGCTGGCCCCAGGGAACAGCACTGAGACAGAGGAGGTGCCTGCTATGGCAGCCCCCACTTCCATTTCAAGGGTCGCAAGCTGTTTAGCTGTCCCAGCTGCAGCCAAGGCCTTCTTGTGGCCCTTAGAGTGGTCATTCGATTCACATTCTGAAGGCCAACCCAGTGAGAACTGAAGTTTCCTGTCTTTGAGGGACTCAGGAAGCATACTTTTGCAAATGCCACACCCGTCCACGTGGTGTTGCCCACCCTGGCTTTACATGCAAGTGTCGTGCAGACTGGTGACCAACATCTTTTGCCAGCACCTTACACAGAATTTGAAACCTAGTTTCTGCTCCTTCATCATTGGTCCAGAGACAGAGAAGAGGGAACTGCAAAATAATTTCTAAGAAACATCGAAAACTTTGATGATTAACATTCACCTACGGCGCAGAGAACCTAAACGGGAGGCATTAAGGAGGTGACCTGCTCTTCCAGTGGAAAGAAAGATCTGACGTCATGGGCAGAATCGGGTGATATACTGCCCCGGTGGTGGGAGGAGCTTAGCTTAAAGACGTCCAGTCAATAACATCATTCCAGTGGAACTGGCAGGGTGTGGATAAATGAACCATATCTACGCCCCTAGAAATATCACTTCCGCACTGTGGTAGACACTAATGACATACTGTTAGAGTTTTGGCTTGTGCACTGTCCTTATGAAGGTTTTCCAGGCTGAGGACTACCATCCTTTTTCAGGATACTCAAAATAAGGCCATGGGTTTCTCCTTTGAGGGAAATTCATTACTGGTGACAAAGCAGAAGCCTATATGAAAAAAGTGGGTGAATACAATATCACATTCAAAATTAACAACGAGAAGGAAAAGGCCTCCACCTCCTACAGGTCCTACAGAATGTGAGGCAGAGGCAGGGGGTACTTTCCAACAGCCCATGTCTCTTATGTCCCTATGAGTACCAATCACAAAGAGGATATTATAGGGAAGGGGGAAAAAGGGCTTCTAGGCATAATGTTGTAGCTCCAGCACCTATAGCAGTAGCCGTATACATCTATATGAAGCTACCCCATTACAGAGTATAACATTATTTTAGGTTGTCCCTATCCGTGAAGATGTCTAACTGCTTTTTAAATAAATAAGTGCTATTACTGTACACTAATGCCTCTGGTAATGCATTCCACATCTGGATTATTCTCTCTGTAGTAACATTTTCTGTTAATTCTGAAATTTGTATTTGCTATTTGTTTATTGTGGCACCTCATATTGTGAGCCTCATTCCTAAAATTATTTCTGCCTCCTTTATTCAATCCACCCCAAAATTGTAAACAGTAATGTGTGTGTGGCCTTATGTATGATTTGTATACTGGTAATAACACTTCTTTTGATTTATGACTAAGATGTTGGTTGACTGAATTTAATAAACAGTTTGTCTGTCGTGGCACTGAGACCTAGTAGTCTTACCTCTATTGTAGGAAAACTGTTGGGAGTCACTGGTCAAAGAGGATCTCATGAACTACTTGGACAGCAATGGTCTCCATGATGGTAAGCAGCACAGATTTGTGGCAGGGAGGTCTCGTCAGACTAACCTGATATTTTCTTTGACTGGGTGATGAGGGAATTGGATAGGAGTCATGCTGTGGATTTTCTCTACTTCGACTTCAGCAAGGCTTTCGACTCGGTACCCACAGATGCCTGCTGAAGAAGATGGAGAATCTGGGTATGGCTAAGGTCATAGTAAACTGAGTAGGTAACTGGTTAAATGAGATGCAGCAGAGGGTTGTGATCAATGGGGTTAAATCAGAAGAGAGGGAGGTCATAAGTGGGATTCCACAGGGATCTGTTCTGGGTCCGTCCTCTTCAAAATGTTCATCAGCGACATTGGTGAGGGGATCCAGGGCAGGCTGTCTCTTTGCAGATTACACTAAGCTCTGTGGGAGGGTGGATAGTAATGAGGGAATAAAGAAAATGCAGAGACCTGCAAAAGCTGGAGGGGTGGTCAAAGGTTTGGCAGTTGAAACTCAATGTCAGAAAAGAAAAAATTACTCACCTTAGTAATTATGTTTCTTCTAATGGAGTCTTGCTGTATTCTGACTATTGCAGTTAGCCCCAGCCTTTGAACTGCCCCGGAGAACAAAGGGTTAACTTTCTACGTAGAGCATAGAATGCTGAGCTCGAGCTTGGTTGAGGTCTCTGTCTGGAGGCCTTTGAAATCCAACCGTCAGATTCTTACGAGCAAAAACTCACTAACTATTCTATGTGGAAACTGTAAAATTTTTACTAGCCAACTGGCAACAAAAAGCTTTGGATCCCCAAAGGAAGACTCAAATCAGGAAACCCAAAACAAAAGACCAATCCAATTAAGAATAAGGATAAAACAAACACCCAAACCAAAATAAGAGGGTGTAAAAGAAGCACCCCTGAGATGCAACACTGCAACTGCCCACCCACGTCCCAAAAACAGGTTCTGAGAGGGGAGGCAGGGAAGGAGGTCAGAATACAACGAGACTCCATTAGAAGAAACACAATTACTAAGGTGAGTAATTTTTTCTTCAAACAACATGAAGTCTTGCTGTATTCTGACTACTGCAGACTACCAAGCAGTACCTCCATGGAGTAGGGACAGAACCTACTTTGGGAATAGGCTCTGAAGTACTGCTGTGCTAAACCGAGCATCACTCCTAGCCTGGATATCCAGAGAGTAATGTTTGGTAAAGGTATGGACCGTTTTCCAGGTGGCTGCTTGACAAATTTCTAAGAGAGGAATATTACTGGCAGCAGCCAGGGAAGCAGCTGTACCTCTGGTGGAGTGAGCCCTCAGGCCTGAGGGTGGAATTTTTCCTAGCTTCTCATAGCAGAATTGTATACAAGATACAATCCACCTGGCAATAGTTCTCTTGGTGGTAGGTTTGCCCTTCCCCACTTCTCCATAAGTGAGGAACAGCTGGAGGGAATCAATCCTGTGACCCTTGGTACGCTCTATATAGTAGCTAAGGGCCCTTTTAACATCTAAACTGTGTAGTCTCGTCTCTCCTGAAGAGGAATGATCAGTGAAGAAAACAGGAAGAGACAGACTGGTTCAGGTGAAAATCTGAAACCACTTTGGACAAGAACCTTCTATTGGTTGTAAGGACCACTTTATCCCTATGAAAGGAGATAAAATCAGGTCCCACTGACAGGGCTTGCAGTTCACTGATACGTCTGGTAGAGGTAATGGCTACTAAAAACACAGTTTTCCAAGTCAAGTACTTAAGCTCTACTGAGGACACTGGCTCAAAGGGAGGTTGCATCAATTGAGCAATACAAACATTTAAATACCAGGCAGAGGCAGGTTCTCTGAATGGAGGATTGGTACGAAGCAATCCTTTGAAAAATTTACAGAACACAGGATGAGATGATAGTGAGGAAGACTTCCCCACTGACAGAAAAGCAGAGACAGCTGCCAAGTGAACTTTGAGAGTAGCTGGTCTGAGGCCTAGGCCACAAAGATGGACCATATAATCCAGAACTGTTGGCAAGTCAGCAGTGTCTGGGGGAAATATACTGCTTAGAACACCAAATGCTGAATCTTTTCCATTTGGAGTTATAGGTCTTTCTAGTGGTGGGCTTTCAAGAGGCTTTGAGGATGTCCAGGGTACCCCAATCTTCAGTCTCTCAATCTCAAGGCATGGCTCTTGAAGAATTAGCGTATGCAGACTTGCATCTGTCTTGGGGGTATTCAGGACATCCTCAAAGCCTCTCGAAAGCCCACCACTAGAAAGACCTATACCTGAAAGGAGGTTACCAGGTTGTAATTCCTGGGAAAAGACAGGGGAAGATGGACTGCTAGGGACAGTAACAGGGGGTACCAAGGCTGTCTGGCCCAATCTGGAGCAATCAGAATCACTTTGCAAGGTTGCGACTTTATCTTGGCTAAAACTCTTAACAGTAGAGGAAAGGGAGGGAAAGCATACAGAAATGTCCCTTCCCAGTACAGAATCGGAGCATCCAGAGGGACTGTGCCCAAGACTGGTGGCCTGCAACAAAAGAGAGGAAGTTGGTGATTGTCTGGGGCTGCAAAGAGATATATCTCTGGAGTGCCCCACCTTGAAAAAATCACCTTCAAGACCAGAGGGTCCAGGGACCATTCGTGATGCCCTGTGAAATCCTGCTCAGTGCATCTGCTAGCACATTGTCCTTCCCCAGAAGGTGGGCTGCTATCACAGAGGTTTGCAGGGAATAAGCCAGGGACCACAACTTCATGGCTTCTGTGCACAGAGCCATAGCCCACATGCCTCCCTGCTTGTTTATGTACATTGTGGTGGTGGTGTCTGTTCTGACTTGAACCACCTTGTTCTGCACTCACTGAGAGAAAGCTTGCAGGGCCAGCAAAACTGCCCTGAGTTCCAGGAGATTGATATGGAGAAGAGATTCCTGAGGGGGACCACAGTCCTTGGGCAGTGAGAGCCCCCAGATGGGCTCCCCAGCCCAGGAGGGAAGCATCCGTGGTAAGGACCACTGAATGAGACTGAGTGGCAAATGGGACCCCTTGCTTTAAATTGTCCTGATCCTGCCACCACTGAAGGGCTTGGATCAGGGTCCAGGTCAATGGGATCAGTTTCGTAAGGGAATCCTTCTTTTGGGACCAAAAGGGCCCCAGATAGAACTGAATGTCCCTCATCTGGAATCTTGCCCCTTGGACCACTGCTGTAGTGCCATGTGGCCCAAGAGCTGGAGGAAATGCCTTGGTGGTCAAGACACCTAAAGGCTGAAGGAAGAAGCCAGTTCTATAACAACTCTTGCCCTTTCCAGGGGAAGAAAGGCTCTTGCTTTGACAGTATCCAGCTCTGCCCCTATAAAGGTAAGGAGCTGCACTGGCTGGAGAACCGACTTGGGAAGGTTGAGAAGAAATCCTAGAGAAGTAAGCACTTGCTGGGTCATTTGCAGGTCTGACTTGACTTGGTCTGGGGACTGGCCCACTATGAGCCAGTCGTCCAGATATGGGAAAATGGAAATCTTTTGCCTCCTTAGAAAGGCAACTACTACTGCCAGGCACGTTGAGAAGACCCTTGGGGCTGAAGTTAGGCCAAAGGACATTGCTCTGAATTGATAGTGGCCTGAGGGCAACTCGAACCTGAGGTACTTTCTGTGGGAGCACCTGAAGGGAATGTGAAAATAGGCATCTTTGAAATTCAGGGGGGCTAGCCAGTCCCCTGACCTTAGAGAGGGAAGGATTATTCCCAGAGTTACCATATTGAACTTTGGTTTTAAAAGATGTTTGTTTAGGTATCTTAGGTCTAGGATGGGTTGCCACTCCCCTGTCTTTTTTGGGGTAAGGAAGTACCTGGAGTACAGACCTTTGCCCCAGTGTAGGGTAGGTACTCTATCTATGGCTGTTAAAGCCAGCAGAGATGAAACCTCTGCCTCTAGGGCAAGGGTTTCTGAGAGACCTGCAGATGGAAAAGATCTGGCTCTCATCTTTGGAAATTTTTTGAAGCTGAGAACCAGTCCCTGGCCTCCTACCTACAGGACCCACTTGTCTGATGTAATAAACATCCAATCCTGGACAAAATAAGTCAGCCTGCCCCCTACTGGAATAGGAGAGTTGACCCAGGCAGGCCCATCAGGGTGTCTGCTTGGCAGGGGCCTCAGGCTGAGGAGTGGATGCAGCCCTACTCATCCCCCTTCTGCCTCTCCCTCTGAAGAACCCCCTCTGTGAAAAGGAAGAAGAGGCCTGTGGCTGATAGAAAGGCCTATGAAAAGGCCTGCCCCTAGACTGCTGCCTTTGAAGAGTTGCCTGCCTCTCTTTGGCCTGAGCACTCCTGTAAGTGGTCCTGTACTCATCCATTTTCTTCATGTAATTCTCTGTCTGCTCCCCAAACAGAGAATTACTCACTACAGGAAAATCCATGGCCTTAGCCTGGGTATCCTGCAAAATGCTAGTACATCTGAGTCAAGCCATTCTCCGAAGAGCCACAGATGTAGCCATGACTCGTGATGACACATCACTGGAGTCCAAAGCAGCATGAAACTGAACTTTTGATGCCTCAATCCCATCTGCAGCCATCGCCTCCAGCTTCTTGGCTAGCGGGGGGGGGCCTGTTTAGCCAGTGCCAGTACAGTGTCCCACCTGGACTTCTGGTACCTGGTTGTATAGGCCATATAATTCGCCTACCTGAGTCCCAAGGAAGATGCCATGTACTGTTTTTTTGCCATGGCATCAATCTTCCCGGAGTCTTTATCTGGGGGGTGTGAAGCCAAGGGAACGTTTGCATTGTCACAGGCAGCAGCCTGCACTACCCCAACATGGCTGCACTGTTGGTATAAAAACTCTGTATCTGAGCCTGATAGTGTGTACCTCTTGTACATCCTTCTGTCAACAGGGGGTACAGAATTGGGAGACTTCAGGATTTTTTGTGTCTGTCTCCCAAAGGATTTGTGAAGGGGAACAGACAGTCTCCTGGACTCTGGGATGTCCATCATTTCCACATGATCAGGCTCCTCCTGATCCTCCATAGGAAGCTAGAGGGTTTCAGCCACTTTTCTGTAAAACAAAAAATGGGAAGGGGACTCAGAAAGCCTAAGAGGGGATACACCAGAAGGTCTGTCTGGGGAGATGTCCAGTTCCACAGGCACATCCAGACTTTCATCATCATCACCATCATCTTCAAACTCCCCCTCCTCCAAAAACTCTGGTTCATAAAAATCTTCAGGGGTATAATCTTGAACCGGAGGAACCGACCCCCTGCCAAAAGGTGCCGGATCGGTCGGAACCAGGCGAAGCGATTCCATAATTTGAATCACTCTGGCTATTTCCTCGGTGGTCAGAACATGAACCTCTGGATCCGAACCAGTCGATTTTTCTTTGCGTTTTCTCTTTGTAGGAACTGACCCCTCAGGATCAGCTCTCCTCTTGCCGAAGAAGTATTGCCCTGGTCAGAGGGCACTCCTTCTGGTTCGGTCAGAACCGAACCGGGCTGGCCATCCGGGTCAGCGGACTTCTCGGCCTCCTTTTCCCTCAGTCTACCTAGTCTCTTTTCAAGGGTAGATTTAGGAAAATTTTTTAAAAATTTGGCAGACTGAATCGAGGTGTTCAAACCCCGGACAATAAACACAGGTGGTGTGGGAGTCAGCCTTAGCAAAGACCTCCTCACACTCACTGCAGTGTTGAAACCCAGTGGGCCCATTTTTTTCCTTGGGTTTCTCAGACATGGCCAACCTAACCAAACTTACCCTTTTTATGGCAACCACCAGGCAAAACTCCCTTATCGGTTCCTAACCGTGTCACGGGTGTTGGAAAAAAGTTCAAAACAAGTTTTTTTTAGAACCGATAAGAACTGGTAACCACACTCTAAAGCAAAACACAAGAATTCAATACAAATAATCGGTTCAGCCGAACCGATCTAACACTTTACAGTTTCCACACAGAAAAAGAACAAACCTATCTAGTACTCACGGTACCACAGACAGAGACTGAACAGACTATGCGGAAATAAATTCGGTTAAAACCGACAACTTAACCAAGACTTTAACCGACTTTCGAACCGAGCTGAAGGAGAAATCTCCGGAGCAACTGTTCAGTGAGGTGGAGTAAAGAATCTGATGGTTGGATTTCAAAGGGCTCCAGGCAGAGACCTCAACCGAGCTCGAGCTCAGCATTCTATGCTCTGCACAGAAAGTTAACCCTTTGTTCTCTGGGGCAGTTTAAAGGCTGGGGCTAACTGCAATAGTCAGAATACAGCAAGACTTCATGTTGTTTGAATGAAAGTGATGCACCTAGGGAACTCCAGGACAGAGGACTGGATGGAAGGGTTGAGACTCAGTACCACGGCTGAGGATTGAGACCTTGGAGTTATCAGCGACTCCCTAAAGCAATCGAGTCAGTGCAACAAGGCTTACAGCAAAGCAAACAGGATGCCTGGAAGCACAGTTAAAGTCACTTATAATGGGCACTAGCAATCCCTACCAATCTGCCTGTAATACAGAGTGGCCGAACTAACGTCATTGTGGAGGAAATAGACATCGGCATTATAAGACAGTAAGTCATCGCTGTGGTGGAATCAAACACTGGCAGTAGTGTATAAGACAGTAATCCATTCTCAAATCAAGCCATCAAATCCTCAAAATCAATCAAGTTTATTAATTAATACTAAAAAATACTAAAAAGCAAAGATAAACAATCATCATAAGCAGACAGCAGTTCCTAACAGTACTGTACTGTACCAAACATATAAACAATGTGGTCAGCTGCGTCTCAAGTCATCATAATATTACGTGTATCCGGCGTGAAGAAGTCTTATTTTTTCTAGACACTGTCTTGCTTGCAGTATGGGCGCCACAGTCTCTGTTGCAGCAAATCCTTCCCAATCAGGCACAATTTCTCCATTTTGTACCACTGCACAGTGCACCGTTAAAAGAGTCGCACAGTCGTCTACGTGTGTCACTAACTTTCTAGGGGGTCTTCCTCACCACCCTCGATGTCTGGTTCCTCTCATCATCTTCTGGCAGGTCCAGATGTATTTAAGACACCACATCCTGTGTGTCATTGCTTGGTTGCTGTTGGTCAACGTCACCAAGGTGACACAGTTCTGAAAACTCAAGTGATGTCCGTCCTGGCAGAGGCAGGAGAGCAGGCTGTTCAATTTCGTTCCGGTCAGACAACTCAGGCTTCCAAAATCCTGCCTTATTGAAACATCTCTGAATTGTAGTTTGTATAACTAAGTCCCAGGACATTTTTAGCAACTGTACCGCACCCAGTAGAGTGATCTGCTTCACACACGGACTTGCGGTGAAATCGGCACTAGTGTCTAATGCCCCAATGACTCTCTCCCGCATGTTGCTTTAATAACTAGATAATGCCCTGGTCTAGGGGCTGAATTATACATGTAGTATTCGGAGGGAAAAACACCAGCTTTATATTTCTTAGTCCAGGGATTGCAGGGTGACCTGAGATATTGTCCAGGATCAGAACAATCTTACGTTGTCTCAGGCTGCGATTCCATGTTCTGACCCATTTGGTAAAGATGTCCCCCATCATCCAAGCTGTACAGTTAGCTTTATAGATGACAGGAAGGTGGTGGACACCATGAAAACAGTGAAGCATAACAGACTTGCCAATCACCAGCAAGTCATGTTTTTCACTGATGTCCATGTTGCAGCAAGCCAGCAATGATATTCTTTCTTTTGCCTTCTTTTGGCTAAGGACGCATTCCAATTTAAATGCGAAGGTACAATATCCTACACACTAAAAAAAAAAAAAAACTCCAGTCTCGTCCATGTTGAACACATTTCTAACCTTATATCCATTCACTAGCCCAGGCAGGACCTCAGTGAGCCACTGGTCAGTGCTGGCAGCATCAGCGCTCAGTTTCTCTCCATGGGTGGGGCGAAAGCCAATGTTATGCCTGGCTTTCCACTGTCCCAACCAGTCTTCAGAGGGAGCAAAATCTGTCCTCCCTAAAGCTGCCGCCAACTACTCAGCTTTTTTACACAGCAGAGGTCCACTTATTCAATTCAATTTTATTTTACCAGCATAACACCATTGAGACAGCTCATTTACAAGGAGGTCCTGGAGGACACAGATACATAACAGATAAAACTAAAATTCTACAAAAACTCATAGTACAAATCTCACAATTACTTATACAGAGTAAACTAAGAAAAAAAAAACAGAGTACAGCACCTTATTCAGCGAGACTATAGACGTATGCAGATGCCATTTCAACAAAATACTGAGGAAAGTAAAAAAAGAAGGGAGAGGACAGAAAAAAAAAACAGTACAGTGGAGCTAGACAAAGCAAATCTACTCCAACGCTGTAGCACAGGAAGGCGAGGGTCACAGCAGTAAAAAGAACTCAACAAAGGTAGGGCAAGATAAGAGACACAAGTTTAGGCGGATGAAAGAGACAGTAGTGGAAAGGCGCTAGAGGAGCAGGATGGAATGGGTGAGGGAGGGGTAGTTGGCGGCTGTGAGGCCGGAGGGATAGAGACTGAAGGGAAGTGTAGTAGAGGTAGGTATATGGTCTGCACCAGAAGACATACGAAGAACGACTAAAGGAGCTTAATATGTATACCCTTGAGGAAAGAACGGAGAGGGGGGCATGGTAGAAACTTTCAAGTACCTCAAGGGAATCAACAAAGTCCAAGAGGGTAGCATCTTACAGAAAAAGAGATGTGCAAGAACAAGGGGGCACAATTTGAAGAGAGAGTGGGGACGGCTCAGAGGTAATGTAAGGAAATATTTTTTCATGTAGAGGGTTGTGGATGCATTGAACAGCCTCCATGAGGAAGTCGTGGAGTCAGGAACAGTGGGGGAATTCAAGAATGCATGGGACAGACATAAGGCAGTCCTAGTGGGGGGGGTAGGAGGAAGTAAGCTGTTGGTTAACTAGGATTTGCAGCTTATCTGTTAGGTAGGAAAATGGGCAGAATAGGTGGGCCAAGCGGTCCTTATCTGCCGTCAAATTCTATGTTTCTATATGTGCTGGAGGACAGTCGAGTGGTGTGATTCAAAGATCAACATAAGGGTTCATGCAAAGCCATTACATTCTTCCTTCAGCGTGAGTCTAAGCATGGACTTAAATGTACTTATACCAACAGTTTGCTTCAGTTTTAGTGATTTTTGTAGGGTGTTCCACAGAGTAGGCAAGGCATGGCTAATGGACGAGGAACCAAACCGGGCTGTAATCCTAGGGATGTCAAAAGTTATGTAGGAGAGCTTTCTGAGTGTATACACACAAGGAACGCGTTTAAAAAAGGGAGCAGATATAAGGGGGAGTTTTGCAGTTATGGCTCTGTGCACCCAAAGGGATGCATTACGCCACCTCCTGGTACTAAGAGATGGCCAGCCAATCTGCATATAGAGGGAAAAGTGGTGAGGACTGAAAGGGGCATTAGTGATAAATCATAAGGCCCTGTGATAACGTGTATCCAGTGTAGATAGGGCAGTTTTAGGGCTATGACTGTACAGGAAGTCCACATAGTCGATAAGCAGGAGAAAGGTCGTTCTGGACTAGCCTAAGTCTGGCGTCATACATAAGCAAATGCTTTAAATTGGTAGAAGAGGCCAAGCCTTTGGCGTAACTTTTTGGCAGTCTCTTCAATGTGCATGATAAAGGATAGCTTACAATCTAGCCAGAAACCAAGGTATTTTAAGTTCTCAACTGATCCAAGTGTCTCTCGGTTTACTCGGTGTATCTGGGACAAAAGATGGCAAAGGCCCATCAGTCTAGTCCCCCACAATATATGTGGTACATTAGTTCATAACATAGTGTTTAGGAGCCATTCATCAAGCCTAGATTTAAATACATCAAAAGACAGTGAGTCCACAAGTTCCTGGGACAGAGAATTCTCACCAAGGATGGCATTGATGCTGCAGTTAGGATCCAATGGATTAGTAGGGATTTCTTTGTTGTTAGGAGAGAGGAACATGATTTTTGTTTTTTTTTAGCATTAAGAAGCAGCTTTAGACAGAGCAGGTTTAATTGAAGGAGGTCAAATTTGTGTTGCAGTTCATGGCAAGTGAGTTGTAGAGGGGGCCTGGTGATGTATAACACAGTATCATCAGTGAACAGATGGATGCTCACTGTGCTAACATTGTCGTTGATGTTATTAATGTAGACGGCGAATAATAGGGGCCCAGGGATGGACCCATGCGGCACACCTCTCAGAAGAGGTTTTAAGGGAGAGAGAGCACAATTAGCATTTAAGCGAAATAGCGTCTAGTCCAAGGTTGCGTAGCATGTCCAGTAGTAACTGATTGTCAACAGTGTCGAAGGCCTTGATTAAGTTTAAAAAAAAAGTGCACAGACGTGGTTTTTAGCATTGAGGGATATTAGCCAATCATCAGTAACTTTTGCTAAGGCCGATATAGTGCTGTGTTTAGGCCTAAATCCTGATTGAAGAGGGTTTAATAGATGTTCAGCTGCTAGGTAGTCTCTAAGCAGTGAGTTGACAAGCTTTTCAAATAACTTAGAGAGGGTAGACAAAAGTGAGATTGGTGGTAATTATTAAGATCACTTTGGTAGCCAGATTTAAACAAAGGAATAACATGAGTTATTTTCCAATTGGAGGGCAAAGCACCTTGGGAGAGTGGCAGATTGAACAAACTGGTAATAAGTGGGGATAAAAAGTAGTATTCCAGATTTAGGAAATATGGTTCTAGCAAATCGGCTCCGGCACTTTTTTTAGGGTCCAGGGCAATTAGAAGATCCTCAACCTGTTTGACAGAGACAGGGCTAAAGCTAAATTGTGCGGAGTGGGGGGGGGGTTTGAAGGGGAGGCATTTTACGTTGCTTTATAAAGGTGTCTCTCCCCCTGGCAATTTCAAACCAACGTAAAAGTGCCTCCTCCACCCCCATCCTTACCCTTGCTCTTCTGATTGCTGTTCGGATTGCAGTTTGAATGCCACTGTTTAAAAATCTCCTCCTGCTGGCGAAGCATGTCTGCAATTGTTGATTTTGGCATGTCCAGATGCTGGGCAAGATCATGCTGGCTCAGTTTTGGGAGAGAGGCAGTTTTCTTAAGCAGTTTGATTTTTTTCATTAACTGAAAGAGGTCTGCATTTCAGAATTTAATTCACTGTTTCCACTGCTGTATCCTAACAGCACACCGTACATCACACTGCTGCTAACACCGCTACTACTGCCCCTTAAATAATGACATGCTGATCAGCTGATTAATCACATGATTGAGACATTTACCTAGGACACAAATATTGGACAAGTGGCAGAAAAAGTACAGAACATGGGCAGAAAATGCACATAACAGCAGATATATAACATCTACTTTAAACCATGTATTTTACATTAGCTGTGTACAAAATAGCAAATGAAAAGTGTTTTTTGCCCAATTAAAACGACTGCCTGTGATATCCGTGAGCAATATAAGTGTCGTACACTGTATCGGGAGGGGTACTGGCTGCAGAAAAAGGGAGTCTATACTTCCCCTGTAAAGATCCTTGGTGAAACCACACCCAGAGTACTGCTCACAGTTCTGGGGTTGTCACCTCAGGAAGGATAAGGATAGGCTTGAGAAGGTGCAGTGCAAGGTAGCAAAAATGATTTAGGACTAGCAGGACATCTCCTATGAGGAGCGCCTCAACGCACTGAACATGTGCTCACTGGAGACCAAAGGGAGAGGGGAGATATGATAGAGACCATCAGGTTCCTAAAAGGAATTAACAGAGTGAACTGTGGGGAATTATTTAACTTGAATACCAGCTTGCGGTCATGTGCTCATGAGTGGAAGCTAACAGGAGGGAGGTTCAGGAAGGATGTGAGGAAGAACAGGTTACTCACCTGTAACAGTAGTTCTAGGAGTGGTATATATTGTTCATCCACAATTCTTGGCATGTCTCCTTCCACTTTAAATCTTGCCAGAAGTCTTCAAGCTGGCTCCTCCCTCCCACCCGGGTGGTATATACCTCGGCTCCGCCCCATGACGCCAGATCTTAGCCCGCTGGAAGCCAGGTTGTGCTCCTGAAGGTGGGGAGGTCGGGTGTGTGTGTGTGTGTGTGGATGAACAACATATATCACTCCTAGAACTACTGTTACAGGTGAGTAACCTGTTCTTCTAGGAGTGTGGATATGTTGTTCAGTCCACAATTCTTGGCAGATTCCAAGCAGTTCTCTGGGAGGAGGGAGGCAAGGTGCACACCCCCTACTTAGGAAATAAAGATTGGAGAACCGAGGCCCCAAAACCAGCATCCCGGCGTGACTCAAGGTCGATGTGGTAGTGGGTAATGAAGGTGTTTGCTGACTTCCAGGTAGCAGCCCGACAGATTTCCTGGGATAGGGATGTCCCTGGAAGCAGCCACCGATGCAGCAGTGTGGCAGGTAGAATGAGCTCTCATCCCTCTGGGAGGCTCCCTGCCCGCCAACTCATAACACAGGCCTATGCATGATGTAATCCATCTTGCTATGGTCTGTTTAGCTGCAGGTCTGCCAGAAGCGGCTTCAGCGTAGGTGACAAACAGCTGGCAAACCTCTCCACGAATTTCCGCCATCCTCTCCTTGTAGTAGGAGAGAGCATGTCTCAGGTCCAAGGTATGAAGCCTATACTCGGCGTCCGAGGTATAATTAGGGTAGTAAACCAGAAGAGGCAACACCTGGTTAAAGTGAAACTCTGACACCACCTTCGGAAGGAATTTCGAGTGGGGGCGCAGGACAACTTTGTCCCTGTGAAAGACCAGATAAGGTGAGTCTACTGAAAGCACCTGGAGCTCCCCTGTCCTTCTGGCTGATGTGATAGCCACCAGGAAGGCCGTCTTCCACAACAAGTGTGAAAGCTCACACTTGTGCATGGGTTCGAATGGCTTGCCCATGAGCTTTGCCAAAATCAGCAACAGATCCACGGAGGTGAAGGTTCACGCACCGAAGGGGATATGTGATTCAGGCCTTTGAAAAAGCACCGACTACTGTCTCCTGCGCCAATGTCGGCTGACCGGCACATGCCCGGTAAGCAGAAATGGCTACCAGGTGCACCCTAACGGTCAATGACCACAGACCTCCTTTGAAGAGAGACCACAAATAGTTGAGGATGTTAGTCACAGAACAGGATAAGGGGTCCAGATTCTTACCCTGAAACCAAATGGAAGATCGTTTCCATTTGAAGGCATAACATTTCCTGGTCGATCCCTTTCTAGATGCCTCCACCACAGTGTAGACATCTTCGGAAAGACCCAAAGCCTGGAACTCTAGCCGCTCAGGTACCAGGCTGTGAGGTGCAGGGATTGAAGGTCCGGATGGAATACCTTCCCCTGGTTCAGAAATATCATGTCCAGGTGTGTACAAAGCCGCTCCGGGGGCCTGCAGCTGAGGCTGAGGAGATCTGGGTACCAGAACTGGCGTGGCCCATCCGAGGCTACCAGGATCACCTTTGCCTTGTCCCTCCTCACCTTGAGTAACACCTTGTGGATCAAGGGAAATGGAGGGAAGGCGTAGAGGAGGCCTGGGGTCCACAGCCTCAAAAAGGCATCCCCCTGCAGCAAGCCCTGCTGAGGGGGGCGGGCATGAAACAGCCTCAGCTTGGTGTTCTCCCTGGAGGCAAACAGGTCCGCCATCGGTTTACCCCAATGGGAGAACAGGCTGTAAGCTACCTCTGGATGGAGAGACCACTTGTGGGATGTCTGGCCTATGTGGCTGGCTAGGAGATCCGCCTCCAACCGACTTACGAGGGTCCAGATGCGATGCGCACTCCTTGCACAGCAGATGGGAGTGCGTGCCACTCTGTTTGTTGAGGTAGTACATGGTCATGGTATTGTCTGGAATTGAATCACTTGACCCCGGAGCTGAGGAGCGAAAAGCTGACAGCGCCAGTCTGACTGCTCTGAGCTCTAACAGGTTGATGTGACATCAGGACTCCTCGGGGGTCCAGAACCCGTGGGCCCTGTTGTCCCCCATATGGGCTCCCCAGCCCATGAAAGAGGCATCGGTTATAAGGATGACCGTCGGCTCACGGCAGACAAATGGGATCCCTTCCTACAACCGGTCTGGGATGGTCCACCATTGGAGAGTGTCCCACATCTTCTGGGTTACAGTGATCCCCTGACAGTAAATCTAACATCAGAGCCACCTATTACTATGTTGTGTGAATTTAATTCCTTTTGTGATACACACTGGTTCCCATACCGTCCTCACTAATTGAGTCTAGGGTTTCAAATCTACTGGACAGAGTGATACTGGGTTCCATCCTGTTAAGTTTTGGCCCTCCTTCCCCTTCTAGCTCCTTTGTTAGATCTTACTGTTGTCCATTCCAGTTCACCCTCCATCCCCTCTTCCTCTTCCCTTAGTCTTTTTTTGTTATGTGTTTCAGAATTCATCTGCAAAACATCTGGGGACCTAGTCAGTTGATTAATATCCATTCCCATGATCACGTTATCAACACATGCTTCAAAATATGCAATCGTTTTCAATTTATGTAGGTCATCAGTCAGTATTTTTAGTTTAGATTCCATTTCCTTAATTTGATTTTATTCTTTGGTAACCAGGAAGGCCCACTAGGCACAGGGGGTGACCGGGAGCAATGGGGAGGTTGAAGCAGCAGTACTACATTAAAAAAAAAAAAATCAATTAGATCTTTTGCAACAGTTTGTTTCATGTGCTCTGCTGAGCACTTACCTGGTAAATCTTTCTTGTTTTCGCTGTACTATCACCTCGTAATTTGCTCCGTTTTTGTTTGTTTTTGTTTGCATTTCTCCCACCCACCTGTTGACCTGGAACCCTCTGCTGCCAAACGCATATAGGCATGACTCACAGCACTACCAAGGGGACAGCGGGAAGATATAGCACAGGATCTCATGGAAGTAAACAAAAGACGTGATGCAACGTGAGGGGGAAGTTCGGCTGCAAATTAGGCAACAGCCATATTTACTGTATATCCACAACAATGGAAATAAATTTTAAATCTCTAAAAAGCTAAAGAACTCTAGAAACAATATTTACAGATATGGAAACCAGAACTGTGGCTACATTCTTCCAGGCAAAAAGGAGAATTTTGATAATCACTTCCTGATTATCTAGTACTGCTACTTTAAGTGACATGCTCAGAGTCACACAGTATGCAAGTGGAGGTTGTGGGAATCAAAGCCAGGTCTGTCTACTGAATGTACCAAGCTCATACACAGCTCATTACTCTAAGCTCTAGGCTATACTGCCAGCCCCAATTTTGTTACAGTTGTCGCACACATAGTTAGGTACTTCATTAATTCCCTTATTGTCAAGAATTTTTATTGTACACAATTACTGCACCCCCCCCCCTTTTCCCATCTATAAAGCTGAACTGCAGCCTGGCCCAGTGGCGCTGAGGGTTGAGGCGCTGGACGCCACACCTGCATCACG
Organism: Neoceratodus forsteri; assembly: GCA_016271365.2. Classification (NCBI taxonomy): domain Eukaryota; kingdom Metazoa; phylum Chordata; order Ceratodontiformes; family Ceratodontidae; genus Neoceratodus; species Neoceratodus forsteri. Next base: position 909,972,149 of record CM028136.1, read on the forward strand.
CCGCAACCCGGGTTTGGGAATGAGCCTGAGTCACTGGGGGTCAGCAGGGAGGAGAAGGATTGAACATCCGAGACTGCTCTCCTTCTCCGGGGTGGGGTGGGGTGGGATGTCTCGTGTTCTAGTGGCATCTAGTCGTGGCTGGGGCGACGGCAGGTCACAGGCAGACTTGGGGGATGTGCTGCAGCAGATGCCGGGAAGGGGTGCGTGTGCGCTCCTGTCCCTTGGCGTCATTGCAAGCTGCAGATGTCATGAGGAAGGGAGAACACAGAAAAACATGAGCACCAGTTGCGGCAGCATGATGGCCGTCCCTGGAGGGACTAGCTCAGCGCCGAGGGTGCGCGGCTTAACTGGATCCTGGTCTGGTATGAGAGCTTGAAAGGGGGGGCTCTCCACCTCCCTGCCGCGGGGGTGGGGGGGGGTCCGCAGGCCCAAATTTGGAGCCGGGGAGTCCTTAGGATGGTGGCTGGACATAAACCTCAGAGGGGATGCCCGGATGTTGAGGTAAGCAGACTGGTGGCCTGGGAGGAAAAAAAAAAGTACTAACAAAAAAAAAAAGGCTGAACTGCATCTTATATCGTTGTTTTACACCTTACTAAATGAAAGTTTGCAGGGTTGCCTATGATTCTGAAATACCTAGTACTCCTACAGTCATTAGGCCTACAGCCTTTAACTTTAAAGATACATGTAACAGCAGTACCAGTATGCATATTAGCTGGCAAGGGAAAGCCTCTGGCCTCACAACTCATTTTTGACGGCTTTTTTAAAGGGCTCATCATTTGTATCCACTAGTGAGAGATCCTTGTCCACCTTGGGACCTCTATATATGCCTTGCCCAGCTTATGGAGGTACCCTTTGAGTCTATGGAAACTGCTGACCTGAAGTACGACACATAGAAAAGCATATTCCGAGTTGCAATGATCTCTGCCAGGAGGGAATGTGAATTGTAAAACCTCTGCACAGAGCAAAATTACATAATCCCTCATAGAGATTAGGTAGTTCTTAAAACCAACAGAAAATTACTACCCAACGTGGTATCTGAATTCTCCCTGAATCAGTCAGTGACCTTCCCTGTACTCTTTCCAGAGAATTACAGTCCAGGTGAAGAAAAGCTGCATAGCCTGGACCTAAAGCAAGTCCTGACCATCTATATGAGCTGGATAAAAGATATCAGGTCCCAGAGTACCCACATTTTTGTTACCTATGCTTGGTAAAGGCCAACCAGCTATGAAGGAATCTATCTTGCTGGATAGTCTCTTGTATTCAATTCTGCTATGAAAAAGCTGGTAAAATGTCACCAAGAGGCTTAAGGGCATTCTGCTCAAGAGGTACCTCTTCCTCTGTGGCATCCACAAGAGACATCCCATTGTTAGACATTTGCAAAGGAGCTACCTGGAAAACAGTGCACACCTTCACAAAACGCTACTGTTTGGACATACAGTCCAGAAGGGATGCTAGCTTTGGAAATACTGTCTTGCAGATCCTTTTTCCTAATTAGGTTCTGGGCCCAGCTTCCCAAGATACTGCTACTGATTCTGCATAAAATCTAAACACTGAGTGAGTAATTCCTGCGGTTAGAAGAAAAAAAAAAATTATTCACCATAGTAATGTTGTTTCTTCTTAAGGGATCACTCCCTATGTTTACACTCCCTACCCTGCCTCCCCTTCCAGAACCTGAAATAGGTTCACCCAAAAATCAGTTCCTTTTTCATTGAGGTTGCTTAAGCAACAATACATGACAGGGGGTGTGTTGTAAGATTTACACATGCCTCGGGTGTGGTGTGGCACAAAGCCACAGGCTAAATGTCGTAAACTACCAGAGGCATGTGTAAATCTCACAACACACCTCCTGGAGTGCATTATTGCTATTATAAAATGACTAAAGAAGAAAGTTAGTTTTTTTTATTGACAAATCAATATTTTTATTAATTTCAAGAAACACATGATTTTGTTCTTCAGCCTGTGATAAATCAGTCCCAAGGTGCTGTATTGAGGAGGTGTTTTGCTGTTTACACTATTTGGAAACATATCTTCCCTGTCACTTGCATTTTGTAGATTGGATTTGGGTGCCAGGGAAGTTGTCTGAGCAGCTGTATTAGTTGTGGGAGGTTTCTGCATATTTACTTCAGTGCCCATCCCATTCAGGCTTTCCACCATAGAGAGTGCTGCTGAGGGTGGAACTGGCCTTACCGCAGGTGGGGCCTGCATGTTAAGGTGATGATGCAGCCCACTGTGAGCACATCCTCCTGAGGCAGTGGCTGAGGGAGGAGTCGGCTGCGTGTCATCGCCGACGCGGCCAGTGTCGTCAGTTGACTGCCACTGATGTCACCTCACATAGGAGATCCAGGCAAAGCAGCTTCACTAACTGGTGGTTTCTTATTTGCCCAGAACATGGTAGCGGGATTTTTATCTTGAAAATTTTGGGCTGCTATTCCACAGTATTGCTTGGTGTTGGTCCCGGATGGGTGTTACAATGTTCGCGCGGTCCCAGTGAAGTAAATTTGCGATCAATGTGCTGTCACAGATGCTGTGCAGAATTATTTCCACAGAACCACTGCAGACACTACTTGTAGAAAGATCTAGTAAGTGGGGGAGTGGCTTAGCTAGAAGGAAGCTAAATTTAAAGACTGCCTTACAAAGATTCTGTTAGTAGCTTGGCAGAAGACACCAGGAGGAAGGAGTGCTTTGTGACTGGACTATATTGCCGACCCTCCCACCCAAAGCTAGTTCTACTTTTATAGGCACAGGATTTGACTGACAACAGGCACTTCCTTTTTGGGAGCAGGAAGTTAGTGATCACAGAGCCACCAAAGACCCACCATCCTAGAAGGGCAAGAGTAGCTTCTCTGGCCCTCTCTAGCTGCTGGAGGCCTGCCTCTGAGCAAGTAAGGAGTCTACTGAGAAATATAGGATATTCTTGTCACAGAACAGGACAATCAGGAGCTTAAAGGGCACAGAGGCAGAAAGTAAGTAGAGAGAAGGGGGGGGGAAAAAAAAATGAGTAAAGAGCAAGGATTCCAAACAACAGTTAAGGGGCCAGAAATAAGACATGATGGGAGTGGTGCAGTGCAGTGGCTGTGGAGCAGCAGTCTTCCGGGAGACGTTCTGGAGGATGCAGTGTTGTCCCATCTGCAGGCACCTCTCTAGACTGAGGGAGGAGGTTGCTCATCTCCAGGCTGAGTTGGCCAGGATTTGTGGGACCTCCTCCTCCATCCAGGGACCACCAGTGCCACTGTCGTTGCCTCAGAGGTTGCCAAGAAAGAGGAGCGGTTGGACCACAGTGGGCTCAGGGAGGCTGAAAGTGGTGGAACAGAGGCGCATCCCTCCAGTTGTACCTCTCCACAATTCCCATGCCATTCTGGCAAAGTGTGGTTCCTCTATGGAGGCACCTGCAGTGGAGACCAAGGAGGATGCTGGGAACCTCCATAAAGGAGACCCACAGGAGGGTGGCATGGGACCCCACAGGGCAAGGAAACAACTTCGGGTTGGGGACTCCATTGTTAGGAAGGTAGAACTGGGGGAGGAAGGGGAGAGGGAGGTAAGGTGCCTGCCTGGCGCCATGGCTTGGAGGGACAGGGAGCGAATCCTCAGGCTTGCCGGAGCAGCTGCACAGGGGAGGGAGCTGGATGTCATTGTCCACCTAGGGACAAATGACCTGGCAAAGAAAGGGATTAGTGCAGTGCAGGAAGAGTTTGTGGAATTGGGGAGGGGCCTTAGACAAATAGCACACACAGTAACCTTCTCGGAGGTGCTGCCCATCTGTGGTGTAGGAGAGGCTAGGATGTTCTGCACCATTGGATTCAATCAGTAGTTGAAAAACTGGTGCAGAGCTCAGGGATTTGGCTTCACTGGGGACTGGGGGTCCACCTGGAGTGATGCAAGCCTATACTGGCATGATAGGCTGCATCTGTCCAGGAGGGGAACCAGGATCCTAGGTGATAGGTTTAAATGCTTCATTGGAAAGCATTTAAACTAGCCAAGGGGGGAGGCACTGGAAAGGAGCAGGGAAATCCTAGCCCCCCCCCAAAAAAATCATGGTAGTAAGTATGGTAAACACCAACAGAGGTGGCGATAGGGAGAAGGGCTGGGGTAAATGGGGAAAGTGACAAAGGCAAGAAGGACAGGGATGGGGCAAAAAGGAGTAAGGCCATCAGGAAATGGAGGGTAATGAGTACCAATGCCCGTAGTCTGGGCAACAAGCTCCCCAAGCTAGTGGCCTTGATGGAAGAGGGATGCCTGGATATCGTAGCAGTCACAGAAACATGGTACACAGAGAACCATGACTGGGATGTTAACATACCAGAGTACATAACCTATAGGAGAGACAGACAGGAGAGAAGAGGGGGAGGAGTAGCTCTCTATGTAAAGGAAGGGATAAAAGCAACAGAACAACAGAGTAAACATGAAGGAGAGGAGGCACTGTGAGTCACCTTGGAGACTGGAAAGGGCACCACAATCTACATAGGGGTCGTGTACAGACCCCCATGTCAGGGGGGAGAGAATGGACAAGGATATGATAGAAGGCATTCTTAGGATGGCAGAGAAAGGGGAGATACTGTTGATGGGAGACCTGAATATGCCAGATGACAACTGGAGCACATTTGCTGCAGCCACATCCAAGAGCAGGGCCATTCTCAATGCCCTACAGGTGGCAGGCCTCAGACAGCTAGTTTCAGAACCCACTCGTGAGGGAGCAATCTTAGACCCCGTACTCTCAAGTGGGAGCAGTGAGAGGATCTCAGATCTAGAAGTGAGTTGCCATCTGGGAACAAGTGACCATCAAACAGTGTGGCTCATGTTAAACTCAGCTACAGAGTCAAGCCATACAAAAGTGAGAGTACTGGACTTCAGGAGGGCTGACTTTGGCAAGATGGGAGTGTGTCTCAGAGAAGCACTAGCAAACAGGCTAGAAGGAGGGGTGGAGCAACAGTGGGGAAACATCAAAACTGCCATCAGAGAGGCAACAAGCCTTTGTGTGAAGCAAATAAACAAATCAAAACGAAAGAAAAAGCCACTATGGTTCTCAAAAGAGGTGGCTGGGAAATTAAGGGAGAAAAAGACAGCATTCAGGAAGTATAAGGAAACACAGAAGGAGCAGGACAGACAGCTGTACCAGTTAGGGCAGAAGGAAGCAGGGAGGGAAGTCAGAATAGCAAAGACCCAAGCTGAGGAAAAGATAGCCAACTTGGTTAAAAGGGGGGATAAAACCTTTTATAGGTACATCAGAGAGCATAGAAAGACAAAGGGAGGGATAGTGAGGCTGAATAGAATGAATGGTGGGTGGGCAGAGGGGGACTGAAAAAGCAGGGATACTGAATGAATATTTCTGTTCAGTATTCACAAAAGAGGAGGGGGAAGTGCCTAATCCAATTAACAGAAGCATGTGATAGGGGGGTGGATCCCAGCCCTTTCACAGAAGAAAGGGTTCTGCAAGAACTCCTAAAACTGAAGGTGGACAAAGCACTGAGGCCTGATGGAATTCACCCCAGAATTCTAAAAGAATTAAGGGAGGAACTAGTGAAACCATTGACTACTCTTTACTACTACTCTTACAGATGTCCCGGACCCCCGAGGAGCGGAGGTCACGAGGGCTTCCCGCTGCCCTCCCCCACACGAGCCAGGACCAGAGAAAAAGTTGATATCTCCCGGACCCCCCTTCCCGGACACCCGAGGAGCGGAGGTCGCAAGGGCTTCCCGCTGCCCTCCCCCACACGAGCCAGGATCAGAGAAAAAGTTGAGGTAAAGATTCAAATCTCACCGTTTGGTGCCATTTGTACGAAGCTCCACGCTCCTTTGTATAAGTTACCCTTCTGCACGCAACAAGCCCGTGCCCCTGACCCTGCCTGCGATCACCTTGGGAGGCTGCTGCAGTCTTTTTCGCTGGTGCAGCTCTGGAGATAGTTCTTGGACAATCAATTTTTTTTCTCCCTCCTACCCTGCCTTCTGCACCGGATCAAGCGGGTGCCTTAATGACTCCTGACTCCTAGTAGTACCTGCTTCCCTCTGCCCCAAACTGGTGGCAAAAACCTTTTCCCTCTACTAGGATACAGTACGTTGTCTTTTGAGCTATAGTTTTGTTCAGCTGGTGTTATTCGTTTGATTTATTTAGTGAAGTAAGCCACCAATGTTTTTACCCTGCCTGTAGTGACTGGAACCTGCGTAGCCTAAACAGCAATTTTTTAAAATTTTATTTAATTATACTAAGCGTTAGACTACAAATTAAACTGATTTGGCTACCGTGGTATCTGGTGGGCGTCAGCCCAATCACCTATCTGGTCCCCAGGTTCTTTTATTTCTGCCCACCCCCCTCGTCTTTATAAACTGAGGAAGACCCTCGCTGAGCGCCCCTCACTGAGCGCCGAGGACAGACGCCGCCAGCGGGCGGGCGGCACCTCCAGCCGGCGCCGAGCTCCATAGAGCCGGAGAGACCCTGCAACTAAGAGGAAGACCTCGCTGAGCGCCCCTCACTGAGCGCCGAGGACAGACGCCGCCAGCGGGCGGGCGGCACCTCCAGCCGGCGCCGAGCTCCATAGAGCCGGAGAGACCCTGCAACTAAGAGGAAGACATTCACTGAGCGCCCCTCACTGAGCGCCGAGGACAGACGCCGCCAGCGGGCGGGCGGCACCTCCAGCCGGCGCCGAGCTCCATAGAGCCGGAGAGACCCTGCAACTAAGAGGAAGACCCTCGCTGAGCGCCCCTCATTGAGCGCCGAGGACAGACGCCGCCAGCCGGCGCCGAGCTCCATAGAGCCGAAGAGACCCTGCAACTAAGAGGAAGACCCTTGCTGAGCGCCCCTCACTGAGCGCCGAGGACAGACGCCGCCAGCGGGCGGGCGGCACCTCCAGCTGGCGCCGAGCTCCATAGAGCCGGAGAGACCCTGCAACTAAGAGGAAGACCCTCGCTGAGCGCCCCTCGCTGAGCTCCCTCACTGAGCGCCGAGGACAGACGCCACCAGCGGGCGGGCGGCACCTCCAGCCGGCGCCGAGCTCCATAGAGCCGAGAGACCCTGCAATTCAAGGTACGGCAAAGCCGCAACCAATCAGAAAGCGAGCGCCTTCTGAGGCTTTGTTCTGATTGGTCCCGTTGTTCCTGGCTTCTACTGCTAAAAGACTTATTTTGCTTTTTGTTCGAAATGTTGTTGGGGTATTGATTGTGTAGAATTTATCAAAAGAGCTGAGCACTGTAATTGTGGGGTGGGGAAAACTGTGATAGGTGTGAAGGGACAAGTGATTACAGCCTTCCTGTGCCCAGATTGCTGGTAGCCAGACGCTTTGGCGCCTTAGCCCCTCCTGGCCTTTCACCTGCTAATTTCACTGGCCCCCCTGCTGCTCTGCCTTGTCAGAGCCGAAAAGATTGAATTCAGCTGTGTTCTCTGTTGTCTCCCCAGAGAAGACCCTGAGCGCCTCACTGAGCGCCGAAGACAGACGCCAGCGGGCGGGCGGCACCTCCAGCCGGGCCCGAGCTCCATAGAGCCGGAGAGACCCTGCAACTAAGGTACGCAGTCAGAACCAATCGGAAAGCTGCAGCCTCTGAGGCTTTGTTCAGATTGGTCCCTTTGTTCCTGGCTTCCTACTGCTAAAAGACTTATTTTGCTTTTTGTTGGAAATGTTGTTGGGGTATTGATTGTGTAGAATTTATCAAAAAGAGCTGAGCACTGTAATTGTGGGGTGGGGAAACTGTGATAGGTGTGAAGTGACTAAGTGATTACAGCCTTCCTGTGCCCAGATTGTTGGTAGCCAGACGCCGCCTACCCTCTCCTGGCCTTTCACCTGCTAATTTCACTGGTCTCTGCTGCCTGCCTTACGTCAGAGCCGAAAAGATTTAAATTCAGCTGTGCTCTGTTGTCTCCCAGAGGAAGACCTCGCTGAGCCCTCACTGAGCCCGAGGACAGACGCCCAGCAGGCGGGCGGCACCTCCAGCCGGGCGCCGAGCTCCATAGAGCCGGAGAGCCTGCATCAGGTACGGCAAAGTCAAGAACTTTTATGCCCACCCGCCTCTTCCCCTCTTGTGGTCTTTCTTAAGTAGTCACTTTCCCGCAAAAAATCTAAGCCACGCCTGCTACAAATTGTCGACCTATAGCATGACACACATCCATTGTTGATCACAGATAGTGGATCTGTAGTGCTGACATTTAGTCTGTGCATTCACATAGCAACACTGCCAAAGGAACAATCAGTTACTGCGTGTAATTTGCAAGATAGATTATCTGGTCACCTCATAATGGGGAACTTTCCCTTGTGCCTTGTTGTATTACTTATAATACTGGAATCCAGTAAAAGAAGCAGACATCCAAATAATACAATACATATTGATACGGTATCGTTCTCCTCCTGCTGCAGTCATATAGCAGGAGACTGGATATGTTACTATGACATCCCACTAATACGATCTGACACACTTAACAGCTACTATGGAGGGACACTTTCAGCTGTACATCTGTTTGGTGACTATTATCAACTGCATTCAGATATACAGTCCACACTTATTCCAGTCAAAGTATTAATCTTTTCTATTATAAGAGGCCGAAAGACTGAGGCCGGATGGCATTTAAGATCCCAACAAAATAAAAAAAAAACACTCAATAAAAAATGCATCTACTAGATTCTATACCCTATCCCTGGCGGCAACCATGAAAATACTACTGCTTGTACTAATTTGTTCTGGGAACGTGGAACTTAACCCTGGGCCACCTATGAATATCTCTGCACCTTCAGAACTAGTAAAGATTAAAGGGCTAAGCCTTCTACATATTAATGTATGTAGCCTACTAAAAAAAATCACATTGCTCCAAGCCTGGGTTAGCCATACACTACCTGACATTTTGGTGGTATCTGAGTCATGGCTTAGGCCCGATACAGCTGACAGAGACATTAACTTACTTGACTATCAAACATTCAGAGCTGATAGGCATTCAAGAGGAGGTGGGTAGTAATCTATGTAAAGGCCAACCTACCTACAACTTGTCTTGACTCGTCCTCCATGAAAAAGAATTCGAGTGCCTATCCCTCAGAATAGATCTCTCCAACACTATCTCGCTACAATTGATCGGCTGCTACAGGCCTCCCTCAGCTGGCCTGAAAATTCTATCCCATTTGGGGGATTTGATCTCAGCAGGAAATGAAGAAACCATAATCATAGGTGACCTTAATCTAAACTGGCTTTCTAAGACAGCAGCACCACTATCATCATTCTGTGATATGCATGGGCTTACACAACTTATAAATGAACCTACTAGAATAAACAAAAAGAACCCTAAAACAATACACTACTGGACTCGTACTAGTGAGTAAACCTCACCTCTTCTCACATATTGGAGTACTGTTCAATGACATCAGTGATCATTGTACTATTGCAGCAGTTAGAACTGCATGTAAGCCTTGCCCCGACAAAATTCATGCTGAGGAGATCGAAAAGAAATTCAACATCAATGCATACCTGGATGATATCAAACACTCCATAAGATGGCAAGAGTTCTATTTAGCTGCACTACTACGGAGATTGCACATGGTATTTTAAATGATATTATTACAAGTGCTCTAAACACCCATGCACCAGTTGCTAAACTGTATCAAAATAAATATTGTCGTTGGTTCAATTCAGATCTTAAATCCAACCTGCTCAACAGGGACAAACTTTGGAAGAAGGCTCGAAAACCAAGTTAGACACTGACTGGGAGCAGTTCAGAAAAGCTAGGAATCTCTGCACCAAGAAAGTTAGACACAAAGGCTGCATACTATATGGCTGAACTAGATTATCATACCATAACCCTGCCAAATTTTGGAATACCATAAAAGATATAACTGGCAATGTCACAAGCAACCTACTCCCAAAAAGGTACATAGTGGAAATAGAACCATCATTGACAGAATAGAAGTACTGGAAGCTTTTAATAATCACTTTACTACTGCGGCTAGCATTTGACTCCTCTCCTGCCAACCTTCTGAGATTGCAACTAGGGATTAAGAACTCTGATGTAAAAGTGACTGATTCCACTTTCTCCTTCACACCAACCACACTGAAACAAGTTGAAGAACTAATATTACAGTTGGATACAAAAAAAAGTGCAGGTGCTGACTCCCTTGACCCCTACTACATAAAAATTGCCTTACATGTTATAGCAGTACCGGTGACACATCTGTTCAATCTCTCATTACAGTCAGGAGGTATCCTGTCAATCTGGAAAACCGCTCAAGTTATTCCACTATTGAAATCCGGGGATCCCACAGACCTCAATAACTACAGACCAATCTCCATTCTCCCAGTACTATCCAAACTACTCGAAAAAATTGTGAGCACTCAGTTAAGGGAGTACCTAGAAGCTAACAATCTTCTAAATCCAGCACAATCTGGTTTCAGAACAAATCACAGTACCATCACAGCTCTTGCAAAAGTCACCAATGACTGGCAACTTGAATTGGATAAAAAAAATTGTGTTAGTGCTGTTTTCTTAGACCTAAGTAAGGCCTTTGACATGGTTGACCACGACCTGCTCCCTCTCATCACTGAGGTCAGCTGGGCTTGACACCAATTCCATTAGATGGTTTCATGATTATCTTTCAGGAAGAACTCAGCAGGTGAAGGCCAAGGTGATATATCCTCACTCAGACCACTTCAAAGAGGAGTACCACAAGGATCGATCCTTGCCCTATCCTATTTGCAATATATATCAACAACATCGACTTAAAACTTTCAAAAGCCACTATACACCTGTTTGCTGATGATACAGTACTTGTCAGTCACTCTTCACCTATTACAGCCTGCAAAGATCTACAAACAGAATTCGACCTGCTGCAATATCAACTGCTGGGAAAGAAACTATTATTGAATGCAAAGAAAACCAAGGCTATGTTTTCTCCCCTCAGGTGCAGTCAGGATACAGTATCCCTCTTAACCTTCGAAATTAACCACTGCCCTTGGTGAAAACCTAGACTATGTCACAAAATTCAAATACCTGGGGGTATGGTTAGATAATAGGTTAGACTACCTAGAACATTTGGAAGAAGTTAAAAAAACTCAGACAAAGACTTGGACTGTACTACAGAATAAGGCACTTCCCTACAAGTGATTCAAAAAAGAAGATGGTCCAGGCCACTTTCCTCTCAGTACTAGATTATGCTGACTTCTTATACAGTCGCTGCCCTACTGTATGTCTGAACAAGATAGATACACTATATCACAGAGCCTTGAGGTTCATCACAGACCTACCCTATAGCACTCACCACTGTCTGCTCTACTCTGCAGTGGGATGGACGTCCGCTCAAGCCAGAAGAGATAGAAATGCAGTATTATGGACCTACAGAGCAATATCGCAGCAGCTTCCAAAATATATCTCTGACTGTTTTTTACAAGCCACATCAAATAGTTATGCATTAAGAAGCATGAACCTTATTACCCTCAAGGTGCCTAAATTCCACTCTCGACATGGTAGATATGCAATTAGCCATGTGTTATCCACTTTATGGAACACAATGCAGAAGACATTGAAATTGAAAAAGCTTATATCTATTTCAGCCTTCAAATACCTATACAATAGGATTTTCAAAGAAAATGTAGCTGCTTCCATCAACACTAGTTTAACCCTCCATATGTAGATATGTAGATACACAATACAAGCTCACCAGCACCTACTGTGAAACTACCCTATAACTTACTATCCAGTGCCTTTTCAGATCCAGTGCCTAACCTCTCCTCTTCCTCCTATACCTACTCTGGATCCTCTTATTGCATTAACTATTATGATTTCTCCCCCACCCAGTTCACTACCCCTACCATTACTATAGGGTACCAATCCTGCCACTCATCAGCCACAAAACACTCCCTTGTCCTCTAGTACCCATCCTAGCGAGCGCAACTTTATGAACCTTCTGAATCGTGTATATATGTAATATATCCTTGTTATACATGTCAAATTAATGTGTCCAATATCTGATTTATTGTTTTTATTTCTGTCTCTACAATTTGGTGTATAATTTGATTGTTATATTATATTATATTATTGGGATCAGTTGTATAACTCACATTTTTGTATTCTTCTATTTGTAAATGTTCTGAATGCTATATTTCATGTAAATTGAACCTTGACCTTACCAGGTACATCTTGCAAATGACCCATGCTCAACGATGTTTGCCTGGATAAATAAAGATTTGATTGATTGATTGATTGATTGATTTGTTTTCTCCTGTTCCTCCACAGATCTCCCGGACCTCCCCCCCGGACTCCCGAGGAGCGGAGGTCGCGAGGGCTTCCCGCTGCCCTCCCCCACACGAGCCAGGACCAGAGAAAAAGTTGAGGTAAAGATTCAAATCTCACCGTTTGACGCCATTTGTACGAAGCTCCATGCTCCTTTGTATAAGGGACCCTCCTGCATGCAACAAGCCCATGCCCCTGACCCTGCCTGCGTGCAACCTGGGAGGCTGCTGCAGTCTTTTTCGTCGGTGCAGCTCTGGAGATAGTGCTTGGACAATCAATTTTTTTTCTCCCTCCTACCCTGCCTTCTGCACCGGATCAAGCGGGTGCCTTAATGACCCCTGACTCCTAGTAGTACCTGCTTCCCTCTGCCCCAAACTGGTGGCAAAAATCTTTTCCCTCTACTAGGATATGTTGTCTGTTGAGCTATAGTTTTGTTCAGCTGGTGTCATTCATTTGATTTATTTAGTGAAGTAAGCCACCAATGTTTTTACCCTGCCTGTAGTGACTGAAACCTGCGTAGCCTAAACAGCATTTTTTTTAATTTTATTTAATTATACTAAGCATTAGACTACAAACTAAATTGATTTGGCTACCGTGGTATCTGGTGGGCGTCAGCCCAATCATCTATCTGGTCCCCAGGTTCTTTTGTTTCTGCCCACCCCCCCTTGCCTTTATAAACTCATTTGTTTTCTCCTGTTCCTCCACAGAGCTCCTGGACCCCGAGGAGGCGGAGGTCGTGAGGCTTCCGCTGCCCTCCCCACACGCAGCCAGGACCAGAGAAAAAGTTGAGGAAAAGATTTAAATCTTACGGTTTGGCGCCATTTGTACGGAGCTCCATGCTCCTTTGTATAAGGGACCCTCCTGCACGTAACAAGCCCGTGCCCCTGACCCTGCCTGCGATCACCTTGGGAGGCTGCTGCAGTCTTTTTCGTCGTTGCAGCTTTAACCCCGCTGAATGCTACGTGTTCGGCTCCCCACCACCCCCCTTGGTCGGCTTTCCCTTTTATAGGTAGCTGGTGATGATGTGGAACTAAAATAACCTATCAGCCCACTTCTCCATCAGCAGGTTATACCATTCTACCACTAGGGGTTTCCCACGCTTTCCTGCATTAGTCTCTACAATACACAAATGGGTCCCTGAGCTGCACTCTCCTGCTGTTCCCTCAGGGGATTCCTTCACCCTCCTGCTGTTCCTGTAGTCAATTCCCCCAACCCCGATTTCCTACACCTGTTGCTCTAAACCCTTGGTCTCTTGCTACCCTGCCAAGCCCTGTCTCGATTTCACTCACCCCTTTCTCACTCTAATCACTCTATATCTGCCCTTCTATCCAGGGACCTACTGTGCCAGGGCAGCCTACCCTCTAGCATGGCCCCCCAAGCTGGCCCATCCGCTAGCAGCCAAGGTCCCCCGCCGCACCCGGCACCCTACTGCCCCCCCCTCCTGGGGGACGGCCAAGGGGTTAAAAATAGCCCACCTGAACATCCGTAGCCTCCTCCAGAATCTGGTGGAGCTAACTGCTTGGGCTACCTATTACAAACCTGATATCCTGTGCATCACAGAGACATGGCTCAAACCCCGTACTCCTGACTCTCCTTGCTCTCTCCCGGGCTATGGCATGGCAAGACTTGACAGGGCCGGTAACAAAAGAAGCGGTGGTGTACTTATATACTTTAAGGTACACCTAAACATTTCCATTGTGTCGCACAAAACCCCTGGTACCTTCCACTGTGAGTTTCTCCACTCACTCCTTCTCCTTGGTAACACCAAAAAGGTGCACATAGTGTGTGCATATAACCCTCCCAAGGGTGGTCTGCAGGGATTGTCGTCACTACTGGATCTACTTCAGGAGAAGGTGGGCTCAAGCGAGCTTCTCCTACTAGGTGACCTTAACCTTAACTGGTTGGGGCCTCATGCCAAGTCGTATGAACCCTTACTCTCTGGCCTCTCCCTCAGTCAGGTCATTGCGGAACCCACCCGGCTCTTCAGTCGTGGGGATAAGGGGTCAGTCATTGACTGGATCCTGTGCAACCGGCTGGACAAAATTGTTAAGTCAAGACTCCTTCCAGACTCCATCTCGGACCACTCGCCAGTTTACTGCATCTGGGGCTCAAACCCGCCCAGGGTCCCCTGCCAAGGGGTAACCATGAGGGACTACTCGAAATTCTCGATCCCCTCCTACCTCATGGACCTGCAGGGAGTGTCCTGGAACCACATCATGCTCGCCTGACCCGTCACAGCCCTTGACCGCTTCCTCGTGGCATTTGTGCCACTCCAAGACAAACACGCTCCTTTCAAGAGGCGAGTCCGTGGCTCGGCGACCAAATGGCTTCATAGCGAGCTCCTATCTCTTATGAAGCAGAGGGATAAGGCCTGGTCAAAATATAGGGCATCGAGCAACCAAACGGAATGCCTGGCGTACCGTCGTCTCAGGAACTCCTGCAAGAGGGCTATACGTTCTGCAAAAAGCCAATACTGTAGCTCTGCACTGAGTGCTACTGCATGCGACCCCAGACGTTTCTGGGTAAACATAAAAAACCTAGTCAGTGGCTCGACCAAAACTCAAGTTACTGACATGACAATTGGTGAGGCAAACTGCAACAACCCCCTAACCATTGCCTCCTCCTTCAACTGCCTTTTCACTGACCTACCGTCCACCCCCTTCCCACTGCCAGCTGCCCCAGTCCTCGGCTCTGGCCTTCAGTCTCCCCGCCCACCCTTCTACCTCAAGAAGATCTCTGTGCGGGAGACCCAGGCTCTCCTTGTCAGTCTCTCCCACCATGCGGGGGCGGGTCATGATGGCCTTGAACCCAGGCTTCTCAGCCTGGGGGCTCCCCTTATTGCCAGGCCACTCGCTCACATCGACAACACCTCGCTCATAACAGGGGTCATCCCTGATTTATGGAAAACTGCAAGGGTCGTCCCTGTACTGAAGAATGGTGACCCCAAGGGCATTAACAATTATCATCCTATCGCCATACTCTCAGCTGCTAGCAAACTGCTGGAAAAAAGCAGTTGTGTCACAGCTTAAACACTACATCCAGGAATATAATGTCCTCTCCCCATGTCAGCATGGCTTCCGTAAAAACCACAGCACCTCCACGGCACTAGCCGAAGTCACAACAAGGATCAGGACCGCAACTGATCAGAGAAAACTCACGGGGGCCATATTCGTGGATCTGTCAAAAGCCTTCGACCGTGTAGATCATCCCCTCCTCCTCGGCTCACTCCACACCCTTGGCTTCTCCCACCGTTCCCTTGACTGGTTCTCCAGCTACCTGGGGGAACAGGAAGCAACTCACCTGCTTCAATCGTACCCTCTCGCCCCTCCTGCCCATAACCAGTGGAGTTCCACAAGGATCTGTCCTTGGACTGATCCTGTTCTCCCTGTTTGTCAATGGCTTACCCTCCACTGCTACTGAAGGGCACCTTACCATGTATGCAGACAACCTTGTCCTGTTAGCCAGCTCCCACGAGATCACCAACATCAATGCCCAACTCAACTCTGACTTCTCCCATATCTGCAAATGGCTGGAAGGGCACAAACTCCTAGTCAACCTTAAGAAAACCCAGGCAATGCTATTCGGCACTGTGGTCAGAATCTCCTCCTGCATGACGCCCCTCAAAATCCATGGTACCTGCAACTCCCTACTGGCTACAACAGTCTCTGCTAAGTACCTTGGACTCACCCTTGACCCCCAGCTGGACTTCTCGGGGCACATCAGGAACATCTGCAATGCCACAAATGGTAAACTTGGCCTTGCTTATAGGGCCAAGGACTGTCTCACCCCCGCTGCCCGGATGGCTTTAGCGAGGAGGGTACTTCTGCCCACCCTCTCCTATGGTCTAGTCGCCTTCGCCTCTGCTCCCCCCTCATGCCTTGCAAAGTGGGATACCACGTACATCAACATATGCCGCTTTGTGCTCTCGGCCCCCCGACTTACCCACCATTGTGAGCTCTACTCCCGTCTTGATTGGCTCCCCCCTGATAACTTCTAGATATACTCTATGGGCAACCTCATCGACAACATTATCTGTACTTCCGTCCCTGCCTCGCTCGCCCTCCCCCTGATATATTCCCCCATCTACCACCTTAGGTCCAGTGTGTCCCAGACCCGCCTTGTCCCCAGGACCCGCACCCTCACTGGTGACAGGGCATTTGCCTCTCACGCACCCAAGCTGTGGAACTCCCTTCCCCCCAGGTCCGAACCTCCCCCTCCCACTCCACCTTTAAACCTCCTCTGGAACTTCCTGAGCCGCCGCTACCTGCCCGTGTGCGGCCCAATCACTCCGCCCCCTACCACCTTTTCCGCCATGATTTCCCATCCTAGCTCTGCCCCCCAACCTGGCAAAATGTTTCTGCTCCTGCTTGCAATGCTGTCTATGTATCTATCAATAAATTATTCTGTACCGTATGCACCTGACAAACTGTTACCTCTGTTACTACTACTCTGTTCTCACTGTTGGGAGTATACCTGCTCCTGATTGTAAATGTCGTTCAATTATCCTGACTGTAATTGTTGTCTATGTATCTTCTCCCATGTAATTACCCTGTGACTCTCCCGGGTTGTACCTGAAAATAGGTACTGGCTGTCTAGTGTGCTTACCCGGTTACCAAAAGCAAATAAATAAATAATAAATCATGGGAGGATGGTGTGGTACCCGAGGACTGGAGGAAGGCGGATGTGATTCCCCTTCACAAAAGTGGGACCAAGACAGAGGCAGGAAACTACAGACCTGTCAGTTTGACCTCTGTGGTAGGGAAAGCGATGGAGTCACTTCTGAAGGAAAGAACTGCTGAGTACCTTGAGGCCAGTGGGGCACAGGACCCAAGGCAGCATGGGTTCACAGCGGGAAGGTCATGTCAGACAAATCTAACAGATTTCTTTGACTGGGTGACCAAAGTAGTAGACCAGGGAGGGGCTGTGGACATGGCCTACCTAGGCTTTAGCAAGGCATTTGACACAGTCCCACACAAAAGATTAATAGTCAAATTAACCAGCCTGGGAGTGGGTCCCAGGGTGGTAGCCTGGGTAAAACACTGGCTGGACAACAGGACACAGAAGGTAATTGTAAATGGAGTCCACTCTGAAGAAAGAGGGGTTACTAGTGGGGTACCGCAGAGTTCAGTACTGGGTCCAGTCCTTTTTAATATCTTTATAAGTGACACTGCAGAGGGACTGGAAGGAAAAGTATGCCTCTTTGCAGATGACACAAAGATCTGCAACAGGGTTGATACACAGGAGGCGTGGAAAGGATGAGAAGGGACTTGGCAAGGTTGGAGGAATGGTCGAAGTATGGCAGCTAGGATTCAATACAAAGAAGTGCAAATAATGCACCTGGGAAACAAGAACCCAGGAGAAGATTACACAATTGGGGGAGGTAGTAGAGAACAACAAAAAAGGAAAGGGACCTGGGGGTAATCATATCAGATGACATTAAGGTTAGCAAGCAATGTGAGAAGGCAGTAGGGAGGGCAGGGGGGATACTAGGATGCATAGGGAGAGGCATCACCAGCATAAAACAGGACGTTTTTTTATCCCTCTGTACAGCCAGTTTGTGAGACCCCAT
Organism: Neoceratodus forsteri; assembly: GCA_016271365.2. Taxonomy (NCBI): domain Eukaryota; kingdom Metazoa; phylum Chordata; order Ceratodontiformes; family Ceratodontidae; genus Neoceratodus; species Neoceratodus forsteri. The sequence continues at coordinate 909,989,905 of CM028136.1, forward strand.
CTGGAGTACTGCGTCCAGTTCTGGAGACCTCATCTCCACAAGGACATAGACAGGATAGAGGCAGTCCAGAGGAGGCAACTAAACTGGTGCAGGGTCTGCAAGAGAAGTCGCATGAGGAGAGACTAAAGGAGCTTAATATGTAAACCCTTGAGGAAAGAAGGGAGAGAGGGGAATGATAGAAACTTTAAGTACCTCAGTGGAATCAACAAAGTCCAAGAGGGTAGCTTTTCAGAAAAGAGACGTGCAAGAACAAGGGGACACAATTTAAAGATGGGGTGGGGTGGAAGTGTCTGGGCAATGTGAGGAAGTATTTTTTCATAGAGAGGGTAGTACATGCATGGAACAGCCTTCCTGAGGAGGTTATTGGGTCTAAAACTGTGGGAGAATTCAAGAATGCATGGGACAGACATAAGGCAGTTCTTGTGAGGGGTAGGAAGAAATAGGCTGTTGGTTAACTAGGATCTGAGGCCTATAGTGTAGGTAGGAAATTGGGCAGACTAGGTGGTCCTTATCTGCCGTCAAAGTCTATGTTTCTATGACATCAAAGAAGGAACTTGACATCTTTAAATGGGGGCACTATGTGAAAGGTATGATTCTGTGACAGGTGTTTTATGTTGAAACCGTTGAACCATTCCGTCAGAGATCTTACTAACGGCAATTTTCAAACTGTGAATGTTCTGTCAATTGATCTACATGTCTTGAAACATTTACACAGAGCCATGTTACATGTTTTGATCAATGAGGTTACAGGATTTTCGAGACCCATTTTATAATGTTGCTCACTACTTCTCGTTCTGTTGATTTTCTTTCTCCTATTTTATTGTACTACAGTTTTATTCTGATAAGTATTTTCCTGTAATTCACTAATTTTGCTATTCTTATTCTTCATATTTATTGCATTTTTATTCAGAGAAACACAGACAACGACAGCAGAAAAATACTTATGTTCCATCCAGTCTGCCAAAGTTCCCTATTTTGCTCTGGGACCTACTGTCGCTCCAGGGTCCTAGCTCTCCCCAATTTCTCACCCCATTCTCCTCCCAGTTTCTGCTGCCCCAAGCAACCACTACACCCATCTTTCTGTCCCAACCATGCTTGAACCACCAATAGTTTTTGCACCTACCACTTTGGCTGGCAGACTGTTCCATAGCTCTACTACCCTTTTTGTAAAAAAATTACTTCATTTCTCTCCTGAACCTCCTTTATTTTATTTATAGTTCCTGTTAAGTTTCCACTCATGTCCATGTGACTGCGAGCTAGAATTCAAGCCAAGCAGGTCCTTTTAGGAACCTGAAGGTCTCTATCGTATCTCTCCTCTCTGTTCTGATTTCCAGCGCGTACATGTTCAGTGCCTTGAGGTGCTCCTCATAGGACCCGCCCTGTTGACTGTGAATCATTTTCATCACCTTGCACTTCATCGTCTCCAACCTATCGCTATCTTTCCTGAGGTTAAGAATCCACAACTGGCCACAGTACTCCAGGTGTGGCCTCACTAAGGATCCATATAGGGAAGTATTACCTCTTTCCTTCTGCTATCAGTACCCCTCCCAATACAATCCAGCGTCCTACTCACTTTGCTGTATGCCTAGCTGTACTGCCTCAACTGTTCGAGGGAGTCACAGATGATAACTAAGGGTCCCCTTCCTCAGCCGTAGTGCTAAGTTTTACCCTGCCTATCCAGTACTCTGTCCTGGGAATCTTTTGTTCCCTAGGTGCATTACCTTGAACTTTATGGCACTGAATTTCAACTGCCAAACCTTAGACCACCTCTCTAGCTTTTGTAAGTCTCTATCCAGTTTCCCGATTTTCTGGTTGCTGTCCACCTTCCTAAAGAGCTTAGTGTCATCCATGAAGAGACACAACCTGCCCCGGATTCCCTCACCAATTTTATTTTTTATTTATTTATTGAAATGTTTCACCAGCAAGGCGCACTGAGCAATAGGTTGCCGATCTCCCAGTGCGATCTGGGGGAAGGGATACAATAGGGATGAGTCTTTTACATTCAAGTTACAAAGATCAACATAGCAGACAATTAATTAAGGTAGTTGTTACAAACAGTGTTGCATACACATGTAATTTGTGAGAACAATTAGTAAGTGCAATGGTAATAAGTGAACAAGTACTGTCGTGAAATAAGGGGTGAAGGAGAGAGAGAGAGAGAGAGAGAGAGGATGAGATGACAGATAGTGCCGAGTCATGTCCCAGAGAGACCCCTTCAGGATGTGGGGAACCCTGCAAAGGGGCAGGGGACTGAAGTAGGGATCAGAGAGAGAGAGAGAGAAAGTGTGATTAATACCTAGGAGGGAAAATAAGGCCTGATCCAAAGAGAGAACCCTTCAGGATGCGATGATAGGAACCTGGGAGTGGAGCTTGATGTTGGTCTGACTCTTCGTCATCAGGTGTCGGTAGTCATCAAGCTAGCCTTTTTCCACCTTAGGAATATTGCCAGGATTAGGCATCTTGTTCCACCCAGTGACCTGCCTGTTCTGGTCCACGCCTTTGTGACATCATGCCTTGACTACTGCAACTCCCTTTATCTAGGGCTTCCTGGGGTTGATATCCGCCGCTTGCAGCTAGCGCAGAACGCGGCAGCATGTCTGTTGACTGGAGCATTGAGGAGATCCCACATCACCCCTGTGCTGCACGCTCTGCACTGGCTGCCAATACAGTGGCGGATCACCTTCAAAGTAGGTCTATTGACTTACAAAGCCCTACACGGAAAGGTCCCGATTACTTGAAAGAACTCCTGGTTCCTTACACTCCTGTGTGACAGCTCCGCTCGGCTGATGAGGGGTTGCTGGAGATTCCGAGAGTTAATTTGAAGTCATCCAGTGCGCGTGCTTTCGGATTTGTGGCACCTACCCTCTGGAATTCTCTGCCCCGTCAGCTCCGGGAATGCAGGTCAGTGGGGAGTTTTAAGCAGGCACTAAAAACGTTTCTATGGGGAAAGGCATTTCTAGTTTTATTGTGAGTTTATAAGATATGTATTTGTGTATGTTTTATCTGAATTAATTCTGTACAGCGCCTTGGAATTTTGAAAGGCGCTTTATTAAATAAATGTTATTATTATAATAACTATTGCTCAACCTGTCAAATGTTTGGTTGTGGCCCACAGATCACTAACTTTGTTTATGATAGATGTATACTGTTACATACACTGCAACACGAAATTGTTCATTTACAAGCTGCAAGAGCAGTTAGCCCTGAGATTGAGGCAGTGAAAGATTATATTGATCTGATGTTGGGCTAGATAACATCTACAAATGTTTCCACACACGCACTTACTACCCCCCCCAGTAGACGTAGACCCCCCAGCGTAAGGGCCCCCCCCCGTCCATTAACGAACCAGATAACTGATCAGTAGTGACTAGCAAGAAAACCAAACGCAGGGAGGGCAAATATTTAACAGTGCACCTATAATACCCTTATCCAATAATTATGAAGTTCTTTCCCATGAGAGTGCAGAACCCCTGCAGGTTGAGAATGTCAATAATCCTTTTGGAAATAGTGTGGTAACTAGCCATCTCACCAAGAAAACAAAATTCCTAGCCAGCACTAAGGTCTCCAATTTGGATACAGGTGAAGCTAGTAATGGAACTAACGTACTAAAGTTAGTCACTCCAGAAGCATTAATAGATCCCCGCTCAAAACCAGGCAAATCTTCGTCATTTGGAGATTCCACTATTAAGCACGTCGATCGTGCAGTTTGTAATGCAGATAAAGCAAATCGAACATGCTCTAGTTTAAGACAGTTAAGAGTTTCACACATTACCACTGTTGTAAATGAGGTACTGAAGGGTGCAGGTGTAAATCCGCTGTTCATTATACATGCTGGAACAAATGACATCAACAGAACCAGTTTGGACGACCTCAAACATGACATTGTTGCACTTAACAATGTCTTGGTCAACAAGGATTGCCTTGTCTGCTTCTCCGAGATTGTACCAGTTCCTAGGGCAACTGATTCAATTATTAACAAAATTAAGGCCTTTAATGACTGGCTTAGGAGATGGTGCCTCCAACAAGGGATTTTATGCCTTGCCCACTGGGAGAATTTCTATTAAAAAAAATTTTTTTGCTGGGATGGTTTGCACCTCAACAGAAGGGGAAATACTTTATTGGGGAGAAGTACCTCATCAGCTATTAGCACTCTTTTAAACTAGAAGTAGGGGGGAGAATGGGTACTTATCCTATTCTCTAAAAAGCAGTTCCTCATTTTGTAAATCCACTACTTGTGATGTCTTATCCCTAAATGTCAGATCACTAAATCTAGTTAAAATGGCCGAATTAGAGGCGAAATGCAACCTGGCCAAGTATGGACTGATATCCATAACTGAAACTTGGTGGGACTCTAACTCCACATGGATAGCTAATATACCCGGTTATAGATTATATCGTAAGGACCGACAGGGCCAAACCAGAGGAGGGGTTTGCCTTTTTGTTAGGGAGGACATAGCTTCATTTCAACTGCCTCAGTCGGATGAATTAGAAACCCTATGGGTTAACATCCAAATTAAGGAGCACCCACAGCTTTTGGCTGGTACCTGTTATAGGCCCCCATCAGCTAACACTGACTATACTACCCTATTACATAAAGAAATAGCATCCATGGCTGCTAAGGGTAACATTCTAACTCTAGGCAATTTTAATATGCCAGCTATAAACTGGACCTCTCTATCTGGAAGTACCCATGGCGAGAAGGAGTTTATATCACTTCTAGTGGATCTAGGACTCAAACAAGTTATCACTGAACCCATACGGGGGGAATATATTAGATCTTGTGATATCTAATATTGCAAGTACCATATCTAGAGTTTGTATTAAGGACCCTTTGGGCTCTAGCAACCACTGCTCAATTTCATTTGCATTAATCCTTAATTCTTGGCAGAATTTATGTAATTCAGAAATTAAAAAATATGACAACACTAACTTTGAAATTATTAATGAGCATTTAAACAAAATACCCTGGGAGGAAACATTAACCCCTCTGTCCCTTGAGGAAGCTTGGAGGTACTTCAAATTTATGATTCATCACTTAGAAGAATTATTTGTCCTCACTAAAAAAAAAATATAATAAAAAGGGAAAGATTCCACTCTGGCTAAATAGAACTATAAAAAAACAAATTAAAAGCAAACAAAGGTTTTTCTTCCCTTCTAAAAAAAAGAGTGAGGGTAACATTAAGGAGCAAATTTTAATAAAATACAAAAAAGCTGTCCAAGATTTGAAACTTTCTATTTTACAGTCCAAAAGGAATTTGGAGTTCCGACTAGCCCGCTCTAAAGACAGCTATAAATCCTTGTTTTCTTACCTAAACAATAAAAAGGGGAATAATAGACATATGGGACCATTAATAACTGAAACCTCTATTATATCCTCTGACAAGGAAAAAGCTGATGCCTTTAATGAACGATTTTGTTCAGTTTTCTCAAAAAAAGTGAACCCTATGCTAGATTTACACTAAGATAGTACTGCTATAGTTTATTCCATAACAGAAGCCGATACACTTAAGGCCTTGCATTCACTGAAAAAGACATCAAGTCCCAGACCAGACAATATTAATCCTAGATTTCTGTGGAAACAGCAGAGGCTTTAGCAAAGCCCTTAACCCTCATCTTTAATAAATCACTTCATCAAAATATTATTCCAGATGATTGATCCAATGCTACAGTTGTACAGATCTTTAAAAAAGGCAATCATTCAAAACATTAAAACTATTGTCCCATAAGTTTAATACTGGTTTTATGTAAGCTAATAGAGAAAATTATGAAAGATATTATGGTAACAAATAATTTCTAAAGATATTATTGATCATACACAGCATGGATTTAGGCAGGGGGTATTCTTGTACAACCAATCTAGTATCCTATTACGACTATATAAGTGAGGGACTTGATGCTGGAAAACCCATGGATGTAATCCTGCTTGATTACAGCAGGGCTTTTGATAAAGTACCACATGACAAACTTATAGATAAAATGGTTAGAATGGGATTTTCCCAGATACTGGTCAAATGGGTTACTGGTTGGTTGTTAAACAGATGGTAACAGGTTAGAATAAATAGTATTCTGTCTGATGTGGGGAGTGTAACCAGCGGGGTTCCTCAGGGTTCGGTCCTTGGACCGACCTTATTTAATACATTTATTAGCGATATGCAGATTATTGAAGGTAACCTGCTTTCAAAGTTTGCTGCTGACACCAAGTTAGGGAGAGCAGTAAATACAGCTACTAATAGGTCCATACTCAGCAATAATTTGAGAATTATCGGAGAAATGGGCAACCTCTAATGGTATGATGCTTAATCCAGATAAATGCACAGTATTGCATTTTGGCAAAAATAACCCCCGTCAAACCTAAGTTCTAAATAATACCTCCTTAAAAATCTCAGTGAATGAATGGGACCTTGGGGTTATTGTCAATAATAAACTGTCTTCACCTGACCAATGTATTAGGGTTGCTAAAATATACAACGCATTACTCACTCGCATTAAATGTACATTTGTTTCAAGAACTGAGGAATGTATTATTCCCCTCTATAGGACCCACATAAGACCCTATTCCGATTATGGGTCTCCATTTTGGAACCCTTAACTGAAGCAGGATATAGACAGGATTGAGAGGATTCAGAGGAGGGTAACTAAAATGGTCCCCTGATTAGCAAACAGTGATTATTATGTTAGATTACAGGAAACAGGGCTCCATTCCCTTCAAACCACGCGAACCAGAGGCGATATGTTTTTTATGTTTAAAATCCATAAATCCCAAGACATACTGCAGCTGTGTGGTTTACAATTTTCCCAGAGAAAAATTGTTCCGTGATTCCATAATAAACAAACAGATGTGGCCAAGTCTCAAACAAGCAAAAGACTAAATTACTTCACTGTCAGAGCCCCCAGATTATGGAATAGTTTGCCACAAGATCTGGCGGACAGTAACTCTTTAGATTTGTTTAAAAAAAGGTCTTGATCAGTGGTTACAATCCGCTAAATTCAGGGAGTAAAAATTCCCACCGAAGAGGTGGGGGACAATCTCGATGGGTCCTGGCCTTCTTTTGTCCACAATGACCAAGTAAACCAAGTAAGGGGGCAGGGAAGTTCAGGCGATTGTAAACCCTCCTGTGGTTAGGCATTGTAATTATAGAGGGATACTGAGAGGGAGGGAATGAGAAATAACTCCAGGGAGGGGATGAGTCCTGATCCAAAGAATCCTCCAGGATACTGCGGACCCTGCAAGGGGACCTGGAAGGCCAAGGATAGGTAGATGGGGGAAGAAAAGGTAGCAATATCACTGATGATGATACTGTAGAAGACCAGACCCAGGACAGCTCCCACTGGTACCCCATTCGTGACGACCTTCTCTTCTCAATTGAACCCATTGACCATAACCCTCTGCTGCCTCACTTTTAGCCAGTTATTTACCCAGTTTAGTAAGACCTTAGCTGCACCCAGATCCTCCATCTTCTTCAGTAAGAGTCTGTGAGGCACCAGGTTGAAAAGCCTTACTGAAGTCGAAGTAGAGCAAATCCACAGCATAGCCCCTAATCAATTCCCTCATCACCCAGTCAAAGAAAACTATCAGGTTAGTCTGACAAGACCTCTATGCCATGAATCCATGCTGTTTACTATCCTAACCCATTGCTTTCCAAGTATTCCACAAGGTCCTCTTTGATCAGCGACTCCATCAGCTTTCCTACAACAAAGGTAAGACTGACAGGTCTGTAGTTCCCTGCTTGTCCCATGGAATGGAACCATGTCTGACACCCTCCAATCCTTAGGAATCACCCCCGTCTCCAGTGACCCGTTGAACAGATCTACTAGAGATCTGGCCATTTTGCAGCCAGTTCCATAAGTAACGTCAGATGCAACCCATCTGGTGCCAGGGCCTTATCTATCTTTAGGGCTGCCAGCTTTTCTGGAACCTTTCACTTGTAAATGTTGGCTGCCTCCTCTCCTGGATCTCCTTAGTGGCTGCTTTGATGCCACTCTCTGGCAGGGGCCCACCATACTCCCTAGTGAAAAATTAGCAAAAATAGTAATTGAGGATGGCAGCCTTTTCCACGTCCTCCTCTATCACCCCACCCTCCTTAGCCAGCCTTACGATTCCCCCTTTCTTCCTTTTCTTCCTAATATATTGGAAGAACAGTTTTTCTCCGCTTTTGACCCCTCTCTGCAATATGCAGCTCGGTGTCTGCATCTGCTTCCCTAACTGCCTTCTTTGCAAACATAGTTTTCAGTAAATATTTTTGCCATTCTTTCTCCCCCTGCTTTTCTTTATACTTGCAGAAGGCCTTTTTCTTTGCCCTCATCACTTCCCTGACCCTTGCTGAGAACCATAATGGTCTCTTGAACCTGTTCTTTTTGGTTACCATTCTCATGCATAAGTTAGATGCCTCAGGAATAGCCCCCTTAATTGCCCATCTATTTTCTATCCCACCTATGTTGTCCACCCTGGCTAACTTTTCCCTGACCAGTTCCCTCAGCCTACTGAAGTCCACTCTTCTAAAATCAAGTACTTCACCTCTTGACTGGGGTTTTCCAGACCCAAGGGCCTGTTTGAACCAAATGGAGATATGTTCGCTGTTCCCCAGTGTCTCCCCCATTCTCACAGCTCCTATCCCGTCTGAGCTGGTGAGCACCATATCAAGAATTGCAGTCTGCCGGATGGGTTCCTTAATTAGCTGTAGCAGTAGTAGTAGTAATGTTGTACTTTATATTTGCTCTGATTCTAACCCCCAGGATCTGGAAACGAACGATCCTAGCTCAGTATTTCTTCCCTGCTAAAACTTTTGAATAAATACATACTTACATAGTTTGGAAAACAATTCAGGGAGAAAAAGAAGTAGGCTTGAACTATGGCTACAAGCAAAACATACCCATACATTTTACTGTGTTTTGACAAGCAGAAAAAAAAACTAAAAAAAAACAAAAAAACACCTTTTTCATACTGATAACAGACAGGTCGTAACTTCCTCGTATGTATACATATAGAACAAGAACCTCTTTCAGATACTGGGAGTTGATGGATGCTGCAAAAGTAATGAAATGCTGCCCTGTCAGAGACAGAAGTCAGTCTCTTAACTACTGACTGTGTTACCTGCTTATACACCCGTTTATTGATGCTCTCTACATCTTGGCCTTTGGTGTCATTTCCAAGGAAATCTGGTGAAGCGCTAATGCCTCGAAGACCCTGTCCAAGCTCCTTCCATTTCCAAAGCTCCTCAGCAGCTACCAGCACCATCCCTTCCACCTCTGCTTGTGTGTGCAGCACAGCACAAAAAAGGTTCCTCTTCGGGCTTTGGGAGCACTTTCTGTGACTCTGCCTCCTGCTGTGGCTTTTGCTGCTCTTCTTTCTTATGTTGCTGCTGCTGCTGTACTCTGTGAGAGCTTAGGCCAAAGTCCTCATCGAACCAATCCTGATCATCCCCAAGTGTGCTCAAGAACTCTCGACTTAGCTCCAGCTCTGCCAGTCGTTTAGCCAGCTCCTCTTGCCCACTTGCACCAAACACAGGACTCTCCTACATCAAGAGACAAACGTTTGATTACAATGTGCATAAAGCAGTACTAAAAGCAGTGCCTTAAAGATCAACTATCACAAATATGACACAAGCTTTAAAACTGAAAAATACTCATCGATGCTTATTTTAAAAGGAACTATTTTATTTCCTAAGAAAATATGATAAATTATGATAAACACACAGGTTTTATCCTTAGAGACATAATGGGCACTTTTAAATTCGAATCTGTCAGTGAAAATAAAGATACTCCTGGCGAAACCCCTGGCAGAGCTTTTCACCATCTCTCTGAGGACAGGGTGGGTGCCCCAAGACTGGAAGGTGGCGCATGTAGTGCCTATCCACAAGGGGGGATCAAGGGAGGTGGCAGGGAACTACAGGCCTGTCAGCCTGACATTGGTGGTGGGCAAGGTGATGGAGGGCATTGTCAAGGAGAGGCTAGGGGGGGACCTGGATAAGTCAGGGTGCCGGGACGATAAGACAGCATGGATTCATCCCAGGGAAATCGTGTCAGACAAACCTGGTGGAGTTCTATGACTGGGTGACAAGTGCCTTGGGTAGACCAGTGGATGTCCTCTTTCTAGACTTCAGCAAGGCATTTGACTCTGTTCCTCACGTGGGCCTGTTGGATAAGCTAGGAGAAATGGGGGTGGGAAACCAGATGATCAGATGGATAGGCAATTGGCTCCAGGACCGGACCCAGAGGGTCGAGTTGGTGGATAGTCTCATCCCCAAGGAGGGTCATTAGTGGGGTCCCACAGGATCAGTCCTTGGGCCCCTTCTGTTCAACGCCTACGTATCTGACATAAGGACAGGAATCAGGAGTGAGGAGTCTCTTTGCAGATGACTCGAAACTGGGGGCGGTGGTGGATGGGGAGGAGGGGAGGGTGGCCCTACAGGAGGACCTGGATGCTCTGGAAAGATGGTCTAGAAAGTGGAAGCTGAGGTTCAATGCAGGGAAATGCAAGGTACTCCACCTGGGGGCCAGAAACCCAGGCCAAGTGTACACCCTGGAGGGGGGAATACTACAAGTCTCAATGGCTGAGAGGGACCTGGGGGTGGTGGTTGATGTAAAGATGAACAACTCTGAGACTTGTAGGAGGGCAGCAGCCAGGCCAACAGGATGCTGGAGTGCATGTGGGATCACCTCAGAAGGAGGAAGTGATACTCCCCTGTATAACTGCTTGGTGAGGCCGCACCTCAGTACTGCGTGCAGTTTGGAGGCCACACTTAAAGAGGGACATTAACCTCCTGGAGAGGGTCCAGAGGAGGCAACCAAAATGATTTGGGGCTTGGGGACAGGACCTATGAGGAGAGGCTCAAGAGCTAAATATGTACACATTGGAAGAGAGGGACCGGGGGACATGATAGAGGTCTTCAGGTACATGAAGAGGGTAAATGGGGAGGAACAGTCAGGGTGCTTGAGGGAAGGAAGAAGGGCCACTAGAGGGCATGGGTGGAAGCTGGAGGAGGGAAGATTCAGGGAGAAAGGAGGAGGTGCTACTTCACTGAGAGGGTGGTGGAGCCATGGAATGCACTACCTAGGGGGCTGGTGGAGGCAGAGACAGTGGAGGGGTTCAAGAGGGGGTGGGACAGGTACAGGGGAAGGGCTCTGGAAGCAAAATCCAATGCAGCAAGAATATCCGGAACTGGGAAGGGAGAAGCCACAGAAGGCGAGGGGGACAGCAAGGTCAGCACCCAGGGTGGGGGCTGACCAAACGAGCAGACATGAAAGACCGTTAGGCCTATTCTGCTGGCATTTTAGTATGTTAGTATACTGTTAAATTAATGATCAGCATTGCTGAGAATTTTAATAGGCCACAGCTAAGGCTATTTTACTCACCACTGTCAATGAGGGTCGTTACAAAGCACTGGTCAGGGAAATAAACAGCAAAAGGGTGGACAAAACAGAGATTACCAGAGGGGGTTAAAAAGCTGCACTGTTCTACTTACTGGTCTTGGGCACAAGTCTGGAGATGAAGCGTCCTCTCTTTCACCTTCCAGTTCATCAGCTCCCAGGAGGCTTTGCAAAGTGCCAGAAACCTCTTCCTGGAATGCCAACAGCCTGGGTGGCACCCTTGGGGCTGATTCATCAGAAAAATCAACCTGAAGCTTTTGGTTAGTCAACTGAATCTTCTCATCACGAGCTTTCTTGATTTGCTGGATTTGTTTTACAGCATCTTTCACAAAAACCTTTAGAAGGCTGTCAGTCAGTAAACTGACTTTATCCTCTTGGTCTTCTGGCTTTTCCTTCTCTTCTAGGGCTTTCTCAAAGGTATCCACATCTTTAACAGATGGAGTTTTAAGCCGAGACTCCAGATGATCCTTCTCCTTGGTTAAGAGGTCCAGTAGAGGGGTATCTGATTTGACAAGTAAAATAGGAGGTAATTTCTTTTCAAGAGATTTCCCAACTGAAGATTGCAGTCTTTTTACCTCTTCAGTCAGCAGTTGTTCTAGAGTCTCATGCAACACACAGTTGGCAACTTTTTCTGTGACCCTACTGAGAAGGTCATTGAGTTGATATGCCTCTTGGATGGTTCCAGAGTCTATGTCTTCCAGTTCATGACTTTGAATAAAAGGTTTTAAAGATTTTGATGATTCATTAATTATCAACAAATTATTTTCTTTTATGTTAGATTTTATGTCTGTGTTTTTTGTAAAAGATGCTTCCAAAGTTGTTTTGTCTGATGGAACTTCACCTTGAGAATATTTTTCAGTTTCATCTCCATGCTGGTTTGCCTTATTCTTTTCAGGCTCCTGTTTCTCCTTCCCTTCACGGTCTGGTTTTTGCTGCCTCTCTAGTCTATCATCAAAGAATAAATCTTCATCTTCAGTTGTGTCAACAGACACCTCAAAGCTCTCTGGCAAACGTGACAGCTTGTGAGGGGGAGCAAAGATTCCATGGTTCTCCTTGCACTGAAAGTACACAATTCCATCGTAAGTTCCATTGTTGCTTCCCTCTGATTTGTCCAGCTCCACCCCAGCCCAGATTCCATTGGCAAAGCTGGTTGGTCCTTTAAAGCTCAGAGTACCAGGCTGAATGCCACTAACTAATACTCTATCGCCTATGTTAAAATCCGTTAGGACGTCTATATATTCAACATCTGGAGACAGTGAATGAGATGGAGATGCAACAGGTGTTGGTTCTTGGTGCTCTAAATCACTACGCTCACTGTCCTTGCTAAGCTTTGTTTGGGACCTAAGTTCCAGCAATCTCTCTGAATGTAAGCTGTCATGTGCTGACACAGATTTTTCACTGAGGTGTTCAGTGAGTTCATCAACACTGCTAAGAGAGGGTGATTTAATTTTTGATGGTTCTTGTTTGGTTTCATCCTTTGTATGAGAGAGGTCTTGCAGCTCTGTAAAGCTTTCACTATATGAGAACTCTTTCCTGGGTGAAAATGAAGAGGAGGATTCAAAGTCATCCTTGTAAGTTTCAGCATGAGGTGTTCTATTAGATGATGCTTCTTTTCTTGGTGAGGAAGCATTAAACTCAGAGTAAGAAAACTCTCTATTCTGCAAAATGGCTTCACTGACGGAAGAAGTTTTTTCCAAAGCCTTTCCACTGTGAGCGTCAACTGATCTTTCTGATCTAACACTTTTAACAGAACTGACAGAAAGATCACTAGCAGTGTCATCTTCATTAGGATATAAATGTTTATCTTTCAAGAACTCAAGGCTCTTCTCAAGGTGCTCATCTTCTGCTTTAAATTCACTCCATTGAGATGGTACATGACTGTCAAGAACATCTTCGGCAGATGTCAATTTTTCAATGTCTAGTTTCAGGAGAGGTTCTGATTTATCAGAATGCTGACTATAAGCCTCCTCTAACTCAGATTCTTCTGATTTTATGTGCTCTAGTTCCTCCTGTATATCAGATCTGTGACTGGACACAATGCTCTCATCACCAGACACATCTTCTATCTTGCTGGCTGGCAGGTCAGGTATTTTATTGCCATCTGGTATGTCTCTGAGAATAGGGGATCGGGATAAAATGTCCAATGCATCGGCAGACTCTGGTCTAGATCTCACTGGTGACTTAAGAACTGGAGATGGGGTTCTAGAAGGCTCCTCATTGGTTATTTCTGGTTCGAAATACTTCTTGCCGAGGGCAGTATGTGACTGTTCAGAGTTTGTCAAAGCTGTGAGTAGAAACAGTAAGCAGTAAGCATCGTCATATAGTAACTGGTTAACCTCATTATCAACTAGTTTTCGATAACTGTAAAAAGCCATATCAACCCGCAGGTTGATACGAAAAAACTTGTATCAATCCATGGGCTGATATGACTTTCACAGTCTCGTGCCAAGAAGCCAACAGCAGACCAGACCAATGAAATAGACAGAGGCAACATGAGATGGCTCTCCAACTCCAACCGTATACTCTCACTTTGAGGATGAACCCCATTTTAAAAGAAATGAATAGAGCATCAATGCCTAATCCTGCCACCAGTTATTATAAAAAATAAAACATGTGTAAGGGGTTGATATGCAGTTTTTTAGCACACCCTCAGTGTGTGATAATAGTGAAACCTTCCAAGCTTCATTCTAGAGGTTTCTCTATTATCACACACCTTGGGTATGTAAAAAAACTGCATATCAACCCCTTACATATGCATTATTTTCTATATAAGCATCACATGTTTCTTTAAAAAATTGGTGAGGTAGCTATGTACTTCTGGCTGATATGATTATTAAATAGGCATTTTGCCTAGTGGTTAAAATGCAAAGCTGGGAACCTAGAGACTCAGCTGTAGGCAATGAACAACTAGGCTCTGTCTGGTGGCAAGAGAGAGAGATGCAAAAGAACTGGGCTCATTCCTGAACCTAGGCTGTCTGCATAGTACTACAATGTGCTACTGGTAGACCATCTGGGAGACCTAGATATAACACACTCTGAATGGTGATACAAAACAATTTTAAATATCTTACATTCAAGGATATGCGCTGCTTTGACAGTTTGCAGATAATTACTTTTTATTATTTTTTAGTGCTGAAAAGCATCCCCGAGATTCACACCCTTTACTAGTTATAAAGGAAAGTTACTTATCGTAAATGTTGATCTTCCAGAATATCTTCACTACTGATTACCATATATGGGTCTGTGAATGTAGGCAAAAGGACCCCGTAGGAGCATTTTTTTTTTTTGCAAGGAGGGAGTCAACCACAATTACTGAGTATAATGCCTGTAAATCCCCACGTCATGTTGCGCACCAGCCAATAACCGTTGCCTGCTTCCTCAGTTACCTCAGTTCTGTTCACCAGGGGAAAAACAAAGTGGGGGGAAGGGATGAGGAAGTCTCTTAGCCCAAAGTGATAGGGAAATGATATATTTATTTATTTATTAAATTTTGGTGACCGGATAAGCTCACTGTGCCCCGGAGGTCCCTTTTTCAGGGGCGATCCAGGATTATATAGCAATGGTAAATATCACAGTATGAATGACAATTATACAGTATGATACAAGTTATACAGTAATATACACACAGCTGGTTACATGTGCTGAGAAACAGCATGCATCCATGGGGTTAGCAGAATATGTGACTAGAAACGAAGGACGTGAGAGGAGGGTGTGAGCCACGTTAAATAGTACGATTTACTCACTGAGGGTAATACTGGACTGTAGGATTCAGATGACTGTGAGGTGGTCCCAGGAGCCTAGCAGCGGCATTTGGAGTTTGCAATCATGTGAGCCTTGAGCCTAGTGCGGAAACTTTTAATTGACGGTGCTTCCTGCACCTTGGGAGGGAGGGAGTTCCACAGGGTAGGTGCAGTGTGAGCGAAGGAGTTGCCTCCCGCCTTGATTCTTACTCTGGGGACAGCTAGGAGAGTGCGATCTGTTGTGCGGAGGAGCCAGTGGTTAGTCTTTCGTGCAATGAGTCCAGATAGGCTGGGAGTGGGAGATTGGCCAATTAATTAGAAGGTCTGGCATAACAAAGGGTACTGGAGACGGGCATCCAGAGAGGGCCAATTTAGCCAAGATTGCGTATTGCAGTGGTGATTCCTGGGGTTTGACTGGGAGGCGAACCGAGCCACCTTATTATACAGGGCCTGGAGTCTATTCATCTTGGTCCTTGCTACTCCATGGAGTACTGGGGCCGTATAGGTGATTGTCGGAAGGAGGACGCTGGTGGCGATGGAGACCCTCGCTTCCGGTATCAACTGGTTTTTCATTCGGTAGAGGGTGCCCAGTTCCCCATGTAACTAAGGTTCTAGTAACTTGGTCCACATGGTTCTCTAGGGTGAGGCCAAAGTCCAGGGTGAGGCCAAGGTATTTTAGTGACTCAACTACCTCTAGGCTAGCGCCAGACGTGGAGGTGAGGTGTAGGTGTTGTTTTCGATCATGTCCCAGGGATTTTGGACCAAACAGAATGGCCTTGGTCTTATCAGTGTTAAGGACCAATCTATTGTTAACAAACCAGTTCTCGAGGGAACACAGGTCACCTTGGAGCAAGGGGCTGAGGTCTAGCAGATTAGTGGAGGGTCAGTAGATAACAGCATCATACGTGTAATGGACCACCGAGCTCCTCCCATAGTGGAGGCTCAGTTCATTGGTGAAGAGGGAAAAGAGTAGTGGACCAAGTATCGACCCCTGCGGCACTCCCTCTTTTAGTGGGAGTGACTCCAAAATGGAGTCGTTCCATTTTACCCTCCGAGTGCGACCAGTTAAGTAGCTTTTGAACCACCTTAGAGAATGGTTGTCAAGTCCTACGTTGCCCAACTTAGTCAGTAGCAGACTGTGATTGACCAGGTTGAAGGCCTTGGATAGGTCAATGAAGACAGCACCAGTAGGGGTCCTCTTATCCAGATTTCTGAGTACGTCCATCGAGAATTTGATAAGGGCAGTGTCCGTCCCATGCTGGGTCCTGAAGCCAAGCTGGGAGGGAGCCAGGAGTTGATGGTACTCTAGGTAATCATGGAGTTGCCCATAGATCAGCCTCTCCTGTAACTTTGCCATCATGCAGAGCAGGGAGATTGGCCTGTAGTTGCTGATAGACTCCCGCTGGCCTCCCTTGTGGATGGGGACCACATGGTCCTGTTTCCACTGTCCGGGGACTTCCCCTTCTTTTAAGGATTGATTAAAGAGCCAGGTAAGGGGTCTGACCAGGGAGGGGAACCCTTCCTTCAGCAGCCTGGGGTGAATCCCATCGGGTCCACCAGCACTGGATGTTTTGAGCATCTTTAATAGCGATAGAACTTCTTTTTGTTTGACCAGTCTGAGATGGAAGGTTGGGCGGTGAAGGTTAGGAGGTGACCTCGTGTTAGGGTCAGAATGGAGAGAGGTGGTAGCCCAACCTTGTATGAGTCTAAGTTAGTGAAGTGGTGGTTGAGTGACATGGCAATATGGGGGTTGTCCTGTAGTAGTCCACTGACTTCGATGGGGCCTGGTTCGGATTTGCCGCTCCCTTTTAATAACCCATTAATGTGGTCCCAAAATAATTTAGGGTTCCCTAGGTTCTTTTTCTGAAGTTGCGTGACGTATTCTCTTTTTGCCATTTTAATGGCCACCTTGCACCTGTTTCTGAGAGTTTTGTAGCTCGCCAGGTCAGCAGGTTGGGAAGAGATCTTGTATTTTTTCCAGGCCTTATCACGGTTTTTCATTAGGGCCTTCAATGGGGGGGTGATCCACTTACAGTAACTTCCCTTAGCACGGAGTTTCTTCATGGGGGGGAATAGATTGGCTGCGGTATTGAATGTACTCTGCAAGAGTGCAACCGCGTCGTCCAGAGAGGGGAGGAATCTGATTGGGCTCCAGTCTATGCTGCTAAGGTAGTTGGATAGTTGTTCAGGTGGTAGGTTGGTGTAGTCCCGTGCTGCCAGGATTCTCAGACGGAATCTGGGAGCCCTATTTTTCCAGATACAGAATATCGGGGAGTGGTCACTCAGTGCATCCGCTAGGGTGCCGGCAGCCTTGATGTTACAGGGGTTGGTCACCAGTGCCCAGTCGAGGGTGGAGTGATTCCCTGTTTTGTGGTTCAGTCTTGTAGGTCCAGAGATAACCTGCACAAGATTTACTTCTTGAATCAGACCTTTATAGGAATATAAATTAATATCAAAATAAAATCAGATTACCAACCTTTAGACAGTGAAACATGGCACAATAGGGGTCACACGGGGTAGTTGAGTACAGAGCTGAAGCCTCACAACACTAGCCAGAGAAGACATGGATAGTGATCTAAAAGGCAGCAGCCCTGAAGCATGTGGCTCTGGCAGAGGACAAAAAGGTGGATGCCCAGAATCAGGACCCTCCTTTAACTGAGATGGCATAATGTGCCAGAATAGGAATGAGACACATGGACTCCTGGGGAAAAACAACCTCATGCTACCAGATAGAGAACTGACTGGGTAATCAGTTAATATGTTCCTTCCCCCCCTTGCTAGGGAAGAAAAGGGGATTTCCAGGTACATGTACGGTGGCTGGACTGACCTGCCTGAAGGAGTCAAGATTTGGTCGTCTCCCCAGGCATCCCGCTAAGAGTCCAAAAGCACACAGTTCTAGTGGGCAAGCATTAATATCAAGTTTCAGGGTGCAGAGCTGGCACTTGGTGAAGACTGCAAACAGCAACAAATGGGAGTGGCCACTTCTGTGCCAAGAAAGCCCAAACATGCCGGCCTGGTGGCGCTGAGGGTTGAGGAGCCAGACGCCACACCTCGCGCCACACTGGCGACCCAGGTTTGAGAACAGACTCAGGTCGTTTGAAGTTCGGCTGGGGAGGTAAGGACTGAGTGTCCACAGGACTGCTCTCCTTCCTTGGGGTGGGGGTTTGTGTGCTGCGCACGTCAGCACAAGAGGGGTTCAACCTGCACCCAGGTGTGCTTGACCGCCTCCACGGAGGTGGAGACGGCTGCTGCGCTCATTGCACGGGCACGGGACAGGGAGAAAGAAAATGGAGGAAAATACCGGGACCCGACAGGACCCATGATGGCCCTGATGGGCCACAGGATGTACCCTTCCGAGGGGGGGGGGGTTGTAGCACCTGCCGGGTCCGCAGAGGAGGTGACAAATAATGTTGTGATAAAAAAAAAAAAGAAAGCTCAAACATAATTCTGGCTTGTAAAATAAAGAGTTGTTTACACCAGAATTGTGTTTGGGCTTTCTTGGCCCAGAACAGCCCAACCACATTTGTTGTAGTGGGCTAAGAGCCCAGCTGGTATGAGGGGAGAAAAAAGGCATACCAACCAAAACGTCCGACAGTCAGAAGATGCAAAAAGAAGTGACCTGTTTCTCCTGCAACCACAGAGGAGCTAGCATACTTCCCCCAATCCAGTGCAAAGCACTCTCACAGGCAGTTCAACCGCCAAGTGGAGTTAGACAGGACAGTGCCCAGAGGCACAGATTGCATTTAATAAGTAACAGAGATATGACCCAGAAGGGGATAAACCACGGGCAGGGAGTACTGTAGGAGGACGACAAGAAATAAAGGAAGGGAGCTACACTCCCCCCCCCCTTTCTGTTTAGCATGAGGGCCCTAAAAGGACTCTCACCAATGTTTAAGGTTTTTTTTTTTTTGTGGGGGAGGGGAGCCAACAATGTGCCCCCAATCCCCTTTTTATATTTCTTGAAAGCCACTCCAAGGGATTGCAACTGGTGAGATGCCCTAGTACTTCTGTTGCTGGCCAGCACTGAAGAATGAGTTGCCCAGAGGCCCTGGCACTGCTACGGCAGTGGATGGTGGGTGGGTGTGGTAATCAATGGTGAAGGTATTCTGGAAGTTCAACAATCATATCATCAACCAGTCTTCACCACTGATCCATACTTATGGATCCTAGTACTAAGTTGGTCCTTCTTCTGAAGGAGGAGCTGGCTCACTCTGATGGTAACAGATACCCTCAGCCCTCAGCGTGGGGAGCACACCAGAGGGCAGGGGTTCCTTACAGGTCTGGCGAGACCCAAGACTGGTCCATGCCAGGCTGGGACTCCTGTGGCACAGGAGAAGGAGGGTGCACTACAGTTCCCGCTTTACCCTGAGGGAGAAGATGCAAGCCTCCTGGAAATGCGAGTTAAGCATCTTAAGCTGGGTCAAAGGTGCCAGCTAGCAGAGGCAAAACCATGCCATCCACCTGATGCAGACTGCAGTTCCTACTAGCCTGGAGGCCACCTCACTGGCATCATACAATGCCCTTGACTGGTGCTGAGCTACCTCAAGGCCCAGAGCAGAAAGGCCAATGGCTTACCTGACTGACTTGATTTGAGGCATGGCAGCTAAGAGCTGACACAGCTGCTACCAAAGCCAAAGAGCGAAGGTCACAGATGTACCTGGTGTGCAGAGATGCATATGAGGGCGTGTGACTAGGTAACAACCTTCTTTCCAAGGGCATCCATACAAGCTGAGTCTGCCTCTGGAGATGAATCATGTGTGAGGTGGCGAGGCCCCAACATGGTTTACAGTACTTCTAGCCCTGTAATCGAGGACGACATTGATGGAGATGACACTTATCCCCAGAGATTGTTGGTAGCGGGGCCTAAACTGGGCCCTGTCAGGGTCACTATGAAAACTATCTAGGGCACCAACAATCTCCCTGTGTTGCTCTCACGTTAGTGGCCCCTTACGGCCTAAGAATGCAGGTAACGTTTTCACAAAGTGGTGAGGCCCCATAGGGGTTTAAGACTCAGGGTCTCGAGTGCCTCAGCCAAGGTTGTGGAACTGCTGAGGGACCTCACCCAAGGGGGACCTCCTATATCAGAGGAGTGACCCCATCTGTGCCCATAAGAAGAAACCCCCAGGTGATGACAGTAGAGCCATACAGTCCCTGTATGTTTATCCCCATCCTCTCTGGAGGCAGTGTCAACCAGCGGCTGTGGGAGAACACTGCCTCCAGTCTGCCATCAGACTCTGAGCTAGTGCCACCTTTGACAACCTCAGAGACTGGTTCATCCCCATCACTGCAGTGAGAACTGCCAGATGCCGGGCCCAGCTTCAACATTGACCTTACAGTCATCTCCCACCCCAGTGTCATGAATGGCAGAGTTAGGGACGACCCTGAGGATGACACCTTCACCATCTTTTTGCCCAGTGCTGAGCTCAGAACTGACTCCGTGCCTGTCTTCACGTTGGTTGCCACGGCTGGTGTCGTCACCAACACAAGGGAAAGTAACAGCACCTGTCTCAACAACATCCTCAGTGCTGGTCCCACCTCTGACACTGGCTTCATCTCCAGTGTTGCCTTACTTGTCACCACCATGAATGGTAACGACATAGTCGATACCAGATGACAATACTGAGGTGTCCACCAGTGAAGACTTAACGTACTGCTTCGGCCTCACCGCTCGGGGTATCTGTTGCTTAGGGTAGAGTGTGGAGAATGCTCAGCCAGTCACGTAGAAGAAGTCATGTATCCTATAGGCCCAACCACAAGGGCCTAGCACGGTGAGTTCGAGGAGGACCCTGTACTTCCATGGAACCAAAGGTCTCAGGAATAGGCCCAGGGGGAAAGGCCTAACATCCTTACCCTGGCCACCTGTGTGCAATGCCTGCCTCCAAAGGTGGGGATCGGATGACCACACCTCAGTAAGTGGTTCTCTAAATGTGGCGGTTCACCAGGAAGCCGATGTTGTACACATCCATATCATGTTCTGGGCCAAAGCAGGCCACACAGCACTAATGCTGATCCAGAACAGCCATGGGTTTCTCCATAGGGGCACTGATGCAGGATGGGAGGCTGTTGGACTTTCTGTGATGACTAAACCCCTTTTTTTCTTGGACTTCAGCATCACAGGAAATAATAAACAGAAGCAACATCATGAAAGGGAAAAAAAAAAAAAAAAGGACAGGGGGTGACCCACTTAGAAAGACAGCGATGGTAGAATTACGTTGCTGTTGCTCCCACAGCATGCATTCAGTGGTGGGAAGAGCAGAACTGAGGTAACCAAGGGAGCCGTCAACAGTTAATCATTGTCGCGCGACACCACGTAGGGGTGTACAGGCACCGTGCACATTAGCCATGGCTGGCACCCTCCCTGTAATGAAGTGAAAAAAATAATAAATTTGCTTCCGTGGGATCCTAGTGCCTCCAGCCCCAGACCCATCAGTGGGAATCAATGGTAAAGACTGATTCTCAGAAGATCTCATGATCTGCCAGACTATCTTCTCCACAGAGTAACTCTTTGGTCATAGGGTTGCAGATGCTAGGACCTCATAGAAAGAACGGCTACATAAGAACTTACCATAACAGTAGATCTTCGAGGGGATGTCAGTCATCAGATCAGACATATAGAACTTCACTGTTGGAGAAGCAGGATCCACATGGAAGATTTTTAGCAGTACCACTGGGGCTGTCCACGCTGATGTCACCAACCCTATAAAGGCATGAGCAGCCCTGCTCCCTCCTCAGTTTTTTCCCCAGAGACTAAAGAAGCACAACCATGCCATGGGGGACTCAGGTGAGAGTGACGTGCCAAGGCCAAAATAAAAGGCTGGATACACCAGTAAGCCAGTTCTGAGAAGAGAACCCCATAACAGGTGGATGGTAGGAAGGAAGGCAGACCTGACGACTGAGATCTCCTTGAATATTTAGTGTTACAGTAAGTAACTGGAAGGGGACAGGATCAGTTGAGTTCCAGGACAGTAGTTGCTTCTTGTTGTTTTCACAGGGTTCTTGTGGATTTTACTTGGTAGAAGGTTATTTGGGGATGGGGATGTGCAGGTAAGCGTCCTGCATGTCTAGGGACGCCAGGAATGCGTCGTCCTTCAGCATGGGGATTAGGCCCGGGAGGGTCACCATGCGGAAGCGTTTGTAGGCGACCGATATATTGAGGTTGCTTAGGTCCAAAATTGGACGGAGGTCCCCTGTTTTCTTTGGAACCAGGAAGAAGTGGGAATAATATCCTGCTCCTCTGGTTCACTGGGACATGCTCCAAAGCTTCTTTCTGCAGCAGCGTGAGCACTTCTTGCCTGATGAGCAGGGTGTGCTGACCCGAGTAACGGGAGAGCAGTGGAGGCCTCGTGGGTGGCTTGTCTAAGAATTCTATAAAGTGGCCTTTTTTGACCAATTGTAGCACCCACCTGTCGGTGGTGATCGACTTCCACCCTGGCAGGTGGTCTGCGAGGCGACCCCTGACCTTTATTTCCCGTTGATCCTGAGGGGCGGGGGCCGGGAAGGAGTCATGCTGTGGCGGCGGAGGGTCCTGCAGGTTGGGCCGACTTGGTAGGACGTTGGCCTCTACCTGAGGACGACCTGCCCTGGGCTTTCCGGGTAAAGAAGCCCCTCTGTTGCAGGCCGGAACGAGGCTGTTGTTTCCGAGTCCGGCTGCGGAAGCGACTCTGGTTCCTATGAAAGGAACTGAGTCTAGATCTGTACATGGCCTGGACAGATCTAACGGCCTTCCCAGCTTCCTGCAGTTTGGTGATGACCTTCTCAGATGCCTCACCAAACAAGACTTCACCGTGAAAGGGGGCGTCCAGAATGTTCTTCTGGATGTCCGGGGTAAATCCAGAGACACAGAGCCATGAGTGTCTCCGGAGGCATACGCCTGAGGCTGCCGCTCTGGCCGAGGAGTCCGCGGAATCGTACGCGGCTCGGAGCACCTGGGTCCCCACGTCTGAACCCGTGCGGAGGAGCTGGAGCAGTTCCTCCTTTGGGCCACCATCTGGCAATTTCTCTGCCAGGTCCAGTCCCTGTTCCTGTTCCCACAGCGCGTTCTGAAATTGAACCATGTGGGTAAGGTAGTTCAGGGACCTGACGGCGCAGGTCGCAGCTGCATAAGTGCGCCTACCCATTGCGTCCAGTTGTTTGGACTCTGGGTCCGGTGGCTGCGTGCTCAGATGTTGCGGTCTCTGGGACCGGTCATAAGAGGCTGTGATGACCAGGGAGTCGGCCAGAGGATGATTAGCCAAGTACTGGTCCTCACTTGGGGCCTTGTACAGGCGGTCAGCCTTCTTTGGCATCGCCGGGAGCGAATGTGGACGTTTCCACGCTGCCTTGGTGACGTCCACAAAGGTGTCCACCAAGGGTGGTACCACCACAGGCTTAGGATCTTTTTGCCGAAGATAACAAGCTAGGCGTAGCCTTTCGGGGTCAAGTTCTTCTGCGTCCCACCCCATGTTCTCTTGGATATGTCTCATGATCTCAGAGACCGAGGGGTCATACGGAGGAGACATAGGAAGTTCACGTGGGTCCAGAGAGGGGACGCTAATGGGAGAAGGAGATCTGGAGCCATCCGAGATGTCCGATCTTGAGTCCTCCGTAGACGGGGAGTAGCGGCGTCTTCTGGGTCTCTTGGGGCTGGGTGAATCAGAAGAGGATCTGGACGGAGGCCTTCTCTTGTCCGTAGGTCTGCCCCTAGGAGGTTCGACTGGCTCCTGGGGAGGTACTCAGCCTGCTGCCCCATTGGGTGAAGGAGATGGCGCTGGGGCCGGTGATGCCGCGGGTATGGGAAGAGGCTGCGTGGTGACCACATCCTTTTTGATGGTGTCCCACCAGAAAGTGAATAACTCCTTCACTTCCGAGATGTTAAGGCCCGACGACGGGCCGGGCGCTGGTGGTCTGTTGTCGGGTCCCGGCGTCTGCTCCCTTGGGGTCTCTGGTTCTGGGGAGGGCTCCCATGGGAGCTCGACAGGTCTGGGGTCGCCCGCGTGGTCCTCGGGCTGAGTGGATTCCTCCTCCGTCAACGCCTCCTGGCCGACGTCGGCGGGCGGCCGTGTGGTTCTTCTCACTGCTGTGTCGGATGTCAGTCCCCCAGCCGGCGTCCGGGTAGGAGAGTGCCTGACCAGCGACGGATGTCGAACTGTCGTCGGTTCCCGGGATCTATGGTGTTTGGCCGACGTCGGGGGAGCCGACGTCCTCTTCAGGGAGGTCAGCTCCTTAGTCTTCTGTTGAGGGGGAGGTGGCAGGGAAACTGGCCGGACATCGGGGGCCGAGTGACGCTTGTGGTGATCCCCTGACCTAGACGAGGCCTTTGAGGAAGAAGAAGGCCTAGAGGTCTTAGCAGGCCGCAGGGTGGAAGAACCGCTGGCAGACTTGACCACGACCGGGGGAGGCTGAGAGCACGCCCGAGACGGAGAGCGGTCGGACCTGGAGCTAGAGCTGCGGGAGTCCGAGGCCCTAGAAGGGGATCTAGGTCTCACCTTCTCCCTGTGCTTCTCATGGTGCCTGCGGGATTTTTCCGAAGATTCCCCCTTGGAGGAAGGTTCCATGACCTTGAGCTTCTGTTCCAAAAGGTAAGCCTGGACAGCCTTCTGTCGGCAGATCCAGGTCCGGCTGTTGAAGCCTTGACAGAAAGAACAAGCCTGGGTGTCGTGGTCTGGACCCAGGCACCGGACGCAGGCCAAATGTGGGTCTTTGAATGGAATTTGTTTCCCACAGGCGCACTTGGATGAATGGCCCTCCACGGAGGTTGGGGAGGACATCAGACAGAAGAATGAAACTTGAAGAAGAGATTCTTAAAGAATTCTCGGTTGAAGTGTTGGTAGAACGAATTTCCTGATCGTCGCGCGCTAGATACTGACCGAAGGGTCGAGTCATGCAAGTCGACGGCGGGAAAGAACTGGGGATTCTGGCGGGACCACCTCCTTATGTACTACGCCTGACGTCGGGGGCGGTCCCCGCTGAAGACTGCTAGCTAGAAGATTTCCGTGGGGTCCTGACGCCTGCCGGCTACAGTCCTAATGGTGTAACCTGCTGCAAGAGCTGTACCTCGAAGAAGATCAGAGGTTGCTGGATGTCTTTCAAGACGCGTTCCTAACTCAGCAGGTGGGGGAACCGACCAGGGAGGAGCAGGTACTGGATGTGGTCCTGGCAGACAGTGACCAGATTGGGGGCCTGGAGGTAAGGGACCCGTTGGTGGGGAGTGACCATGCCACGGTCTGGTTCTGTCTGGATCTAGGAGGGCTAGAAGGCTGCACAAAGACGGAGGTAACTGACTTCAGGGGGACAGATTTTAAGGAAATGGGAAGGATCCTTAAGGAGCATTTGGATGTGAATGGGTCAGACATGGACACTGACAGTAGGTGGGAAATCATCAGGAGAGGGGTGCAGGATGCTACCAGCACCTGTGCAAGAGTAAGACGTAAATGCGGTAGGGCCCAAAACCTGCTGGTGGACCAGGGAGGTCCAGGAGGTGGTGCGGGAAAGAAGGCAGCCTATAGGCAATTCAAGTGCTCAAGCAGTGAAAGGACTGAGGAGTATGAGCTGATGGCTAGAAGGGCCACTAGGGTGGTGAGGCGGCTAAGGCAAGGAAGGAGCAGAACCTGGCCAGGGAAATTAGGAGAGGGAACAAGGGGTTCTTTAGATACACTGGGGAAAAATGAAGGTGAAGGGCAGATTAGCAGGATTAAATCAGGGAGAGATGGGCACAAGACCCGGGAGCAGGCTGAGGTACTAAATGAGTACTTCACCTCAGTTTTCACCAAGGAAAATAGGGTGCTGCATCATACATGGGAGGAGACAGAGATACTGAGGAGGAGGGGACCCTCACCGATCGGCGGGTCTGGGGAGAGGGGGAGGCATCACTGGCAGGAGGGGGGAGGGCTAAGCAGGGTGAAGAGGTACCAGAAGTGGAAATCACAGCAGAGAGAGTGAGGGAAGCCCTCAGCTCACTTAAGATGGAGAAAGCACCGGGGCCAGATAAATTACATCCCAGAGTGCTGAAGGAACTTGTGGATGTCCTGGCGAAACCCCTGGCGGAGCTTTTCACCATCTCTCTGAGGACAGGGTGGGTGCCCCAGGACTGGAAGGTGGCACATATCGTGCCTATCCACAAGGGGGGATCAAGGGAGGTGGCAGGGAACTACAGGCCTGTCAGCCTGACATCAGTGGTGGGCAAGGTGATGGAGGGCATTGTCAAGGAGAGGCTAGGGGGGACCTGGAAAAGTCAGGGTGCCTGGACGATAGACAGCATGGATTCGTCCAAGGGAAATCATGTCAGACAAACCTTGTGGAGTTCTATGACTGGGTGACGAGTGCCTTGGACCTGGGTAGACTAGTGGACATCCTCTTTCTAGACTTCAGCAAGGCATTTGACTCTGTTCCTCAAGTGGGCCTGTTGGATAAGCTGGGAGAAATGGGGGTGGGGAACCAGATGATCAGATGGATAAGGGTCGTAGTTGGCGGGATAGTCTCATCCCCAAGGAGGGTCATTAGTGGGGTCCCACAGGGATCAGTCCTTGGGCCCCTCCTGTTCAACGCCTATGTCTCTGACATAAGGACAGGAATCAGGAGTGAGATGAGTCTCTTTTGGATGACTCAAAACTGGGAGGTGGTGGATGGGGAAGAGGGAGGTGGCCCTACAGGGGACCTGGAGGCTCTGGAAAGATGGTCTAGAAAGTGGAAGCTGAGGTTCAATGCAGGGAAATGCAAGGTACTCCACCTGGGGGCAGAAACCCGGGCCCAGTGTACACCCGGCGGGGGGAATGCTACAAGTTTCGATGGCTGAGGGGGACCTGAGGGTGGTGGTGGATGTCAAGATGAACAACTCGGAGACTTGTAGGAGGGCAGCAGCCAAGGCCAACAGGATGCTGGGATGCTGGGATGCATCACTAGGGGGATCACCTCCAGAAGGAGGGAAGTGATACTCCCTCTGTATAACTGCTTGGTGAGGCTGCACCTTGAGTACTGCATGCAGTTGTGGAGGCCACACTTAAAGAGGGACATTAAACTCCTGGAGAGGGTCCAGAGGAGGGCAACTAAAATGATTTGGGGCTTGGGGGACAGGACCTATGAGGAGAGGCTCAAAGAGCTAAATATGTACACATTGGAAGAGAGAAGGACCGGGGGGACATGATAGAGGTCTTCAGGTACATGAAGAGGGTAAATGGGGGAGGAACAGTCAGGGTGCTTCGAAGGAAGGAGGAGGGGGCCACTAGAGGGCATAGGTGGAAGCTGGAGGGGGAGAAGATTCAGGGGAGAAAGGAGGAGGTGCTACTTCACTGAGAGGGTGGTGGAGCCATGGAATGCGCTGCCTAGGGGGCTGGTGGAGGGGTTTAACAGGGGGTGGGACAGGTACAGGGGAAGGGTTCTGGAAGCAAAATCCAATGCAGCAAGAAAATCCGGAACTGGGAAGGGAGAAGCCAGAGAAGGCGAGGGGGCAGCAAGGTCTGCACCCAGGGTGGGGGCTGACCAAATGAGCAGACATGAAAGACCGTTAGGCCTATTCTGCTGGCATTTTAGTATGTTAGTATGTTTGTAAATGAAAATTATGTACTCACCATAATTCTTGATCTTCCAAGATCTCTTCATCATTCATCACAGGTGGGTACACACTGGATCCTGTGCTAGAGTGTATAGCTTTAAAAAATCCTCAGAAGGGGGAGCCGAAGTCAGAGATGGCACTGCCCACGAGGCTGGCGTATGACATGGTGCTTGCGGAGTGGCCAGTAACTGATGCAGATTCCCCCTCCTCCTCCTCAGTTCAGGCCACGAGAGAGGAAAAACAGAGATAGAGAAGAAGGGAGGGGTGGTGCAAGGGAGCCCAAGGGACAGGAAAAGGAAAGGAAGTGAAAACTGAACCATAAGCCGACCAGAGAGAGAAAGGAATAGAGAAGAGGATTCTGAAACTAGGGCTTTCAGGGTCAGCAATGACCAGAGTCTCTGAGCAGGCATATGGTTAAGGAGAAAAACAGACAAGATAGTTAGAAAAGCTAGACTAGGATCCGTTCTTGGTCGAGAAGAGAGAGGTGAAAGAGTCCACCAGTCCAGAAGAGGGACGACAGATAGCTTAGAAACAGAAGAGGTTCAGTCAGACCATGTACTGACAGGTGAGGAAAAGTGCCCTTTTGTCTGAAAAGGCAAAAGAGATCACCCATGTCTGGAGGAGGGCCCCGAGAAGAGAGCCTAAGTATTCTTTTACTTGAACTGGACATGGGTGTGCTTTCAGAGCAGAAGAGGGGACTCGTCTGCTCAGATCAAGAAGGATCCTTTTGGAGGACCGAGGCATGGACTAGCTCCCAAAAAGAGATGAGGGAGGAAAGAGGGCCAAGGAGGCCTAGGTGAGGTTCACCGAGATGGTGAAATAAACAGCTAAGCCTGTGGACATGGCTACCTCCTTGCCTTGAAGGAGAAGGCAAGAAGGCCCAAAAAGTGTACCCCACAGCCGACCAAACAACCAAACAGTAAGAGAGAAGCCCTCTACCCGGACAGGTGCCTACCAAAAGATAGCATCTCTATCAAGGATTCTCAGGAAGGGGGATCCGCATTTATTTGAAGAAAAAGGGAAAAACACTTCAACAATTAAAATTAGAAAAGGCCTCCTAGAAAAAGGGGGCCACAAACAAGGAGGCAAGAGGCAGCGCCATTTATCTTATCACCCCCCAGAGAAGGGAGACACGGAGGGGTAGGGAGTAGACACCTGTTAGGACAGGATTTCCCAGGGATGCCTACCTCAACCAATGTCCCCTGAAGGGGAGAGAAGCACCGCTAGAGACCTGGTTATGACGGGAAGCTGTGATGAATGGTGAAGATATCTTGGAAGATCAAGAATTACGGTCAGTACATAATTTTCATATCTTCCAAAGATCAGTCTTCACCATTCATCACAGGTGGGTGAGTACCAAGCTCACCACCAAAGATGGTGTTGGCAACCCTGAGGAAAATGGTTATTCTCTCAACCTCCTGTGGGGGAGCACACAGGGCTGTGGAAGCCCCTTACAGGTCCGGCAGAACCCAAGATTGGTCAGGGGCAGTTGGAGGGTCCCTTGGCCTGGGAGATGGAAGGTGCCTTGCTTGCTCATGCCTGGCCATAGGGGAGAAAAAAAACAGGCCCCCTGGAAGCATGAGGCAGTCACCCTTTGCCGAGCTAAGAGTGACAGCCGGGAAAGGTGAAGCCATGCTGTCCACCTAACACAGACCACTGTTCCCACTAGCCTAGAAGTCACTTCGTTGGCACTGTAAAACGCCCTTGCCTGGTGTCTCGCTAGCTCCAGTCCTCGTGCAGAAAGGTAAATGGCTTGCCTGGGTGCCTCACCATCTGGCAAAGATGCAAGAAGCTGCCCTAGAGTTGTCCACAGGTGCCTGCCATAGGTAGCCATGCGGGCCTTGTATGCAGCAATGCCCATGAGAGAGCATGCTGCCAAAAAGACTCTGCAGCCCCGACGATCGAACTCAGCTGAGTCTGAGTCAGGGAAGGGGCAATCACGCTCTGGGAAACGGTGCCTGGAAGGACTGTCCAGAAGTTCCACACCAGAGGAAGAGTGGGGCAGGACTCCTGGAGACTCCAGGGGTGCACAATACCTGCATTGGACATCTCCCAGGGTTGGAGGGGGACAGAGGAATGGCACCAGACAGCCTGCAACACCTCCATAACTGGCCACGCACGAGGTATGATAGTCGGGTCAGAAAGAACTGAACTCTCCGAGGAGAGACAGCATCAGTCGGGTACGATTGCGAGCAGCAAAGTGGTCTAGATGTAGGTCACTCAGCCTCCCAGAGAGGAAGCGCTGACAGGAAAAGATATCAGCGTCAGAGGAAAGGTGGACCGATGAAACATAGAAACATAGCAGTAGATGGCAGATAAAGACAGCAAGGCCCATCCAATCTGGCCATTTCTTTTTCTACCTTATAAATGTGCCACTGGCCATTGCTCTGTCAATGGCCTATCTATTCATACTCATCTGTACTGCTCCCTTATGCCTATCCCATTCCTGTTTGAAGCCCTGCACTGTAGTCATACCCACCACTTCCTGAGGTAGGCCGTTCCATGCACTCACCGCCCTTTCAGTGAAAAATAACTTCCTCACATTACCCCTTAATCGGCCTCCCTCTAATCTCATGCTGTGTCCTCTTGCCGTTATTTTTCTTATATTGAAACATGTTAGACTCTTTCACCTTGTTAATGCCCTTAAGGTGTTTGAATGTTTTGATTATATCATCTCTCTCCCTCCTTTGCTCTAGGGTAAACATGTTGAGTTCCGTTAATCTGTCCTCATATGTTTTCTGATGCAGTCCCTGCACTATTTTGGTTGCCCTTCTCTGGACTGCCTCAATTTGGTTAATGTCCTTGTGAAGGTGTGGCCTCCAGTACTGCACACAGTACTCCAGATGGGGCCTAACCAGTGTCTTGTAAAGAGGGATTATTACCTCCCTTTTCCAACATGTGATACTCCTACTAATACACCCCCAACATCCCTCTAGCCTTACCTACTGCTTTAGTGGTCTGCTTGGATGATTTCACGTTATCGGTGATGACGATGCCCAAGTCCCTCTCTTCCCTTGTGACTGCCAGCAACTTCCCTCCCAGTCTATAGGTGGCTACAGGGTTTCTCTTCCCTATGTGCATGATCGTGCACTTCTTTGCATTAAACCTCAGTTGCCACTCTTCCAACCATGTTGACAGTTTATCCAGATCTCTTCTCATTCTGCCCACCCCATCTGGATCATCTACTCTACTGCAGATCTTCGTGTCATCTGCAAACAGACAAACCTTATCTTCCAGTCCATCTGCAATGTCACTGATGAAGATACTGAAGTGTACTGGCCCCAGGACTGATCCCTGAGGTACCCCACTTGTGACTTGCATCTCTTCTGACTGTATACTGTTTACCACCACTGTCTGTTTTCTGCCCGTCAACCAGTTTGCCACCCAGCTGACCAACTTCTGACCCACCCGGAGCCTACCCAGCTTATTAATCAATCTTCTATGTGGAACAGTATTGAAAGCTTTGCTGAGGTCAAGGTAGGTGACATCAACTGCTCCCCTTGGTTCACCACTCTGGTTACCCAGTCAAAGAAATCTATGAGATTCGTCTGACAGGACCTTCCTTTTGTAAACCCATGCTGTCTTAGATCTTGTGCTCCTATGGATTCCAGGTGTTGCACTATCCTTTCCTTAAGGAGTGCCTCCATAATCTTGTCCACTACTGAGGTAAGACTGACTGGTCTGTAGTTCCATGCCTCCTCCCTGCTACCACTCTTGTGCAACGGGATCACATGAGCCCTTCTCCAGTCTTCTGGGACCTCTCCTGTGCTCAGAGACTCACTAAACAGTTGTGATAATGGCTCTGCTAGTTCCACCCTTAGCTCCTTTAGTACCCTGGGATGTATGCCATCAGGTCCCATTGCCTTATCCACACTGAGCTTATCGAGCTCTTGTAAGACCCTTTCTTTTGTGAAGGGACTAGTGCACACCTCCCTCCCTCCCTCCCCATGTTCATGGTGCTGAGCTGTGGCCCTGCCCTACCTACTCTTCAGTAAATACTGAGCACCTCCTCACACGCCCCTTATCTCCTTTGATCTTAGCAATACCCCCTCTGGACTTTCTCCTTTCACTAATGTATCTATAGTCCTCTTCCGCAGCAGAGGAAGGCAAGGATGAGGATGAGCTGCTTTCAGAGATTGGCAGTGCAGGGGTCTCTGGCAGAAAAAGGGCCTGGTCCATGGCTCTAAGAAACTGAGGGAATGCAGCAGCCGAAACTCTGAACTGTTCCCAGGTAAGAGGTACCAAAAGACCCGAGGGGGGAGGGGGAGGCAGAGGAGGAGGAACGTGGCGCACCATGGAAGGCCCTGTGCCAGGACTGCGAGATCGGGCAAGAGACCCCTCCTGAGGGGATGGGCTGCGAATCTCTGCCACCTCAGGATGCCCAACTGGGGAGAGGCAGACAGGTTGATGCCTTTGAGGGGCACTCCCCCAATGGAGAAGCCGAAGCCACACAGGTCCCGAAGGGTGGCCCCTATCCCCAGCTACTGCTGGCCCAGATGGGTCAGGGGAAGAGAGAGCAGGAGAACAAGCACTCCTTACTGGGACACTGGAAGGTCGAGCCCTGGAGCATGGCGCTGATCCGGATTTCCGGCCATTACAGCGCTGGCATTAGTGT
The DNA here is from genome assembly GCA_016271365.2 of Neoceratodus forsteri. NCBI lineage: Eukaryota > Metazoa > Chordata > Ceratodontiformes > Ceratodontidae > Neoceratodus > Neoceratodus forsteri. Next base: position 910,022,153 of record CM028136.1, read on the forward strand.
GCCAGCACATCAGGGCGACGATTTTGGGATTTGCATCCCCTTCCAGAGGTCTGCCTCCCCCATGAAGTTAGGATACTAATAAAGGGGTGGTGAGGGGCATCATCCCCCGCAAAAACTAGGATGGGTGAAATCACGACTTGGCACCCTAACTGACCGGGCACACTAACGCCAGTGCTCTGAATGGGAGGAACTCTGATCCGAACTCTCTCTCACTCCCACCCCACCAGAAGAGGACCTGGCCCTCAAAAGAAACCTAGCTGGCGTCTAGAGACACGAAGCAGAGGTGCGGATGCTGCTAGCAGCTTCGGCAGCCCCCTTGGCACATTCCAGCCGTGCCAGAATCTGGCCCAGTGTCACCCAACGCTACAATCTGAAATGGCACCAGAGGCGGCACCACCACCCCCCAAGTTGGCACCAACTACAGCGCCGCCATTCTCCCCAGCACTGGAATGCACCACAGTCAGCACCGACCGGAGAGCTTTTGGTCCCCCTGCCCCAGACACTGAAGGCCTCAAACTAAGCCTAGAAGGGCCTTGGGACTCCGTGAAGCCAGGGAGCCACTCAGGATCATTCCGATCCTCCACTTCCGAGGCGGAAGAGCAGATCAGGGAGATCTCTAAGGAGGCAACCCTAGAGACCCTCCCTCTTCTGGGGCTGCGAGCAGCAGCAGGAAGGGACCAAGCTGCACAGTTGGCATCATTTCGCTCACTCGCCAAAACAAACAGGCTGGGAGCCAAGGCAGCGTGCGACCGCGGCATCCAGAGTTCCACCAGCATGGGCCGAGCGTGTAGCTGTGACACCACCACCAGGGAGTTCAGACCTCCACGAAGGTACCAGACTGCGAGGGGTACTCAACTGGCCCCCTGGAGGAGGCAAATTGTCTGTCTGACCACTCACACAGGTCTCCTGCCTCAGGGAGAGTAAGACCGGCCAAGGCATGCTCTCCCTCTGTACATGTAGTGCTGGGGAAGGGCCCAGGGTAAGGGCCCAAGGACTTGGGAGTCCTGAGTGTGATGGCATCCTCAGAAAGTTGGGAGTCCCTTCCCAACTTCCTCACGTGGATCTCAAGGGTGCAGCAGTTCACTGAGAAACACGTGTCACATGTCGTATCCATACCATGGTGTTAACCAGGCAGGTGAAACATTGATCATGACAGTCGCAATACTCTTCTCACAGGGGCACCAAGGCATGGGAGGATGGCCCGCCTTACTGGATGATTTTTTAGGCCCGTGACTGGACATGATCGATGATGGAAAACAAAGAAAAACGAAAAAAAAAAGACTCGGCACTGCAGTAGACTAAAATAAAATGAATAACTCGTGAATGGAAACTGAGTGGCATCAAGCGACTGGCACAGAACCAAAAGATTTCTGTCACGTAGCTCTGGAGCCCCAAAGAGCAGCAGTATGCAGCCTCAACTGCAGGACAAACAGAACTGAGGAGGAGGGGGAGTCTGTATCAGTTACTGGCCATTCTGCGAGCGCCACATCACGCGCCAGCCTCGTGAGCGGCGCCATCTCCGACATCGGCTCCACCTCTTCAAGTTTTTTTAAAGCTATATGCTACCACTTGGGGTCCAGCCTCCAGCATGTACCCATCTGTGAGGAATAGTGAGACTGATCTTTGGAAGATCTGTTCTATCTACATCGGGGTATCTCATCATCAGGTCACACATATGGAACGAGTCCCAAGCAATTATAGATGCAACAGAACAGTCTGGGAGGATGGTCAGCCAAAGCTTAGGACAAGAGGCCCTGCAGAACACCCCGCCAAAACCTGAACGGGCTCTAGAAGCAATGTCCATATTGTAGTGTTTTGTGAACGTATGGACAGTACTCCAGGTGGCTGCAGTGCAAATGTCAGTGGCTGAGACCCTTTTGAAACAGGCCACAGATGTAGCCATGCCCCTTGTGCAAATGGCTTTCACCACCCCTGGCAACTCTTTGCCATGCTTGTTGTACAGCAACACAATGCAACGTGCCAATCATTTAGACATTGTTTTGAAACTTGAACGCCCTCTCTACCAAGGGCAAAAGAAACAAAAAGCTGCTTTGACTTTCTGCATTCCTTAGTATAAAGCAGATAATAATTCAAAATTCTGCGCACATCTAACATATGGAGCAGTGCTTCCCCTAGATTAGCAAGCTCAGAAAAATAAACTGATAGGTGGATAGATTGATTCAGGGTAAACTTAGACACCACCTTAGGGAGAAACTTAGGATTTGTGCGCAGACACCCTGTCTTTGTGAAAAATCAAACAAGGCTCCTCACTCCAGAGAGCTTGAAGCTCGGAAATCCTGCCAAGTCGAGATAATAGCAACTAAAAATAATGCTTTCAAGACAGAAAGCGTAGCTCGTAAGTCACGACTGGCTCAAACGGAGACAGGGTCAACTTCTCCAAATCAAAAGGGAGGGGAAGGAGGCAGTACAGCGCAGTGGTTTAAAGCTCTGAGCTGCAAATCTGGAGACCTGGGTTTGAATTCCACAGCCCCCACTTGAATACTGTGTGACCCTGAGCAAGTCACTTAACTTCCCTATGCTCCCAGGTCGCAGCTGTAAACAAGCTTTCAGCTTAGTGTGCTACTCTTGGTTAAACAACTGCAAAAAAAAAAAAAAAAGTCAAATCCCAAGTCGGGACAGGGGAATGGATTGGAGGTTTCAGATGCAGGATGCCCCTAAAAAAAGTACAGGATACATCCAACTGAGCCACAGCATGGCCACCAGTGGGCTCATGAAAGGCAGAAAAATGCACCTTGAGGGAGGAGTACTAAAGGGCCGAGTCCAATAGAAATATCAGGTAGTCCACAATTTGGCTCAGTGGACAAGTAAAAGGGTCCAGGTGATGCTTGGCAGCCCAGATGGCAAACCTCTTCTAATGCCTGGCATATGTGAATCTAGTGGAGGGCTTCCAAGCTGCCATGAGGACACCCTCCATTCTCTGGGACACTCCGAATGGGGCAATGGCTATGTCCTCACGAGCCAGACATACAGACGAAGGGACTTGAGATTGGGATGGACCAGGATCCCATGAGTATGTGTCAGCAGATCCATGCTGAGGAGCAGAGGGACCAGAGGCTCCTCCGCCAACAGTTGCAGTAATGGAAACCATATCTGCGGTGGCCAGAATGGTGCTTGATTAGCACCCACTGAATCAGAGGAAATGGAGGGAAGCATAAAGGAACCTCCTACTCAAGGAGAGGGACAACACATCTCACCAGAAAACTCTAGGCCCTGGATCTAGCCAGCAAAAACTGGGCAGTTTTGCACTGCGTGGGGGATGCAAAAAAGTCCAACTGTGGACGACTCCATCTGGCGGACAGAGCTTCTGCGATGGATGTGAGAAGTTCCCACTGTGCATGCTGGACTGCATCCTGCTAAGGCTGTTGGCCAGTGTGTTTTGCACGCTGGGGATGTGGACCGCCGAGAGGATCAGACTGTGGTCTAGTCCCAGTACCATACTCTCAAGCCCTCCCTGCACAGGGGGTACGAATGTGCCCCCCCTTGTTTGCTGATATAATAGACAACACTGAAATTGTCCTGCTGGATCAACAGCTGACCTGGGAGGAAATGGTTCTGAAAAGCCTGAATGGCACTCAGGACCATCAGCATCTACAAGACACTGATATGCAGGCAGGTTTTGATCTGGGACCATGTTCCTTGAGTTTGAAAGGGACCCAGGTGCGCCCCCAGCTTGATCCGGAAGTATCCGTGGTGAGGATATACTGGGAGAAGGAGATCTGGAATGGGACCCCCCGTAACAGGTTCTATGGGTCCATCCATCACTGGAGAACCTTGCGGACTGGGGAGGAGACCAGCACAAACTGATCTAATTTGTCCAGGCATTGGTCCCATTGCACTCTTGAGTGTCCACTGGAGGACTCGCATGTGCAGTCTGGCCAAGGGAAATGTGGCAATGGCTGCAGCCATAAGACCCAACAGCCTCAGGTACACACTCGCAGGAATATAATGGCTTTGGGTGCTCTCCTGAGCCTGGGCAATAAGGCACTCCACCCTATTGAGAGGCAGGAAGACTTTATCCAGCGTAGAGTCCAGGACCACCCCTATATACTGCAACCTTGGGATGGAATCAGGACGGTCTTGGGCAGACTGACAGTGATGTCCAGGGAGAGAAACAGCTGAAGGATTCTCTTCAGGGTCCAGAGGAGCTGCTCTCTAGACAGAGGCTTCAGAAGCTAGTCGTAAAGGTAGGGGAAAATGTACAGTTCTTCCCTCCAGAGAGCCACAGATACTGCTGCTAACCACTTTTTAAAGACCCGCAGTGCAGAGGATAAGCCGAAGAGCAATACTTTGAATTGGTAGTGCTTGCCCTGAAAAAGAAACTGGAGAAATCTCCTGTGAGTTGGAAACACTGAGGTATGCAGATAAACGTCTTGCATATCCAGCGAGCACAGTCAGATTCCCTGCTTCAGTAGGAGTAGCAGGCCTGGCAGAGTGAACACGCAGAATTTTTTGTACTGGATATAAATATTGAGGTCCTTGCGATCTAGAATAGGCCTCAGATCTCCTGTTCTTCTGGGGACCAGGAAGAACCTAAAGTACAATCCCCTGTTCCTTTGGTGCCTGGGCATTGGATCAATGGCCTTCTTCTGCAGAAGGGACTGTGCCTCCTCCTGGAGAACTGTCAGATGGGCTGGGGCATAGGTGTAGGGTACTGGAGGAGTCTCTGGAGGCACCTCTACAAGTTCTAGAGTTCAACCCTTCTATAATCTGAAGAATCCAGGCAGCTGAAGTGATGGTTCTCTATTGGTTTAGATGGAAGGAGAACCTACCTCCGACCACCGCCTCTTGGTCAGGTACCAGAAAGGAGGGGGTCTGGCAAGGAGTCAAGCTGAGTGAGTTCCAGTTGCTGTGGCTGATCCGTCATTCTGGGACGCTTTGTTGCAGTGCTGGGAGAATGGGGGAGAAGAAAAAATTACTCACCTTAGTAATGTTGTTTCTTCTAATGGAGTCTTGCTATATTATAGACATTAGCAGTTTGTTCCAGCTCTAGAACTGCCCCGGAGTGAAATGGTTAAAACCATTCCAAAATAGAATTTTGGCACGAGAGCAGCTCTATCTGTGTCATTTCAAACTTGAACTGTCAGATCTTTACGAGCCAAACTCACTAAGGTCTGTGTGGAAGCTGTAACTACACTAGCCAAATGGCTACCTAAATAATAACAACCATTGATGGTCCCAACACCCAAGACTCAAGTCAGGGGACCAGAAATATAACACCATTCTAATAATATGAAAATGGAACATAAGTATAATAAAACACACACACGCTGCACATACACACTCCCAAAGTCCCAAAGGGACAAATGCTAACAGGACATAAGTAGTGCCCACACTAAGTTGCCCGCACCCACCAAGTAGAGGTTCTGAGAGGGGCAGGTTGGGGAGGTCTATAATATAGCAAGACTCCATTAGAAGAAACAACATTACTAAGGTGAGTAATTTTTTCTTCAAACAACATGAAGTCTTGCTATATTATAGACATTAGCAGAATACACAGCAGTACCTCCATGGAGGAGGGCAGAACCTACTTAGGAATAGGCTCTGAAGAACAGCTGTGCAAACCGAGCATCTCTCCTGGCCTGGACATCCAGGGAGTAATGCTTGGTAAAAGTGTGTACCGCTTTCCAAGTAGCAGCCTGGCAAATCTCTAATAAAGGATATCTCTGGCAGCAGCTAGAGACGCAGCTGTACCCTGGTAGAATGAGCCCTCAAACCAGGGGGCTCTGCCCACTTTCTGATAACAAAATTGGATACAAGAGACAATCCACCTGGCTATTGATCTCTTAGTGGCAGGTTTGCTTTTCCCAACTTCACCATAGGTAAGGAAAAGTTGGAGGATTCAACCTGTGACCTTTGGTACGCTCTATATAATAACTAAGAGCTCTCTTAACATCCAGGTTGTGCAACCTCCTCTCACCCGAAGAGGAGTGATCAGTGAAAAATACTGGAAGGAGATAGATTGATTAAGATGGAAATCTGAAACCACCTTAGGCAAAAATTCCTATTAGTCCTAAGGACTACCTTATCCCTGTGGAAAGAAATAAAGTCAGTCTCCACTGACAAGGCTTGCAATTCACTTATGCGTCTGGCAGAAGTGATAGCCACTAGAAAACAGTTTTCCAAGTTAGGTACTTAAGCTCTGCAGAAGACAGATGTTCAAAAGGGGGTTGCATTAACTGGGCAATGCAAACATTAAGGTCCCAAGCAGGGGCCGGTTCCCGAAAGGGAGGATTAGTATGGAGTAACCCCTTAAAAAACTTGGAAAACACAGGATGAGAGGAAAGAGGGGATGACTTTCCCACTGACACAAAAGCAGACACAGCTGCCAAATGAACTCTCAGGGCAGCTGGTCTGAGACCCAAGGAATTAAGATGTACCATGTAATCTAACAAAATGGGCAATTCAGCAGATTCTGGGGAAATATTTTTCCCAGCACACCAAATGGAAAACCTTTTCCATTTAGAACTATAAGTAGCTCTAGTGGAAGGCTTTCTGGAAGCCTTTAGGATCTCAAGAACACCCTGAGAGAGGTGTAAATCAGCAAACTCTAACTCCTCAAGAGCCAGGCCTTGAGGTTGAGGGATTTGAGGTCCGGATACCAAACCCTTCCCTGGGCACAAGTCAACAGATTGTGATTCCTGGGGAGGCACAGGGGAAGATGGACTGTCAGAGACAGAAGGAGTGGGTACCAGGGCTGCCTGGCCCAATCCGGGGCAATTAGAATCACCCTGCAAGGCTGAGATCTGATTTTGACTAGTACTTTGAATAGGAGAGGAAAGGGGGGAAAGCATAGAGGAACTTCCCCTCCCAATCCAGAAGAAGGGCATCCAGGGGAACTGAGCCCAGCACTGGAGGCCTGCAACAGAACAGAGGAAGTCTGTGATTGTCTGGGGCTGCAAAAAGATCTATCTGAGGGATGCCCCACCTGGCAAAAACTATCCCCAGCACTTGAGGATCCAGGGACCATTCGTGATGGCCCTGGGAAATCCTGCTGAGGGCATCCGCTAGGACATTGTCCTTCCCTGGAAGATGAACTGCTATGAGGAAGTGTTCAGGGAACAGGCCAGAGACCACAACTTCATTGCCTCGGTGCACAAGGCAAGACCGAGTGCCCCCTGCTTGTTGATGTACCACATTGTTGTGGTGTTGTCTGTTCTGACTTGTATCACCTTGTCGTGGACAGATGCAGAAAGCTTGAAGAGCTAAAAAGACAGCTCTGAGTTCCAGCAAACTGATGTGGAGCAGAGATTCCTGGGGACCAAACTCCTGAGTGGAAAGGTCGCCCATGTGGGCTCCCCAACCCAGAAGGGAAGCATCTGTAGTGAGAGTCAAGTCGTGAGAAGGGAAATGAAGGGACCCCGCCTTAATTGCTCTGATCCTGCCACCACTGGAGAGCTAGGATCAAGGTTCGAGTCACTGGGACCAACTTGGAAAGGGGTCTCTTCTCTGAGACCAAAAGGTTCTCAAGTGAAACTGAATGTCTCTCATCTGAAATCTGGCGCCCTGCACAACAGCTGTGGATGCAGCCATGTGCCCCAGGAGCTGCAGAAAGTGTCTTGCTGGTCGAGAGACCTGCAGAGTGAAGGAAGAGGCCAGAGCCACTAAATTCCTTACCCTTTCTGGGGAAGAAAGGCTCTGGCTAGCTTTGTGTCCACCCTGCCCCTATAAAGGTGAGTACCTGGACTGGTTCCAGAACCGACTTTGGTAGGTTTAGCAGAAACCCGGGAGGTGAGAAGCTGCGGGTGACCTGCAGGTGAGATTTTACTTGTTCTGGGGACTGGCCAATGAGCCAGTCGTCTAGATAGGGAAAAACAGCAATCCTCTGCCTCCTTAAGTGGGCCACTGCCACTGCTAGACACTTTGTGAATACCCTTGGAGCAGAGGGAAGGCCGAAGGGCATTGCTCTGAACTGGTAATGACCTGAGGGCAGTTCGAATCTGAGGTACTTTCGATGGGATCTTCTGATTAGGACATGGAAATAGGCATCCTTGAGGTCCAGGGAGGCTAGCCAGTCCCCTGGCCTTAGGGAAGGTAAAATCATTGCCAGAGTTACCATTTTGAACTTTGGTTTCAAAAGATGCTTGTTCAGATATCTGAGATCTAAAATGGGCCGCCATTCTCCTGTCTTTTTGGGGTAAGGAAGTATCTGGAATACAGACCCCTGCCCTGATGCAGGGGAGGAACCCTTTCTACTGCTCTGAGAGCTAACAGGGATGAGACCTCTGTTTCCAGAGCTAGGGTCTCTGAAGCACTTGCAGGTAGAAAAGTCTGCTTCTCAACTTGGGAAACTTTTTGAAGCTGAGAACCAGACCCTGGCTTACTACTTCCAGAACCCACTTGTCTGAGGTTAAAGAAGCCCAATTCTGACTGAAGTAAGCCAGTCTGCCCCACTGGTACAGGAGAATCGCCCTGGGCACCCCATCAGGGGTGCCTTTTTCAGGAGCTTTAGGCTGGGGGTGGGAGCAGGTCTGCCCACCCCCGCCTGTCCCTGCCTCTGAAGAAGCCCCTCTGAGCAAAGGCAGAGGAGGCCTGAGTCTGGTAGAAAGGCCTGTGAAAAGGCCTACCCCTACCCCTGGGGCATGCCTTGAGGAGTGGCTTGCCGCCCTTAGCCTGGGCACTCTTGTAAGTAGTCCTATATTCATCCATCTTCTTCATGTAATTCTCTGTCTGCTTTCCAAACAGAGAATTTCCCACCACAGGAAAATCCATAGCCTTAGTCTGGGTATCTTGTGACAAACTAGTACACCTGAGCCAGGCCAACCTACAAAAGCTACAGATGTGGCCATGACCCTAGAGGAAACATCATTAATATCCACAGCAGCATGAAACTGAACCTTAGAGGCTTCAATGCCACTGCAGCCACCTGTTCTAGTTCACTAGCCAGCTGGCCATGGGCCTGCTTGGCCAATTGCATAACAGTATCCCATCTAGATTTCTGATACCTAGCTACATAAGCCATATAATTTGCTTGCCTGAGTCCCAGAGAGGCTGCCATATACTGTTTTTTGCCATGGCATCAATCTTCCTGGAATCCTTGTCAGGAGGATGTGAAGCCAAGGAATATTAGCTTTATCACAGGCAGCAGCCTGAACTACCCCAACATGACTGCATTGCTGAGAAAGGAATTTCGTATCAGGGCCTGACAATGTACACCTTCTGTCCATCTTTTTATCTACAGGAGGCACAGAATTAGGAGCTTTTAAATTTTAATTGTTTGTTTCCTAAAAGACTTATGTAAAGGAATACACAATCTCCTAGACTCTGGAATATCCATCATTTCTACAAAATCAGGCTCCTCTTGCTCATCCACAGCCTCTTCTGAAGGAAGCTGGAGGGTTTCAGCAACTTTTATAAAACATAAAATGAGATGGGGACTCAGACAGCATAGGGGAGATTCTAAAGGTCTGTCTGGGAGATGTCCGTTCAATGGGCACCCAGACCTTCCCAGCCACATTCATACTGTTCATAATCCTCCTCCCCCTCCTCTGGTTCATAAAATTCCTCAATATCATAATCCTGAACCACTGGGACCGGACGAACCGACCTTTTACCAGATAGTGGTGGTTCGGACGGACCCTGAGACAGTGACTGGACAATTTGTATGGCTTTTGCTATCTCTGCAGCAGTTGGAGAAGGAATTTTGGACTCCAGACCTGATGATTTTCTTGTTTTCTTTATTGGAATTGGTTCCTCAGAACCAGCTTTTCTTTGCCCGAGGAAGTCTGGCCCTGGTCAGAGGGCACTCTCTGGTCTGGTTGGCACCGAACCGGGCTGGCCATCCGGATAAAGGGACTTTTGGTCTCCTCGCCCCTGAGCCTGCCCAATCTTTTTCCAGGGTGGCTGCCGGGGAAATTCTTACGTACCTGGCAGTCTGACTGGAGGTGGTCAAACCCCAGACAATAAACACATGTGGTGTGTGGGTCAGCCTTGGCAAAGACTTCCCCACAAACATCACAGTGTTGAAACCCAGTGGGCCCGTTTTCTTTTGGGTTTCTCGACATAATGCCAGCCTAACCAAAACTTGCTCCTTTAACGGCAGTGCTAGGGTAAGACACCTTTATCTGTTCCTAACCGTCACGGGTATTGACAAAACCGTAATAAACTGCTTTTAGAACCGATAAGAACCGGAACCGACTCTAAAATAGTAACTTTAGTTTTAAATGAGTTTTAACTCCACTGATCGTTCAAACCGAACCGATAACTATAAGTTCCACACAGACAAAACTCTTCATTTACTTACGGTTACCACAGATAGAGCTTGAACCGAACGGTTTTACGTGTTAAATAAAACTATTCTCGGTTAAATCCAACCGAGAAAACACTTTTTAAACCGAGAAATGAACCGAGTAGAAGGAGGAATCTCCGGAGCGACTGTTCACTGAGGCGGAGTAAAGAATCTGACAGTTCAAGTTTGAAATGACACAGATAGAGCTGCTCTCGTGCCAAAATTCTATTTTGGAATGGTTTTAACCATTTCACTCCGGGGCAGTTCTAGAGCTGGAACAAACTGCTAATGTCTATAATATAGCAAGACTTCATGTTGTTTGAAGGGGGTAGGCAAGGTGGAAGAGGCCTTTCTCTTGCCTTGAGGACAGGAGGCAGCTCCGGACTTGTGGGACACCTTGTGAAAGGGAGGGCGCTGTCTGCTCCTAGGCTGTGTGCAGTAGAGCAAGTTGGCAGACTTGACAGCTTTGCCAGATGCCTGTAGGTCACTGATGATGTCCTGAACATCTGGCTCAAATAGTTTGGAGCAACTGAAAGGGGCGTTAAGCACTGGACATCTGCAGCAAAACCTTAGACCCTCAGCCAGGAGTGCCTATGAAGACAAATGCCTGCGGTAGCAGCCCTGGCACCAGTATCTGAGATATCGTACAGAAGGCCCTGACAAGATGCTAACTAATATTTATTTATTTATTTATTTAGCTTTTGTTGACCAGGTAAGTGCACTAGACAAATCCTGCCTATTTTCAGGCACTACCCGGGGGGGGGGGGGATACAGATGAACGCCAACTGACCTTGAACCAGCAATATCCTCGGCACTCTGCAAGCACTTGAGAACCTCCTATTTCTGGGAGCAGTCTGGGAGAGCCTGGGCAGCCATCTTGCCCTTCTTCTAGATGATATTCTGGTATTTAACCATTTATGAGGGGAAAGTACAGTTACATAAGAACTTACTGCAACAGTAGATGTTCAGAAGAAGCTCTTGCAGCAGGGAACACATATAGGACAGCAGCCAGCCAGCAACAGGACCCCACGGCAAACTTCTAACCAGCAGTATCTAGTGGGGCTCACCCTCAACATTGGCCCGCCCCCACGTGTCCCAGTTCTTGCATGGCTGGAGACACCAGCAGTTGGATCTACTGAGAACCATTCCAGAAGTGAAGGGCACTATCTCGTCCAACAAAAAGAGCATATGGTAACAGTCGCATGCAGTGGGATATCTCCAGGGGGACGGAGGCGGGGAACTATACCTGCTGCAAGAGCTTCTCTTGAAGATCTACTGTTACGGTAAGTTCTTACGTAACTGTACTATTTTACTTTGAGAGTCAGCTCTTGCAGCAGGTAACACATATAGGACTGAGTCCCAAGCAGTATACACTGAAGACAACTCCTCGGGAGGAAAGAGAAAGAGAAAAAAGGAAGGAAGGGATTCTTTAAGAGATAAAACCCTGTAAAACAGCCAGACCAAACCCTGCTCTGTGCCTTCAGGCAATGTCCAGGCTGTAATGCTTAATGAAGGTATGAACTGTGTGCCACGTAGCTGCTGCACAGATATCTGGAGTGGAAACATTTTTGAGCACTGCGAAAGTGGCTGCGATGCCTCTAGTTGAGTGACCCTGTACCGGGCCCGGTAGGGTTTTTTCATACCTCTGATAACAGAAGGTGATGCAATGCACCAGCCATCAAGAGAGGGTCTGTTTAGCCACAGGGCTACCCAAAGTCCTAGGAGCAAAGGACACAAACAACTGATCAAATTTTCTGCTTCCCCTGGTTCTGGAAAGTAATATCGTGAGGCGTGAACAACGTCCAAAGTATGGAGAAGCGCCTCCCCCCTACTGGAGTGGTTCGGTTAGTAAATGGGTAGTTGAACGTCTTGATTCAACGTCATTTCTGAGACTACTTTGGGGAGAAACTTGGGATTTGTACACAAAGCTACCCTGTCTTTGTGAAAAACTAAATAAGGCTCTTTACATATCAAGGCCTGGAGCTTGGAAATCCTTCAAGCAGAGTAACTGAAAATATAAATAATGTTTTCCGAGAAAGAAAACATAGCTCGCAATCTGTGGCAGGTTCAAAGGGGGGGTAGGGTCAGTTTCTCCAAAATAAAGAGAAGATCTCAAGAGGGAACAGGATCCTTAATAGGGGGCTTTAGATGGAGTATACCCCTAAGGAAAGTGTGAGTAACCTCCAGTTGAGACACCATTCTGCCCTGGACAGGGGTGTGATAGGCAGAAAGGGCATCCAGGTGTACTTTAATGGAGGAGTAGCCCAATCCTGACTCTGAAAGGGATAACAGGTATTCCAGCAGGATGTTAACCGGACAGGCCAGGGGATCCAGATGACACGCCGTGGCCCACAGACAAAATCTCTTACACTTCATGGTGTATGTAGCTCTTGTGGAGAGTTTTCTGGCCTCCACCAGGACTTTGGCGACCCTGTCCAAAACTCCAAAGTGAAGTTTGACTAGGTCCTCAGGAACTATGCGTGAAGATGCAGCGATCACAAGTTCAGATGGACCAAGGTCCCGTCGTGCTAAGACAGCAAGTGAGAGCTCAGTAGAAGCGCAACTGGAGGATCCACTGCCAAGTGTTGCAACAGTGGAAACCAGATTTGACGGGGCCACAGAGGAGCTATCAGGATCATAGCTGTCCCCTCCATCTGCAACATGAGGAGAACCCTCTGAAGGAGCGGGAACGGTGGGAAGGTGTAAAGGAATCTCCCCTTCCAGAAGAGGGCCAACGCGTCTTGCCAGAAAGCACCAGGCTCGAGATCTAGCAAGCAAAAACTGGGCAGTTTTGCGTTGGTGGCTGAAGCAAACAGGTTCAATTTGGGGGTCCCCATGTGGCGAATAGGTCATCGACCATGGATTGGAGAAGTGGCCATTCGTATGCCCTCAACCTTGTTCTGCTTAGGGCGTCTGCCAAGATGTTTTGAACTTCTGGGACATGGTCCGCCAAGATGTTGCTCAGATGGGCAATGGCCCAATCCCACACTCTCACGGCTTCCCTGCAGGGGGGATACGAGTGTGTGCCTCCCTGCTTGTTCATATAAAACACCACCGACATGGTGTCCATCTGAATGAGGAGGTGTCGTGGTTTGAGCACCGTGTTCAAGGCCTGGAGAACATAGAGAATGGCACTCATCTCTAAGACTCTGATGTGCAGGGACTCTTCAGTCAGTGACCAGGATCCCCGAGTCTTGTGAACACCCAGGTGTGCACCCCATCCCGTGTTTTATATGTCCAATGTAAGAACCTGGTTGGGAGCTGCCTTCTGAAATGGAATCCCTTCTCGCAAGGCAGGAGACGTCATTCACCAGGATAACTCTAGACGAACTGGCCTTGTGATGGAGACTGGTAGGTCCAGGTCGTCCCATCTCTAGTCCCACTGGACCTGAAGGGTACACTGTATTGTCCTCATCTGAAGCCTCGTGAAAGGGACATGACGATGGACACTGCCACGTGGCCCAGCAACCGGAGCAGAATCCTGGCCGGTACTGAGGAGGCTGAACAGATTTGACTGGCTAGAGCCCGAATGTGATCTGCCCTGTCCAGTAGAAGGAGGGCCCCTCCTCTGACCATGTCAAGGAGGGGCCCCTATGAATGGCAGGAGCTGCAAGGGGATCAGGGACAACTTTACCATATTGATTGTGATCCCCAGACTCCGAAAGAGAGTGCAAATGTCCTGAATGGCACTCTGACGACGTTCTTTGGACTGTGCGACAGAAGCTAATCGTCCAAGTATGGGAACACGTAGTGTCCCATCCAATTGTTTAACTAGGAGAGACACATTAAGCTGAAGGTTGTTTACAGGTGCGACCTGGGAGCACAGGGAAGTTAAGTGACTTGCTCAGGGTCACAAAGTATGCAAGTAGGGGCTGTGGGATTCAAACCCAGGTCCCTAGATTTGCAGCTCAGAGCCTTAAACCACTGTGTTATACTGCCTCCCATCCTTCGAAGTGCTGCTGCCATCACCGTGAGTCACTTCTTGAATACCCTGAGAGCAGAGGAGAGGCCAAAGGGCAATGCCCTGAACTGGAAATGCCTGCCCTGGAAAGCAAACCAGAGGTACTTCCTGTGATGTTTGGCTATCAGGATGTGGAGGTAAGCATCCTGCATGTCCAGAGATACTAGCTAGGCACCCTGGTGGACCATGGGAAGCAGGCTCTGAAGAGTGACCATCCGGAACCTTTTGTATTCAACCGACCAACTGAAGTTGCTGAGGTCGAGAATCGGCCTCAAGTCTCCTGACTTCTTTGGGACCAGGAAGAAGTGAGAATAGAACCCTGTTCCCCTCTGGCTTGGGAGGGAGTGGGCTCTGTGGTCTTCTTGGAGAGCAGGGCCTGGATTTCTTGCTGAATCAGACCTGCATGCTCCCTGGAGTGGCATGATGGGGGTGGGAGCATGTCCAGTGGAACGCTAATGAACTTACAGAGTGCCCGTTCTCTATGAATTTGAGGATCCATTGGTCGGAGGTCATCTTTCACCAAGCATCTGTGTAAAGAGAAAAACGGTCTCTTACCTCCTCCCCTGACATGACGTCTGGGAGAGGTGGGCCGCCTGGGGCATCAAAGAGTAAGAGGGGGTGGAAATGTGGGCTGGGCAGGTTTAGTCTGACGAGAGGTGGATCCTGCAGATCCCCTGCGGCCCCCTCGCCGACTGTAGCCTCCCCGTTGAGGTTGTTGTTGCTGAAAATGGGGTTGCTGATGTTGCTATTGGCCCCTTCAGCCACGAAAATGAGACCTCCAAAACTGTGTCTGTTTCTGGCGGTACGTGGACTGTATGGTGTGGACAGCCTTACTGGAGTCCTGTAGCCTGTTTATGGTTCTCTCCGTATCCTCGCCAAAGAGGATGGAGCCCCTGAAGGGTGCATCCAGGATGTTGGATTGGACATACGGAGCAAACCCAGAAACATGAAGCCAGGAATGGCGATGTAGCAAATGCCCATGGCAGCCGCCCTTGCCACAGAGTTATAGGCATATTGTAGCATGTGCGTGCCTATGTCTGACCTGGTTTGTAACAGTTTTGCAAGTTCTGCCTTCTGGGGGCAGTCGGGCATACCCTGCAAGATGTCCATTCCTTGTTCCCAAAGGGCATTCTGGAATTGGACCATGTGTATCAGGAAGTTGAGACTCCTGATACTGCAGGTGGCAGATGAGTACACCTTTCTGCCCATGGAATCCAGTTGTTTAGACTCTCTGTCTGAAGGCTGGGTGCTCAGATGTTTGGGCCTCTGTGAATAGTCACGAGCCACTGAGATGACCACCGAGTCAGCGGCGGGATGCTCTGCTAAAAAGGGCTGCTCCTTGGGTGCCCTGTACAAACGGTCCACCTTCCTTGGGATGGCCGTAGATGCGTGAGGGCATCTCCAGGTCACCTGTGTGACGTCCTCAAAGGTGTCAACCATGGGGGGTAATATCTGCCGGTTTTGGGTCCTTTTGCCGGAGGCATTTTGAGAGTCGCATACACTCAGTGTCCAGATCTTCTGTGTCCTAGCCCATGTTAGTCTGAATGTGACTCCTAACCTCCATAAAAGGATGGGTTGTCTTTAGGTGATTTGGGAGTATCTTCGGGTTCCCTGGGAGATGAATCTTCGAAGGGTGAACCAGAAGAGTCTGACGAGTGGTAACAGTTGGAGGAGGAGACTGAGGGAGACTTGTGCCTCCTACGTCTGTGTCAGTGCCCACCTGAAGAGCTAGATGAGCTGGGGCTCCTCAACCTAGATCTGTGGTGCTTCTTTAATGCCAATCTCTTCCTTGGCCTTACTGGGGGGCCGGGAGGTTGCTTCACCCGATCCTCCTCAGAGGGAGGTTGGGGCGGCTAAATCTGGATCTGGGGATGGGGAGCAAGCACCCCCATCCGGATTCAGGGTCACGTCCGGTTCCACTGCTGTGTCCAGCTGAGACTTTGGTGGGAGGATGTCAGGCCTGATGGTCTCCCACCAGTGGGAGAACAGGTCTTTCACCTGGGACAGATTCAATTTCAGAGGACCTGTAGTCGGCTCCGGGGCTAGGTCAGGAACAGTGGATGTCGGGCCTAGCAGGCATCGGTGGGCAGGCTGGAGGTGACGACGGAGCATCATGACCATCATTGGGACCTGAGGGTACCACGGGGTCCAGCATCAAGAGTGACGGTGATCGGGTCAGCGGGGGCCGGCGGTCGGGAGTCATTGGGGCACCATCTGAGGACCGACGATGGTGTTCCGACCCAGGCTTGTGTTTTTCGGAGTGGCACCGGTCAGAGGTCGGAATAGGGTCCCCCAACTTCTGGGCCTGTTTTGGAGGGAGGGAAGAGGACCTCCCTGCCAATTGACCTGAGGACTTAGCCTTGTCCCGGGAGTCAGCACTGCATAAAGAGGCCGACTAGGAGGCATGAGGAGTCTTACCTGGGTCCGACGTTCAGCCTGAAGTCTGTGCTGGAGGCCAAATTTTAATAGGCTGGAGTGTCGGACCAGAGGGCCCCAGCATCTTCTCTTTAGTGCCTGATCCTCCTGAGGCGACCGGGGTTTTTACCACCATCAGCCAGGTGTCATGGCCTGACTATTCAGATCGGGAAGCAGACTGCGATCCGGAGGATCTAGAGCTGGAGAGGGATCTCTCCCTCTCTTTTTCCTTCTCCCAGTGCTTCTCTTTAGATTTGGAAGAGCAGTGTTTTTCAGAGCTCCTGTGAGGACGGTGAGAAGATTCCTGCTCCGTGGAAGAACCCCTCTGCATGGTGGCCAACTGCTGCTGGGTGAGAAAGGCCTGAATGGACTTCAACAGTCCAACTCGCATCCGTCAACAGAAGACCAGGCAGAAATGGCAGGAGTGGGTGTCGTGGTCTGGGCCCAGACACAACACGCAGGCCGCATGGCCATCCTTGTCGGGTATATGTTTTCCACAGGTGCATTTATTTGTGTGCCTAGACGAGGGAGAAGACATGCAGGAACAGTGGAGTTGAAAGAAAAACTGAACGATGTTGAAAAAATGAGAGGATTATTAAAGAGATCGAACTGGCATACGTTGAGCCCTGGAGTCGATGAGCACTTCAGCGGGGGAAAAGAATTAGAACGCATGAGACCGCTTCTCTTTATACCACGTGGGACGTGTCGGGCGGGCGGCGCCAGAGGCGGTCCCCCTAGGTACTGCTGGTTAGAAGTTTGCCATGGGGCCCTGCTGCCGGCCAGCTATAGTCCTATATGTGTTACCTGCTGCAAGAGCCGACTCTCGAAGTAAGATTTAGCAATCCTTAGTCCCAAGGTGGAGGAGACGTATACCCTCTCACCCCACAGGTCATTCCAACTAGATTCCCTGTCGGGGGGGGGGGGATCTGAGGTGCTTAGGCACCTTCGACCTGTTATGAGCTGCTTTAATGACTACTGAATCAGTCTTGGGTTGGGCAGCACAGTAAGGTAGGCCCTGGGAGGACATGATACAACTTATCAGCCCTGTGGGGCATGGTAGGGACAATGTCAGGTCTCTGCCAGGCAGGCACAGTTACATTCCTCAGGACCTGGAGGATAGGAGGAATGACCTTAGGAAGAGATTCTGGGATTTCCAGAAAGTCCACCAACTCCCGTCTGGTGGCATCCTCTTTCTCAGTGTGGAAGCACATGGCTAAAGACAGCTGCTTCATAACATTAAAGAAAGTAGGGTCCTCTGGAGAAGACTTGGGAGTATGCTTGACATAGTCCTCACTCACCAAAGAGGCAGTGGACCTCTCATAGTTCCTCCTCCTCTTCCTCAGGTAGAATGAGGTCAGGATGCTACTCTTCCTCGACCTGCTTCAGCTTAAGGTCCGACGAACAAGGGACGTATAATGGCCCACAGGGCATTGCCTGAGGAGGCTGAAGTGGCATTGACGATGGGGCAGTCGATAGCGCAGGGGACTCAGGCCTATAAGTGCTCAACTGGTGGATCAAGACACTGGTAAACTTGGACATAATATCATGGAGGTCGACAATAGTGGATTGTTGCGTCGACTGAGGAGGGGACACTGGCACAGGGCGTGATGACCCATCCGACGGGGCCCGGCAAACGAAGAGCCCAATGGCCATGGGCTTGGAGAGGAATCAGGCCATGATGGAGGGGCTGTTGTTGACAGACTAGGCATTGACGAACTGGGGGCTGACAACCGGTCATCCTGAGAGGCAGATGGATGCGCTGTCATTAGAGGCCTGTTAGAACAGAGACCTGGACAGCTACAGGCATCGGTGCAGCCACAACAGACAGAGTACACCTGGAGGAAGAAGTGGCCGTCGGGAGTGGGAATGCCACTGGGGGAGTGATCCCAGTCTGTCTTTCTTGTGACTTTTCCCCGAGGACTCGTCTCGGGCCTTTGCAGCCTGGGAGCTTGACGAACCTGCCAGCGACTGGGAAGGAGGGACCCCTGAGAACCCATGCCCAGAACCAGTTACCTGTTGATTCATCAGGAATTTTTTGAGAGCCTTTCTGCGTCACCTAAGGGTGGTTTGATTAAACTTCCGGCAGAGCTCACAGTCTGAGACGACGTGGTCAGGCCCAAGAGAGAAGACACAGAGGATATGGTCATCTGAAGAGGCAATCTTCTTTCCGCAGCAGCAGCGATAGAAGAGAGGAGTGGAAGGATTAACTCTCGACAAACAAGGTAAAGGAATCTCTTACAAAATAGAAGATTCTAAAAACTAGGCAGAAGAAAAGCCATAGGCGAAAAGTGTGCGAAACTGCAACGGAGCTTCCGTGGAGACTCACGCGAACATAGTTGATGGTGGGAAAGAACTGAGAAGGGAGTGGGGCTGCTCATGCCTTTATATGGTTGGTGATGTCAGCAGGTGACACTGGCATGGACGGACACAGTGGTACTGCTGAAAATCTTCTATGTGAATCCTGCTTCACCGATGGTGAAGTTCCATATGGGTGACCTAATGACTGAGATACCCCTGAAGATTTAAAATTGCATACTCACTGTAATTCTTGGATCTTATAAGAATATCTTCACCACTTATTCACACTATTCACACAGTGGGTCTGAGCCCGAGGCACTACGACCCAGTGAGAGCTATAACTTTCCAGAGGGCTGGCGGCATGGTAAGCAGTGCGCATGCATAATGTCACGTGTCAGTACATGCAGCCACTACCTTCCTCCCGGTTGACAGCCCCCAATCGTTTCAGTACCCTGTTTTTTTTTTTTTTTTTTTAACCAAGGATGCGAGCAACACAACCTGGAAAGTATTCTGTGCATTAAACTAAAGGCATTAAGACAGCCCGTGTAAGAAGGGCCACCAAATCTAGTAATGCAATGTCCTCACAGACCAGACCAAGCATGAAGGGGTGAAGACCAACACAAACCATACTGGAGTGAGTCCAGGTGATAGTGGGCAGGCGTGTGAATCAATGGCAAACATATTCCTGGAAGATAAAGAATTACAGTGAGTACGTAATTTCAATATCTTCAAAGAATCAGTCCTCACAATGGGTACTCACTGGTGCGTCATTACCAAGCTCAGAAAGCATCATTCTAATTTCATTAAAGGCCTTCAGAGACTGCTCCACCTCATTACTTGTTGATGGACAGCCTTGGTGAAGCCAGTAGCCTGCAGCCAGGAATGCCATCCGATGCAAACGCCTGCAGCTGCAGAGAGCTATGCTGCATCAAAGGCATCCATACAGACTTTGAGCTGGTGACTATTAGATTCAGTATATTACTTAACAGTCATAAGAATAGCTTGTTCAGCCTTTGAATCTGGCAGAGCCCCTGCCAGAGACTTTATCTTGCTCCAGAGGTTATACTCATATTTGTAAAAATGCCCTGGGTAGTTAGAGATCTCGAGACCAGGGTGGCTGAAGCCTAGGCTCATTTACACAGAGTGTCAATCTTGCACAACTCCCAATTAGTGGGGTGTGCAGTGACCATCTTTGGGCATAATGGCCTTGTCATTCTCAGCGAAAGTAACAGCAATATCTGCTATGGGCTTAGTAAAATACACTGGATTATTTTTTAGGAGAGGCATACTTCCTGTTCACCTGCTTGGGGACAGATGCCACCGAAGCAGGCCTTTGCCAAACCACATCAGTCAAGGTCTCTAGTGTAGGTTGGACAGGAAGAACTAAATTCACTGGTTTATTTGGCATGTTCAGGAACTCTAGCTGGAAGTACCAAGCCTGTCTGGTCAATGGCTACTGGCTCAAAATCCAGTGCTGAGTGCGTACTGTTGGGCAGTCTTGAAAGACAGGTCCTCCTGAGGCACAGGCACAGGAAATGAAAATTACATACCTACTGTAATTCTTATCTTTCTGTGTATCTTCACCATTCATCACCTTTGGGTACAGTGCCGGAGGTCACGACCCTGCAGGAACTATCTTTTTTGGATGGGCAGAGTCGACGCACTATCAGCGCCGCCCTTGAGGCCGATGCACTGTGTGCTGCTCGCGGGTTGGCAGTAGGTGTCGTCGACCCCTGCCCTCGCCAGTTCTGAGTCGCCATAGAGTAAGAAAGGGTTGGGAGGGAGGGGCAAGAAAGTCCAAGGGACAAAGGAAAAAATAAACTAAAAGGAGAAATGAACGACTGAGAGGACAGAATAAGCTGGAAAACTAAGGGGACTGGAAAGGGGCCCCAATCTCTGGAAGTAGAAGAGGAGAACGGAGGGTTAAAGAATTTAGAAGTAAGGATGTGAGGTGGGGAGAGAAGGGAACATATCCTGGAACCTCGACCTGTCTCCAGATTGTATAGGAACCGCTAAGGAGTAGCCAGAAGGCTAAACTGCCAGAATTCAAGGCACAGAATCACTGGCAATAACTTCAAAATAATCAGAATCGGCTATTTTGGAAGAAAAGACAGGATACAGGGAGTACCTCACCCCAGTCAAATTTTTGGCATAAGAAAACTAGTTTCTTAAATTAAATTGCGGTTGTGTCCAAAGGACAAGGAAATCAAAGTGGTCACGAGCTAGCCGCCTGCAGAGATGGCCGCTTAGGTATGATCGGGAGTAAATCGCGGTACGAAATCCAGTTAAAGATCCTGTCTAATCCGTGTGACAATGACTATACAGTACAGCGACTGGTAGTGGAATACTGCAGGAAAGTACACATACGTAAGAACTTACCGTAACAGTAGATCTTCGAGAGAGGCTCTTGCAGTAGGTAATTACATATAGGACTGACGCCGGCCGGTGGCAGGACCCCATGGAAAAATTTCTAGCTAGCAGTCCTTGGCGAGGGACCGCCCCCACGTCAGGTGACCGGCGTCATGCGACGTCGGTATAAAGGGGCGGTCCCGGATGCCCGCCTTTCAGTTCTTTCCCGCCACAGGCCCGGAAAGACCGAACGAGAGAGAAGTAAATGTTTCCATTCCTGGAAAAAGAGCTGAAAAAGCCTAGGGGGATGGAGGGTGGGAAGGTATTACCTACTGCAAGAGCCTCTCTCGAAGATCTACCGTTACGGTAAGTTCTCACGTAACTGTACTATCTTACTTCAAGAGGGCTTTTGCAGTAGGTAATTACATATAGGACTGAATCCCAAGCAGTCTGGAACAAATAAAAGGCACCGGGAGGAGGAACTACTCCAAAAAATAGCAGAAGCCTTGCAATCCTCAAGACAGGAGGCCTTGCAAAACAGCTACCCCGAAGCCTGCTCTACGGCGAGAGGCAATGTCCAAACTGTAGTGTTTCGTAAAGGTATGGACGGAAGTCCAGGTGGCGGCAGCACAAATGTCTGCCGCAGACACATTCTTGAAACAAGCTGCAGAGGCCACTACTCCACAAGTGGAGTGACCTCTGACTTGACCCGGAAGGGTCTTGTTGTACTCGTCATAACAACAAGTGATGCAATGAGCCAACCACTTCAACAGGCATTGCTTGGAAACAGCATTGCCTTCCCTTTTGTGAGCAAAAGAGACGAACAACTGATCAGCCTTTCTGAGATCCTTTGTCCTATTGGTGTAGCATCTCAGAATCCGGTGAACATCCATGGTATGGAGTAAATATTCTCCTTGGTTGGAGTACTGCGTGAAAAAGGCAGGTAACTCTATAGACTGATTTAAGGCAGACTCTGCTACCACTTTAGGTAGAAACTTAGGGTTCGTGCGAAGAGCCACTCGTTCTTTGTGAAAGATCAAATAAGGAATTTTACACATAAGGGCCTGGAGCTCGGAAATTCTTCGAGTGGAGGTAATGGCCACCAAGAAGAGCATCTTCCAAGAAAGAAACTTCAGATCTGCGGTTGCCGCAGGTTCGAAAGGAGGAAGGGTAAGTTTCTCGAGAGCAAAGTTAAAGTCCCAAGGGGGAGCAGGAGTTCGGATGGGGGGCCTCAGATGAAGGACCCCTCTAAGAAAGGTCTTAGAGACCTCTAATTGGGCAAATGCTTTATCTGCGAAAGGAACACGGTAGACTGAAATAGCGGCCATGTGCACTTTCAAGGAGGAATGACTGAGACCCAGGTCGAAGAGATGATGTAAATATTCCAGCAGAATGGCCACTTAACAGGAGAAAGGCTCCACGTTCCTAGAGGTGGCCCAAATAGAAAACCTCTTCCATTTCATGGCATAAGTGGACCTAGTGGAGGGTTTTCTAGCCTCCACCAGAATCTCCGCCACCTTTGGAGAGACACCAAAACGAGACTGAGCTAGGTCTGCAGGAGCCATGCATGAAGTTGCAGGGACTTGAGGCCCGGATGGACCAGGGTCCCCTGATCCTGGGTCAGCAAACCTCGAGATAAAGGAAGAGGAAGAGGAGGAACCTCTGAGAATTGTTGTAGAAGAGAGAATCAGATTTGCCTGGGCCAGAAAGGAGCGATCAGAATCATTCTCGCTCCTTCTGTGGTTAGTTTCTGCAATACACGAGGGACCAGAGGAATTGGGGGAAGCATAGACGAATCTGTCCTTCCAGTCTAGAGACAGAGCGTCGCTCCAGAAAGCGCCTCGCTCTGGAACGAGCGAGCAAAAGGTGGAAGTTTTATGCTTTGGGGAGAGGCGAACAAGTCTACCTGCGGAGTCCCCCAAAGTTGAAAGATATCATTTAGCACCTTTTGGTCCAATTCCCACTCGTGTGGTAGGGCAGAGGAGCGGCTTAGCTTGTCTGCCAGGGTATTGTCGACTCCTGGAACATCAATCGCAGTGAGGTGAAGGTTGTGTTGAGTTACCCAGTCCCAAACCCTCATTGCTTCCCTGCATAGAGGGTAGGATCGAGTCCCTCCCTGCTTGTTGATGTACCACACCACGCACATGTTGTCCGTCTGGACGGCTAGGTGACCGGGAAGAATATATTGGTGAGGGGCTTGGAGAGCATATAGTACTGCTCGAAACTTGAGCACATTGATGTGGAGAGCTAGTTCCAATCTGGACCATAATCCCTGGGTTCGGTGAGGACACAAATGGGCCCCCCAACCTTCGCCTGATGCGTCTGTGGTCAGAGTCTGGGAAGGGGGAGGATGACAGAAGGGGACCCCCCAAAACAGGTTCTCTCAAACCATCCACCATTGTAAGTCTCGTGCCATCGATGAGAAGATCAGAACAAGATGATCTAGGTCGTCTACAAGTTGATCCCACTGAGAGCGAAGAGTCCACTGAGAGATCCTCATGTGGAGTCGAGCCCTGGGAACCGTCGGAATAGCGGCTGCCATGAGCCCCAGGAGACGGAGGACCGACCTCGCTGGAACCCTTCTGCATTCTGACAGCAGGGAAATCTGTGACTGAAGAGAGGCCGCCCTGTCCGGAGGCAGGAAGGCCTTGCTCACTGTTGTATCGAGGATAGCCCCGATGAACTGTAGTCTCTGGGAAGGATCCAGATGAGACTTGGAATGGTTGATGGTAATACCCAGGCAAGTAAAAACCTGCTGGGTGAGGGAGAGAAACTGCAGGAGCTCCTTTCTGGACGAGGCCGCCAGGAGCCAGTCGTCCAGGTAAGGGAACACCTGAACTCCCATAGTACGCAGGTGGGCCACTACCACAGCCAGGCATTGGTAAATACTCGGGGTGCCAAGAAAAGACCAAACGGGAGTACCCGGAACTGGTAATGGTCTCCCTGAAATGCAAACCGAAGATACTTGCGGTGAGAAGGGCGAATGGGGATATGCAGATATGCGTCCTGCATATCCAGCGCACAAAGCCATTGGCCCGGCCGAAGGAGGGGCAGAAGGGTCTGTAGGGAGAGCATCCTGAACCTTTTGTATTCCACATAAAGGTTCAAGAAGCTGAGATCGAGAATGGGTCTGAGATCTCCCGTCTTCATTGGGACCAGGAAGAAATGTGAATAGTAACCCGTCCCTTGAAGATGCAGGGGCACGGGTTCTATGGCCTTCTTCGAGAGGAGGGCAGAGATTTCTTCCCGGACCAAAGGAAGATGGTCCCTTGCGTAGGACAACTTCAGAGGTGAGTAGCGGGGTGGTTTCTGTAGAAACTCTATAGAGTGCCCTTCCACTATAATCTGGAGCACCCAGGAATCCGTTGTTATCCTCTCCCAACCCGGAAGGTGGAGGGAGAACCTCCCTCCTACCGGTTCCTCCGGTGTGTCCGGAGGTGGTGGGAGAGGGGAGGAGTCAGGTGGTGTGGGGCAGCGCCGCAGCTGGGGCACCCGCTGCTTTTTTTGGGTGGGGGCCTGGCAGCTGCGGGGGCCCGGCGTTTAGTGGCCTGCCTTCCTTGGGGTTTCGCTTGTGGCCGACTGCGTCTGCGAAAAGGATGGCGCAACAGGGGATGGGGACGGTACACAGAATCCACGGATTTCAGAGCCGTCCTCTTCTCCTGCAAGTTGGTGATGATGTCCTTGACATCACCACCAAAAAGCACCGAACCCCTGAAAGGTGCTTCCTGGATCGCAGACTGCACCTCTGGGACCAAACCTGACACACGGAGCCAGGCGTGATGCCGTAGACTCACGGTGAAAGCGGAGCTCCGCCCGGCAGTGTCCACTGCATCGTATGTCGTCCGCAGAATGTGGCGACTGGCCGAACGAGCAGAACGGACTAAATCGGCTAACTCCTGCTTGACTTGACAGTCAGGTAATGAGTCTATCTTAGATTCCACCTGGGTAGGGATGGCCTTCCGGTAATCCCCAATATGAGCAACGTAATTTAGGGCTTGAATTCCCAGTGTGGAAGAGGCATAAATTTTTCTTCCGTACTGATCCAGGAGGTGAGATTCCTTATCCGGAGGAGACGAGCTTAAATGTTTGGGGTGCGCTGACCGGCCGTGAGCGGCGCTAATCACGACCGAATCTGCACGAGGGTGGGAGTCCAAATAGTCTACACCCTCCGGAGCCTGGCATAGCCTGTTAGACTTCCTAGGAAGTGGGGCTAACGCTGACGGTTGTTTCCAAATTGTGGAAACAAGGTGGGCGTGAGGCTCGATCCAGGGTGGCACTAAAGTTGGAGCTGTCAGGGGCAAGTCCAGATGTTCGGCGAGTTTAACCCGCTGAGGATCTGGTTCCAAGGAGCGCCACTGATGAACTTCCTGGATTTTTCTGAGCAACTCCGTAAAGGAAGGAGACTTCAGAGGAGTCCTCGGCCGGGGCTTGGACGGAGAGCGCGGCTCGTCATCTCTCTCGGAGCATCCGTCGGAAGAGTCTGAGGAATCTGAGAGAGAAGAAGAAGAATCGGAAGCAGAATAAGACCCCCTAACATGGCTGGGGGCAGGAACGGGTTCCTTGGGGGGGTACCCCTGGACGCATGTCCTGCCCTCTCGGGATCAGAGGAAGGGCCCTGGGTCTGGAGGCAGTGAGGAGAGTGCCGCCTTGGGCGTATGGGAGCCGGGGGCGGCACCATCGCCGTAAGGCGGCTCTCAACTTCCTTGGTGAGCTGAGCCTTGGCATCAGCCCACCAGGAAGCCAGAGTCTCCTGCAGATCCACCGGCGGCCGTAGGGGCGGTGGAGGAGGAGGGGGAAAAGTATATGGGATGTACCTGTAAGGCGAGTATCCGAAACCCAGCTCTGGGAAAACCGGCGCCGGGTATTGTGGCGTCGGGTACTGCGGCATCAGAGGGACCGGCGTCGGGTACTGCGGCACTGGATACTGAGGTCCTGACGGCGGTGTCGGATAAGGCGGCGGGTACCTGGGGCGTTGGAGGAGCTGCGGAGCAGGCGGCGGATGGTGTCCCCGCAGGCGGGTCAACAGCAAGAGGCCCGGGGTAGGGCCCGGTAGGGAGAAAATCTCTGACGAGCGTCAGGGGGCGGGGCGACATCCGGGGCCAGCATCAGACCCAGTTCCTAGGAGGAGGGTCTGACGGAGGAGGAACATCCCCGCATTGCCCGGGATGGGGGAATCCTCGGGATCAGGCTGGGGTGACTCAGACTCCCTGGGCAGCGGCGAAGGCTGCGAGGGACCGAGTCTGACGGGTGTGGGTGGGTCCATCGTGGGTTCCGTTGCCTGGCGCCTGCGTCGGGAGCCGGCGTGCGGCAAAATAGTTCGGTGGGCGCCGGGGGCGGTGTCCTTCTTATGGGGTCCCTCATCGGAGGCGGGCCGAGGAGGAGGCGGCCTGATCAGAGGGAAGAGGTGTCGCGCGCCCGAAGGTTGGCGTCTTATCGACCTTCTCCTGGCGGGCGTCAGAGAAGCTGACGTCCGACTTATGGTCGCCTGCCCAGTAGGCGCAAGCCTGCAGCCAGCCGAAGGGGCGGAAGCCTCCTTTGCCGGGCGCCCGCAAGTCGGCCTGAGCCAGGCGGCGGTCGATGCTTCCTCAAACCCTTGGAGACTGCCGTCGAGACGGTCCCCGGAGAGATGTTACCTGGGCGCGACTCTGGCGGAGTCGTGGGCGAGAACCTTCTCCCGGTGCCTCTCCTTGTCGCTTTTGCGATGCCCTTCTGGAGAAGTGGGCGTCCTGAGCTTCTTCAATTCTTTTTCCATCGAAGACATCTTTTCTTGAGAAGATGGACTTCCAGGGACTGTTGGCGTCGTCTGCGGGTGCCGCATTGAAACTGAAGCAATGTGGGCACTTGTCGACCGGATGGTGGGGCTCAGCCAAAAGAGGCAGAGGAATGGCCGGTCCTTGTGTGTGGCAGTAGTGGGCGCCGCATCAGGTCGCACTGTTTTTGTGCTTGGAGGGTGTAGGGACCATATACAGGCGATGACCTGACGATAGAAGGAAAAAATAATTTTCATTTTAATTATAATTTTCGGTAAAACTGACAAAAGAGCAGGGCTGATGAAGCACGAACTTTACCGCGAGGCGCTGCACGAGCTAACGGCGGGAAAGAACTGGAAGGCGGGCGTCCAGGACTGCCCCTTTATACCGACGTCACATGACACCGGTCACCTGACGTGGGGGTGGTCCCTCGCCAGGGACTGCTAGCTAGAAATTTTTCCGTGGAGTCCTGCCGCCGGCCGGCGTCAGTCCTATATGTAATTACCTACTGCAAGAGCCCTCTCGAAGTAAGATCATCCAGCGTTAATTTCATCTTAAATAAACATCCGAATTAATTCAAATTCTCACAGTGAGTTTTTCTGAAGCTGAACTGTCAGAATAATAGAGTGGGCGCTGCGATGATGGCAATAAACTCAGCCGGCCCGGCGACTGACCTGGGGGCACTACCTATGCTATAGACTCGTATAGTTCTTGTATGGATAATACGTATGCCGTGTTACAGAATATTTCTTTAAGTCAATCTGAAATAAAACAGGATATTGCTGGGCTAAAAGATGTAGACATCATTAAGCTGAATTCTGACAAGTGTAATAACAGAATTACTGAAGTTGAAGGAAGGGTGGCAGCAATAGAGGGATCTGTTTTAAAACTTGAAGATGAATCTAACTTTATGCATCAACAATTCAAGCTAGAAACACAGAAACATAGAATTTGACGGCAGATAAGGACCGCTTGGCCCACCTAGTCTGCCCATTTTCCTACCTAACAGATAAGCTGCAGATCCTAGTTAACCAATAGCTTACTTCCTCCTACCCCCACTAGGACTGCCTTATGCCTGTCCCATGCATTCTTGAAGTCCCCCACTGTTCTTGACTCCACGACCTCCTCAGGGAGGCTGTTCCATGCATCCACAACCCTCTCAGTGAAAAAATACTTCCTCACATTACCTCTGAGCCGTCCCCTCTATCTTCAAATTCTGCCCCTTGTTCTTGCACATCTCTTTTCTGGAAGATGCTACCCTCTTGGACTTTGTTAATTCCCTTGAGGTACTTGAAAGTTTCTATCATGTCCCTCTCTCCCTTCTTTCCTCAAGGGTATATATATTAAGCTCCTTTAGTCTTTCTTAGTATGTCTTCTGGTGCAGACCCTGACCATTTGGATGCCCTCCTCTGGACAGCCTCCTCTGTCTATGTCTTTATGAGATGGGGTCTCCAGAACTGCACACAGTACTCAGATGGGGTCTCACCAACTGTCTGTACAGAGGATAACAACTTCCTGTTTTCTACTATTGATGCCTCTTCCTATGCATCCCAGTATCCCCAGCCTTCCTTACTGCCTTCTCATTGCTTGCCCACCTTTAGGTCATCTGATATAATTACCCCAGGTCCTTTCTATTTTTACTGTTGTCAGTATCTCACCCCCCATTGTGTACGCTTCCCCTCGGTTTTTGTTTCCCATGTGCATTACCTTGCACTTCTTTGCACTGAATCTGAGCTGCCATACATTTGACCATTCCTCCAACCTTGCCAAGTCCCTTCTCATCCTTTCCACTCCATCTTGTGTGTCAACCCTGTTGCAGATCTTTGTGTCATCTGCAAAGAGACATACTTTTCCTTCCAGTTCCTCTGCAATGTCACTTATAAAGACATTAAAAAGACCGGTCCCAGTACTGAACCCTGCGGTACCCCGCTAGTAACCCTCCTTTCTTCACTGTGTGCTCCATTTACTACTACCCTTTGCGTCCTGTTGTCTAGCCAATTTTTTATCCAGGCTACCACCTTGGGACCCACTCCAAGGCTGGCTATCTTGTGTATTAATCTTTTGTGTGGGACTGTATCAAATGCCTTGCTAAAATCTAGGTAGGCCATGTCCACAGTCCTTCCCTGGTCTACTACTTTGGTCACCCAGTCAAAGAAATCTATTAGATTCGTCTGACACGACCTTCCCATTGTGAATCCATGCTGCCTTGGGTCCTGTGCCCCACTGGCCTCTAGGTACTCAACAATTCTTTCCTTCAGAAGTGATTCCATCATTTTCCCTACCACTGAGGTCAAACTAACTGGTCTGTAGTTTCCCGCCTCTGTCCTGCTCCCACTTTTGTGAAGAGGAATCACATCTGCCCTCCTCCAGTCCTCGGGTACCACCCCATCCTCCCATGATTTGTTAAAGAGAGTAGTCAGCGGTGTCACTAGTTCTACCCTTAGTTCTTTTAGAATTCTTGGGTGAATCCCATCAGGCCCCATTGCTTTGTCCACCTTCAATTTTATTAGTTCTTTCAGAACCCTTTCTTCTGTAAATGGACTGGTATCGACCCGTCTTCAGAGTGTTTCTCTTGTTTGGTTTAGGTAACTCCCCCTCCTCTTCCTTTGTGAATACTGAGCAGAAATATTCATTTAGTATCCCTGCTTTTTCACTGTCACCCTCTACCCACATTCCCTCCCCTTTATTAAGCTTCAGTATCCCTCCTTTGGTCTTTCTTCGCTCCCTAATGTAGCTATAAAAGGTCTTATATATCCCCCTTCTTAACAGAATTGGCTATGCTTTCCTCAGTTTGGCTATTGTGGCAAAAGGTGGATGATTTGGAAAATAGGGGTCGAAGAAACAATATTAGGATTGTAGGGGTTCCCGAAGGCTTGGAGGGTCCTAACATGACTACATTTTTACAAGAAATTATACCTAATGTTCTTCAACACAGCTGGGGTTATACCTTGGAAATTGAAAGGGCACATAGGTTCCTAGCCCCTAAGCCAAAACCAGGATTCCCTCCCCAGACCAAATGTTGCATATTTCTTACGATTTTCTGTCAAAGAGGACATACTAAGGCCAGCAAGGGAGAAAAGGTTTATATTTTGGAATGGCAGTCGTATATCTTTTTTTCAAGATCATTCATCAGAGGTGGTCACTCAAAGGAAAGCTTACTCCGAAATTAGAGGGGTTTTGAAACAAATGAACATCCCTTACAGAATAAATTATCCTGCTACCCTGCTTGTGACTTTTAACGGGGGAGGGGGCACACAGCTTTAAAAACACCTGAGGCTGCATGAGAGTTCATATATAAAAGATTAAATCCAAGCAAAATGGTGTACATCATTTTGAAAATACACAACGCTCTACGGCTGACAGACTGCGAGCTGATGTACACCAGTCTCCAATGTATTTTAGAATAAATCAACATTCGCAGACAACAGACAGCCCTAGACTTAGGTCTAACCTCTCTGAGCTCTCCCCAAAGAAGGAATGGCAAACCATTAGTCGAAAGTGTAAAGGTCTCACCAGAGGACGTGCAAAATCCATGATGTTCAATCCAAAAAGTGCTGCTGGAAAGAGGAACTTTCCTACTGTGGAGCTATACAACAACCGTTTTGCTTACTTGGCAGAAATAATGGATTTGCTTCTGACGGATGAAGGAAGAGAAAAGGTTCAACCAATAAATAGGAGTGCTGCAGAAGTCCAATCGGATGCTGGCTCTTATTACTGTGTGACAGACATCCCAGATGGCACCTCTGTACCTCAGACGTTGAACGACAATAATAAGGGCTGAACTGTGTTTTATTTTGTTTTGTTTTTTAATGTCATTCTATTTCCTAGGGGTTGGCTCCTAGCTTAGATTCCACCTTCTAACACCATGCTTAATGTGCATGTATATGAAGATTGTAATCGCGCAGAAGGGGGCAAGCTGTCTACTGTCTATATTCACCATATTTATTCTACAGTGATGTTCTGGAACAGCAGTTTGTGAGTTCAGTTTTGAGTTTTTAGTGACACAGAACATGGTTTTGGTCAATATTCCATATACATTTGACATCTGCCATTAAGTTACAATTACATAACCTAGTAGGCATATATGGCTAGTGACAAGATGTTATGAATAAGTATCTTAAGTCCCTTTTTTTTTAACATACAATACTGGTTTTAAATGCTACAGCCCTATGTCATGTTCAGTTTGTTAAGCCCTTCCTATCATTTACTCCTTCCATGTTTATATTCTCCACTTCTCCTACCTCTTTTCTTTTTCTTGCTCATTTGTTTACATTTTACTACTCTTCTTGATACATGTTGGTTTCTTTCTTTTTATATACAGCTACTGATAAGCAAGGAAAGAGTCACAGGTATTAGCTTGACCACGTAACATTAGGAGTGCCTTAGGCGATGGCTTTACATGTTCTATTTAACTCCCGGTGAATCGGGTGTTGCGTAGGGCAGCCTAATGAACTGCTTGGTGCTTTGGTTATTACTATGGTGGTCCTGTTTAACACACAATTCTAATACCCTCTCTTTTTCTGAACAGAATAGTAGTTCTCTGAACAATTCGTGATCTATCTGTAATGATACAAAAAAGTATGTCAGACAAGAGTTGTTCCTGGCTACCCCCCCCCTTCTTTTAATTCTAAAACTTACTTTTCTTATTTGACATTGATATTTCCTCTCCTAACCCCCTTTTACCTTTTGCACTAATCCCAATATTATCACCTTTGTGTGTTGTCTGATATGTTATGTATGTGGCACATGGGATATTGGCTATTAGCATGTTGTATGTGTACTGGTTGTCAAGGGTGACATTCTTTTTTAATGCTGCATTTACCTAGATAAAAAGTTAATTTTTTCCTCTCCTATTTCGTCATGTTACTGGAATCTGTGACCAAGGGCATTGGGGTTTCCCAGCTAATATGGTTTGCAGATTTAAGTGGAACTGTGTTTTGAATTTTTGTATGCTATATTTTAGTTGCCGTGTTGATTTGTGGGCCTAATAGTCCCACCTTACAGTTTAATATGTTTAGGCTAGGAGTAACAGGTAATTGTTTTAAAGTACAGTCTAACATGAAAACGTCTATTTTTTGCAATTTTAATTTTATTGATTGATTATTTTTTAGATAATAAGTTAGGGTACTTGGTGAAAAATTTTAATTTCTTAGGAAAAACGGGTATGATCCACGAATCTGAATTATTGTATGTAGGAATGTATAAGCTTGCATGTTTTGGTATAAGTGCATTTTCCATTATTAAATGTAGGGAGCAAGAGTTTAAACTGCAGGGGTCTACAAATGCCCATATTATTTGTCTGGTTATTCTTAAATATAAGTTTGGGGTCAAGAGGTTTTAGGTCATTGGAAATGTTACTCATATGCTGGGACTACTAAAAAGTATCTGATAAACATTGTTATGAGCCCCATATTTTACAATGAATAACAAAGTTACCGTTAAATGTATTTCTTGGAATGTAAAGGGATTGGGTTCACCTATTAAAAGGAAAAAGGTACACACATATCTCCACAAGCTTAATGCTGATGTGATCCTATTACAAGAAACTCATTTATGAGGAGAACAGGCTGTTAAGTTGCAGAGATTTTGGGTGGAGAATGTTTTTCATAATTCAATTAGTAAGAAACAAAAAGGATTGGCTATATTGATTATGAAAACATTCAACTTTACTACTTTATCCCACAGGATGGACCCTAATGGTAGATGGCAAATTTTAGAAGGTTTATTAGATGGTGTACAGATCACCATATGCAATGTATATATATATATATATATATATATATATATATATATATATATATTCTCCTAATGGGGAATCTAGTGAATTTTTTAACGAATTTTTTGATGAACTAAGCATAATTTCTAATAAAAACCTTATGGTGGGCGGTGACTTTAATGTGGTCCTTGACCACTGGACGGATAGAAGCAATTCAGGTGGTGGTAAAACAGATATTAGGGCTAGTAGAATCATAAGAGATAGAATGAAGGATTTTGGCCTATCTGATGCTTGGTGGGTGATGTTCCCAGACAAGAAAGATTTTTCCCTTTTTCCAATAGGCATGGCACTTACAGTAGGATTGAAATGATCCTTTTGTCTAATGACTTACTTGATGGCATGGTCAGAGCTGACACTGGCACAATTGTCATCTCGGACCATGCTCCTGTTTCAGTCATTTTAAATTTGGATCTTGATGCCATTAAGACATTTCATTGGAAATTTAACTGTACTCCTTCTTAGTGATAAGGATTTTAAGCCTTGAATCATTAAAGAAACTAAACAATTCTTCAAAATCAATAATAATAGGGAAATATCTCACGCCATGGTATGGGAGGCTTATAAAGCTTACATTAGGGGCAGGATTTTAAGTTACACATCCTTCAAGAAAAAAGAGAGAGAAAAGGTATTAGCTCGAAAGGAGGAAGAGCTAAAGGCACTGGAAAGGGAGCATATAATACATAAGGGGGATAAGCAGGGACCTTTTGAGGAAAATAATACTTCTGAGGTATGAAATTAAAATGCATACGGGGAAAGCTGAATATGCATTGTTTAGAACACAAAGGTAAGGTGGCTCATATTAATATGCATAGCCTATGCGCTAAAATGGCTGAACGCAAGGTGTGGACCCTGCAGATGTCACCTGACTTACTGTGTATACCTGAATCCTGGCTCAAACCTACAATTAAGCAGCACGAGGTGGCACTCCCTGGTTGCAACTGCTTCAGACATGATAGGTTAGGAAAAAGGGGAGGAAGTGTTCTAATCTACTCCCGGTCTGATCTGGACGCTGCGGAGCTATCTGCTCACATTGATGCCCTGTCTCATGTGGAGGCTCTATTTTTTACCATCACCCTTGGTAAAGTAAAGAAACTTAACATTGGCTGTGTCTACCTTCCCCCTAATAAGGCTACTCTTGGTCTCCCATCCCTCCTAACCTGCCTAGCTAATCTTCCTCAACATGACCTTGTACTTAGCAGTGACTTTAACATCGACTGGCTACACCAGGATACTGACCAAGTGCATGCATCTTTTGCTGACTCCAACCTGGTGCAACTCATTCAGGAACCAACTCGTTTCAACACCAAGTCCAGTAAATACATGCTTCTGGATGGGATGGTTACCAATTGCCCTCTTAAGACTAAGACTGTGGCGGTCCTCCCGGATAACGTGACCATTCCCCCACGTTCTGTGTTTGGAGAAACAATAGTCTTAACCCCCCTCCCAGGATCTCCCTGGTTCGGGATATGTCCAGATTTGATGTCAATAGCTTCCTTAAATCTATCAGCAGCTTTGACTGGAACCCTATCAGGTCACTACCTGATGTAAACCAAGCCTTTGACTTTCTAATCTCCTCCCTTACCAAAATTATTGATATCCATGCTCCAATGAAAAAATGCAGGACCAAGGGTGTCAAAGCTCCCTGGCTGACAAAAGAGCTTCGGATGCTTATGTTGCTACGTGACAAGGCCTGGCGGACCTTTAAAAGAAGTGGGCTGCACAATGACTGGCAAGTATATAGACAGCTTAGAAATAAATGCAAGGCCGGCCTGGTGGCACTGAGGGTTGAGGCGCTGGATGCCACACCTCGCGCTTCGCCGGCGACCCGGGTTCTGGAACGGACTTGGGTTGGCGGGGGTCGGCTGGGGGAGGGAGGATGGAGTATCCCAACAGATGCTCTCCTCCCTCGGAGTGTGATGCCAGGGGTGCTGTGGAGCGCCAGACGTCCTGAGAGGGTCAGTGGATGCACTGACTCTCGAGGGGCTTGGTGGCTTCGTCTACCAGAGCTGGGGAGGGGGACTGTCATGGAAGCTTTTGAGAGCGTGTGTCAGCAAGCAGACTCTCTGCGCTGGCATCTCAGGGGGTGGGGTTAAGGGGGAGACTAACACTACTTGGAGGAAAATGCCCTCCAGTCGCCTAGATGAAGTCCTCTGGAGCTGGTCTCACCACCCACCGACCAGGGGCAGACCCCAATGTGCAGCTCACCACAGAAGAAAGAGGGGGATAAAGGGGAGTTCTCTCCCCTCGCCCTGCCTAGGGGGTAATCCGGGCCATCAAGGCCCCAATGGCAGTATGGTACGCTAGGAGCAGACCATGCTGGTCGGTAGAGGTTGGGAGGCCGTCACTCCTTGTAGAACGGAAGGAGGGGTGGTTGGAAGGGACAGTAGGAGTGGGAAAAAGAATAAAGTAGAAAAAAAAAAATAAATGCAAGAACTCGCCCCACAAGGCCAAACACATTCACTTCAAATCACTACAAACTAAGCACCTATCTAACGCAAAGGAATTTTGGCATCAGATCAACTCTCTTGTGAAAGGGAAGACTACTGAAGTTCCCAGTACTATCTTCTCCAATGGCTCTGCTCTCACTGACCCCTCATCCATTGCTTCGGGGTTTAATGACTTCTTTATAGACCTTCATAAGTACACCTCATCTTTCAGCAAGATAACTACGCCCCAGCTTAACCCACTCCCTTTAGACTACCCTGGGTCTCGCCCTGCATTTCACTTGAAAATGGCTTCCCTCAAAGAGGTTTAGAGACTTCTTGCCAGTTTATAAGCAGAGAGCTCCCCAGGTCACAACTCCCTTGAACCAAAATTTCTAGGAGCTCCTGCCCTTGCTCGCCCAGTACGTAATCTTTTCAACTGTTCGTTTCTCTCTGGCACTGTCCCAGACAAATGTAAAGTGGCTGCAGCTGTTCCTGTTCACAAGGGTGGACCTAATTCCATTGTTGAGAACTTCCAACCCATTTCCCTCCTCTGCACCTTGGCAAAAATACAAGAGTGTATTGTGTATAATCACCTCCAGGACTATCTGTATTTCCATGACCTGTTATCCCCTTATCAGCATGGTTCCAGGAGGAATCACAGTACCCTTACGGCACTGATAAGGGTGACATCTGACATCTTCCAGGCAATGGACCATGGGTCTATCACAGGAGCCATCTTTGTTGACCTAACAAAAGCATCTGACCTGGTGAACCATGGTCTTCTGCTCCAACAGCTTCAGGTCCTTGGCCTTGACTTTAGTGCCATATCCTGGATCAATAGTTACCTGTCCTGCCGTTCCCAAAGTGTAAAATGGGCTGGCTCGGTCTCTAATCCAAAACCCATAATTCATGGTGTTCCTCAAGGCTCCATTCTGGGCCCTTTGCTATTCTCGTTATTCATTAATGACCTACCTAACTTCTGTGGAGGGGAAACGGTACACTTATATGCAGATGATGCAATCATCTATCGCTCCTCTCCGGATGCTGACTGGGTTAACCACGTGCGGGCTTCTGACTTCTCAGCCCTCGAGGATAGGTTTCGGGGTAGACAACTTGTCCAGAATACGAAAAAGACAAAATGTATGATATTTTCCCACCTACCCTCCTCCCAGCGCACTCTGTCGCACCTTACCATCACCTCCCTCTCTGGTGATATTCTTGAAAATGTTCACCCCTTTAAATATCTGGGTATTACCTTGGATGCATCTCTATCCCTTAAAATGCATGCCACCAATGTCTCAAAATCTTTGAACCAGCGCCTATGCCTGCTCTACAGGATATGCCCTTTCCTATCCTCTGGTTCCTGCCTCAAGATTGCCACATCGTCCCTTATACCTCTCCTTATCTATGGTGCACCCTTGCTTGTCTCTCTGCCTCCCTTGACCCTGTCTATACTCTCCAAGGTACATTATAGGGTGGGTTGGTTTGCTCTGGGGGTCAGCTCCAATCACCACCACTGTTCCGTCCTCTCCACACTAGGATGGTTACCCTATGCATCAAAGTTAAGGTATCATTCCCTTAGCCTCCTGTTTAAACTGGTGCACAAATTTACCCCTCCCAGCCTCAGTGAGTTAATACGTCTGAGACATGCTCCCCATTCCCTCAGATCTGCCTCACTCCCCATACTAACTAAGCCTAATATGCGTCTTGCCACTGCACATAGAAACATAGAATTTGACGACAGATGAGGACCACTTGGCCCACCCAGTCTGCCCATTTCCCTACCTAATGGATAAGCTGCAGATCCTAGCTAACCAACAGCCTACTTCTTCCTACCCCCAACCCCTAGAATTACCTTATATCTGTCCCATGCATTCTTGAATTCCACCACTGTTTTTGACTTCACAGGAAGGCTGTTACATGCATCCACAACCCTCTCCGTGAAAAAATACTTCCTCAATTTACCTCTGAGCCGTCCACCCTCTAGCTTCAAATTGTGCCCCCTTGTTCTTGCACACCTCTTTTTCTGAAAGTTGCTACCCTCTTGGACTTTGTTGATTCCCTTGAGGTATTTGAAAGTTTCAATCATGTCCCTCCTCTCCTCGAGGCTATACATACTAAGATCCTTAAGTCTCTCTTGATATGTCTTCTGGTGTAGACACTGCACCATTTTAGTTGCCCTCATCTGAACAGCCTCCACTCTGTCTATGTCTTTGCGGAGACTGGGTCTCCAGAAGTGCACACAGTACTCCAGATGGGGTCTCACCAGCTGTCTGTACAGAGGGATAATTGTCTGTATGGCGGATGACCATTCATTGTGTTGTTTAACTACTGTACCCTGTGATTTGTGCTACTGTCTTGGGTCTTGACCCCCACGTCACATCTGGAATCGAGCAACACTGCTCAGTATGGCTTCCTGGTTAAACTCGTAAATAAATAACTTCCTGTTTTCTACTGGTGATGCCTCTCCCTATGCATCCTAGTATCCCACCAGCCCTACTTACTGCCCTCTCACATTGCTTGCTCACCTTTAGGTCATCTGATATGATTACCACGAGGTCCCTTTCCATTTTTGTTGTTAGTATCTCACCCCTCATTGTGTACTCTTCCCCTGGGTTTTTGTTTCCCAGGTGCATTACTTTGCACTTCTTAACATTGAATCTAAGCTGCCATACATTTGACCATTCCTCCAACCTTGCCAAGTCCCTTCTCATTATTTCCATCCC
Source organism: Neoceratodus forsteri (assembly GCA_016271365.2). NCBI lineage: Eukaryota > Metazoa > Chordata > Ceratodontiformes > Ceratodontidae > Neoceratodus > Neoceratodus forsteri. The sequence continues at coordinate 910,060,100 of CM028136.1, forward strand.
ACCTTGTGTATCAACTCTGTTGCAGATCTTTGTGTCGTCTGCAAAGAGACATATTTTTCCTTCCAGTCCCTCTGCAATATCACTTACAAAGACATTAAAGAGGACCAGTCCTAGTACTGAACCACGCGGTACCCCACTAGTAACGCCCCTTTCTTCAGAGTGGACTCCGTTTACTATTACCCTCTGTGTCCTGTTCTCCTGCCAATTTTTTACCCAGGCTACTTTCTTGGGACCCACTCGCAGGCTGGCCAACTTGTATATTAATCTTTTGTGTGGGACTGTGTCTAATGCTTTGCTAAAGTCTAGGTAGGCCATGTCTACAGCCCCTCTCTGATCTACTACTTTGGTTGCCCAGTCAAAGAAATCTATTAGATTCGTCTGACATGACCTTCCCGCTGTGAATGCATGCTGCCTTGGGTCCTGCGCTCCTCTGGCCTCTAGGTACTCAACAATTCTTTCCTTCAGAAGTGATTCCATCATTTTTCCAATCACTGAGGTTAAACTAACAGGTCTGTAGTTTCCTGCTTCTGCCCTGCTCCCACTTTTGTGAAGTGGAATAACATCTGCACTCCTCCCGTCTTCAGGTACCACCCCATCCTCCCATGATTTATTAAAGAGGGTAGTCAGTGGTGTCACTAGTTCTACCCTTAGTTCTTTTAGAATTCTGGGATGAGTCCCATCTGGTCCCATTGCTTTGTCCACCTTCAGTTTTAAAAGTTCCTTCAGAACCCTTTCTTCTGTGAAAGGGCTGGTATAAACCCCCGTATCCAATGTGTTTCTATTGTTTGGTTTAGGTTCCTCCCCCTCTTCATTTGTGAATACTGAGCAAAAGTATTTGTTTAGTATCTCTGCCTTTTCACAGTCACCCTCTGTCCACCCGCCTCCCCTTTATTAAGCCTCACTATCCCTCCCTTGGTCTTCCTTCGCTCCCTGATGTACCTATAAAAGGTTTTATCCCCCTTCTTAACTGAGTTGGCTATCTCTTCCTCAGTTTGGGCCTTTGCTGTTCTGACTGCCTTTCCTGCTTCCTTTTGCTTTAACTGATACAATTCTCTGTCCGGCTCCTTCTGTGATTCCTTGTACTTCCTGACTGCTCTCTTTTTCTCCCTAACCTTCCCTGCCACCTCCTTTGAGAACCATAGTGGTTTCTTACATCACACAAAGGCTTGCTGCCTCTGTGATGGCAGTTTTGATTATTCCCCATTGTTTTTCCACCCCTCCCTCCCTCCTGCCTGTTTGCTAGTGCATTTCTTAGGCACTCACCCATTTTGGCAAAGTCCGCCCTCTTGAAGTCCAGTACCTCTACCTTTGTATGGCTTGACTCTACTGCTGTGTTTATTGTGAACCATACTGTTCGATGGTCACTAGTTCCCAGATGTACCCACTACCAAATAGTGCCTACTAACAAATAGTATCCACTTCTAAATCTGTGATCCTCTTGCCATCTCCATTTGAAAGTACCAGGTCTAAGATTGCTCCCTCTCGAGTAGGTTCCGATACTAGTTGTCTAAGACATGCCCCCTGTAGGGCATCTAAAATGACCCCACTCTTAGAAGTGGCTGCTGCAAATGCACTCCAGTTAACATCTGGCATATTCAGATCCCCCATTAGCAATATCTCTCCTTTTTCTACCATTCTAAGGATACTTTCTATCATTTCCTTGTCCATTTCCTCCCCCTGAGATGGGGGTTTGTATACAACCCCTGTGCGGATTGTGGTGCCATTGCCTGTCTGCAAATTGACCCACAGTCTCCTCCCTGTTGACCCCTTTGTTCTGTTGCTTTGATGCCGTCCCTTATGTAGAGAGCTACTCCATCTACTCTTTTACCCTCCCTGTCCCTCCTGTAGATGGTGTATCCTGGTATGTTTACATCCCAGTCATGGTTCTGTGTGTACTACATTTCTGTGACTGCCACAATATCCAGATATTCCTCCTCCATCAAGGCCACTAACTCAGGAAGCTTGTTACCCAGACTATGGGCATTGGTATTCATTGCTCTCCATTCTTTGATGGCTTTACCTCTTGTATCACCATCCCTGTCCTCACTGACTTTGCTTTCTCCATTTACCTCTGTCCTGCTCCCTACTGACTTTTTTACCTTGGTCTTTACCTCATTTAGTACCCGGTTTTGAAGGGGAAGGCTGGGAATCCCCTGCTGCTTATCAGTGCCTCCCCCCTTGACTAGTTTAAAAGCTTGCCAATGAAGCATTTAAACCGATCTCCCAGTAGACTTGTTCCCTTCCTGGACAGATGCAGACCATCCTGCCAGTATAGGCTGGTATCCTTCCAGGTGGAACCCCAGTCCCCAGTGAAGCCAAACCCCTGTGCTCTGCACCATTTTTTCTCTGCACACAAGTCTTTCTCCTTTGCTGTGATATCCGATTGGAACTCATTTCCACCCTCTGTTCTATCCTGCTCCTCTCTCCCCACGTTCCAATCCACCTTATATGCCTCATTCTCAGTCTCGATTACCTGTTCCTGTCTCACCTAATATCTCTTTTCCTACACCAGCCTCCTTTTCATTGGGTTGCAGCTTCAAGAATGAGACTGTCCTGCATGGATACTATGTCTATCAGGCATAATTTGTATATATGTTAATACCAGCCTGTACTCTGTATAAAATGTGTTGTGTTCATAATGCTTAATTTTCCTGCTAGCTAGCCTTAGCACACTGTTACTTTTACCATACTGCCTATAAGGTTTTGAGGCTGTTGTATATAATGCTTATATTTGATATTGCCTTGCCTGTGCTTTGTATCATATGTTTCTGTACCTTGTTATGCATATTTCACAGCAACCTTGCTTCTATACCTTGAATAACTTATTTCAATTCTTTAACTGCTTTGTTCTCTACCCCTTCCGGGTCGTCCCTGAAAAAGGGACTGCAATTGTCTCAGTGGACTTACCTGGTCACCAAAATTCAATAAAAAGAATAAAACAGAAGTATTGGGAATCAGGGGAGAAAGCTGGCAGATTATTGGCCTACAGGCTGAAGCAGATCCAAAATGGGAACAACATATCAGGTATTATGGATAAGTACAGCAGGACCTTCTTTTTGGACTTTTATAAAGATTTATATAGGAGTAACGGCAACGATAACCAATACTTGTCTGGTCGTTTTTTATCAAAGACCAACATGCCAAAACTCTCGGAGTCAGAACAGCTAGATCTAGATAAAGATATTTCAATTTTAGAGATTAAAGAGGCACTAGCTAATCTGCCTAAAGCTAAGGCTCCAGGATGTGATGGTCTGCCAGCTGAGTTGTATGTAATTTTGAGCGATGAAGTTGCTACGGTACTTCAAAGCGTTTTCGTTGAATCAAAAGATAATAAAAGATTACCCCAAACAATGTCTGAAGCAATTATAACAGTCTTACTGAAAAAAGGTAAAGATTCCCTTGACCCTGCTAGTTATCATCCGATATCCCTCTTGAACATTGACTATAAAATCTGAGCTAAAATTCTAGCTAACAGGCTACAGAAAGTTCTATTCTATCATATACATAGAAATCAGGTTGGTTTTATTAAAGGGAGGGCGGGATTTGAAAATGTTAGAAGAATTTTATCCACAATATGGATGGCTACTAAAAAACAGGACGAGTCAATACTATTGTCATTGGATGCTCATAAAGTGTTTGATTCAATTGAGTGGGAATATTTATATAGTGTGTTAAAAAGCTTTGGGTTGGGAGAAGGTTTTATCTCAAGGGTGACAATAATGTACCGAGAACCTACTGCAAGAATTTGCACTAACAGACTTCTCTCTGAAAAGTTCTCACTGGAAAGAGGAACAAGACAGGGTTGCCCACTCTCTCCTTTATTGTTCATCTTGGCCATAGAGCCATTGTTATGTCTAGTCTGACAAAATAACGATAATATGGAGGTGAAGTTCGGTAAAATGAAACATAAAAGGTTATTGCTTATGCTAATGATTTACTTCTCACCTTACCTAACCCTTGTAGATCACTTAAATATACTATGGAACTCCTTGAAGAGTTCAGGAGGTTGTCTGGCCTGTCCATTAACTGGTCAAACTCAGAATTGCTTCCCTTAAGAGGTAATAAGGAATCTCTTAGAATCGTTTGTCAGGAAAATAATCTTAAATGACAGGGGGAGTGCATTACCTATTTGGCAGTCCTGAACCCATGTAATTTAGATACTTTAATAGCCTTGAATATGAAGCCTATCTTGCAGAATATGGAGTTAAACGTAGAAAAATGGGACAAACTTAATCTGTCCTTATGGGGCAAAGTGAATGCTTTGAAAATGATGTTGGCGCCCAAAATATTGTACTTTTTGAATATTATTCCTATGTACATTTGTCCGCTGTGGTTTAAGAAAATGGATTCTTTATTTAGGTCATTCCTATGGGAAGATAGGAAAGCAAGGCTTAGTTTGGTAAAACTCGAGGGACACTGGCAGCAAGGGGGTATGGGCCTCCCGGATTTAAAAAAATACCAGCAAGCTTTTTTGTTTAGACAAACATGTCAGTGATTCATTCCTAATGGTCATACCCCTATATGGGTTAAATATGAACAGTCTAGTATTTTCCCTCACTTGCTACACCATATGATTTTAGGAATAATTCCATCCTCAGTGGGATCTCATCCATTTATGAAAAACTCGGCCAATTCAGTATCCTATTTTGTTAAACATTTGGCCTCCAATTCAATACGTTTACAACTCACTCCATTATGGAGAAATACAAACCTTAAATGTAATGGTAAAGTTCTAGTTAATCCAGTTTGGAAAAAGAAAGGAATAGCTGTATTGGGGATATAAACAATCCTCATACAGGTACACTTCGATCTTTTATGGAATTGAAAGAGATATACAGATTACCATATATGTAGTTTTATTCATTTTTACAGATAAGAGATGCTTTGAAGATCATCATAGGTACTAGCCTGGGTATCCCAATATCTAAGGAATTTGAGAATCTAAACATTATTGCCAACAGTAAAGGAGGGGCCGGGAAATTATGCCAAATCCTAATACAGGACAGTCCTGAGCTAACAGTTACAGCCAAATTAACATGGGAAGGAAATCTACAACACCTCATCCCTAATGATTCATGGAAACTTTTGTGGCAAATGCATACAAGTCTAGCTTAGATTTGCAAGGACATCTAATTCAATTTAAACTGCTACATGATTGGTACTATATGCCTGAGAAACTGCACAAGATGGGCGTTTCCCAAGATAGTAAATGTTGGAGATGTGGTTTTGGGGGAGCGAATATTTTTCATATGATGTGGGATTGTCCCCTTCTTATCCCAGCCTGAGGGGTAATATGGGAAGCTTGTAAAAAAAAAAAAAAAAAATCTGCCACGTTAACCTTCCTTTTGATCCAGGAATATTTATATTAGAAGATTTAACAATATAAAAATCTCTATTGGTATCAGAAAAAAGATGGATTATGGTGACATCCTTATGTTTTAAAAGATTAATATTATGCCACTGGAAAGACGATGAGCCTCTGGATTTGGACGGTCCCCTACCTCCAAAGAATGGGGCCCTCTCGAGGAAACTGAAAAGGAAGGGCAGAGATCCGCACTACGACTCCTTCCGGAACCCGGATGGGTCCCAGAAAAGGGTCACCACATCGAACCCCTGCCCCTCGACCCCACGGAGTCTGAAAGAGCCCTTCTCCTCGAAAAAAACAGCCTAGGCAGCAGGAAACCCTGGTCAGCCTCCGAAGGGGCTATCCAGGGAGCAGCACCCTCCCCTCCTGTGGGTGCTCCGATCGGCCCTAAAGTTGGGTGATCCAGGCACTCCACCTGAGGGAGTGCCACCACTGAGGGGGTCAGAAAATCCTCCGAGGCCAGGCTGCAGAGTAATGGTGGCCTGCACCACTGCCTGCTGGCCAGCACCCCGACCCTGGAGCAACTGTCCGTTTCTCAGAGAGGGGCTGACTCTGGTCTGTCGAAGACACTACCAAGGTGTCCATGTGAGCAGCCAACTCCAAAAAATCAGACTGCCTATCTGACCCAGAGTCCGATTCTGCCTCCGAGGAGGTGGAGACTGAAGTCCTGTGCCAGACGGTACATGGATGTCCACTGCCATCCCGAATGAATGGGGCACCAGATCGAGTGACTGCACCAGAGTCGGCGCTGAGGACCTCAACCACACCGCGAACAGCGTGCAAAGAAAACACAGCGCCAAGGACGGTAACAGTATTGGGACTGGGGCCTATCACGGCGCCTTCCCGACCCATGGTGCCGCAAGCAGTGGCAAGGCAGGCGAACAGCTCCAACAGCACTTTCAGCAGTGCCACAAATGGCAACGAGATCGAAACCCCCATAGGCACCATGTCTCACTGGTGCCGCGTCGCGCACCATTGCCAGATATGGCATCAGCTGCTCAACCACTGCGCTGTGAATGCCACCGAAGCTAGGAAACAGTGAAGGACGGCGCTGGAGAGCCTCCCATGGTGCCGACAGCAGAGATGGCGCCGAGTGACGGACTGCTGCTGACGACAGTGCCATCAGGGCCCACAGTGCCGCAACCGGTGCTGAGGCCCAAGATGGCGCCAACAGACGTCGTTGAGGATGGCACCAACCCAGGGCTTCTGAGCCGAGGAAGTGACACCACGGGAGCCTTCACCCCCAAAGGGGCGATTGCCAAAGCAGTGCCTCCGGCCCATCCCCCAAGGGGAAAGGACTGGGCCTCCTGCACCACTGAAGGGGCTTCTGCAATGGCGAGGCTACTAGAAGCAAAAGCCCCCTCCTCCATAGTCCGTATAGAACTGGAAGGGGACCTGGAGGAAAGGCCGAGAGACTGTGGCTTGGCCTGAGTGCGTGCCCGTCCCACAAAAATTGGCGGAGCTCATCCAACTTTCCACGTGCATTCGATGACAATGGTCCATGGAGAAGCAGGCGTTGCACGAATCCATGTCGTGTAGTGGGCCAAGACACACGAGGCAACGGTCATGCTGGTCGGTGACGGAGTACTTACAGTCGCACAGGCACCGATGCATGGGGGCCATCCCGTTTTCTTGCCCCCCGACCGAGACATGACCTATGGACAAAACAACCAAAACAAGACTTGATGTCGCTAAATAAAAGAAAAGGAACAGTCTTACCAGACGACGTTGAGTGGTGGCGGACAACGGAACCGGCAGGAAAATATTAGGATACTACAGAGTTGACAGACTTGGCGCTGAGTGATAATGGAGCTGAAGGCTTTGATGCAACAGCAGGCCTCTTGGGCAGTAAAGCTTCCACGAGGTGCGACCTCTATGGTGGGAGACGAAGAACTGGTGGGAGGGCGGGGTCGGCAGGCATCCAGCAGTCAACCCCGTGAAGCGCTCCGCAATTACCTCAGCCTCGAGGTGGTGCCGATGGTCGTCAACTTCACCTATCCAAAAAAAAAAAAAAAAAAAAAAAAGAGCTCCACGGGGTCGTGACCTCTGGCACTATACTCAAAGGTGATGAATGGTGAAGACTGACACAGATAAAATCTGCGTCTCAGACCTCCTGGCTATAAGAGGCACTGGAAGGGTTCCCAGCACTGCTAACCCATGCGGCGCCAGGACTGACACTGCACTGGACATTGGCCAGGCCTCGGAGGGCCTGAACCCAGTACCAGAACTGGCATCGATGACCCAGCTGGCACTGGAGCGACCATCAATGGCACCATGTCTGTCCCTGTTCCCAGATGGGACAGAGGTGGCACTAAAAGTTGGACAGATGTTGGCGATGCCACTTCCAGCAAGGATCCAAAGGTTTTTGCCAAAAGCAAACATTGTTGTGGGCCTTGTGACGCCGGCCCAGCTGGCCCCAAAGGATCAGGGACTGGCACCATCGGCCATGCCACCTGGATCAGATGCTGCACCCATTGCTCCATAACAGATGCCCAGTGGTGGAACTGCTCAATGGTACCCTCACTTAAAGACCGGGCGCTCTAGGCCCAAGACACTGACCTCCTAGAACTAGAAGTCCCAGGTGTCGCTGGTGATGATGGTGAGGACCTTTGACTCTAGGAATCTGAATGTCTCACAGCAGACCTAACAGATGGCGACTTCAACCAGCACCATTTCTTCCCTTTCTTGCGAGAAGAGGATGAGGTAGAGGCCAAGCAGTGCCTGGACCCTGACACAAAGTGTGTGCAGAATTAGGACTGCTTATTTTTGTACTTATGGGAAGACTGCCTTTCCTCCTGAGTACTGGACCTCCTGTCATCAAATCCCCTCTTTGGAGGAGAGAGTGGAACAGATGTGGCCCCACTGCTAGAGCAGCCTGCCTGTTCAGGCTCCCTATTGTCCTTTATGACTTGACGTTAGACACTCAGTAGGGCTGATAGATGAAATCATTCAGTTGTGACAAAAACTAAACTGACACAAAAATAACAAATTCCAGCTTTAAACAGTAAAACTGAGAAGAACTGAATGCTGCTGTACAGACATGAAGTTCTGACTCTGGTGGAGGAGTGACGTCGACACTGATGCACACTCAGTGGGAGCAAAAAAAAGGACAGAGCTGATGTCAAGGTAAACTAGCAGACAAGTGCACAGACTTGCGATATCGCCTGTGTGCTGCTTACTGAGGCACCAGACCTCTGAAAAGTTCTGGCTCCTGATGCATCTTGGCACCTCTGGCTCAGACCCACTAGTGGAAATCAATGGTGAAGATGGATTATTTATTTATTTATTTTTAATGCTCCCACCAGCACCCCACTCTTCCGGAGACACCATCTGCCTTACCAGTCCCCGCTCTCCTACCTGTTCCCAGAGTGGTCCATCCCCCATGGAGCCTTGGTTCTATCCCCCAGACAGGGTCAAGGTGGGGCTTGAACACCCCGTACTTCCTCCATTTCGTCAGGATGCCGGTTCCAGGCCAGGCTTGAGGCACTGGGGATCGGGAATGGCTGGCCATTTTTTCTCATTTTTCCTCCCTGTGTGGTGTGCGCCCTGATGTCAAGGCGCAATGTGCAGACGTCCACCACACAGCTTTTACTGGTCCATCCTGCAAGCTGCAGGACTTTCTGTACCTCAGGCCTCCTCCCGGGGTCAGGCAAGCTGCAGAACTTGATTCCCTCCCTCCCCCTGGAGAAGGTGAGCCGTCCTGGGATGCTCAAGCCTTCTCCCCCGGCTAGCCCTCCAGTGACCCAAGTCCACTCCCGAACCCAGGTCGCCGGCGTCGTGAGCAGAAATCCAACCGCTGCACTGAAGGGCCGGCTGTTAAGATGGATTCTTGTAAGATCAGCCTCAGGTTCTGTTCTCCTAAGAGGTAAACAGGTTCACCAGAGGTGTGACCCACTGGGCAAACAGCTGTCACCACATGCTGGAGCAGGGACCACTTCTGCAAAATCTCACACTTCGCTGAGAACATCTGCCAACTGGATGTCCTCTCCTGTGACATGCGCTGCTAAAAGATCCACCTGTAGGTTGCACACTAGTGACCAGGTGCAGAGCACCTTCTGACACAGGAGAAAGGAGTTCGTCCTGCCTTGTCTGTTCAGTAGAACATGATGGTTGTACCATTGGTTTGGACTTGTACAACCTGCTCAGAATCAGCAGAGCAAATTTTGTCATTGCCATGTGCACTGACTAGAGCTCCAGCAGACTGATGCAACAGTAGGCCACACTGGATGACCAGAACCCGTACGTTCTGGGGATGGACAGGTGAGTGCTCCATCCCAACAAAGATGCATCTGTCACAGAGTGAGGGTTGGCTCTGGGTAGACAAAGGGAATTCCTTCCTCAAGGCTCTGGGGATACAGTCACCACTCGATGGCATCCTGCATCGGCTGCGTCACCAGGATAAGGTGACTGGCACTGAAATCCCTGACACCGCAGTTCTCACTGAAGAGGACACATATGTCAGTGGAACAAATGATCATGCTGTTGGAAGCTGCCATGCACCCCAATAGATGGAGTTATTCTTAGACCAAGTGCGATTACCCAACCCAAAATGATCAGATGAAGAATGCAAGAACCAGAGCCTGGTCTGCAGCCAAGCGAACCATATCTCACAGGAAGTACAACTACACTCTGATGCAGTCGTGCAGGTCCAAAATGGGGTGCAAACCTTACATCCACTTTCCTGTCAGGAAGTACCGGGGCGGGTGACCCTGTGACACCAGGGCATCTGGAATAGGCTCTATTGCTCTATCGTGATTTCACTTTGCAGTGTGGGCAGTGTGTTCATGGGCACCCTGCACTTCCCTGGTGCCCACAGTGAGTAATGGTGGAAGAGCCTTGAACCTGAGAGGTAGATCTTCCAGCACCCACTTGTCTGAGGTAATGGCGAACCACTGTAGAAAGACGTGAAGGAGCCCACCCCCAACCAGGAGTGGTTGCAGGGTCCCAGAGGTAGGGGGAATGGTACCGCACAACCTGTCAACTGGCAGCCTTGGAGGGGACACCAGCTGGCTGGGTGCCATTTGCACCACTGCCCCCCCTTTCTTGCCTTGACTGCCTGACTTAGGATGATACTGCTGGAAATGTCTCTGCTACTGAGGCTGGTAACTATAGCCTTGAAAGAAGTCTTTTTCTCCACTCTGCAGGCTTAGTAGAGACAAGATCACTGGTTCTAGGGCGACATAGACAATGACAAGAAAAAGATCATTGGTACAGCTCGTCTGTCCATGTTTCCTAATTACAAATTACATTTACAGTGACACTGGATGCAAATGAGATGGTCCTCCACTTCAGAGCCAAAAAAAGGCCGGTGCCCAAGAATGGTACTCCGTGAACTCATGCTGGACCACTAGGGTAAACACAGAAACGTGATGCCAGGCCCTATACACATGGACATAGCCACAGCTATGGCGTGAGCAGACAAGTCACCCAATCCCAAGAATGTTTGTAGCTGGTGCTTAGCAAGCTCACAGGACATATTTCTAAGGGTACTGGCCTCAGTCTGGTTAGAGGCTGGGAACTGAGGAAGAAACTGTGATGAGGTCAAAAAGGGTCTGACCATATCAGCAATCAGCGTCACATAGCTCAACTTCCTAAGGCCAAAGATGGCCACCACACAGATCTTCATGAAGTCCTGCTTCTTGGATTCGTTGTCTGACAATTTATTCACATCCCCCTGATTGAATGGATGAGTCAGACATGAGCCCCTCAGCCAAGAAGTGCTGAGAGAGGCTCCTGATAGAAACCATGTACTTGCAGACCAAGCAGGTAGGGGACACAGAGCAGGACATGGGGTACTGCAAGAGACTCCGTGCCGGTCCAGTAATAACCCAGACCACTGGGAATGCCACTTCTGGAGGGTCATACCATTCCAGGATGTATGTGAAGGGGTAAGATCCCCTTCTATGGACTGGACAGGTCTTGTATATGTGCTGCAGGAGGGTGGCACATGAGGTTGACTTATTCCACCAACCATCGGACAAGTTGACATCGACTTGACGAGGCCATCGAAGACTCCTCATCCAAGTCAGAGTCCTCTTTGAACACTGCCCTGGGCTGTTTCTCAATGGTGTGGCCAATCCTAGTATTCAGGTGATCACCACCAACAGGCATCTGGGGAAACCGAACCCCAGCTGGGACTCCTTAGTGAGCGCCCTTCCCCATGGCTCCACCATTATCAGTCAGGCAGGAGGTGCCATGGGTGGCTGGACAGAAGGGCAGGAAGCATCAGCCTACTCCACCCATTGCCAGCAGGTGCCCACTACTACCACAGGAAGTCCTTGTACTATCTCCTAAACTGATGCTGTCGACAGTCTTCCAAGAAGGATGATGAGCTTGACAGGTGTGAGGGATAGTGTCAATCTAAGTAGGAATGGTATCGAGAACAGGACCATGAATGCTGCCTCAACTTTGACCCCCTTGCGGGTAACAGAAGTCCACCAGCAGGGCCGTGTAGATGCTGTGCTTAGACAGCATCACTATGATGGGTCTCATAGTAGGCATCAAGTACGTAGACCAGCTCGACCAGGGGCACTGGTGCATACTCCTCAAAATGAGGGTGGAATTTGGAATAATTGAATCCTCAAGAATGATGAAGCCTTTTTAACCTCTTCGCCTTGTGACTCCGGGTCGACCGGTTTAAGAAAAATCTTCACTGGCTCTTCCGCCAGAGTTGAGGTCAAATGCTCCAGCAAGAGTGTCAACGGACTGCATAGAAAAAGAACGTTTCCTTTCCCATGATCAATGAAGGCATTTCTTGTGCTTTCAGGATAAGAAGGGCTCTCTCTCTCTCTCTCTCTTTCCAAGAAGGTCTGCAATGCCAGGTACATGTCTTGGAACCCTGAGCAATCACCAAAAGGTGCCCCCATGCCAATAGGGACCAAGACTATGGACGATGAGCCAGGGACAGTGCTAACATGCACAAAAAGGGCAAAAGTTGCATCTTTTCCAAAACAGACCCCTCTTTCCTTTGCCAGTGGGTCCAAACTGATGCACCTACTCTAAATAAAATTCAAAAAGAAGGGAATGTGAACTGTTCAAAATCTGTCACAGAATATGTTTTGACCCAAGCATATACTGTATTCTCCCAAATACGTGGGTTACAGTCTTCATTGAACTATACTTTTCAGTACAAGATGAAGAACTATTACTAGTACAAGACAGACTAAATGATAAGAAAGTCAGTTATCTATTCCCTGTGATAATCATCCTGGGGGATATAATATCAGCAGTCATGACACTGAAGACAAATAAGGCGCCTGGGCTGGAAGAAATTACAGAAGATATATATATAAATATTACATAAATTGGTGGCCACCTATATTCAAGAGGTTATACAATAGTTTTGTACAAGGACATAACTTTCCAACTAGTTGGCAGGGGAGCATTATATACCCAATTTTTTAAAAAAAGACGACCCAAATGAGCCCAAAATGTACCGATCAATCAGTTTAATAGACATCGCCCAAAAAACTTTCAGTAGGATAATTTTAGAAAGATTGGTTAGTTGGATAGATAAAAATGATATCCTACATGAATCCCAAAATGGTTTTAGGAAAGCGAAATCTACAACCCTACACTGCTATACATTAAAACATCTTGTATGGAAATATGTAAAAATTCAAAAAAGTAAGATGTATTGTTGTTTTGTGGACTTTTCGTCCACGTTCGACAGCATAAGTAGGGTAATACTCTGGGATAAATTACAGAAATTGGGCCTAAATGTTGAACTTCTTAATATAGTAATATGATTATACTCTCACACATGGGGCATGGTTCAATATGACCAGTACGGACATACAACTACATCTTTTCATATAAATCGTGGGGTTCGCCAAGAGTGCCTGTTGACCCCAACCCTTTTCAATCTCTATATAAATGAGATCTTAACAGAGTTACAAAATCCCTCATTCCATGCACCTAAGATAGGAAATACTAGAGTTGATTGTTTGGAGCATGTGGACAATCTAGTATTAATATCAACCTCTGCTTTAGGACTCCAGAGGAAACTTGCACATTTTTCAGAGCCATGTATAAATCATATAAATTAAAAATAAACATGTCTAAAACTAGACTATTCATTTTTTGGGGACAAAAAGTATGAATACTAGGGTAATTTGGATAAATACAGACAAACTAGAATCAGTCAAATATTATGACTACCTGGGTGTAAGGTTTAATCAAAACCTTAGCTGGAAGAATCAGGCAGGCCAAATTCTTATAAAAAACAAAGAAAAACCCTTTAATGCATTCAAAATATTCAATTCAAAGATGGGACAAACATCAGTAAAAGGAGTTTTGAAAGTTTTGGACACATAAATAAATTCCAGCATATTATATGCAGCTGAAATCTGGGGAATGGCGGCATTGAATAAATTAGAAATTATATGTAATAAAATTAAAAGGTACATTTTAATGGTACCACAGTCAATACCAGCAGAAATATTAAATTTAGAGTTGGGACAATATTCTCTCTCTACATTAGTGAAAGAAAGGCAGGTTTTGTCATTAGTGAAACTATTTTCCTTAAAGAAGATAGACTCCATAGGCAATTCCTAGAGGAATAGATAAAATACACATCTATTGGTAAGGTTTTTCCCACTCTTGATGTGTTAAGGTGGTTTCTTTTCCCAAATGGATTAGGACATACTTTATGGGATACACATATATATTTATTATATATATATATATATATATTTATATATATATATATATATATATATGTAGTGTATCCTTGGCAAGAGATAGTAGAAAATGTCAAAACTAGATTAAGGGATCAAGATATAACAAACATGCAGATAAAATTAAAGAATTATAAATTATATAGATGGTATAAACATATAAAAGTTATGCATGGATTAGAACTTTACTTAATAAATTTGACAAACTTTAAGGACAGGAGAACAGTTACAAAGTTTAGGTTTGAAATATATACAGCTACAGTAATTATGTGCTTCATAAGCAAAATAGAGAAAATACAGATACTACAGTATGTTCTGTAAATGTGGTAGACTACTGGAGGATGACTTAACATATATTATTATTATGCCCATTATATACTGGGCAGCGTTCTAAATGGCTGGGTGACATCATGGCTGATCTCGACCTCCCTCCTGACGAATTAGTGAAATATCTATTGAATAGGAGACATAAACTTTGCAAAAACTGGTTTGTTTTTTGCAATCTACTCATCTGTAACGCTTTGCACTTTTAAAAAAAAGAAACTGTACTTTTTGTCTTTGTATATTGTCTCATGTATACGATATCCAATATGTACCATGAATATGTATGTGACTTTTAAAGATGTTTTAAATATGTAATTTTTATATGTGTGCTTATATTGTAATGACATTCTGTCGAACAATAAAACATTTTGAACTTTGATGTTTTAACCCAGTAGGTTCCTCTTTAGAACCACATTTTATACACAAGTGGATCCAATTCGACCCATGTTTTAAACCCCCCAGCGCTGTCATTCTGATGAGGAGCATGCCACCACCACCAGGGCTAGGCTGCTGACCCCGGGTTGCCACAGAAGCCTGTCGATATTCCTGAGGCCTTTCCTGAAGGAAGCATGACTTCCATTCTTCCAACAATGAAAGACACATGGCCTGGCAACATGGTCACCCACTTACATCATGGTTAGTCCCCAGGCAGTACAGGCGTGTCATGCGGATCAGTTGCAAACATTTTCTGCCAGCACTTAACACACAGTTTAAAACTGGATTTCTTATGGTCCACTTTAATTGTCAACTAAGCAGTAACCAGAAGATGAGAGGAACACTATTAACTAAATATTTAAAACTAGATGTAGAGAAATCACCAAAGTTACAGTGCTCAAAAACTAGAATCCCTCTAACACTGCAACAGCTACAAATGAAAAGACCTGTCCCTTCCAGACGAAAAGAAGATCTGACATCAGAGGGTGCAGAGCTGAAGGACGACACACCAGGTGGAGGGTGGAATCTAGTCTGAAGATATCCATAACTGAGCCATGCCCAGTGTCTCCGCCAGAGTGTGGATAGTGAACTGAATCTCTAGTTAAAGAAATGACGGTACCATAAATATGGTGCCAACAAATCTGAGAGCCATGGACAGCATCCGAGACAGCAGAGGGAGTATGCCAGAGATGCTGAAGGGACAGGGTGTCATCCCCACACTGATAGCTTCATGGAGAACACTGAAGATGGAAGGGGGGAGGAATTGTGGAGAAGTCCAGCACACAAGGCAGCAAGTGTGGGAAGGAGATCAAGGCTGAAGAAATCTGTGCCATCGAGGCACACTCCATAATTGACTCCCGAGGAGGGGATTGGGGTGTTCTGGGTCTGAAAGCACTATCAGTGAACTTATCTAGGCAATCTCAGATTGTGCACATTTTGTAGAAGAGGACTCAGATGATACCAGTCTTTTATGTAGACAAGAAAGATGTGAACCTGCAAAATACCAACAGTACTTGGGGACTGTGTGGTTGCACATTTGACAACCTGTTAACAGTCCGTTTCATAGTCCCATCCTAGGTAACAGACAGACAGTACCTGGATCTGATGTCAAAATCTTGCTTCCACATTGACAGAAATGAAAGGATGATTTCCTTCATCTTTAATGAGAGGCCAACATGATTCATTCAAAACTACCATTCCCTGAGGGCTACGCACTCTATGGCAGGAAAAAAGGAACTAAGGTGGCTGGAGCACTTGATGTCTTATGTATGGTTCCATTCATGTGCAGATCATGTCATGGTGCTGTGTCTTGGACATCGATCCATTTCAAAAGCTTTACTTCCGTGAGGACCTACTGCCAATGGCTCTAAGACCAGTGAGTGGCACTCTACAGAAAAAACTGATTCAAGGAAGATCTTTCTGTTCTAGTATTTCCTGGATAGTTGATGATGTAATCTTTCACTCCTGAACACTGGTTACTTACCATTTCAGAAAAGTGTAACCCGACATCACAGTATGCTCAGAATCAAGAACACAGTACAAAAACTGAAGCGGCAAATACAGTAAAAGCTGCAGCAATAATTAAAAAAAAGTAACAGAAATCCTTTTTCCAAGGAAAAACAGCCACATCACATCAGAAGACTGAGGAAGGAAGGGAAAAAGACTAAAATATACAACTGTTTCCAACCAGTCTTTAAGACTATCACTCAGACATTTCTAATAATAAACTGTCTAGTTACATACCATGTTCTGCAGCAGACTCCAACGATGATCTGGACCTCTCGGATTCAGTTAGACTCTTCCAGGATTTTGTCGTTTCAGTTCTAATAGTAAGCAAAACACATATTTAAAACAAGTGAGTAGCAGACTGACCATATCCATCAGTCTTTACAAGTAAAATCCACTTACAAATCTGTAAATTGATACATGTTGTGTCTGTTTCATAATAGTTTAAGAATCAAAAATATAGCCGGACCACAAGGGCAGGGTGCCGACCTGCGAAGCTGGCGACCCTGGCTTGGGAACAGACCCAAGACGTTGGAGGGCCAACCGGGAAAGAAGGACTGAGCGTCCAGCGACTGCTCTCCTTCTCGGGGGGGGAGGGGGGGTGTGGCAAAGTGTTTGGCGCTATGCGGACACCTAGCGGAGGCTGGGTATACCGCACACACCGACATGTTCAGGGGGCGGGGCAGACACTGCATGTCCCCCTTACACCAGGGAGAAAATGCCACTGCCACCTCCTAGATGATGCCCGCCTCGCCACTCCAATTAGCTCCCAGGCCAACTTCCCCAATGCTTGCAGCATTTAAGGGGCCAGTGCCACATCCCCGCCCTGGGGGGTAAGCCAGGGGGTATTGGGGAAGTTGCAGCTCATGTGGGAGTGGGAACGGAGAGGTCCATGACCAGGCTGAAGTATTGGCGCTGGCGGCAGGAACAAAGCATAATAAATAAAAAAAAACTAAAAAAAAAAAAAAACGAACATCGTTATGTAATGAAGCTAATATAAGATGCCCCAGTCTTGAGTTTTTAAAAATGTCTTTCTACAGTGGTGCCCAGTGTTAGGTTTTCTTAAGTCAGTATCCTGAGCGAAGAACACCTGCAACAGTCATGACCATCCCTTAGTCCTTGCCCGTCTTCTTGTAGTTTGCCAGCTAACTATTACCACAGCCTGCAAGCTGAAGGGCTTGTGGAGGAGGCCCACACAAGCACAGAAGAGTGCAAGGCTGCTGATGGACCTGCATTATACTAGGAAACTGGGCAACAAAGTGGCCAACATGCTTTCATTTGGATAAATGTAAGGTAATGCACCAAGCTCTAGAAACAGGGTCAGAAAATATGTAATAAATAGGAGGATAAGGAGTAAAAGAAGAATGGTAAATGGGGAATATTTAAAGTTCCAAGGTGACCAGTGGAGTGCACCCAAGATCTGTACTGGGACAAAGAGTTCTTAACCTCTTCGTAAATGACCCAGCTGGAGTGAGAACTTTGGTGGACAAATTCTGCAGACAATGCAAAAATTGAGATAGGCACGGACTGTTGCTTACAAGCAGATGCTTTAATTGGACTTGACTTATACAGCTGAACCAAACAGTTGATAATGTGTTTTAATGTCGAAAAAATGAAAATTATGTACTATACCTACCGTAATTCCTGATCTTTCTGTATATCTTCACCATTCATCACCTTTGGGTATGTGGCCGGAGATCATGACCCTGTGGGAGCTTTTTTTTTGGGATAGGCGGAGTCGACACACTGCCGGCGCCGCCCTCGAGGCCGACACACTGTGTGGCATTCGTGGGTTGGCCATTAGGTGTCATCGACCCCGCCCTTCCGCCAGTTCTGAGTTGCTGTAGAGTAAGAAAGGGTTGGGAGGGAGGGACAAGGAAGTCCATGGGACAGACAAAGGAAAAGATATATAAACTAAAAGGAGAAATAAATGATGGAAAAGACAGAAGGAGAGTTAGAAATCTAAGGGGATTGGGAAGGGGCCCCAATCTCTGGGAGCACAAAGAAGAGGGAAGGAAGGAGGGAGTGAAAAATTAGAAGTAGGGAGGGGGAGGACATATCCTGAACCTTTGACCTGTCTCCAGACTGTATAGAAACTGTGAAGGAGTAGCCAGAAGGCTGCACTGCCAGAATTCAAGGCACAGAAACACTGCAATGAACTCCGACATAAGCAGAAGCAGCTATTCTGGAAGAAAAGACAGGATACAGGGCTGTACTCCCCCTGAAACCAATATATGGAGGTAAGAAAATACAGGTTACTCACCTGTAACAGGAGTTCTAGGAATGGTATATGTTGTTCATCCACACTTTCTGGCAGGTATCCTTGCTGCTTTAATTCTTGCTGGAAGGTCTTCAAGCTGGCTCCTCCCACCCACCCGGGTGGTAAAACTCTCGGCTCCGCCCCATGACGCCAGATCTGGCCCGTTGGAAGCTCAGGTTGTGCGTCGAGCCGGGAGGTCGGGTGGGTTGTGTGGATGAACAACATACCATTCCTAGAACTCCTGTTACAGGTGAGTAACCTGCATTTCTAGGACATAGATATGTTGTTCATCCACACTTTCTGGCAGACTCCTAGCAGTTCTCCGGGAGGAGGGAGGCAAAGCGCACCCCGATACTTACTTGGGAAAAGAGAGACTGGAGAACCGAGGCCCAAAACCAGCATCCGGCGTGACTCGAGGTCGATGTGGTAGTGGGTAATAAAGGTATGTGCCGACTTCCAGGTAGCAGCCCTGCAGATATCCCAGATAGGATATCCTGAAGCAGCTACTGATGCAGCGTATGGCGGTAGAATGAGCTGTTATCCCTCTGGGAGGCTCCATGCCCACCAACCTATAGCAGAGCTCTATGCAGGAGGTGACCCACCTGCTTATCGTCTGCTTGGCTGCAGGTCTGCCAGGTGCGGCTTCAGCGTAGGTGACAAACAGCTGGCGAACCTCTCCCGAACTTCAGCCGTCCACTCCTTATAGTAGCGGCACTCATCTAGGGTCCAAGTATGGAGCCTATACTCGAGCCTCCGAGGTGTGACTGGGGTAGAACACCGGCAGAGTCAACACCTGGTTAAGGTGAAACTCCGACACCACCTTCGGAAGGAATTTCGGGTGGGGGCGCAGGGCAACCTTGTCCCTGTGGAAGACCAGGTAAGGAGGCTCGATGGAAAGCGCCTGGAGCTCTCCCATCCTTCTGGCTGATGTGACAGCCACCAGAAGGTGGTCTTCCACAACAGGTGTGAAAGATCACACCTATGCATTGGTTCGAATGGCTTGCCCATGAGCTTGGCCAAAACCAGCAGTAGATCCCACGGAGGTGGAGGCTCTTGCACTGGAGGGGAAATGTGGTCAAGGCCTTTGAAAAAGCGCCCGACCACCTTCTCCTGTGCCACCGACTGTTTGCCGGCCCGCGCCCGGTGAGCAGAGATGGCTGCCAGGTGCACCTTAAGGTCGTCGACCAAAGCCCTTGCTGAGAAAGGGACCACAGGTAGTCCAGAATGCTTGCCAAGGGGCAGTCGGAAGGGTCCAAGCCCTTCCCGTGACACCGAATGGAAAACCTCTTCCATTTGAAGGCATAGCATTTCCTGGTCGACTCCTTACGGGACACCTCAACGACGTTGAGGACCTCGTCGGAAAGACCCAAAGTCTGAAACTCTAGCCGCTCAGGAACCAGGCCGTCAGGTGCAGGGATTGAAGGTCCGGATGGAATACCTTCCCCTGATTGACTGAGATCAGGTCCGGGCGGACTGGAAGCCGCCTCGGGAGCCTGGAGCTGAGGCTGAGGAGATCTGGATACCAGAACTGGCAAGGCCAGTCTGGGGCTACCAGAATCACCTGCGCCTTGTCCCTCCTCGCCTTGAGAAGCACCTTGTGGATCAAGGGAAATGGGGGAAAGGCGTAGAAAGGCCCGGGGTCCACGGCCTCGAGAAGGCATCCCCCTGCAGCGAGCCCTGCTGAGGGGGGCGGGCATGGAACAGACTCAGCTTCGCATTCTCCCTGGAGGCAAACAGGTCCACCTGAGGCGTGCCCCAGTGGGAGAAGAGATCTTGTACTACCTCCGGCAGGAGAGACCACTCGTGAGGCACTGGCCCTATCAACAGGGCATCGGCCAGGGTGTTGGAGGCTCCTGCCACGTACGAACATACGAAATTTGCCAGCAGATAAAGGCCTAGAGGTCTATCAAGTCTGCTCGAATGTGCAGCTAGCACCCCTTATTCTGCAGCTGCCCCTCCCTTCCACCCTTCATTAAACCTCCCCCTTGTCCTGTCCCTTCCTCGTTTGAAGCAGTCCACTGTTCTACTGCATACCACTTCAGGAGGTAACGCATTCCACCCAGCCACCACCCTCTCTGTAAAAAAGTGTCTCCTCATCTCCCTCCTGAACCTTCCTCGCTCCAGTCTCATATCATGGCCCCTGGTGTCCCTCCCCTCCCTTACTTTGAACAGCCCCTCTGTACTTGTCTTGTTTATTCCTTTCATGTATTTAAAGGTTTCAATCATGTCACCCCTGTCTCTCCTCTCCTCCAGTGAGTACATGTTCAACTCCTTCAACCTCCTCTCGTATGATAATTCCCCCAGCCCCTTGATCATCTTTGTCGCTCTGCGCTGCACCCCCTTCAGTAACTTAATGTCCCTCACGTGAATGGCTAGGAGATCCGCCTCCAGGCTGCGCACTAGGGACCAAATGCGGAGAGCTTCCTTGCATAACAGCATGGAGTGCGTCCCGCCCTGATGGTTCAGATAGTACATGGTTGTGGTGTTGTCCATCTGGACCTGAACCACTTGACCCCGTAGAAACAGAGCGAAGGCTTTGAGAGCTAGACGGACTGCTCGGAGCTCCAGCAGGTTGATGTGGCATCAGGACTCCCGAGGGGACCAGAGGCCGTGCGCTCGGTGTTCCCCCAGATGAGCACCCCAACCCATCAGAGATGCATCGGTTGAGAGAGAGACCGTTGGCTCGGGGCGGACGAACGGGATACCCTCCTGCAGATGAGCTGGAACGATCCACCATTGTACAGCGTTCTACATCTCCTGGGTCACTGTCACGGGCCGGTCCAACGGATCGCGGTGTTGTGACCATTGGCCGGCCAGTCCCCATTGAAGGGGACGCATGTACCAACGAGCCCAATGGACCACACTGGTGCAGGTCGCCATGAGGCCCAGGAGGCGCAGGAAGTCCCGGGCAGGGCGCAACTGCCCAACCAGAAATGATTGGGCAAAGGAGGAAAGAACCTCGGCCCTGTCCGCCGGGAGCCGTGCTCTGGCTCGCAGATAGTCGAGCTCTGCCCCGATGAACAGAATCACCTGCTTTGGCACGAGTTCTGACTTGGCCTCGTTGATGAGGAGGTCAACCTGAAAGCAAACCTGGAGGGCCAGATCTCTGGACCACTCCACCTCCAGTCTGGAGGGGGCTGCTATCAGCCAATCATCCAGGTAAGGGTACACCCGGATCCCTCGGCGCCACAGGAATGCTGTCACCACTGCCATGCATTTGGTGAAGACCCTGGGAGCTAGGGAGAGGCCGAAGGGCATGGCCCGGAACTCGTATAGGGATCCCTCTGCTCTGAAGTTGAGGAACCTCTGATGGGACGGACGGATTGGGACGTGAAAGAACGCGTCCTGGAGGTCCAGGGAGCAGAACCACACGCCTCGTTCCAAGGATAGGATTATCTGAGCCAGAGTGACCATCCTGAAGGTCCGAGACCTTAGGAACTTGTTCAGGTCGTGCAGATCGAGGATGGGGCGCCAGCCCCCCGTCCGTTTTGGGACCAGGAAGTACCTGGACACAAACCCCGGGTCTGGAGAAGGATCCGCCACCTTCTTGATTACCTCTTTTTCAAGGAGCAGGGCAATATCAGCCCGGTGGGCTGACAGCGAGACTGCGGACCCCGTGGCCCCCTGAGGGCGGCGGCTCGAAAGGTGGAACCTGCTTTCGAACTCCAGAGGCAGGCTTTTCCTACCACCTCCAACACCCAGCGGTCCGTGGTGATAGTGGACCAGGTGGAAAGGAAGTGGCGAGCCGTTCCCCAGAGGAGAACCAGGGGAGTGGCGAGGTTGGGGCGGCACCTCAGCGTCACTGGGCAGGCTGGAGGAAGAACCGCCGAGGGACCTCCTGGGCCTTTCCTCCTTGCTTCCTGTTGGAGGAAGCCGCCGGCTTGGGTTTGGGATGTAGCGCAAACCTGCTGGCCCTGTTGCTGGTGCTGCTGGGCGGTCGAGAAGCAGGGACCGAAGGACAAAGGACTTCTGCTGCTGGCGGACCTTTGTCCCTCTGGGCGGTGACCCGAGTCAGAGTGACACTGGACTTCTCGATCCGCTGGAGTGTCCCTCCACTCCAGGACGAAGAGGTCAGTCCCCAGGAAGGGGACGTCTGCCAACTTGTGCTGGGTATCCGCCATGAAGGTGGATATCCTCAGCCACGCCCTGCGTCGCATGGCCACCGTGGCCGCTACTGACCTGGCACAGGAATCACCTATGTCCTGAGCAGTCTGGAGCTGCTGCGTCGCCACCGCCCTACCCTGGTCCCGCACCTGGCGGACCGTGGTCTGCAGGTCAGGCGGGAGATGAGGAACAACCTCATCCAGGGAGCCCATGAGGGCGTGGGAGAAGTGTGCCATCAGCACGGCCGAGCTGGCCTGTCGGAGGCCGAGGAGGACATGCGTACACCTGCGCCTGGCAAAGTCCAGCTTTTGGACTCTTTTTGGGGGCTTGTCCACATCCCGAGCGTTACGGAATGCCGGAAAGCGCTGTCGGTGACTAACCCTCGGCAGTGGGGTGTTCCAGAAACGGGCAAAGGCGGTAGAGACTGCATACTTCCTGGCCATCCTGGCCGAGGGCGCAGGACAGGAAGCAGGCCGCTGCCAAAGCTCCAAGGCTGGGCCGACAATGGCCTCAGCCACCGGACAGGTCTCCGTGGGAGAATCCCCTCGGTCCAGAATCTCCGTCAGGGGATACTTGGCCCGTTTGGACACGGGCTCGAGCTGCATCCCGGTGGACTCCAAGATGAGTCGAAGCAGACCCAAGAAGGACGATGGGCTATCTGACTGGCCCCCGGAGGACTCCAGATCGCACTGCCTGGAGAAGAGGGAGGAATCGTCGTCGCATTCCGAAGAGTCTGCGAAGAGCTGCCTCGGCCCTGAGCAACCCTCCACCTGCTGAGGACGGTCGGGAGTGAGGGTGACCAACAACCTGTGGGGCAGGCCATGACCCGACCGAGAATTCTTGGTCGGTGCCCCTGACTTCGGTTGTGGAGGCGGAGGTTCCACCACAATCGGTGGACCAGCAGGTTTTGTCTTAGCAACCGGCCCTGGAGCAGGCAACTCGACTGGAACGAGTGGTTGCTTCAGGCGTTCAGGCGACAGCCACTTGATGGGCAGGGTCTTGGCCGGGGTAGGCTTAGGCCCGGATAACAGCAACTGTTGCCACATAAGATCCTCGTAGCGCCGGCGCTACTTGCGCCGCAGCCTCTCCTCACCCGAGGAGGAGAACGAGGAAGAACGGCATCGCCACTTACTTCGGTAACGAGACCGAGACCGCCGATGTCGGCGGGAACGGCTGGACCGAGAAGAGGTCCGAGACCGAGACCCTCGGGGGGTCAGAGGGTGGGTCTGGGAAGGGGTGGGGGATACCCGCTCTTCCCTCGGCTTGGGAACTTTAACCGGGGATTGCGGTCCCGAAGGAGTAGGTAGATCCTCGGTATCCACCGGGGGAACCGGTGACGTAGGGTTGTCGGCTTCTCCAGTCGACAGCCCGTCTAACGGATTGAGAAAAATCTCGACTTCGTCGACGGGAGTCTCGGCAGACTGGCCTGACGGGGGCACCGTGAAGCCAGCGGCCTCAGCCGCAACCACGACCGAAGTCGACGGTCGGCTGCCCGGGGAAGGGGACCTCTCCCGCTCCCACGAACGCCGACTGTAGGACTTACCTTTCGACTCCCTTTTCTTCGGCCGAGAAGAATGTCCCGAAGGCCCCCCTCCTTTCGTGGAAAGGGACTGGCAAAGCTCCTTGAACGAAGCTGTATACGAGGAACTCAGAGAGAGCGGGATAAATGCCACGGCCGAGGAGGAGGAAGATGCGGCCTGGGCCGCCGCCTCCTCGAGGGCAATCATCTGCTCGAGCTGCTCAGCTGAGCCAGCCGCCGCGGACACCGCCCAATGAGCCTCTTTGGATTTCACTGGTGGAAATGTTTCTCGGAGCCTGAAAGCCTGGGGCAGAAGCGATCGTCCAGAACGCTGGCCGAGAAAGAGCGGCACAACTCACAAGCCTGCGGGTCGTGATCCAGGCCTAAGCAGTAGACGCACGTGGAGTGCGGATCCGTCCTGGACATTTTCTGCCCGTAAGGGTACCTCCGAAATCCGGGAACAGATTTGTCCATCGCAGCCGTAAGGGAAGATGAAGACCGAAGTTCAGATAACTTCAAAACCAATTTCGGACGAACCGAAGAATTAGGATCCAGTCTAAAACGCAGAGCGCTAAGGAGGGAACCTGAGCTTCCAAGCGGTAAGGAAGATCTGGTGTCATGGGGCAGAGCCGAGAGTTGCCCCGACAGATGCCACCTCATCCTATGGGAGAAAAGATGGGTTCTCCGTTATGCGGAGGAAAATCACCCTACGCCGGGCCAAGGGTGACAACCGGGAAAGATGCAGCTATGCCATCTGCCTAGTGCAGATGGCTGTCCCTACGACCCTGGAAGCTACCTCACTGGCGTCGTAAGATGCCCTTGCTTGTCCGGCCTGGTGGCGCTGAGGGCTGAGGTGCTGGACGCCAAACCTTGCGCCATGCCGGCGACCCGGGTTCGGGAAATGAGCCCAGACTGTCGGGGATCAGCAGGGGAGAGGATCGAGTGTCCGGAGGACTGCTCTTCTCTCTGAGGAGGGATCCAGGGGTAGCCTGTAGCACAGCAGAGGTCCCAGTGGCTCTGCAGTGCACAGGGGCTCACAAGCGGAGAAGATGCTGGGAAGCTGCCTTCTGGACGTGGGTGGGAGCACTCACATCGCAGGCTAGGCAGCACTGCACATCCCACGTCTGGGGCATAAACTCTATGTAAAAAGCCCCACCAGCCCAGATAGACAACAGCCATCTCTGTGCCGAACCACCACACGCACAACACTGGAGCCCTGCCACTGTCCCTTTGGTCTCCTCTAGCCCTTCATCCTCCTCGGGGCTCGGGGAGAAAGTAAAGCCCTTGAAGTTGGCAGGGTTTACAGTGGGCGGTAAACCAGCATAGGCAAGCAGAAAGGCCCGAGAGAGTTCCGGTGCCTCGGGGAGATAAACAGAATTAGGGAAAAAAAAAAAATGTCCTCGCTTGGTGTCTTGCTAGCTCCAGGCCACATGCAAAGAGTGCAATGGCTTGTCTGGTTACCGCCGAATCAGGCATAGAGGCTAGGAGCTGACCTAACCTGGACCACAGAAACCTATCATAGGTAGCATAGTGGGCCTGATGTGCAGAAATTGAAAGAAGCAACTGTGTTGAGTAGAAGGTCTTCCTCCCCCAGAAGTCAAAATCCACGGAATCTTGATCTGAGGGCCGGTCACAGTGGAGGATGCGAAGCCCATCGACAGTGTCCAGCTGTATCAGTCCTGACTAAGGATGAAGCATACTACCTGGAGACTCCGGGGGGGGCATAGTACCTCTGGCTCAGATCCCTAGGGGCTGGGACTCCGGAAAAGGGTCTTTGTCAGAATTCCAATGATGCCACCTCGAAAGGAGCAGGCCAGGCGTGCACCACAAGGGTGTCCGCACTGAAATCGCCTAGAAAGGCGTGTGTTGAATGCTCCGGATTGTGCTGAGTGGGTGGGGTGACATGCAGGTCCTCCATCACCCTCACGAGGAAACGCTGATACTCTGCGAGATCGGCAGCAGGAGAGATGTTGACAGGTGGCTCCTCTCCCCTTGAGGAGGGGGATGAGGAAGCGGAGGACCTTGGAGATCCAGGGCTTGGCTGCTCAGGGTGATGGTGGAACACCTGCCTGTCCGTGGCCCTGACATATGAAGGAAAGTGAGCAGCCGCACATCTGAATTGCTCCCAGGAGAGAGGTCCCCTTGGACCAAGAATGCCTGGGAGCACAGGAGATGGTGACAGAGGAGTGGGGGTAAGGCCAACAGCAGAAGGCGACCGTCCTCTGTCTGGGCAAGAAAGCGCACCAGGAGCCTCAAGAGAAGAAGGGGCTCCGGAAAACCCAACAGCCGACAGCTGCTCAACCATGCTAGAACTGCCTAGGCTATGCCCTGAAGATTCCCCTCTGTGAGGTGACCGGGACCATGAAATTCCAAAAGGACGGTCCCTACCCTCCAAAGACCAGGGCCCCCTTGAAGAGACCGAGAGAGAAGGGCGGGACTCCACGTTATGATTCTTTTCCGAACCCGGGTGGGTCCCGGAAAAGGGTCGCCGCATCGAACCCTGACCCCTTGACCCCTCGGAATCCGAAAGAACCCTCCTCCTCACAAACACCAGCCTAGGCAGCTGACAGACCTGATCAGTCCCCGAGGGGACCACCCAGGGAGTAGCACCCTCCCCTTCCCTCCCATGGGTGCTCCCATCGGCCCTAAAGTTGGGCGATCCATGTACACCACCTGAGGGGGTGCCCCAACTGAGGGGGGAAGAAAACCCTCTGAGCCCAGGTTGCAGAGCAATAGTGGCCTGAACCACTGCCTGCTGATCAGCACCCCTGACCCTAGACTCGGGGGCAACTGCCCGCTCCTCAGAGGGAGGCTGGCTTCGGTCAGCTGAGGAAACTACCAGGGTGTCCATATGGGCTATCAACTCCAAAGAGTCAGACAGCCAGTCTGAACCAGACTCTGACTCCATCTTCGAGGAGGTAGAGACCGAAGTCCGGTGCCAGATTGTACAGGGACACCCACTGCTGTCCTGACCAAAGGGAGTACCAGTCTGGGTATCTGCACCAGAGCCAGTGCCAAACTCTCCAACGGCACCACGAATGGTGCCCAAAGACGACATGGCACTGACAGCGGTAGCAGAAATGGAGTCGATGCCTGTCTCTGCACCGTCCCGACCCACAGCGCCACGAGCGGCACCGGAGTCAGGGATGTCACCGATGACGGCACTGACAGCTCCCTTGGCACCCCCCCACAGCGCCGTGTCCTCGCTCGGCACTGCAAGCAACACCAAGAGCCAGACACGGGCGTCATCCCAGCCAACGGTGCTGTGAGCGAGCGCCAAGCGAACAGTCGAAGATGGTGCCGTAGAACCTCCCATGGCACAGTCAGCACCATAAGCACCATGAACTCTGTCGACAGCAGAGACAGTGCAGAGTGGCAGACCGGTGCCAACAGCACCATCAGGACCCACAGCGCCGCGAATGGCGCCGAGGCCCAAGATGGCACCAACGGACAGCATCGAGGACAGTGCCAACACAGGCTTCCCAACCCAAGGAAATGACACCGTGGGAGCCTTCACCCCCAAAGGGGTGATTGCCAGAGCAGTGCCTTCTGCCCGCCCCCCAGGGGAGGACGGACTGGGCCTCCTGCACCGTGAAAGGGGATTCTGCAATGGCAAGGCTACTAGGAGCAGAAGCTCCCTCCTCCACGGTCCGTATAGAACCGGGAGGGGACCTGGAGGAAAGGCTGAGAGACCACAGCTTGCCCCGACAAGTGCACGCCCATCCCCCGGAAGTCAGCAGAGCTTGTCCAACTTTCTACTTGCGTTGCACGATGACACGACGGTCCATAGAGAAGCAGGTGTCACACGACTCCATGTCATGAAGCGGGCCAAGGCATGCGAGGCAATGATCATGCTGGTCGGTGATGGAGTGCTTGTGGCCGCACGGGCAACGACGCATATGGGACCACCCCATCTTCAACGATTTCTTGCCCCTGACTGAGACATGATCGACGGCAAAACAATTTAAACAAAGACTTGATGTCGCTGACAATAAAGAAAAGGAACGGTCTTACTACAGCAGCATCGAGTGGTGGCAAAAACAGAACTGGCAGGAAAAGAATACTCGGCATCGACGACACAGAGTCAACAGTAGTAGGCCTCTTGATAGCAGCTCCACACGAGGTGCGACCTCTACGATGGGAGTCGAAGAACTGGTGGGAGGGCGGGGTCGACGACACCTAATGGCCAACCTGCAAGTGTCATGCAGTGTGTCTGCCTCGAGGGCGGCGCCAACATTGCGTCGACTCTGCCCATCCAAAAAAAAAAAAAAAGTTCCCGTGAAGGCGTGACCTCGGGCCACATACCCAAAGGTGATGAATGGTGAAGACTGACACAGATAAGATCATACAGTAATGAATCTGTGAAAGGATAATATAAGGTGGGTCTATAGGCTGAATGGGAATCAACTACTGTATTAGATACTGACAGGACGACCAGTATATGGCAATGCTGAGTAAGACAAATAGGATACTGGGTGGTAACAACAGGAGCTGTTCTGCAGCTGTATAGGGTTCTGCTAATGCTTTATTTGGGGTTCTGTGTGCAATTATGGCCACCACATTTAATGAAAAACTGACATAATGGAATGGGTCAAGCAAAGAGCAACCAAAAATTAAAATAACGTACTGACCATAATTACGAACATACGAAGAATGCCAGCAGCTACAGTCCTGATGGTCTATCTAGTCTGCTTGAGTGTGCAGCTAGCAGTCTGTTAAACTGCAGCTGCCCCCTACCCACATTTCCAATTTTGAGCCCGTACTAGCTGTCACCCCTCCCCCCAGTGCCTCACTGGCAACCTTCCCCCTGACTTTGTCCCATCCCCTCTTAAAACTGCCCATCTTCTTCAAGGATACCACCTCCTCGAGCAGTGCGTTCCAGCCTGTCACCACTCTCTCCATGAATTAATGGAGAAGACAGTCTTGAAAGATATCAAAATTACAAATTCACCATAATTCTTGATCTTCCAACAATGTGTTCACCATTGATTCATACTAGTGGGTCTGAGCTGGAGGCGCTAGGACCCAGTGGGAGACAGAAATTTTCAGAAGCCCGCAGCTGCTGTAAGCAGCGCGCATGCACAACATCACAAGTCAGTACATACACCCAATGGTTTACCTCAGCATCAGCCCCCAACTGCCTCAGTACTTTTTTCATAGAGAAGGACAGCAGCACAACCTACAAGTCAATTATGCACTTAACCTAAGGGCATAAGATGGCCCTGGTTGCTTGTGTAAGAAGCGCCACCAAATCTACTAACAGTGTCTTCAGAGCCCAAACCAGGAATAAACGGGTGAAGATCAACATCACCATACTGGAGAAAGTCCTGGGGATAGTGGGTGAGTGTGCAAATCAATGGTGAAGATATTCTTGGAACATCGAGAATTATGGTGAATTTGTAATTTTGATATCTTTCAAGACTCGGTCTTCACCATTGATTCCCGGGAGTACCAAGCTCAAATAAAGTCCCATGGACTAGGGCAGCTAGAGAGAAGGACACACTCAGGAAAGTAATTCAGTAAGGATTGTCCTACCGAAGGTGGCATGCTGCCTGGCATGGACATCCAGGACACAGTGCTTAGTAAAAGAGTGCACTGTGCTCCAAGTTGCAGTTTTGCAAATTTCTCCAACAGGCACAGAGCACATCTCTACCAGGGATGTGACAAGTGCTCTGGCGGAGTGGGCGCATATGCTGCCATCCAATTTAGCCTAAGCCATGGCACAGCAGTGGCAAAGGCGATTCACAATCCAGGCCAAAATGCAGTTGATGAAACAGGCTGTCTCTTCCGATTAGGATTAAAGGAGACAAAGTGCTATTTGGATTGTCTGAAGTTCTTGGTTCTGTTGGGATAAAACCTCAGTACCCTCTTGATATTTAGTGAATGGAGAGTGCTCTTTCCCTCATTCTGGAAGTTGGCAAAGGAGGTAGTCAGGACTAAGGCCTGGTTAGTACGGAACTCACTTTTGGTAGAAACTTGGTGTGTGCATGGAGAACTACCTTGTCTTTATGGAAAACAGAATATAGAGAATCTGTGATCAAACCATGGATTTCAGATACTCTGTACAGAGGTAACAGCCACCAAATTAAAGCCATGCTTTCCAAATTAGAAACTTCAACTCACATGTTGCAATAAGCTCAAAGGACTTGCAAGTGAGCATATCCAAAACACAGCTGCTATCCCAGCAGCTACTGGCTTCCTGGTGGCAGGCCTTGTGTGTAAAATGTCATTGAGGAACCTCTTAAAAAGTGGCAGCTGTGCCAGGCAGAAGGTACCAAAAGGCTTGTGATATGCTGAAATAGCACACAGGTGGATCTTTACTGTGGAATACTGCATACTGCATCAGAAACCTAGAATTTGATGGCAGATAAGAAAAAATTACTTACCATAGTAATCTTGTTTCTTCCAAGGGAACCTTACTGTATTCTAACTAATGCAGTATGGTCTCACCATAGGACTGCCCCAGAGCCTAAACCGTTAACAGAACCTGTGCAAATAGTGGAATGCTAGGCTCGAGCTAGGTTTTCAAACCACTGTCCCTGGTTGTATTTCCTGCAACTGTCAGATTCTTATGAAGCATGCACAGACAACTATACTAAAACTATCTTAGCAAATAACTAATTCCCTCCATTTTACTAACAAAGCCCTTCATAAACAAAAGGGGCATTCCTAAGACTCAAGTCACAGATGCCTAAGAAACAACAGTTATACCAACAGGTTTGCAACAATGTATGGACAGCTGGAGTGCAGTGCCCATTAGGTTCCAGCAGGGGAGGGAGGGAGCTCAGAATACAGTAAGATTCCCTTGGAAGAAACAAGATTACTATGGTAATTTTTTTCTTCAAACCTCAGGAAATCTTACTGTAATCTTACTAGTGCAGACTACCCAAGCAGTAACTCTGATGGTAGGTACAAAGCCTACTTAGGGAATAGACTCTGCAGTACTGCAGTGCCAAACCTGGTATCACTCCTGGCCAGGTTATCCAAACAGTAGTGCTTGGTAAATGTGTGGACAGTTTTCCAGGTAGCTGCTTTGCAGATTTCTAGCAGGGGGATGAAGGTAGCTATTCCCCTGGTAGAGTGGGCCCTGAGGCCCGCAGGGGGCTGCTTGACCACCCTGTTGTAGCAGAATGAATGCAAGCCACAATCCAGCGTGCAACAGACCTTTTTGTAGCTGGTTTTCCTTTACCTACTTCTCCATAGGTTAGGAACAACCGAGTACGGTTCTGCCTGTGACCCTTTGTGTGGTCTAGGTAGTAGCTGATAGCTCTTTTAACATCCAAGCTATGCAGCCTACGTTCCCCTGAAGTGGAATGGTCAGTGAAAAAGACAGGCAATGTAATGGACTGGTTGAGGCGGAAGTCAGAAACCACCTTCGGAAGAAACTTCCTATTAGTCCTGAGGACAACCTTGTCCCTATGGACTGCAATATAGTCAGGTTCTGTAGACAGGGCCTGGAGCTCACTAATCCTCCTGGCAGAAGTAACTGCCACTAGGAACACAGTTTTCTAAGTTACGTAGTTGAGCTCTGCAGAAGATATGGGCTAAAAAGGGGGCTGCATAAGCCAGGCAATGCATATATTGAGATCCCACACTGGGATAGGGTCCCTTTTGGTGGATGCAAATGCAGCAGCCCCTTGAAAAACTTTCTGAATATTGGGTTGGAGGCAAGGGATACACCCTTGCCTGCTGACAGGCAAGCCGAGACAGCTGCCAGGTACACCTTCAGAGTAGATGGCCCTAGGCTAAGGGAGTGAAGGTGGGCCAGATACTCCAAGATAACTTGCAATCCTGCCTGACTGTGGTCTATGTCTCTTCCCCTACACCAGATAGAAAACTTTTGCCACTTGGTAGTATAGGTTTTCTTAGTGGAAGACTTTCTCAAAACTCTGAGTATGTCCATTACCCCTTCTGAGAGATGCAAACTGGCATACTCGAAGTCCTCAAGAGTCAGGTCTTGAGCCTGGGGGACTGGAGATTGGGGTAAAGGATCCTGCCCTGGGTGGATGTCAGTAGGCTGTGCCTCCCGAGGAGGCTGACTGGCTCGGCTACTGACATGGAAGGAATCACAGAATACCAGGGCTGCCTGGCCCAGTCTGGGGCAATGAGGATCATCGTTGCTGGCTGAGATCTGAGCTTGTTCAGCACCCTTAGCAGCAAGGGGAAGGGAGGGAAGGCATATAGGAACGTCCCTGTCCAATCCAGTAGCAGTGCATCCAGTGGGATTGTGCCCCTCACTGGAGGTCTGCAGCAGAACTGTGGCAGCTGGTGATTGTCTGGGGCTACGAAGAGGTCCACCTCTGGAATGCCACATCTCTTGAAAATCACCTGCAAGACCTGCTTGTTGAGTGACCACTCGTGATGATTCTGGTTGATTCTGCTGAGGGCATCTGCTAGAACATTGGCCTTCCCTAGAAGGTGTACTGCTGAGAGAGATCTCCAGGTAGTATGCCAAGCTCTAAATTTCCATGGCCTCTATGCACAGTGGGATTGACCGTGTGCCTCCCCGTTTGTTTATGTAGTAAGTACATGGTGGTTGTGTTGTCTGTCCTGACTTGTAGCAACTTGGCAAATGATTGGATGCCTGGGAGAACTGTTCTGAGTTCTAACAGGTTTATGTGTAGCAATGACTCCTGTTTGAGCCATGTACCATGTGCAGCGTGCTCCCCCAGATGTGCTCCCCATCCCAAGAGGGATGCATCTGTGGACAGCACCAACAAAGAGGCTTGCTGCAGGAAGGGCACATCCTGCCTTAGCCTGACACTCTCCGACCACCAGTGAAGAGCCTGACTGGCACTAGCTATGACAACGGATCCCTTTTTTGATGCCAATGTGCCCTGAGGTGGAACGGAATGTCCCTCATTTGTAACCTGGCCCCTGGTACTGTTGCTGTTGATGCTGCCATATGGTCCAGCAACTGTAGAAAGTGCCTTGCTGGCATTGGGATGTGTAACTTGAAGGAGCAGGCTATCTGTACCAGGCTATCCACTCTTCCCTGTGAGAGGAAAGCCTTTCCCTGTGATGTGTCCAGTTTGGCTCCTATGAACTCCAGGAGTTGGACTGGTTCCAGTACTGACTGACTTTTTTATTTTTTAATTTTATTAAGAACAGAGACATAGTATCACACAGAGAGATTTACCAATGTCATACATTTATACTGTTAGGGCAAATTAACATTACTACTGTTAATATCATACACCTTTCCTACATTAATTATTCTTCAGACATTCCCGGCCTTTCTTCTCATTCTCTCTCCCCCAGGGGCAGGCAGCCGATCCAGGTCTGGTGTTTGGAGCCAAAAATCCAAACTTTCACCTCCCTTTGTCATCTGTCCTCCCCAAACTCAACAGGGATGGAGAAGCCCGGCCCAATCTGAGGAAGCCCCAGTCTGATTGAAGAATGGAACCCCAGTCAGGGAACAAATTCAGGATCTCTCCCAGAGATATGGAGCACTCATCTACGCCATTTAATTTCAAACTGGGGGAGTCTGTCATGGAACCTGGCTATAAGTTGCTCAAAATGATAAATTTCCTTTATTATACTACGCCAGTCCATGGCTGAGGGTGTCACTGTTGTCATTCATCGTCAGGTAATGTTTTTTCTGGCTGCCAAAATAAATAAAGGAAGCAAAGTTTTATTCCAATGTGGTCTGTGACGAGGTAAATAGATAAGACTATGACTTTCACTGTTAATTCAATTTCCTCTCCCAGGCACTCCGATAACTCCAACTGTAAGGCACACCAAAAGGGTGTCAACCTGGGGCAAAACCCAAAAATACGGCCTAAATCAGCCGGATTACAATTACAACCTCTTCAACAAAAGCCATAGGAGGTAGGGAGATATTTTATGAGTATTGCCGGAGAATGAAAATATCATGAACGGGATTTCCAGGCGACTTCCCTCCATATATTTGGAGCCGAAATTTTAATAGCTAGCAAAGTTGCCTCATTCCACATCTCAAAAGAGACCTCTAATTGTAGGTATCCGTTCCAGGCTTCCAATATCGATACGGAAGTCTCTCCCAAAGCATCTCTCATTATTTTATAAAGATGACTAATTTGCCCCATATGTTGCCACTCAAGGTATCCCTTAATAGTTTCCATAAACTTGGAAGAGGAGAGGGTACAGAGGCTAACTCTCTCTGCCGCAGTATAAAATGTATCACCTGAGTATAGCGGAACAAGTTCTGTTCTGGGAGTGAATATTTAATTTGTAAATCCAGGAAGGGGAGTACTCCTAAGAAATTGAAAATAAAAGTTAAGGCCCAATCGCCTCTATATTTTAAACAAAGCATCAAGGCTAGCTGGCAGAAAAAGTTTGTCTTCTGATATTAAAGTAAATGAAAAAAAACTGTCTGAAGGACTTTTGTTGTTTAATCTTTTGCCAAATCTTTAAAACCTGGGCTGTAAAATGGGAAAAGTCTTGGGGGAAGGGGGTTTGTTCTGAGATGCAAAGCTGTTTTCCATGTCATACAAGTCATTAAGTAGAAATTCTATATCTTTCCATGCTGACTGGGATGTCACAGAAAACCAAATTATAATTACTTTTAGAAAAGAAGCCATGGCGTAGTGTTTTAAATTAGGAAGGTTCACTCCCCTCCTGCTCCAAAGCAAGGGTTAGCACAGAGAAACTAATTCTAGGTTTCGGGCCCTCCCAAATAAAGGAGGAAATGATTTTATTCCAAGACCTAAAATAGTAGTCCGTCGGAACCGTTGGAATGTTCTGAAATAGATATAATAATCGAGGGAGAGTATATTTATACATATGGTCTCTATACGTCGGAAAAATGTGAGTTTTAATCGTCCCCATCTGTTCAGGTCCTCTTGGATGTGGATGGAGATAGGCTCATCATTTACTAATTCAATATGCATCAGATTTCAAGGGATAGGAATTCCAAGGTATTTAATTTTAGTACGTCGCCACTTTAGAGGTAAGGAGCTCCTAAGGGTGTTAGATGTAGAATAGTAGAACATTAATGCCTCTGTTTTTGATATGTTTACCTTAAAATTTTCCAAGTGTTTGTACTGATTAAAGGCATTAGACCAGAGTGCTGAAATAGCAGACAAATACAGGTTACACACCTGTAACAGGAGTTCTAGGAATGGTATATGTTGTTCATCCACACTATCTGGCAGGTTCCTTGCCACTTTAAATCTTGCCGGAAGGTCTTCAAGCTGGCTCCTCCCACCCACCCGGGTGGTAAAACTCTCGGCTCCGCCCCATGACGCCAGATCTAGCCCGCTGGAAGCCAGGTTGTGCGTCGAAGCCAGGGAGGTCGAGTGGGTCGTGTGGATGAACAACATATACCATTCCTAGAACTCCTGTTACAGGTGAGTAACCTGTATTTCTAGGGACATGGATATGTTGTTCATCCACACTTTCTGGCAGACTCCTAGCAGTTCTCCGGGAGGAGGGAGGCAAGGCGCACCCCCCCCCCGATACTTACTTGCGAAAAAGAGACCGGAGAACCGAGGCCCCAAAACCAGCATCCCAGCGTGACTCAAGGTCGATGTGGTAGTGCGTAATAAAGGTATGTGCCGACTTCCAGGTAGCAGCCCTGCAGATATCCTGGATAGGGACATCCCTGGAAGCAGCTACCAAGCAGCGATATGGCGGGTAGAATGAGCTCTTATCCCTCTGGGAGGCTCCATGCCCGCCAACCTATAGCAGAGCTCTATGCAGGAGGTGACCCACCTGCTTATCACCCGCTTGGCTGCAGGTCTGCCAGGTGCAGCTTCAGCGTAGGTAACAAACAGCTAGCGAACCTCTCCCGAACTGGCCGTCCGCTCCTTATAATAAGCGGCAGCAAGTCTAGAGGTCCAAAGTATGGAGCCTATATTCAGCCTCGAGGTGTGACTGGGGTAGAACACCGGTAGAGTCAACACCTGGTTAAGGTGAAACTCGACACCACCTTCGAAAGAATTTGGGTGGGGCGCAGGGACAACTCTTGTCCCTATGGAAGACCAGATAAGGAGACTCGATGGAAGCGCCTGGGCTCTCCCATCCTTCTGGCTGATGTGATAGCCACCAAGAAGCGGTCTTCCACGACAGGTGGGAAATAACGCACCTGTGCATTGGTTCAAATAAACGCCCATGAGCTTGGCCAATACCAGCAGTAGATCCCACGGAGGTGGAGGTTCTCGCACTGGAGGGGAAATGTGGTCAAGGCCTTTGAAAAAGCACCCAACCACCTTCTCCTGCGCCACCGACCGCTTCCCGGCCCGCACCCGGTAAGCGGAGATGGCTGCCAGGTGCACCTTAAAGGTCGACGACCGAAGCCCTTGCTGAGAAAGGGACCACAGGTAGTCCAGAATGCTTGCCAGGGGACAGGCGGAAGGGTCCAAGCCCTTCCCCTGACACCAAATGGAGAATCTCTTCCATTTGAAGGCGTAGATTTCGGTTCGACTCCTTACGGACGCCAACGACGCTGAGGACCCCGCCGGAAAGACCCAAGGCCTGGAACTCTAGCCACTCAGGAACCAGGCCGTCAGGTGCAGGGAATGAAGGTCCGGATGGAATACCTTCCCCTGGTTGACTGAGATCAGGTCCGGGCGGGCTGGAAGCCGCCTCGGGAGCCTGGAGCTGAGGCTGAGGAGATCTGGATACCAGAACTGGCGGGGCCAGTCTGGGGCTACCAGAATCACCTGCACCTTGTGCCCCCTCACCTTGAGAAGCACCTTGTGGATCAAGGGAAATGGGGGAAAGGCGTAGAAGAGGCCAGGGGTCCACGGCCTCGAGAAGGCATCCCCCTGCAGCGAGCCCTGCTGAGGGGGGCGGGCATGGAACAGACTCAGCTTCGCATTCTCCCTGGAGGCAAACAGGTCCACCTGAGGCATGCCCCAGTGGGAGAACAGGTCTTGTACTACCTCCGGCAGGAGAGACCACTCATGAGACGCAGCCCCTATCTGGCTTGGGGCATCGGCCAGGGTGTTGGAGGCTCCTGCCACGTGAATGGCCAGGAGATCCGCCTCCAAGCTGCGCATGAGGGACCATATGCGGAGAGCTTCCTTGCATAACAGCATAGAGGGCGTCCCACCCTGGCGGTTCAGATAGTACATGGCTGTGGTATTGTCCGTCTGGACCTGAACCACTTGACCCCGTAGAAACGGAGCGAAGGCGGTGAGAGCTAGACGGACCGCTCAGAGCTCCAGCAGGTTGATATGGCATCGGGACTCCTGAGGGGACCAGAGGCCGTGCGCTCGGTGCTCCCCCAGATGGGCACCCCAACCCATCAGAGGTGCATCGGTCGACAGAGAGACCGTCAGCTCGGGGCGGACGAATGGGATGCCCTCCTGCAGATGTGCCGGAACGATCCACTGTTGGAGAGCGTTCCACATCTCCTGGGGCACTGTCACGGGCTGGTCCAACGGATTGCAGCGCTGTGACCACTGGCTGGCCAGTCCCCATTGAAGGGGATGCATGTACCAACAGGCCCAATGGATCACGCTGGTGCATGCCGCCATGAGGCCCAGGAGGCGCAGGAAGTCCCGGGCAGGGCGCAATTGCCCAACCAGAAATGATTGGGCAAATGAGGAAAGAACCTCTGCCCTGTCCACCGGGAGCCATGCTCTGGCTCGTAGAGAATCGAGCTCGGCCCCGATGAATTGTATCACCTGCTTTGGCACGAGTTCCAACTTGGCCTCGTTGATGAGGAGGCCAATCTGAGAGCAAACCTGGATGGCCAGATCTCTGGACCGCTCCGCCTCCGCTCTTGAGGGGGCTGCAATCAGCCAGTCATCCAGGTAGGGGTACACCCGGACCCTCCGGCGCCGCAGGAACGCTGTCACCACTGCCATGCATTTGGTGAAGACCCTGGGAGCTAGAGAGAGGCCGAAGGGCATTACCCAGAACTCGTAAAGGGATCCCTCCGCTCCGGAGCAGAGGAATCTCTGATGAGACGGACGGATTGGGATGTGAAAGAACGTGTCCTGGAGGTCAAGGGAACAGAACCACATGCCTCGTTCCAAGGATGGGATTATCTGAGCCAGAGTGACCATCCTGAAGGTCCGAGACATTAGGAACTTGTTCAGGTTGTGCAGGTCGAGAATGGGGCGCCAGCCCCCTGTCCGTTTTGGGACCAGGAAGTACCTGGACACAAACCCTGGGTCTGGAGGAGGATCCGCCACCTTCCTGATCACCTCTTTTTCGAGGAGCAGGGCAATATTGGCTCAGCGGGCCGACAGCTAGGCTGCGGACCCCGTGGCCCCCCGAGGGGCGACGGCTTGAAAGGGTGGAGCCTGCTCGAACTCCAGAGGCAGGCCTTTTTCTACCACCTCCAACACCCAGTGGTCCATGGTGATAACGGATCAGGCGGAAAGGAAGTGGCAGAGCCATCCCCCCATGGGGGGAACCCAAGGGGAAGTGACGAGGCTGGGGCAGCACCCCTCAACCCATCACTGGGCAGGCTTGGAGGAGGACCGGCCGAGGGACCTCCTGGCCCTTACCTCCTTGCTTCCTGTTGGAGGGCGCCTCCCGGCTTGGGTTTGGGGCATGGCGAGCCTGCTGGCCCTGTTGCTGGTGCTGCTGGGCTGGTGAGATGCAAGGGCGAGGACCAAAGGACTTCTGCTGCTGACAGCGGCCTTTGTCCCTCTGGGCGGAGGTGACCGAGTCCAGGGTGGCATTGGACTTCTCGATCCGCTGGAGGTGTCCCTCCACTCCAGGGCCGAAGAGGTCAGTCCCCAAGAAGGAGACATCCGCCAACTTGTGCTGGGTATCCGCCGTGAAGGTGGATATCCTCAGCCACGCCCTGCGGTTCATGGCCACCGTGGCTGCTACTGACCTGGCACAGGAATCACCTATGTCCACAGCAGTCTGAAGCTGCTGCTTCGACACCGCCCTACCCTGGTCCCGCACCTGGCGGACCATGGTCTGTGGGTTAGATGGGAGATGAGGGACAACCTCATCCAGGGAGCCCAAGAGGGCGTGGGAGAAGTGTGCCATCAGCATGGCCGAGCTGGCCTGTCGGAGGCCGAGGGAGGACGCAGTGTACACCTTGAGCCTGGCAAAGTCCAGCTTTTTGGACTCTTTGTCGGGGGGCTTATCCACATCCCGAGCGTTACCGGAACGCCGGAAAACGCTGTCGGTGACTAACCCCTGGGCAGAGG
This sequence comes from Neoceratodus forsteri, assembly GCA_016271365.2. NCBI lineage: Eukaryota > Metazoa > Chordata > Ceratodontiformes > Ceratodontidae > Neoceratodus > Neoceratodus forsteri. The sequence continues at coordinate 910,099,395 of CM028136.1, forward strand.
GGTGCTCCGAGAAACCAGGCAAAGAGCCGGTAGGGACCGCATACTTCCTGGCCATCCTGGCCGAGGGCGCAGGAGAGGAAGCAGACCTCTGCCAAAGCTCCAAGGCTGGGCCGACAATGGCCTCAGCCACCGGAAAGGCCTCCGTGGGGGAATCCCCTCGATCCAGTATCTCCGTCAAGGGATACTTGGCCTGTTTGGACATGGGCTCGAGCTGCATCCCGGTGGACTCCGAGATGAGTCGAAGCAGACCCAAGAAGGACAATGGGCTATCGTCCAATGACTGGCCCCCGGAGGACTCCAGGTCGACCTGCCTGGAGAACAGGGAGGAGTCGTCGTCGGATTCGAAGAGTCTGCAAAGAGCTGCCTCAGCTCTGAGCCACCCTTCACCTGCCGAGGATGGTCGGGAGTGAGGGTGACTGACAACCTCTGACGCAGGCCGCGACCCGACCGAGAATCCTTGGTCGGTGCCCCAGACTTCGGTTGTGGAGGCGGAGGTTCCACCACAATCGGTGGAGCAGCTGGTTTTGGCCGAGCAACTGGCCCTGCAACGGGCAACTCGACTGAGGCAAATGGTTGCTTCGGTCGTTCAGGCGACAGCCACTTGATGGCCAGGGTGTGTACCAGTGTCGGCTTAGGCCCGGACAACAGCAACTGCTGCCACATAAGCTCCTCGTAGCGCCGGCGTAATTTACGCCAAAGCCTCCCCTCATCTGAGGACGAGGAGGCACGTGTCGCCGCTGCCGGTAACAAAACCCGAGACTGCCGATGTCGGTGGGGAGCGGCTAGACCGAGAAGAGGTCTGAGACCGAGACCCTCGGGGGGGGGGTATGGGAAGGGGCGGGGGACACCCGCTCTTCCTTCGGCTCAGGCACTTTAACCGGGGACTGCGGCCCCGAAGGCACATGCAGATCCTCGGTAACCACCGGGGGAACCGGTGAAGGAGGGCTGTCGGCTTCTCCAGTCGACAGCCCGTCTGACGGATCGGGAAAAATCTCGACTTCCATCAACGGGAGTCTCGGCAGGCTGGCCTGACGGGGGCACCATGAAGCCAGCGGCCTCAGCTGCAACCTCGACCGAAGTCGACGGTCGGCTGTCCAGGGAAGGGGACCTCTCCCGCTCCCACGAACGCCGACGGTGGGACTTACCCTTTGACTCCTTCTTCTTGGGCCGAGAAGAATGTCCTGATGGCCCCTCTCCTTTCGTGGAAAGGGACTGACAAAGCTCCTTGAAAGAAGCCATATCAGGAACTCAGAGAGAGCGGGATAAATGCCGCGCCGAGGAGGAGGAAGATGCAGCCTGGGCCGCCTCCTCCTCGAGGGCGATCATCTGCTGAGCTGCTCAGCTGAGCCAGCCGCCGCGACACGCCAACGAGCCTCTTTTGATTTTACCAGCGGAAACGCCGGGTGCCCGAGCTTCAATCGGGCAGCGCGATCGTCCAGGACGTTGGCCGAGAAAGAGCGGCATAACTTGCAGGCCTGCGGGTCGTGATCTAGGTCTAGGCAGTAGACGCACGTCGAGTGCGGATCCGTCCTGGACATTTTCTGCCCACAAGGACACCTCCGAAAGCCAGGAATAGATTTGTCCATCGCAGCCGCGAGGGAAGATGAAGACCGAAGTTTTAGAAAACTTTAAAACCAATTTCGGGCGAACCTAAGAATTAGGATCCAGTCTAAAACGCAGAGCGCTAAGGAGGGAACCTGAGCTTCCAAGCAGTAAGGAAGATCTGGTGTCATGGGGCGGAGCCGAGAGTTTTACCACTCGGGTGGGTGGGAGGAGCCAGCTTGAAGACCTTCTGGCAAGATTTAAAGCAGCAAGGAACCTGCCAGATAGTGTGGATGAACAACATATCCATGTCCCTAGAAATGTACCTTTTAAATATGCTGGTCTTAACCCTAAAGACTTTAAATGTAACAGATATCCCAACATAAATGCAATGTCTACTTGCTCAACTGAATGGGAACTGTTCTCACACCAGACCGAGAAATTTTTCAGTTTTGAGTTGTAAGTTTTCCTTGTAGATGGCTATATGGTTGCCTTAAGTACCTCCAAAACCTAGGTAGAGAGATTTAAATCACAAAACTCAATCTGGTCAGAAAATCAAAATTACGTACTCACCATAATTCTTGATCTTCTAGGAATATCTTTACCATTGAGTCACACTAGTGGGTCTGATTTGGTGGTGCTAGGACCCAGTGGGAACCAGAACTTTTCAGGAGGTCTGGTACTGAAGTAAGCTACAAGCAAGCATAGTGCCACAAGAGGGAAAGTACAGTTACGTAAGAACTTACTGTAACAGTAGATCTTCAAGTGGAGCTTTTACAGCAGGCAACACTGGTAGGACTGAAGCCGCCAGCAGCCAGGACCACATGGAAAACTTCTAGCTAGCAGTGTACCACAGGGGACTGCCTATCCATGGTCAGCATGCTGATGTCCGCGTATCCTATAAAGGTGGCGGTCCCACACATCTACCTCAGTTCTCCTGCTGGAGACCCCAAACAGGTAGCAAAACTGAGAACCAAGGTGGATCCTCAGAGCCGAGGAGAAATCAGAAGAGGAGCAAAGGAGAAGAAATTATCAGGGGGAAGGAGGGAGAGAAAGCAGTGCCTGCTGCAAGAACTCCTCTCGAAGATCTACTGTTACGGTATGTTCTTACGTAACTGTACTATCTTACTTCGAGGGGACTCTTGCAGCAGGCAACACTGGTAGGAATGAGTCCCAAGCAGTACCGGAACTGACCAAAAAGGCAGCCGGGAGGAGGCTGAAGGCAACACTAAAAGGTTCAGGAAAGAAGGCCTTGAAGGACAGCAAGTCCAAAACTGGACCTGCGCCAAGAGGCAATGTCCAGACTATAGTGCCTAATGAAAGTATGGACAGAACTCCAGATGGCAGCTGCACAGATTTCCGCCGCAGATACATTCCTGAAACAAGCAGCAGAGGTGGCCATACCTCTGGTAGAGTGACCTTTACCGCCCCAGGCAAGGGCTTCTTGTGCTTACAGTAGCAGTAAACAATATAATTAGCCAGGGATTTTGACAAACATTGTTTTGAAACAGGTACTACTACTCTCATGGGCGCAAACAAAACAAACAGGTCAGTTTTCCTCAAAGTCTGGGTGCGGTTTGTATAATACCGAAGCACCCTATGAATGTCCAAGTATGGAATAATGCCTCCCCCCGATCAGAATACTCAGGGAAATAAACTGGTAGGTGGATGGATTGATTTAAAGTAAACTCAGACAACACGTTAGGCAAAAACTTAGGATTAGTACACAAAGATACCCTGACTTTGTGAAAAATTAAGTAAGGCTCCTTTTACACATCAGAGCCTGAAGCTCGGAAATCCTCCGAACACTGGTAACGGCAACCAGAAAATACAGGTTACTCACCTGAAACAGGAGTTCTAGGAATGGTATATGTTGTTCATCCACATTTATTGGCAGGTTCCTTGCCGCTTTAAATCTTGCCGGAAGGTCTTCAAGCTGGCTCCTCCCACCCACCGGGTGGTAAAACTCTCGGCTCCAACCACGACGCCAGAACCAGTCTGCCAGCCAGGTTGTGCGTCAAGCCGGAGAACAGGATGAACAACATACCATTCCTAGAACTCCTGTTACAGGTGGGCAACCTTTTTCTAGGGACATGGATATGTTGTTCATCCACACTTATTGGCAGACTCCTAGCAGTTCTCTGGGAGGAGGGAGGCAAGGCGCACACCCCCTACTTAGATATAAAGACTGGAGAACCGAGGCCCCGACCAACATCCCGGCGTGACCCAAGGTTGATGTGGAAGGGGAAACGGAAAGCCTGCTTCCAGGCAGAAGCCCTGCGGATATCCTGAACAGGAGTATCCTTGGAAGCAGCCACCGGTGCAGCGGAAGGGCGGGTTAAATGAGCACTTATCCCTCTGGGAGGCTCCATGCCCGCCGACCTATGCAGGAGGTGACCCCACCCACTCGTCGTCCGCTTGGCAGCAGGTCTGCCAGGTGCGGCTTCAGCGTAGATGACAAACAGCTGGTGAACCTCTCCCGAACTTCAGCCCTACGCTCCCTGGGTAGGTGAGCATAAAAATAGGGTCCCAAAGCAACCTATATATGGCCTCCGAGGTGTGAATGGGGATGAACCCCGGCAGAGGCAATACCCGGATAGGGAAAAAAAACTCTGCCACCGCCAATGGAAGGAACTTCGGGTGGGGCGCAGGACAACCTTGTCCCTGTGGAAGACCAGATAGGGGGATTCAAAGGAGCGCCTGGAAATCTCCCCTCCTTCTGGATGGCAGAGTAGCCCCAAGAAGGTGTTCTTCCACAACAGGTGGGGAACTTGCACCTGTGCAAAGGTTCGAACGGCTTGCTCGTGAGCTAAGCCCATACCAACGAAGATCCCACAGAATTGGGGATACTCTCCCTGAAGGGGAGGTGTGGTTGAGGCCTAGAAAAGCGCCAGACCACCTTTTCTGCGCCACCGACTGCCTTCCGGCCTGCGCGCCTGAAGACAGGGTGACCAACAGAAGCACCCAGGGTGCGCTGGTCAAGCCCTAGCTCAAAAGAACAGACCGCAGATGGTCCGAATGCTCGCCGAGGAGGAGAGAGGGTCACAGGCCCTGTCCCAACATCAAATGGAGAAATCTACCATTTGAAGGTGAGCATGTTAGCTGACTGTAGGACGCGAGAACATCGAGAGACCGTGTCGAAGACCGCCTGGCCCTGTCACATGCGGACCAGGCCTTTAGGTGCAGGAGTCGAAGGTCCAGAAGGAAAACCTTCCACTGAAAACAGAGATCAGGACCGGGCGGGCTGGAAGCCGCCTCGGGAGCCTGGGGCTGAGACTGAGGAGAGCTGGATACCAGAGCTGGCCAACCAGTCTGGGGCTACCACCATCGCCTGCGCCTAGTCCCTCCTCGCCTTGCCTGTGGGTCAAGGGAAATGGGGGAGAGGTGTAGAAGAGGCCTGGGGTCCGCTGCCTCGATGGCATCCCCTACAGCAAACCTTGCTGAGGGGCGGCATGAGACAGTCTCGGCCTCGTATTCTCCCTGGAGGGAAGGAGGGAGAAGATCCTGTGCTACCTCTGGCAGGAAAGACCACTCGTGAGGCGCAGCCTATGCCCGGCTTAGGGCATCAGCCAGGGTGCTGGAGGCTCCTGCCATCGAATGGCTAGGAAACTGCCTTCCAGCTGCGCGAAAGACCCAATATGGAGAACCTCCTTACGAGATGCAAGGCCTGTCTGAGCCTGGCGGGGTAGGTAGCACATGGTCGTGGTGTTGTCCGCCTGGACTTAAACCAGTGGACCTCGCACAAACGGACCGAGCGGTGCAAGCAAGCGGGCCGCCATGAGCTCCAGCAGGTAGGAAAGACATCGGGACTCCTGAGAGGACCAGAGGCGGAGCACTCTGTATTCCCCTTGATGGGCACCCCAACCCATCCGAGAAGCATCGGTCGGAGCAGACCGTCGACTCGGGGCAGACGAACAGGATGTACTCCTGCAAGAGTTGGAACGGTCCGAAGGAGAGCGTTCCCTAACTCCCGGGCCGTAGTAACGAACTGGTCCGAAGGAACGCAGCACTGTGACCGCTGGCTGGCCAGTCCCCCTGAGGGGAACGCATGAAACAGACCACACTCTGCCGGCTGCCACGAGGCCCAGAAGGAGCAGGAGGTCCCGGCAGGGCGCAATTGCCCAGTCAGACCTGACCAGGTAAGGGAGGAAGAACCTCAGCCCTGTCCGCCCGAAGCCGAGCTCAGACTCAAGAGTCGAGCCTGATCCTGAAGAAAGATGACCCGCTAAGGCACGAGTTCCAATGTGGCTCCGATAACAGGAGACCCGCCTGAGACCCAAAACTCTGGATCGACCCCTTCCCCTGGAAAGGGTTGAAGTCAGGCCGCCATCCGGGTGAGGTTACGCCCGGGTCCCTCGATGCCGCAGAAGCAGCTGGGTCGAGACCAAAGGGCCTGGCCTGGAACTCGTAAGGAGATCCCCCGCTAAGAAAAGGAGGAGTCTCCCTGGAAATGGACGGAATGAGGATTAAGTGCGTCCTGGAGGCCCAGGAGTGAAGCCACACGCCCGTTCTAAGGATGGGATATCTAAGCCAGAGAGACCATCCAGGCGTGCAGAAGAATGGGGCGCAAGCCCCCCCCCCCGTCCGTATGAGACCAGGGATACCTGGACACGAACCAGGGTCAGAAGGAAGATCCGCAGCCTTCCTGATTACCTCTGTTTAGAGGGCCAGGCCAGCCGGCTCAGCGGCCGACGAAGAGTTGTGACTTAAGATCCCCGGAGGCAACGGCTCGAGAGGGTGGGACCTGCTCCGCAACCGAGACAGGGCCTTCAGCACCTCCGACCCTTAGAGGTCCGGGAAGAGGACCAGGTGGAGGAGGTGCGGACATCTTCATCGGGGAATCCCGGTAGGGTGACGGGGCCGGGACAGCCTAGCCCGGCCACTGAGCAGGCTTGGGGAGGAAGAGGCCAGGAGCTCGGCCTTACCTCCCCTGCTTCCTTTAGAGGAACACGCTGGTTTGGAGTCAGGCCGCCCAGCAGCATGCCTGCTGGCCCTCATGCTGGGCCAGCAGCCGCCAGGAACCGGGGCAAAGGCTACGCAGGCGCTGTCGGTTGCCCTTTCCTCCTGGCAGGAGTGACCGAGTCCGGAGTGGAATCGACTCTGGACCCTGGAGGTGTCCCTCCACCCAGGGCCGAAAGGTCATCCCCAAGAAGGGATGTCCGCCAACTTGTGCTGGGTTTCCAAAGAGAAGGAGGATAACCTCAGCCATGCCCTGTGGCGATGGCCACTGCAGCCGCCACCGATCTGGCACAGGAGTCGCCAGATCCAGAGCCGCCTGAGCTGCTGCTGGGCCACCGCCTCTACCTTGGTCCCGCAGACCGCTGGACCATGGTCCGCAGGTCGGCCGGGAGATGAGGGAGGACCTCGTCCAGGGAGCCCAAGAGGGCGTGGGAGAAATGTGCCATCAGTGCAGCCGAGCTGGCCTGACGGAGGCCTAGGGAGGACGCAGCGTAAACCTTGCGCCCGACATAGGCCATCCTTTTGGACTCCTTGTCAGGGGGCCTATCCACATCCCTAGCGTTTCCAGAACACTGGAAAACATTGTTGGTAACTAACCCCTCAGCCGAGGGGTGTTCCGAGAAACCGGGCAGAGAACCGACAGGGACAGAGTATTTCCTGACCATCCTGGCCAATGGCGCAGGGCAGGAAGTAGGCCGGCGCCAGAGATCCAAGGCCGGGCCCACAACTGCCTCAGCCACCGGGAAGGCCTCCGAGGGTGAACCCCCTCAGTCTAGAATCTCCATAAGGGGGTAAGGGGCCCGTTTGGAAATGGGCTCGAGCTGCATTCCAGTGAATTCCGAGATGAGCTGGAGCAGACCCATAAAGGACGATGGGCTGTCATCCATGGAATGTTCCGGAGAAGACCCTGGATCCTCCCTCCTAGGAAACATAGAGGAGTCGATTTCGGGCCCCGAGGGGTCTGCAAAAAAGCTGCCTCAGGCCTGAGTCACTCTTTGTCCGCCGGGGGCGGGCGGGAGTGAGGGGAACAGACAACCTGCGGGACAGGTCATGACCCGGCCTGGGTTCCACCGAGGACGGTGGGGCAGCAGGGATCGGACGAGCAACTGGCCCCCGAGAGGGCACGTCGACTGCCTCGAGCGGTTGTGTCGGCCGATCAGGCAGCAGCTGCTTACTAGCCGGAGAATGAATCGGGGTTGATTGATTCCCGGACAACAACAGCGGCTGCCACATAAACTCCTCGTAACGCCGATGCCATCGGCATCGGAAGCCACCTCATCCGGTGGAGGGGACGAGGAAGAATGGCAATGCCACTTGACTCGGTGCCCCGACCAAGAACGTTGAGGTCGGCGTGAGCGGCTAGACCGAGAGGAGGACCGAGACCGAGACCCGAAACCTCGGGGGAACCGAGGGCAGGCCTGGGAAGGAGCGGGGCGCCTGCTCCTCCCTTGGCTTGGAAGAAAGGGCCAAGGTCTGTTGACCCGAAGGTACAGGCAGAACCTCAGCCTCTGCCGGGGGAACCGGCGAAGGGATGGCGGCTCCAGCAGAAGACAGCCCAGATGACGGGTCGAGAGACGACGGGAGTCCTGGCTGACTGACCTGACGGGGACACCGTGAGGCCAGTGGCCAGAGCTGCATCCTCGACCAAAGTCGAACGTCGGCCGGCAGGGGAGGGGGAACTCTCCCGCTCCCTCCAGCGCCGACGAAGGGACTTAGTCTGCGACTCCTTGGAATTGGGCCGAGAGGCAGGTCCCGAAGGTCCCTCTCCCTTCGAGGAAAGGGACTGGCGAAGCTCCTTGAACGAAGCTGCATGAGGAGAACTCAAGGAGAGCAGGATGAGTGCCGCGACCGAGGAAGAGGGAGGGGCGGCCGCCCCCTTCCCGGAGGAAAGAAGATCCAGCTGCTCAGCCGAAACAGCTGATGCGGACACTGCCCGACGAGTCTCCGAGGAATTTTCCAGAGCGGGAAAAATTTCCAGTTGCCCGAGCCCCGAACGGGCCGCGAGATCCTCCAGAGAGCTGGCTGAAAGGGCACAACAAAAATAGCAAAGTTGAGGATCATGATCCAAGTCAAGGCAGTAAACGCACGTGGAGTGTGGGTCTTTCCTGGAGGAATTTGCCGGGCGCCTCTGAGAGCTGGAAAACGAGTGAGCTCTCGCCGCAGCGAAGAAGAAGAAGATCAAAGTTTCAGGAAACTTCCAATTGATTTAGAAGACCGAAATTTCCAGGAACCAGTCGAAAACGCAGAGCGCTAAGGAGGGAACCTGAGCTTCCAAGCGGTAAGGAAGATCTGGCATCATGGGGCGGAGCCGAGAGTTTTACCACCCGGGTGGGTGGGAGGAGCCAGCTTGAAGACCTTCCGGCAAGATTTAAAGTGGCAAGGAACCTGCCAATAAGTGTGGATGAACAACATATCCATGTCCGTAGAAATGAAAATGACGTACCTGCTTCCTTGGCAAGCATTTAAACTAGCTGAGGGGGGAGGCACTGGAAAGGAACAGGGAAATCCTAGCCTCCCCACCCAAAAATCAGGGTAGTAAGTAAGGTAAACACCAAGATAGAGACATCGATAGGGAGAAGGGGCATGGGTAAATGCAGAAAACGACAAAGGCAATAAGGACAGGGATGGGGCAAAAAGGGGTAAGGCCATCAAGAAACTGAGGGTAATGAGTACCAGTGCCCGTAGTCTGTGCAACAAGCTCCCTGAACTGGTGGCCTTGGAGGAAGAGGGATGCCTGGATATCGTGGCAGTCACAGAAACATGGTACACAGAGAACCATGACTGGGATATTAACATACCAGGGTACACAACCTACAGGATAAACAGGGAGGGGAGAAGAGGGGGAGAAGTAGTTCTCTATTTAAGGGAAGGGATAAAAGCAATGGAAAAAAAGAGTAAACAGGGAGGAGAGGAGGCACTCTGGGCCACCTTAGAGACAGGAAATAGCACCACAATCTGCACAGGGGTTGTATACAGACCTCCATCTCAGGGGGAAGGAACGGATAAGGATATGATAGAAGGCATCCTTAGAATGGCAGAGAAAGGGGAGATACTGTTGATGGGGGACCTGAACATGCCAGATGTTAACTGCAGCACCTTTGCTGCAGCCACATCCAAGAGCAAGGCCATTCTTGATGCACTACAGGGGGCATGCCACAAACAGCTAGTTTTGGAACCCACTCGTGACGGAGCAATCTTAGACCTCATACTCTCAAATGGGGATAGTGAGAGGTTCAGATCTAGAAGTGGGTAGCCATCTGGGAACAAGTGACCACCAAACACTGTGGTTCACGATAAACTCAGCTATAGAGTCAAACCATACAAAAGTGAGGGTACTGGACTTCAGAAGGGCTGACTTTGGCAAGATGGGAGAGTGCCTTAGAAAAGCACTAGCAAACAGGCAAAAAAGTGGGGTGGAGCAACAATGGGAAAACATCAAAATTGCCATCACAGAGGCAACAAGCCTTTGTGTGAAGCAAATAAACAAATCAAAATGAAAGAAAAAGCCACTATGGTTCAAAAAAGAGGTGGTAGGGAAGGTTAGGAAGAAAAAGATAGCATTTAGGAAGTATAAAGAAACACAGAAGGAGCAGGACAGAGAACTGTACCAGTTAAGGCAGAAGGAAGCAGGGAGGGAGGGAAGTCAGAATAGCAAAGGCTCAAACTGAGGAAAAGATAGCCAACTCGGTTAAGAAGGGGATAAAAACAGGTTACACACCTGTAACAGTAGTTCTAGGAGTGGTACATCTTGTTCATCCACACTGTTTGGCATGTCCCTTTCCCTGTAAGATCTGCCAGAAGTCTTCAAGCTAGGTCGTCCCACCCACTCGGGTGGTATATACCTCGGCTCCGCCCCATGACACCAGATGTTAGCCCGCTGGAAGCCAGGTTGTGTGCATCCACAGCCGGGGAGGTTAGGTGGGTCCGTGTGGATGAACAACATATACCACTCCTAGAACTACTGTTACAGGTGAGTAACCTGTTTTTCTAGGATCGTGGATATGTTGTTCATCCATACTGTTTGGCAGACTCTTAGCAGTTCTCCAGAAGGAGGGAGGCAAGGCGCACACCCCCTACTTAGGGAACAGAGATTGGAGAACCAAGGTCCTAAAACCAGCATCCCAGCATGACTCACGGTTGATGTGGTAGTGGGTAAAGAAGGTGTTTGCTGATTTCCAGGTAGCAGACCGACAAATTTCTTGGATAGGGATGTCCCTGGAAGCAGCCACCAATACAGCAGTATGGCAGGTAGAATGAGCTCTTATCCCTCTGGGAGGCTCCTTGCCCGCCAACTCATAGCACAGACCTATGCATGATGTAATCCATCTTGCTATGGTCCGTTTGGCTGCAGGTATGCCAGAAGCTGCTTCAGCGTAGGTGACAAACAGCTGGCGAACCTCTCCATGAATGTCTGCTGTCCTCTCCTTGTAATAAGAGAGAGCACGTCTCAGGTCCAAATTGTGGAGCCTGTACTCGGCCTCTGAGGTGTAATTAGGGTAGTAAACCGGCAGAGTTAACACCTGGCTAAGGTGAAACTCTGACACCACCTTCGGAAGGAATTTCAGGTGGGAGCATAGGACAACCTTGTCCCTGTGGAAGACCAGATAAGGGGAGTCCACTGAAAGTGTCTGGAGCTCCCCTGTCCTTCTGGTAGACGTGAGAGCCACCAGGAATGCCGTCTTTCATGACAAGTGTGACAGCTCACACTTGTGCATTGGTTCGAATGGCTTGCCCATGAGCTTTGTCAGTACCAGCAATAGATCCCATGGAGGTGGAGGTTCACGCACCAGAGGGGATATGCGATCCAGGCCTTTGAAAAAGCGCCCGACCACTGTCTCCTGCGCCAATGTCGGCTGACCGGCCCGCGCCCTGTAAGCAGAAATAGCTGCCAGGTGCACCCTAAGGGTCGATGACCGTAGACCTCCTTTGGAGAGAGACCAAAGGTAGTTGAGAATGTTAGCCACAGGACAGGATAAGGGGTCCAGACCCTTACCCTGACACCAAATGGAAAACCTTTTCCATTTGAAGGCATAACATTTCCTAGCCGATACCTTTTGAGATGCCTCCACCACGGTGTAGACATCTTCGGAAAGACCCAAAGCCTGGAACTCTAGCCACTCAGGTACCAGGCTGTGAGGTGCAGGGATTGAAGGTCTGGATGGAAGAACCTCCCCTGGTTGAGAGATATCAGGTCCGGGCATGTACAAAGCCACTCTGGGGGCCTGCAGCTGAGGCTGAGGAGATCTGGATACCAGAACCGGCACGGCCAGTCTGGGGCTACCAGAATCACCTTCGCGTCGCCTGGTGGCACAGAAGGTTGAGGTGCTGACGCCACACATCACGCCATGTCGGCAACCCATCTTCAGGAACGGACCCGGGTGGCGTGGGGGGAGATTGAGCCCGGAGGACTGCTCTCTTCCCGGGAGAGTTAGTAGCAAACGCCAATGAGCGACCTCTGGTGGAGGCTGCTGGTAGCAGAAAGAGCGCTAAGGCGTATGCCAGGGGGTGGAGCCATGGCAAGCATTGGCTTGGCAGCCGGGCTTCACAGGGGATGTAGATGGATAAAGAAAAACTCACCTCACTGCTGATAGGCGAAGGCGCCTCCTTCCGCAGACCACACTCCCTAACACGGACTTGGCTCCCAGGCTGTTCCCCCCTCTCTGGCCCGGTGTCTCAATACTAAAAGAAAGAGCGTCCTGGGCGGGGGCAGCCCTTCCCCGGAGGGTAAACCCGGGGGATGCCCAGTGCCAGAGAGGAGCCTGTGGAGTAACCCCAAGCCACGTTGGGAGGTAGAGACTGTGGCACGGGAGGTCGCCGGAGAGAGTTCAGCCGCAAGGGGCTATAAAATAGTATTCGAAAAAAGAAAAAAAAAAAAGAATCACCTTCGCCATGTCCCTCCTCACGTTGAGCAGCACCTTGTGGATCAAGGGAAATGGAGGGAAGGCGTAGAGGCCTGGGGTACATGGCCTTGAGAAGGGATCCCCTGCAGCAAGCGCTGCTGAGGGGGGTAGGGTATGATACAACCTCAGCTTGACATTTTCCCTGGAGGCAAACAGGTCCACCATTGGTTTGCCCCAATGGGAGAACAGGCTGTAAGCTGCCTCTGGATGGAAAGACCACTCGTGGGATGTCTGGCCTATATGGCTGAGAGCATCCGGCAGCTGGTTCGAGGCTCCTGCCACACGGATGGCTAGGAGATCCGCCTCCAACTGGATTACGAGGGTCCAGATGCGGAGTGCCTCCCTGCACAGCAGATGGGGGTCCATGCCGCCCTGTTTGTTGAGGTAGTACATAGTCGTGGTATTGTCTGTCTGGACTTGAACCACTTGATCCCGGAGTTGAGGAGCGAAAGCTGTCAGCACCAGCCTGACTGCTCTGAGCTCCAACAGGTTGATGTGGCATCAGGACTCCTCGGGGGTTCAGAACCCATGAGCCCTGTTGTCCCCCATGTGGGCTCCCCAGCCCATGAGAGAGGCATCAGTCGTGAGGACGACCATCGGCTCAGGGCGAACAAATGGGATCCCTTCCTGCAACCGGTCTTGGACAGTCCACCATTGGAGAGCGTCCCACATTTTCTGGGTTACAGTGATCAGCTGGTTGAAGTGACCATGGCGCTGAGTCCACTGGGCGGCCAGCTCCCACTGGAGGGGGCGCATGTGCAACCGGGCCCAATGGATCACTGAGGTGCACACCGCCATGTAACCCAGAAGGCACAGAAACTCTCGGGCAGGGCGTAAATGTCCAACCAGAAATGATTGGGCAAAGGAGGAAAGAGCCTCCGCACTGTCTGCTGGGAGCCGAGCTCTGGCTTGACAAGAGTCGAGCTCTGCCCCGATGAAGCCCATCACCCGAGAAGGCATGACTTCTGACTTGACCTCATTGATCAGGAGGCCAAGTTGGGAGCAGGTTTGGAGGGCCAGATCCCTGGACCTCTCCACCTCCTGTCGGGTGGAACCTGCTAAGAGCCAATAGTCAAGGTAGGGATAAATTCTGAGCCCCCGATGCTGAAGATGGGCCGCCACCACTGCAATGCATCTGGTGAAGACCCGTGGGGCCAATGACAGGCTGAATGGCATGGCTCGGAACTCATACAGGGTCCCTTCAACCCTGAAGTGGAGGAACCGCTGATGGGATGGACGGATTGGGATGTGAAAGAACGCGTCCTGCAGATCCAGTGAACAGAACCACATGTTTCGCTCCAAGGATGGCACGATCTGGGACAGAGTGACCATCCTAAATGTGCGTGACCTGAGAAACTGATTCAGGTAGTGGAGATTCAGAACGGGGCGCCAGCCCCCTGTCTGCTTGGGCACCAGGAAGTACCTGGAGACAAAGCCTGGGTCTGCTGGAGGATCTGCCACTGGAGCTACTGCCTCTTTGAGGAGGAGCTCAGTAATGTCGTCTCGAAGAGTCGACTGAGTATGGACGGATATTCTTTCCTCCAGAGGGGCGCAGGCTCGACTGGGAGGGTACTGCTTTAATTCCAGAGGCAGTCCCTGACCGACCACTTCGAGAACCCACCTGTCCGTGGTAATAGTGGACCAGGCAGAAAGAAAGTGACAGAGCCAGCCCCCCACGGGAGGGTCCAGAACTGGCGTGACAGAGATAGGGGTGGCAGCCCCAGTCCCGTCACTGAGCAAGCTGAGAGGAGGAGGAGGCTCCAGAATCTGAGCCTTGGCCCCCTTTGCGGGCCTGTTGGGGTCTAAGCTTGGGCCGAGGGTGCCAAATTTGAGCCTGCTGCTGATGCTGCTAACCTCTTTGGTAGGAGGACTGCTGGACCACAGGGGAAGAGTGCGGAAAGGGTGTCTTCTTTTTCTTCTGCTAGTTCTTGCCCGAAGAACCCCTGGCAGAAGTGGTGTCCAAGGTGGCATTGGACTGTTCTGTACGCTGTAGGTGACCAGCCACTCCTGGGCCGAATAACTTGGTCCCGAGGAAAGGCACGTCAGTCAACTTATGCTGAGTATCTGCTGGGAAGGAGGATAACCTCAGCCAAGCCATGCGGCGAGAGGCCATTGCGGCAGCCATCGAGCGGGCACAAGAATCCCCAATGTCCTGGGCCGTCTGGAGCTGTTTGGCAACAGCACGGCCCTGGTCCTGGACCTGCTTAACCGTGGTTTGCCTGTCTGCTGGGAGATGTGGGAAGACTTCATCTAATGACCCGAGAAGGGCATAAAAGAAGTGTGCCATGATGCCGGCCGAACTGGCCTGACGAAGGCTCAAGGAGGAAGCCGCATAGACTTTCCACGCCCAATTGTCCAAGAGCTTGGACTCCTTATCGGGGGGACGGTTAGTGTTGGCAGAACTGCCAGTACACCTGAACACAGAGGCGGTCACCAGGCTCTGGGTTGAAGGGTGCTCTGTGAACCCCGCAAGGGACACCATGGGCACCGCATACTTGCAGGCCATGTGGGCAGACGGTGCTGGGCATGAGGCAGAGCACTGCCATAGGTCAACTGCCGGACAACAATGGCTTCAGCCACAGGAAAGGCCTCTGTCGGGGTGTCCCGTCTCTTCAGGATGTCCGTGAGCGGGTACTCTACCTTTTTTTTTGGATGGGTTCCAGGGGCATCCCAGTGGAGTCAGATATGAGACGGAGGATCCCCTGGAAGGTCCTTCTTCCATCCCTGTGCCAACGGATGACTCATCATCCCCTGGATGTGAGTGCAGTCCGGTGACATCTGAGTCTGAGGAGTCGGGATACAGCAGTTTGCCGCCCAAATCACCCTCAACCCGCTGAGGAAGGTCTGGGGTGACCATGACCGACAGACGTCGGGGAAGTCCGGTATCTGTTTGGTCCTCTTTTGAAGGAGCCCCTCCCACAGATTGCTTAGGTGGCGGCTCCACCACCATTGGTGGGGAGACCGGCAAAGGCCGAACCGGAGGACAGGCCGGCCCCACGGGCGATGGAACCAAGGGCTTTGGTTCCGAGGGGGTCGGCTTTAGCCTAGGAGGCGAAAGCCAAGTAATGGTCGGGGTAGGTGGTGGATCCGGCTTCTGCCTGGTCAAAATCAGCTGTTTCCACATAAGGTCCTCATAGCGCTGACGGAGTTTCCGTCGCAGCCTCTCCTCATCCGAGGAGGACGAGGACGACCTGTGGCGTCGCCTCTTCTTGGAGCGCTTATGGCTCCTGTTAGGCCTTTCGGCCGAGGGGGTTCTGGACCTCGACCGAGATCGGGTAGGTCGACTTGGCCGCTCGGGAGACACCGGAGGGATCGGCGAGACCTAGGGGCCCGGAAACGGGACTTTCGATGGGGACATCAGCAGGCTGGATCTCCTCATCAGTGAGCACCAAGACTGGAGTCCTTTCCAATGAATCATCTTCCACGGCTGGCGACAGAGGGTCGATTGGGTTGAGAATGATCTCAACTTCATCGGCCACTTCCTCTGTCATCTGGCCAGACGGAAGGTCCGTGAAGCCTGCAGCTGAGGAAGCGATCTCAACAGAGGTCGAGACCGCATGCTCCTGAGGCTGAGACCTCTCTAGGTCCCAAGAGTGCCTTTGTCGAAACGAAGACAGGCCAGATTCCTTTTCTCTCTTGCAAGAGCAGGAAGAGTGCGAGCCCGCAGGTGCCTCACCCCGGGTAGGAGAGACTGGCACAACTCCTTATAGGAACCTGTGAAAGTGGAGCCCCGGTTGAGAGGAACGAAGAAGCTTCGATTAGCCGAAGCACTGGCGGCTTCTTCTTCGAACGCCTTCATGCATTCTAGCTGCTCGGCGGAGCCCGCGGCCGCGGAAACCGCTCACCTAGCCTCCTTAGACTTCACCAGAGGATTCCTTTTCTCCGGTCTCCCCAGCTTCATGCGCGCGCCAAGCGGTCTTCCAGGATGTTAGGATAGAAGGCGAGGCAAAAGCTGCAAGACGAGGTGTCATGGCCGACACCCAGGCAGTAGACGCATGTGAGATGGGGATCGGTGCGTGACATCTTCTGGTTGCAAGGACACCAGCGAAATCCCGGAGAAGATTTCTCTTCCATGATTGAAGACACAAAAGCACGATTGCTAACTCGAGTGAGTTTTAATTTCAGTAAAACTGAGAGTTTGAAAGCCAGGGCCTACGAAATGCGTGAGCAAGAGGGAGGCAACCTGTATCTTCCAGTGGAAAGGAAGATCTGGCGTCATGGGGCAGAGCCGAGGTATATATTTATTTATTTATTTAGTTTTTGTTAACCGGGTAGGTGCACTAGCCATAAAAATGACTATTTTCAGGCACGACCCAGGAGACTACAACAAAAGGAGAACAGTTGAACAACACCAACATGGGTACAATAATACAAATAGAGGAACAGTACAGCAGTGCTACAAAAATAATGGCAAACATTATACAGATAATGGCAGTAAGATACATAATAAGTGCAGAAACCATGGACCCGACCTGTGGAGTGAAAGGGTTAATAAGGTTATATAGAGAGAAATGTGAGGAATGTTCAAACATAACAAGAAAGACTGACAGAAGGAAGGTCAGGGGTGGTAACTGGTAAAACAACAGTGGATGGTCAGCAACAAGGTTCGAGAAGGAAGAGAGCTAGTAGTCAATACCACCCGAGTGGGTGGGAGGAACTAGCTTGAAGACTTCCGGCTGATCTTAAAGGGAAAGGGACATGCCAAACAGTGTGGATGAACAACATATCCACGATCCTAGAAAACCTTTTATAGGTATATCAGGGAGCGCAGAAAGACAAAGGGAAGGGTAGTGAGGCTGAATAGAATGGACGGTGTGGGCAGAGAGAGACAGTGACAAAGCAGGGATACTGAATGAATACTTCTGCTCAGTATTCACAAAAAAGGGGGAGGGGGAGGTACCTAATCCAATAAACAGAAGCACTCTGAATGGGGGGGGGGTCGATCCCAGTCCTTTCACAGAAGAAAGGGTTCTGAAAGAACTCCTAAAACTGAAGGTGGACAAAGCAATGGGGACTGATGGGATTCACCTCAGAATTCTAAAAGAATTAAGGGGAGAACTAGTGACACCACTGACTACCCTTTTTAACAAATCATGGGAAGATGGTGTGGTACCTGAGGACTGGAGGAAGGCGGATGTGATTCCCCTTCACAAAAGTGGGACCAAGACAGAGGCAGGAAACTACAGACCTGTCAGTTGGACCTCTGTGGTAGGGAAAGTGATGGAATCTCTTCTGAAGGAAATAACTGTTGAGTACCTAGAGGCCAGTGGGGCACAGGACCCAAGGCAGCATGGGTTCACAGCAGGAAGGTCATGTAAGACGAATCTAATCAATTTCTTTGACTGGGTGACCAAAGTAGTAGACCAGGGAGGGGCTGTGGACATGGCCTACCTAGACTTTAGCAAGGCATTTGACAGTCCCACAAAAAAGATTAATAAACAAATTAACCAGCCTGAGAGTGGGTCTCAGGGTGGTAGCCTGGGTAAAACATTGGCTGGACAACAGGACACAGAAGTTAATTGTAAATGGAGTCCACTATGAAGAAAGGGGTTACTAGTGAGGCTCTGGGTCCAGTCCTTTTTAATGTCTTTATAAGTGACATTGCAGAAGGACTGGAAGGAAAAGTATGCTTCTTTGCAGATGACACAAAGATCTGCAACAGGGCTGATACACAGGGAGGCGTGGAAAGGATGAGAAGGGACTTGGCAAAGTTGGAGGAATGGTCAGAAGTATGGCAGCTTGGATTCAATGCAAAATAATACACCTGGGAAACAAAAACCCAGGGGAAGAGTACACAATGGGGGGGAAGGGTATGTAACAACAACAAAAATGGGAAGGGACCTGGGGGTAATCATATCAGATGATCTTAAGGTTGGCAAGCAATGTGAGACGGCGGATGGAGGGTCATGATACTGGGATGTATAGGAGAGGCATCACAGCAGAAAACAGGAAGTTGTTATCCCTCTGTACAGATAGTTGGTGAGCCCCATCTGGAGTACTGTGTCCAGTTCTGGAGACCCCATCTCCGCAAGGACATAGACAGGATGGAGGCAGTCCAAAGGAGGGCAACTAAAATGGTGTAGGGTCTGAGAAAAGCCATACAGGAGAGACTAAAGGAGTTTAATATGTATACCCTAGAGGAAAGGAGGGAGAGGGGGACATGACAGAAACTTTTAAGTACCTCAGTGGAATCAACAAAGTCCAAGAGGGTAGCAACTTTCAGAAAAAGAGATGTGCAAGAACAAGGGGATACAATTTGAAGGTAGAGGGGGGACGGCTCAGGGGCAATGTGAGGAAGTATTTTTTCACAGAGAGGGTGGTGGACGCATGGAACAGCCTTCCTGAGGATGTTGTGGGGTCTAAAACTGTGGGAGAATTCACGAATGCATGAGACAGACATAAAAGGCAATTCTTGTGGGGAGTAGGAAGGAACAGGCTGTTGGTTAACTAGGATCTGCAACTTATCCTCTAGGTAGAGAAATGGGCAGACTAGGTGGGCCAAGTGGTCCTTATCTGCCGTCAAAGTCTACGTTTCTGTGTTTCTACCATAATTCTTGATCTTCCAGTGTATCTTCACCATTCATCACTGGTGGGAGTGCAGCATCCCACGGGAGCTTTCCCCCCACCCCCAAGGGAGGAGAAGCAGCACATCACAGGTCAACGTACACCATGGCGCTTGTGGACTGGCCAGTAGCGGCGTTGCTACTTTCCTCTGCCTCAGTTTTGCACACCGGAGAGACAGAGGAAAAAAGAATAGAGAAAACTGAGGGAAGGGCAAGGGAGCCCAAGTGATGGCAAAAGGAAAAGACAAACTGAAAAAAAGAACAGGCCGGCCAGAGGACAGATGAGGAGGAGGCTCTGGGAATATGGGCCATCAGGCCCCAGTCCCTGGATGGCCAGAGAAAACAGGAAAGGAGAGAAGAAAGGAAGATAGAGAGAAAAAGGAAACAAGGAAGGGGAGGGGTGGGGGAACCAACAAGACCTGAACAAGCGCAGGAGAAGATGGAAAGTGTCTCGAGAGGAAAACAGCAAATTTAAGATAGTAACTCTGAGTGCATCCAACAGCATCTAATTCCTCTTAGCTAGAAGGGTGATCAGGAAGGCCCCCCCCCCCAATAACCAGGGAGGATTCCCCTGGATGGGAGACCACATCTCCCCTTCCCTGGCCAAAGCTCGCAGAGAAGAACCAACAGAGTTCAAGGGGGTTAAGTGAAGTCTCCACCTCCCTCCAAGGAAGAGGTAGAGTTAAGGGGTAGAGAAGGGATAGAGAAGGAGTATAAAGAAAAAGGGGGGAGTCCTACCGGTTCCCCCACCCCCAATCCAAGGGACTCCCAGAGGGACCGGCACACTGAAGGAGGTGGACCACTCCCTGAGGTTCCCTCAAGGGCAGAGAGAAGGGGCCAGCTAGGAGTCCCCCCCCCTCGAGATTTTCCCCGGAGGCCCTACTGGTTCTCCTCCAAAAGGGACCCCTTTCCAAATTTGGGAGAATAAAGTCCCCAGGCTGTGGGAAGGAAGGCATCTCTCCCCCCTTGCCCAAAGGACCTAGGGAGGAAAACCAGCAGGGCGGACGTCTGCACAGGGACTGAGGCCTTCTGAGGGGAAGGTGGGTGGGATTCAGTGATGAATGGTGAAGATACACTGGATGATCAAGTATTACGGTAGATACGTAATTTTCATATCTTCCCAGTGTCAGTCTTCACCATTCATCACTGTTGGTGAGCAACGAGCCCCCCAAAGGGGGTTCAGCACTTCCCTGAGGAACTAAAGTCACTCGGTCTCCCATGGTGGAAAACACGGGAGGAGGAGATCCTTTACAGACCAGCTAGGCCTGAGACTGGTCAGGATGAGGCGGGGTCCCTGTTCCCTGGGGAAAGGAAGGCGCCCCTGCAGTTCCCACCTCACCTTGCGGGAGAAAAGGCGGGTCTCTGGAACGTGGAGCAATCACCTTCTACGCCAGGCGAGGGGTGATAACCAGGATAGACGAAGCCACGCCGTCTGCCTGATGCTGATCGCTGTCCCCGCAAGCCTTGAAGCAACCTCACTGGTGTCGTAAGATGCCCTTGTCTGGTGCTTTGGCAACTCCAGGCCTATCTCAGGGAGGGCTGTGGCCTGACTGGCTGCCTCTGAATCAGGCAGCGATGCCAGTACCTGGCTCAGCACCACCAGCAAGTGCCTGTTATAGGCAGTGTGGTGCACCTGATGTGAAGCAATGCAAAGAAGCATCCGTGCCAAGAAGGAAACTCTCTGCCCCAGGCGGTCGAACCCTGCAGAGTCCAGATCCGGAGGCTTGTCGTGGACCAGATGTCTATGCCAGGTAGGGGTGTCCAGTTGCGTTACTTTCATAGGGGGATGCAGCAGTGAACCTGGAGACCTCTGGAATATGCAGTACCAATGCTGGCAGTCCAACAGGGCTGGAGCTGGGGCAGATGGAAGCTTCCAGGCACTGTACGATGCCTCCTAGAAAAGAATAGGTCAGGATGGGACCAACAAGAGATCCGCACTGTATTCACTCAAGAAGGCTCGCATTGTACTCTCAGTACTGCGTTGAGCAATATAAAAAATGTGTAGGTCCTCGACCAGCCTCACGAGGAAGCGCTGATACTGTGTCTCTGATCAGCGTCAGCGGAGAGGTGGACAGAGGTCTCCTCTTCCTTGAAGAAGGAAGACGAGGAGGCCGAGGAACGTGATGATCCAGACTCTGGTTGCGGTGGGGGAAGACAGGAGAAAGACCTGTTTGTCCAAAGCCCTACCAAAGCAGGGGAAATTCGCAGCTTGGGCTCTAAACTGTTCCCAGGTCAAAGGACCAATATGGCCTGGAAGAAGAGGGGCTGGATGCAGAGGCAAGGGAGAAAGACTCGTCACAGCAAGTGACTTGCCTCTGCCAGGGCTAGGAAACCTAGCAGGTGATCCCAGACGACCAGGGGATCCGCAGGTCTGCTCTGTGAATGGCCGCTGAAGCACCCCCAAAGTGGTCCAGACTAAGCCCTGTAGGGGAAGCATCCCTATGAGTGGACCGGGGCTGCATGAGTCCAAAAGGACAGTCCACAGCCCCACCCAACGCGGACCCCGTCAAAGGGGATGAGGGAGAGAACTTGGGCTTGGAGCAGCGGCCCCTTCCCAAGCTCCGAAGGACTACAGAGGAGCGCCGCAGCCCCTCACCCCGTCCCCTCAACCATGCTGACTCTGAAGAAGATCTCTTCCTTGCACCCTGTGCTGTGGACCCCCCCACCAAATTTCACAGGCCCCCCAAGGGGAGCTGTAGAAGAGGGGATCCCGGTCCCAGCATCAGGAAGTGGAATGGCACCAGGGACGGCAGCCGACCCCTTCCTCAATGTCCGGAACACCACCCCCTCAGCCTCGGGACTGCTATCCTGCACCGTACCCCCGGTGCCACTGTCAGCATGGGAGTTGGTGCTGGCCGTGGGCACTGGAGCTGCGGGAGGAGGCACCTGGAAGATGCAAGGGTTCTGGAGCCCGGAGAGCCCACTGACTCTGAGGAGTCAGGCTGCCAGTCTGGATCAACCTCTTGATCATCTGGAGAGAAGGATATCTAAAAGACCTCCAGTCTGGCAACCCCTGGGGGGTTCTCCTACCTACAGCGCCACGAGCAGCACCGCTGGTGGGCCCAGTACGCCTCGCTGCACCATCTTGATCACTAGAGCCACGAACAGCTCCAGGATCTGAGATGGCGCCGAGGAATGCCCCATGTCAGGCCCAGCGAACTTGGGCCCACACAACGGGGAGCCTGCACCTCCGAGGAGGTGACTGCCAGGGAAGTGCTCCCGGCCCAGCCCCAGGTGGGACCAGACCGGCCCTCCAGCCTCACGGTACAGGCCTCCTCCTCACCGGACCGTATAGACCTGGGAGGGGACTCGGAGGAAGGGCGAAAAGACCTAAAGCAACGACAGCCCCGAATGTCGGTGGAGCCCTACCGACTTTTGATGCACGGTGCTCGAGAACGTGGCAGTCCATTGAGAAGCAGGTGTCAAAGTGATCCATGTTGTGCTGGGGTCCAAGGCAGGTAAGACAGACATCACGCCGGTCCGTAACAGAAAAATGCCGGCTGCAGGGACACCAACGTATGGGAGGCCAGCCTGCCTTAGAAGATCACTTTCTGTCCCCTGAACCAAGCATGATGAGATCGGAAAACTAAACCACAGACACAGTACAGACTCGGCGCCACTCAGGTAAAAAAACAGAAAAGGTCTTACTGGTATTCAGGAACAGCGTCGAGTGACTTGGATGGCAGAACCAAGGCAAAGCAGAGAGGAATGGTGTCGACGGCGTCAAAGTATACAGCCCCAAACTCGAGGTAATGGTGCCATGCCAAACTAGACTGCTGATGCAGAAACCACGAAGCAGAATGCGAGGTGCTGTCCTGAACAGCAGGAGAAGCAGAACTGAGGTGGAGGAGAAGTCAATGGCCATTACTGGCCAGTCCATGAGTGCCATGACATATGTCGGCCCTGCGGAGCAGAGCTGTTAGCCGGTTCCTTATTCTTGGGGCTAACACCCACCAGTGATAAATGGTGAAGATTAACACTGGGAAGATGAGCACTTTCCACGCCAAAAAGCACAGCTCGCAACCGGTTCAAAGGAAGGCAGAGTGAGCTTTCCCAGCATGAAATGAAGGTCACATGGAGGGACGGGATCCCAAATGGGGGGCTTCAAATGTAGGATGCTCCACAGGAATGTGTGGGATACCTCCAGCTGTGTAACAGATTTGACCTCAATTGCTGCATGGTACGCAGAGATGGCGGAAGGGTGCACCTTAAGAGAAGGCAGTATAGCGTAGTGGATTAAGGTTCTGAGCAGCAAACCTGGAGACCTGGGTTTGAATCTCACAACTCCCACTTGCATACTGTGTGAAACTGAGCAAGTCACTTAACTTCCCTGTGCTCCCAGGTCGCACCTGGAAACAAGCTTCAGCTTACTGTGCCTTTCCTGGGTAAACAATTTCCCCTCAAAAAGAGAGGATTACCCCAGGCCTCAGTCTGAAAGGGAGAACAGATACTCCAAATTCACTGGACAGGTGAAGAGATCCAGGTGGTAAGCAGAGGCCCAGAGGAAGAAGTACTTCCATTTTAAGGCACAGGTGGCTCTGGTGGAAGGTTTTCTGGGAGTTACCAGGACATCAGTGACCCTGAAGAAAACTCCAAAGCGGGTGATGGCTAAGTCTGCAGGAGCCAAGCATGCAGATGCAGAGACTTGAGGTCTGGATGGACCAGGGTGCCCTGTTCCTGGGAGAGCAAGCTGGGGCACAGGGGCAAGGGTACTGGAGGTTCCAACTGACAGCTGCTGCAGCAGGGGAAACCAAATCTGACACAGCCAATAGGGGGATACAAGGATCATCTCTGCCCCTCCAACTGAAGCTTGAGAAGCACCCTCTGTAGGAGCAGGATGGGAGGGAAGGCGTGCAGTAACCTTTTCAAGGAGAGGGATACCGCGTCATGTCGGAAAACTCCAAGGACTGGATCGAGCGAGCAAAAACGCAGCAGTTTTGCTTTGAGTAAGGACGCAAAAAGGTCCAACTCCGGATAGCCCCACCTGTCAAAGAGATCTTTGACCACCGAGGGCAACAATTTCCACTCATAAGCCCTCAACCTGGACCAGCTGAGACTGTCGGGCAAGACATTTTGGTCACCTGGAACATGAATGGTTGACAGCTCCAGACCGTGCTCGATGGCCCAGTACCAGACTCTCACTGCTTCCCAACAAAGGGAATGTACCCCCCTGCTTGTTGATGTAGTACACTACACACGTTTGTCTTTCTGTACCAGCAGCAAGCTGGGAAGAATGTGGGTCTGGAAGGCCTGCAGGACATAAAGAACTGCCCACATCTCTAGCACATTATGCTCCTCTGCCTTGCACCAGGTCCCCTGGGTCTGACAGTCAGCCACGTGAGAACCCCAGTCCAGACCCAAGGCATCATTTGTGAGGATCTGCAGAGGGCCCCCCCCCCACAGAAGATTGGCAGGGTTCTGCCACCACTCCAAGGTCTTCCTCACTGGATCAGAGACCATTACCGACTGATCCAGGTCATCAGTACATTGGTCCCAGTCAGCCTGAAGGGTCCACTGGAGAACCCTCATATGCAGGCAGGCCAGGGGAACCATGGCTATGGCCACCGCCATGTACCCCAACAAGCGTAGGAATGCCCTGGCTGGGATCTGTCAACTGGAGGAGGCTAGACAGGCCTGCTCTATCAAGCATGCCACCCTGTCTGTTGGCAGGAATGCTCTGCCCTGGGAAGAGGCCAGGACCGCCTCAATATATTGGAGGCGCTGGTACGGAAAGAGACAAAACTTCGGAAGATTGATCATGATCCCCCCAAGGCCTGGAAAAGCCGAAAGGTGCATTCCAACGTCTGCAGCAAGAGATCCCTGGAAGGAGCTGTCAGCAGCCAGTCATCCAGGTAGGAGAACATGTAAAAGCCCCGTCTCCTCACAGCTGCGTCTACCACCGCCAAGCACCTGGTAAAAACCTGAGGTGCCAAAGAAAGATCAAAAGGGAGGGCTTGGAACTGAAAATGGTCTTCCTGGAAACAGAAATGGAGGAAGTGGCTGTGGGCCGGGAAGACCCGAATGTGAAGACAGACATCCTGTATATCCAGGGAACAAAGCCAGTCCACCTGAAGGAGGGGCAGCAGTCCCTGGAAGGTGACCAACCTGAAGAGTTTGCATTCTATGTACAGGTTCAGGTGGCTGAGGTCCACGATCGGCCTCAGAACCCCTGTCTTCCTGGGCACAAAGAAGAAGTGGGAGTAGAACCCCCTTCCTCTTTGAGGCAGAGAGACAGGCTCTACAGTTGTTCTGCACAGGAGAGCCTGGATCTCTTTCCAGATGAGGGAAGGGTGGGCTGGAGGGTAATGGGACAGCAAGGAAGTGTTTTCCGGAGCAGGTTCCAGAAATTCTAGGATGTGACTATGCTCTATAAATTGTAACACCCATTGATCTGAGGTCACTGCTGCACACCCGTCAAGGTAAAAGCAGAACCAATCCCGACCACCTCCCCCAAAATCTCTGCTGGGGGAGGGGGTCAGGCAAGGAGTCAGGCGGTGGACCCGGGGGTGGGCAGAGCGGCTGTGGGCACTTGTGGGGCTCTAGGGGCAGCCACTGCAGCTGGTGGGTTTTGAGTCTTGCACTTGAAGAGGCCCTTCACCTGCTGGCCCTTGGCGGGCTGGCAAGGGGACAGACGAAAGGACTGATGCTGGGTAGGTCGAGGCTGAGATCAGTAGAGGTAATGAACCAATCTAAGTTCCTTGCTGGTCTCCTGGCGGCAGGAGATAATGTCTTGGGCATCTCCCCCAAATAGGATGGAACCTCTGAAAGGGGCATCAAAGATGCTGGCTTGAACATCAGGCACAAAGCCAGACACCCTAAGCCACAAATGGCGGTGAAGACAGATCTCTGTCGCTGCCCTACGTACGGAGGCATCAACAGCGTCATATGCCGCCCGCAGGACATAGGTGCCTACATCCAACCCTGACTTCAGGAGCTGGGCCAGCTGTGTTTTGGTAGAATCCTGAGGAAGAGCTTGAACCAGATCCCTCGCCTGATTCCCGAGAGCATTCTGGTACTGCACCATATGGGCCAGATAGTTAACTGCAGAACGACCAAAGTGGCAGTGGTATACATTCGCTTGCCCCACTGGTCCAGCTGTCTAGACTCCTTGTCAGAAGAATGGGTACTAAGGTGTTTGGGCCTCTTAGTGCTGTCATGGGCTGCGTTCATGACTACAGAGTCTGCTGTGGGGTGCTCCCCTAAGAAGGGCTTACCCACCGTGCATGGTACCGGTCGCCTTGGCAGTATCGTGGAAGAAGGACAACTCCATGCCACATTGGTAACATCCTCATAAAAACTGATCAAAGGAGGTACCACTAAGGGAAGAGTCTCCTTCTTCCATAGATAAATAGCTAGGCGATGACGTTCTGGGTCCAGCTCCTCTTTTTCCCACACCATGAGAGATTGGACATAACGTATGATGTCAAGAAAGATAGGGCCATCAGGAGAGGATCTGGGAGCCTCCCTAGCCTGGTTCTGCACCTTGGAGGAGCCCTCTGAAGAAGAGGAAGAGTCGTCCCCCAAAGGATCACTGTCAGGGACTAGCGTCTGGGGGTGACAGTCGTCCACACGTTGGCCGAAGCCCACCCTGGTGCGCCCAGCGGAAGACCCCATGATACAGGGGGTCACTAGAGTCCTGCCTGATGCAGGGGATCCTGGAAAACACGAGGGGAAGAAGGCCTCCTGGGTGTGTCCTTATCCTTCATGAAGGACCACCATGCAGTGAACAAGGCATTATAATCCACCAGTGGGGGTGGATTATAGACAGGAGGACATGGGTACTGAGGAGGGAGGTACGGGTATGACAGCGGGAGAACCGGCAGAGGGTACCCCGGCTCAGGTCCACCTGGCACTGGCTATGGCTCTCAAGGAGGACTGTCAGGCATCGGCTGTGGTGTCAGCTGAGGTGATGACAGCAGAGGAGTCATTGGCTCAGGCGCTGGCGGGGCCAACCTAAGTGACAAAGGCTGGCGATGGTCAGGGGAAGTAGTTGATGTTGGCCCCAATGGAGAGGGCGGTGCCTGCAGGGAAGAAGGGCCCCAAGGCAAGGACAGAGTCCTTGCCTGCATGGAAGAAGAGGCGAACGCTTGCTTCGGGCGATGCCTGGAAGAACTAGAACCAGCCATGGAGTCTGGGACTGATGAAGGCAATGCCTTGGCCGGGACAGGGGGCAACAGGCAAAGACCCGTTGTTGGAGGAACCAGCCCCGGCCAACCTGCCTTACTGAGAGCCCATGGGTGCAAAGGGCCTGAGCTCATGGGCTGAAGGGCAGGTGACAAGGTCCGCTGCCCAAAACAGAGATGAGGGCAGATGGTTGGACCACTGGCAGCCCGGAGGAGGTAAGGGATGGTGGGGAATCTGCTTGCCACAGGCACACTTCATTGGCCGGTTGGAAGACAAGGCTGGAGAATAAGACATGAGCTTACTTATGTGAAAAAACACCTAAAATTAAATGTTTTAAGCACTAAAAGAAGAAAAAAATAAACGCGAGGGTTAAATGTGAGAATATGGTGGTCAACTGGAGCTGGCGTCTGTAAAGGTCCAATGTAGCTGACGGCGGGAAAGAGCTGGGGTAGGTGTGGGGGACCACCCCTTTATAGGATAGGCAGGCGTCAGCCTGCTGATGTCGGCGGGGGCAATCCCATGTGGTAGACTGCTAGCTAGAAGTTTTCCGTGTGGTCCTGGCATCTGGTGGCTTCAGTCCTACTAGTGTTGCCTGCTGCAAGTGCTCCCTCAAAGTAAGATCTCATGGCACAAGGCTTACCTCCACACCAGCGCTCAACTGCCTCAGTAGCTTTTCTACCGAGGAGGTGCAGCATAACTCAACAAGTACTTATGTACTTAACCTAGCGCATGAGTGTGTCCTGGTGACTCACGGAAGTGTCAAAAAACCACCACCACAGTGTTTTTGAGCCTAAACTAAGAACAAGGGGTAAAGACGAATAAAACATACTGCAGTGAGCCTGGGGTATGGCAGGCGGGTGTGTAAATCAATGGTGAAAATATTCCTGGAAGATCAAGAATTACTGAGTACGCCATTTTCATATCTTGCAGGAATCCATCTTCACCATTAATTCAGATTAGTGGGTCGGCATAACAAGTTCAGACAAAATCCTCTGGACTAGGGTGGTTGAAGCCAAGGGCTCACTCAGGACAGAAGTCCATTCAGGATTGTCCTGTCAAAGGTGACATGTTGCCTGGCATGGACATCCAGGGCACAGTGCTTAACAAAGGTGTGCACTGTGCGCACGTTGCAGCACTACAGATATCACCGACAGGTACAGATCGAATCTCTGCCAGGGACATGGCAACTGCTCTAGTGGAGTGGGCACGTACCTAACATTCCAGCTTGGCCTGAGCCATGGCATAGGCAGCTCACAATCCAGGCAGATATGCACCGATTTAAATGCACTTGATTTAACAGGCTGTCCCATTTGATTAGAGACAAAGGAGACAAAAAGCTGCTTAGATTGCCCAAAGTCCTTAGTTCTGTCCAGGTAAAATGTAAGGACCCTCTTAAGATCTAGGGACTGGACAGTGCACTCTCTTACATATGGGAAGCTGGCAAAGTAGGTAGGCAGCACTAGTGACTGGTTCAGATAGAACTCCAACAACAGTTTAGGTAGGAATTTAGGGTGTGTACAGAGAACTGCCCTGTCCTTGTGGAAAAAAGAGAGATGTGGCCACTAGAAAAACCTTTTTTCCACGAACTTCAGCTCACAAGTTGCGAGAGGCTCGAAGGGTTTATGAGTGAGCATATCCGGCACAAGGCTGATATCCCAGGCAGCAACATGGTTTCCTAAAGGGAGGCCTTAGGAGTAAGATGCCCTTAAGGAACCCCTTGAACAGTGGTAGCTGCACCAGGCAGAGGGTACTGACAGGCTTGTGGTATGCAGAACTAGCACACAGATGGGCCTTGATTGTGGAATAAAGTAGGCCTGCATCAGAAAGGTCCAGTAAGTACTCTAGAACCTTGTCAGGCAGGCACCCAAAGGGGTCAATGTGGGTTTTAGAGAACCAAATGGAAAATCTTTTCCACTTGGCTGTGTAAGGTTTTCTAGTGGAAGAGCTTACGAGCAGCAAAAGGTATTTCAGAGATCCTCTGAGATACTTTGCACCTGTTCACTTCTGTCTCTGCAGGAGCCAGGCCTGAAGATGGAAGAGTGCACGTATTGGAATGGACCAGGTGACCCTGAGCCTGTAAGTCCATCCTAGGTGGAAGAAACCTCGGTTTGCTGACTGATAATCTGCTCAATAGAGGAAACCATATCTGTCGACACCATCGGGGCGACTAGAATCATCCTATCCCCCTGCACCTCCAGTTTGAGCAATACCCTCTGCACTACAGGAACTGGTGGAAATGACTGCAGAAATAGATCTTACCATTGCAGTCTGAATACATCCTGACAGAAAATGCCATGCCCTGATCTTCTGGAGCAGAATCGAGGCACTCTGGCATTTAGTGGGGACGCAAAAAGGTCCACATCTGGGGTACCCCACTTACTGAACAGCAATCTCAAGATGTCTGGAGGTAGTGACCACTTGTGAGGATCAGCCTCTGTTCAGATGAGCTCATCTGTCAGACTATTTTGGACTACTGGCATATAGCTTGGAGCAGGATCCCATGCTCCAGTCACTGTTCCCACACTTTCTTGACTTGTTGTCTGCTTGGAGCACGGTTTTGTGACTGACAAAATCTGCTAGGGCTTGCAGGCTGTACAGAACAGCTTGCATCTCCAGCACACTGATGTAGAGATAAGTCTCTGATGGGTTCCAGACACCTTGTTTGGAGGCCTGGACAGTGGCCCCTCCTCCCACCCCATCAGGGAGGCATCTGTGGTGAGCATCACCAAAGGCTCTGGTTGGGAGAAGGGGAAAGCCCTGGAGGAGACTTTCCTTCACTGACCACCATGTTAATGACCAAAGCAGGGGCTCGGTCACCTGAAAGGGGTAGGTCTGAGGATATGATGCTTGTGACTACTAAGCGAAGTGTCCAGTGAGTTGTCCTCATGTGCAACCATAACAGAAGCGCTGTGAATACTGAGGAGGCTATTAGGCCTAGCATGCATTGCAAGGAGTGGCCTTATATAGTTCTGTGCTTCATGATGTAGCATGCCATCTGCAGGATTGCCTGCATTTTACTCTCTGGTAGGAGGGCTTGTGCCTTGGTTGTATCCAGAAAAGCCCCTATGAAGAGCAGCTGCTTTGAGGGTTGGGGTTGAGACTTCTCTCTAGATTCAGCAGAACCCCCATGGAGGTGAGGAACTGAGAGGCAGTGGCCACCACCTGTTCCATCTCCTGTCATGATGGACTGACTATGAACCATCATCCAGGTAAGGGTACACCTGGAGTGCCATCTTTCTCAAATGCACTGCGAGTACTGAAAAGCACTTCTGTAAGGACTCAAGGTGCAGAGTACAGCCCAAAGGGCAGGAATCTGAACTAGTAATGCTGCCCCAGCAAAACGAATTGGTTATCTGTGGTGGCTGGGGTACAGTCATATGTGCTGGTATGCATTCTGCATATCCTGGGAAGCTAACTAACAGAACAGTTAAGTAAGAACTTACCGTAACAGTAGATCTTCGAGAACAGCTCTTGCAGCAGGTTACACCATTAGGACTGAAGCCGGCTGGCGTCAGGACCCCACGGAAAATTTTCTAGCTAGCAGTCTTCAGCGGAGACCACCTCCGATGTCGGTCCCGCCCCCGACGTCAGGCGTAGTACATAAGGAGCCGGTCCCACCAGAATCCCCAGTTCTCCCGCCGGAGACTTCCGGCCGCTGGATGACATCAGAAGAGGAGACCGAGGGCCCGCCATCAAATGGCCACAATTCAGAACAGACCTTTCCGATCCTAAGGATATTGTTAGGCTGGAACCTACATCCTCCAAGGGGGAATGGTGGGTGGGAAAGTACCTGCTGCAAGAGCTGTTCTCGAAGATCTACTGTTACGGTAAGTTCTTACGTAACTGTACTATCTTCTTTGAGGTACAGCTCTTGCAGCAGGTTACACCATTGGACTGATTCCCAAGCAATGGCGCCTAGAAAAGGGTGGCAGCTGCTCCAAGACAAAGGGTAAATCCCAAGGAGGGACGGGATCCTTGATGGGCGGCCTAAGGTGGAGAACTCCTCTTAAAAAAGGCACGGGTAGTGTCCAGCTGGGCCACCATGCGTTGGCCTATGGGGGCATGAAAAGCTGAGATTGCACAAAGATGCACTTTAATTGAGGAGTAAGCTAACCCGGATTGAAAAAGAAAAAGCAGGTACTCCAGAACCAGCTTCTCGGGGCAGTCTAAGGGCGAGAAACCGCGAGTCTGAGACAACAGGCAAAATCTGCGCCATTTCATGGCATATGTTGCGTGTGTCGCCGGTTTTCTGGTGGCAGAAAGCATGTCTGCCACCTCTTGCGAGACCCCGTGTCGCAACATGGCTATGTCTCTAGGAGCCAAGCATGCAGGTTCAGTGAACGTAGGTCCGGGTGGACTAATGAACCCTCCTCCTGAGACAACAGGTGGGAGCTGATTGGTAAAGCCAGCGGAGGTTCCCGGGACAACTGATTCAGCAGTGGGAACCAAATTTGTCTGGGCCAAAAAGGCGCTATCAAAATAAGCGTCGCGTGCTCCCTGTGAAGTTTGAGAAGGACTCTCTGGATCAATGGAAAAGGAGGGAAGGCGCAGAGGAATCTGCCCGCCCAGGAGAGGGACAACGCGTCTCGCCAGAAAACACCAGGCCCTGGATCTAGCAAGCAAAAATTGGGCAGTTTTGCATTGGATGGGGAGGCGAGTAGATCCAATTCTGGAGTACCCCATCTGTGGAACAGATCCTCTGCCACTTCCTGTAGGAGTTCCCACTCGTGGACTCTGGCCTGGGAGCGACTCAGGCCGTCTACGACCGTGTTGTCCACCCCGGGAACGTGAACTGCAATGAGGTTTGCGCTATGTCGTATTACCCATTCCCACATCCTCATTGCCTCCCTGCAAAGGGGGTAGGAGTGTGTGCCTCCTTGTTTGTTGAGGTAATACATCACCGCAGCATTGTCTGTCTGTAACATGAGAGTACTGGGTGGAATCTCCGACTGAAAGGCCTGCAGGGCATAAAGGACCGCTCTCATATCCAATATGTTGATATGGAGATGAGATTCCTGTGTAGTCCATGTTCCCTGAGACCTCACCCCGTTCATGTGCGCTCCCCACCCCCAGCCCTGAGGCATCCGTAGAGAGTGTCAGCACCGGGTACGGCGCTGTGAAGGGAACCCCCACTGAGAGGGTTCCCGGATCTAGCCACCATTGCCAGTCCCGAATCACGGTTTGCGTGATTCTGACTGGCTGCTGCAGATGGTCTTGCCTTTGATCCCACTGCACCCTTAACATCCACCGGGTTACCCGCATGTGGAGTCTTGCCATCGGGACCGTTGGAATGGCCGCAGCCATGTGTCCGAGCAGGCGAAGGACCAGCCTGGCCGGGACAGTTTTCTTCGCTGACATGTCCCTTATGAGGGATCGTACGCGTTCCACTCTGTCTTCGGGAAGAAAGGCTTTCCCTTTGACTGTGTCCAGAACTGCACCTATGAACTGCAGCTTCTGGGACGGTACCAGGAGAGACTTACCGTAGTTGATTAAGATGCCCAGAGACTGGAAGAGAGCCTGGGTGTGCTGAATGGCCAGCAGCAATGCCTCCTTGGAGGAGGCCATGAGAAGCCAGTCGTCCAGGTAGGGGAACACATAGTGACCCTGTCTCCTCAGAGACGCTGCCACGACTGCCATGCACTTGGTGAACACCCTTGGTGCTGATGACTGCCTGAAAGAAAGTGCTCGGAACTGGTAGTGGCGACCGAGAAACTCGAAGCGCAGGAACCTCCTGTGCGCCTGAGCGATGGGGATGTGCAAGTAGGCGTCCTGCATATCCAGGGATGCCAAGAAAGCATCTTTCTTCAGCATGGGGATTAGTCCCGGGAGGGTCACCATGCGGAAGCGCTTGTAGGCGACTGATATGTTGAGGTCGCTGAGATCCAAAATTGGACGGAGGTCCCCTATCTTCTTTGGAACCAGAAAGAAGTGAGAATAGTATCCTGCTCCTATCTGGTTCCCTGGGACGTGCTCCACAGCTTCTTTTTGCAGAAACGCGAGCACTTCCTGCTTGATGAGCAGGGCGTGCTGACCCGAGTAACGGGAGAGCACAGGAGACCTCGTAGGGGGCTTGTCTAAGAATTCTATGAAGTGGCCTTTTTCGACCAGCTGTAGCACCCACCTGTCGGTGGTGATCGAGCGCCACCCTGGCAGGTGGTCTGCGATGCGAACCCCGACCTTTGTTTCCCGTTGATCCAGAGGAGGGGCTGGGAAGGAGTCATGCTGTGGCAGCAGAGGATCCTGCAGGCTGGGCCAACTTGGAAGCACGTTGGCCCCTACATGAGGACGTTTTGACCTGGGCTTTCCGGGAAAAGGAGCCCCTCTGATGCTGACTGGAACAGGGTTGTTGCCTCTGAGTCCGGCTGCGAAAACGACTCTGGTTCCTATGAAAGGAACTGAGTCTAGATCTGTACATGGCCTGGACAGATCCAACGGCCTTCCCGGCTTCCTGTAATTTGGTGATGACCTTCTCCGATGCATCACCAAACAAAACTTCGCTTGGACTCTGGATCCGGTGGCTGCGTGCTCAGATGTTGCGGTTTTTGAGACCAGTCATAAGAGGCTGTGATGACCAGGGAGTCGGCCAGAGGATGATTAGCCAGGTACTGGTCCTCCCTAGGGGCCTTGTACAGGTGGTCAGCCTTCTTTGGCATAGCCAGAGTGCAATGTGGTCGCCTCCATGCTGCCTTGGTGACGTCCACGAAGGTGTCCACCAAGGGTGGTACTACCACAGGCTTAGGGTCCTTTTGCCGAAGGTAACGGGTGAGGCGTAATCTTTCCGGGTCTAGCTCTTCCGCATCCCATCCCATGTTCTCTTGGATGTGTCTCATTATCTCAGAGAATGAGGGGTCATCCGGAGGAGACCTAGGGAGGTCGCGTGGGTCTGGAGAAGGGATGCTGATTGGTGAAAGAGACCTGGAGCATTCAGAGATGTCAGATCTGGAGTCCTCCGTCGACGGCAAATACCGACGTCGTCTGGGTCTCTTGGGGCTGGGTGACCCTGAAGAAGATCTAGATGGAGGCCTTTTCTTCTCTGTAGATCTGTCCCTAGGAGGTGTTACTGGTTCCTGGGGGGAAGGTGCTCGGCCTGCTGCCCCTCTGGGCGAAGGAGGTGGTGCAAGTGTTGGTGGTGCTGCGGGTGCGGGAGGAGGGTGCATGGTGACCACATCCTTTTTGATGGTGTCCCACCAGAAAGTGAAGAGCTCCTACACCTCTGCCAAGTTGAGTCCCAATGACGGGCCAGGCGCCGCTGGTCTGTCGTCGGGGCCGGGCATCGGTTCCCCAGGGGGCTCCAGTTCTGGGGAGGGTTCCCGCGGGAGCTCGACGGGTCCAGAGTCACCCGCCTGGTCTTCGGGCTGAGTGGACTCCTCCTCCGATAACGCCTCCTGACCAACGTCGGTAGGCGGCGGTGTGGCTCTTCTGTCTGCAGCAGCAGGCGCCAGTCCCCCGGCCGGCGTCCTGGGGGAAGAATGCCTGACTGGCGACGGGTGACGAACTAATGCCGGCTCACGGGAGTGCTTGAGGATCTTGGCCGACGTCGGGTCTGACGTCTGCTTAAGGGAGGTCAGCTCCTTGGTCTTGTGTTGGGGAGGTGGAGGCAAGGAGACAGACCGGACGTTGGAGGCCGAGTGCCAGGACGAAGACTAGTGATGCTCCAGTGACCTGGAAGAGGCCTTAGCAGAAGAAGAAAAAGGCCTGGAGGTCTTGGCAGGCCGCAGAGTTGAAGAGCCGCTGGCAGATTTGACCACTATCAGGGGAGGCTGAGAGTGGGCCCTCGACAGGGAGCAGTTCGACCTGGAGCCGGAGCTGCGGGAGTCCGAGGCCCTGGAGGGGGATCTAGGTCTCACCTTCTCCCAATGTTTCTCGTGGTGCCTGTGGGCCTTTCCTGAAGATTCCCCCCTGGAGGAAGGTTCCATGGCCTTGAGCTTTTCTTCTAGGAGGAAAGCCTGGAGATCCTTCTGTCGGCAGATTCTGGTCCGGCTATTAAAGCCCTGGCAGAAGGAGCAAGCCTGGGTGTCGTGGTCTGGGCCCAGGCACCGAACGCAGGCTGAATGGGGGTCTTTAAACGGGATCTGCTTCCCACAAGCACACTTAGAAGGATGGCCCTCCACTGAAGCTGGGGAGGACATCAGACGAAGAAACGTAGTCTTGAAGAACAACTTCTAAAGTTTCCGATTTGGAAAGGATTTCCTGGATGTCGCGTGCTAGTACTAACCGAAGAGGTCGAGACATGCAAGTCGACGGCGGGAAAGAAATACAGGTTACTCACCTGTAACAGGAGTTCTAGGAATGGTATATGTTGTTCATCCACACTCATTGGCAGTATCCTTGCCGCTTTAAATCTTGCCGGAAGGTCTTCTGCTTGTGCCTCCCACCCACCCGGTGGTATAACCTCGGCTCGCCCCATGACGCCTAGATCTGCCCGCTGGAAGCTCAGTTGTGTCAAGCCGGGGGAGATGGTAGGAGTGTGGATGAACAACATATACCATTCCTAGAACTCCTGTTACAGGTGAGTAACCTGTATTTCTAGGGACATGGATATGTTGTTCATCCACACTCATTGGCAGACTCCTAGCAGTTCTCCGGGAGGAGGGAGGCAAGACGCACACCCCCATATACTTACTTGGGAAAGAGAGACTGGAGAACCGAGGCCCCAAAACCAGCATCCCGGCGTACTCAAGGTCGATGTGGTAGTGGGTAATGAAGGTGTTTGCTGACTTCAGGTAGCAGCCCTGCAGATTTCCTGGATAGGGACGCCCCTGGAAGCAGCCACCGCTGCAGCAGTATGGCGGTAGAATGAGCTCTTATCCTCTGGGAGGCTCCATGCCCGCTAACTTATAGCAGAGATCTATGCAGGAGGTTACCCACCTGCTTATCGTCCCGCTGGCTGCAGGTCTGCCAGATGCGGCTTCAGCGTAGGTGACAAACAGCTGGCGAACCTCTCCTCGAATTTCAGCCGCGGCGCCCTTATAATAATCGAGCTCTTCTAGGATCCAGAGTATGGAGCCTATATTCGCCTCCGAGGTGTGATTGGGGTAGAACACCGGCAGAGTCAACACCTGGTTAAGGTGAAACTCGACACCACCTTCGGAAGGAATTTCGGTGGGGCGCAGAGACAACCTTGTCCCTGTGGAAGACCAGGTAAGGAGACTCGATGGAAAGCGCCTGGAGCTCTCCCATCCTTCTGGCTGACGTGATAGCCACCAAGAAGGCGGTCTCCACGACAGGTGAGAGAGCACACCTGTGCATAGGTTCGAATGGCTGCCCATGAGCTTTGCCAGTACCAGCAGTAGATCCCACGGAGGTGGGGGTTCCCCACTG
The DNA here is from genome assembly GCA_016271365.2 of Neoceratodus forsteri. Taxonomy (NCBI): domain Eukaryota; kingdom Metazoa; phylum Chordata; order Ceratodontiformes; family Ceratodontidae; genus Neoceratodus; species Neoceratodus forsteri. The sequence goes on from CM028136.1 coordinate 910,135,804, forward strand.
GAGGAAATGTGATCAAGGCCTTTGAAAAAGCGCCAGACCACCTTCCTCCTGCGCCACCGACTGCTTCCTGGCCCAGCTACTGTAAGCAGAGATGGCTAGCTATACACCTTTAGGTCCGCCGACCTAAGCCCTTGACTAGAAAGGACCATAAATAGTCCAAGATGCTTGCCAAGGAACAGGAGGAAGGGTCCAAGCCCTTGTTCTGACACCAAATGGAAAACCTTTTCCATTTGAAGGCATAGCATTTTCTGGTCGACCTTACGGGACGCCTCAACTACATTGAGGACCTCGTCGAAAGACCCAAAGCCTGGAACTCTAGCCGCCAGGAACCAGGGCCAGGTGCAGGGATTGAAGGTCCGGATGGAACACCTTCCCTGATTGACTGAGAGCAGGTCCGGGCGAGCTGGAAGCTGCCGGAGTCCTGGAGCTGAGACTGAGGAGATCTGGGTACCAGAACTGGCGAGGCCAGTCTGGGGCTATCAGAATCACCTGCGCCTTGTCCCTCCTCGCCTTGAGAAGCACCTTGTGGATCAAGGGAAATGGGGAAAGGCGAAAGAGGCCCGGGTCCATTGCCTCGAGAAGGCATCCCCTGCAGCGAGCCCCTGCTGAGGGGGCGGCATGGAACAGACTCAGCTCGCTGCCTCCGTGGAGGCAAACAGGTCCACCTGAGGTGTGCCCCAAAGGGAGAACAGATGCTGTACTACCTCCGCAGAGAGACCACTCGTGGATGCAGCCCCTATCCGGCTCAGGGCATCGGCCAGGGTGTTGGAGCCCCTGCCACGTGAATGGCTAGGAGATCCCCCAGGCTGCAGACGGTGACCAAATGCGGAGAGCTTCCTTGCATAGAAGCATGGAGCGTCCCGCCCTGGCGGTTTAGATAGTACATGGTCGTGGTATTGTCCGCCTGGACTCGACCACTTGACCCCGGAGGAACGGAGCAAAGGCGGTGAGAGCTAGGCGGACCGCCGGAGCTCCAGCAGGTTGATGTGGCATCGGGACTCCGCGGGGACCAGAGGCCATGAGCCCGTGTTCCCCAGATGGGCACCCAACCCATCAGAGAGGCATCGGTCGACAGAGAGACCGTCAGCTCGGGCGGACGAACGGATGCCCTCCTGCAATTGGATCTTGGAACGGTCCACCACTGGAGAGCATTCCACATCCCTGTGCCACCGACACAAGCTGGTCCAAGGGATCGCAGCGCCAGACCACTGGCTGGCCAGTCTCCACTGAAGGGCGATGTTCCAGCGGGCCCAACGACCACGCTGGTACAGGCCGCCATGAGACCCAGGAGGCGCAGGAAGTCCCGGCAGGCGAATTGCCCAACCAGAAATGATCGGGCAAAGGAGGAAAGAACTCGGCCCTATCCTGGCCGAGCCGCTCTGGCTCGAAGAGAGTCGAGCTGCTCCGATGAATAAAATCACCTGCTTCGCTCGAGTTCCACTTGGCCTCGTGACAAGGAGGCCCAGTTGAGAGCAGACCTGGAGGCCAGATCTCTGGACCACCCGCCCTTCCTGGAGGGAGCTGCTATCAGCCAGTCGCCCAGGTAAGGTACACCGACCCTCGGGCGCCGCAGGGAATGCTGTCACCACTGCCATGCATTTGGTGAAGACCCTGGGAGCTGGAGACAAGTCAAGGGCATGGCTTGAATCAGAGAGATCCTTCCGCCGGAAGCGAAGGAATCTCTGGTGAGACGGACGGATAGGGACGTGAAAACGCCGCCCTGCAAGTCCAGAGAGCAGAACCACACGCCGCTCCAAGGATGGTATTATCTGAGCCAGAGTGACCATCCTGAAGGTTCGGACCTTAGGAACTTGTTTAGGTCGTGGTGGTGTCGCAGAATGGGCAGCCATCCGTCTGCTTCGAACCAGGAAGTACCTGGACACAAACCCTGGGTCTGAAGGAGGGTCCACCACCTTCTCTTACCACCTCCTTCTGGAGGAGGAGAGGATGTCGGCTCGACGCAGCCGCCAGTGAGGCTGGGGATCCCGGCTCTCGAGGGGCGACGCTCTGAAGGGTGGTGCTGCTCGAATTCCAGAGGCAGGCCTCTTCCCACCACCTCCAAGACCCACCTGTCCGTGGTAACAGCGACCAGGCGGAACGGAAGTGCGGGCGTCCCCCAGGGGACCCAGAAGTGTGGGTGGCGGATGGGGCGACACCCTCAGCCCGTCACTGGGCAGGCTTGGAGGAGGGACCGCCGAGGACCTCCTGGGCCCTTTCCTCCCTGCCTCCTGTTAGAGGAAGCCGGGCGGCTTGGGTTTGGGATGCCAAGGCCGAGCCTGCTGGCCCTGGATCGCTGGGTCAAGGGCTACCGGGGCACACAGAAGGATCTAAAGGGCTTAGGCTGTGGTTTGCGGCCTTGTCCTTCTGAGCGAAGAGACCGAGTCCAAGGTGGCATTGGACTTCTCGATCCTCTGCAGGTGACCTTCCACCCCAGGGTCAAGAGGTCAGTCCCCAAAAGGGAACATCCGCCAACTTGTGCTGGGTATCCGAGTAAAGGTGGATATCCTCAGCCAAGTCACGACGACGATAGCCACCGCGGCCGCCACCGATCTGGCACATGAGTCCCTACATCCAAAGCAGTCTGAGCTGCTGTTTGGCCACTGCCCTGCTCCTGGTCCCGCACCTGCTTAACCGTAGTCTGCAGATCGGGCGGAAGATGAGGATGACCTCATCCAGGGAGCCCAACAGGGCATGAGAAAATGTGCCATGAGGACGGCCGAACTGGCCTGGACGGCGCCGAGAGAGGACGAGCGTAGACTTTTCGCCCGACATAGTCCAATTTCTTGACTCCTTGTCAGGAGGTTTGTCCACATCCCTGGCGCTAGCCGGGCGCTGCCGGAAAACGCTGTCGGTAACCAACCCTCAGCAGAGGGGTGTTCAAAACCGACAAGGAACCGGAGGGCCGGATACTTCCTGGCCATCCTGGCCGGGCGCAGGGCAGGAAGCAGGGCGCTGCCAAAGTTCCAGTGCTGGACCCACTATGGCCTCGGCCACCGGAAAGGCCTCCGCCGGAGAATCCCTCGGTCCAGAATCTCCGTGAGGGGATACCTGGCCGTTTGGAACGGTTCGAGCTCCATCCCGTAGACTCCGAGATGAGCCAAGCAGTCCTAGGAAGGACGACGGGCTATCCATTGGCTGACCTCCTGAAGACTCCAAGTCCAGTCGCTTGGAGAAGAAGGAGGAATCATCTTCGACTCGGAAGAGTCCTCAAGAGCTGCCTCTGGCCTGAGCCACCCTTCACCTGCCGAGGTCGGTCGGAGTGAGGGTAACTGACAGCCGATGGGTAAACCCTTAGCCGACCGAGAACTTGGTCGGAGCCCCAATTGGTGGCTGTGGAGGCGGAGGTTCCACCGCAATCGGTGGAGCAGCTGGTTTACCAACAACCGCCTGGGTATAGGCCCTCGGCAAGTCGAGGGTTGTGTCGGTCGCCCGTGACAGTTATTAATGGCCGGAAGGCGCCTGAGTCGGCTTATTCCCCGGCCAGGAGGAGTTGTTGGAACATAAGGTCTCGCACTGCCGACGTACTTTACGCCGGTCCCCTCATCCCGAGGAGGAGTGACGAGGACGAGCGGCGACGCTTTATCACAGAAGCCGAGACCGAGACCGCCTATGACGGGGGAACGGGCTGGACCGCTGAAGAGGTCCGAGACCGAGACCGAGAGTCCCGAATTTCCGGGTCGGTGCAGGAGGTGCGCCGAACCGACACTCCCTTCGGCTCGAAGGTCCATCCGAGGGCCCGAACCGAGGCACAGGCGAGCCCACGGATCTCAACTCCTCCCGGGGAACCGGGAGAGGGGAATCGGCTGCTAAAGGCGACAGCTCGTCTAATGGGTCGAGAAAATCTCGACTTCATCAGTGGGAGTCTCGGCCAACTGACCGACGGGACACCGTGAGGCCAGTGGGTCAAGCCGAAGCGGTCGACCGAGCCGACGGGTCGACGCCTGGGAGAGGGACCTTCCCGCCTCCCAAGAGCGCCGACGAGGGACTTACCCTTGTCCCTCTTTTGGACCGAGAAAGGTCCAGCAGACGAGGCCCTTCTCTCTTAGTGGAGAGGGACAGACAAAGCTCCTTAAAGGAAGCCGTAGGAAGAACCCAGAGAGCGGGATAAATGCCGCGTCGAGGAAGATCGCCCCGCCGCCTCCTCTTCGAGGGCGACCATCCGCCGAGCTGATCCGCCGAGCCGCCGCTGACACCGCCAACCGGCCTCCTGACTTCACCGAGGGAACGCTCGGGACGCCCAGCTGCAATCGGGCAGCACGGTCTTCGAGGACGAGGCCGAGAAAGATGAGCACAGGCCTAAGCCCGCGGGTCGTGCTCAAGGCCTAAGCAGTAGACACATGCGTGGAGTGTGGATCCGTCCAGACATCTTCTGCCGCATGGGCATCTCCAATCGGGGTCGATTATCCATCGCAGTCAGCGGGGTCGAGACTGAAGTCTTTTGCAAAATATTATTTTTAAATCCGCAAACGGAGAAATAGGAATCAGTCACAAACGCAGAGCGTTAAGGAGGAACCTGAGCTCCAAGCGTAAGGAAGATCTGGCGCTGCGGGGCGGAGCCGAGAGTTATACCACCCGGTGGGTGGGAGGAGCAAGCTTGAAGACCTTCCGCAAGATTTAAAGCGGCAAGGATACTGCCAATGAGTGTGGATGAACAACATATCCATGTCCCTAGAACTGGGATTCTGGCGGGACCACCTCCTTATGTACTATGCCTGATGTCGGGGGCGGGACTGACGTCGGAGGCGGTACCCGCTGAAGACTGCTAGCTAGAAAATTTTCCGTGGGGTCCTGACGCCGGCAGGCTTCAGTCCTAATGGTGTAACCTGCTGCAAGAGCTGTACCTCGAAGAAGATCTTACCGTAACAGTACATCTTTGAGGGGATCTCAGTCATCAGGTCACACATGGAACTTCACCACTGATGAAGCACGATCCACATGGAAGATTTTCAGCAGTACCACTGAGGCTGCCCACGCTGAAGTCATCTGCTGACGTCACCAACCCTACAATGGCATGAGCAGCCCTGTTCCCTCCTCAGTTCTTTCCCCTGCAGACTAAGGGAGCACACCTGGGCCATTGGGGACCGAGAAGAGAGAGAAAAAGGTGCCCAGGCCCATATGAAAGCATGGATACATCAGTAAGCCAGTTCTGAGAAGAGAACCCCAAAGAGGTGGATGGTGGGAGGGAAGGCAGACCTGATGACTGAGATCCCCTCGAAGACCTGCTGTTACGGTAAGTTTTTATGTAACTGTTCTGTCTTCATTGGGGGTATCTCAGTCATCAGGTCACACATATGGAACAAGTCCCAAGCAGTTACAGATGCAACATACCAGTCTGGGAGGAAAGTCAGCCAAAGATTAGGACAAGAGGCCCTGCAGGATAGCCCTGCGAAAACCTGCACGGGCTCTAGAAGCTATGTCCAGACTAGTGATTAGTTAAAGTATGGCTGGTACTCCAGGTGGCAGCAGCGCAAATGTCAGTGGCTGAGACCCCTTTCAAACAGACCACAGAGGTAGCCATGCCTCTTGTGGAATGGGCTTTCACTGTTCCTAGCAACTTTTAGCTATGCTTGTTGTAGCAGAATACAATACAATGTGCCAACCATTTGGACAAACGTTTAGAAACCTGAAAGCCCTCTCTACCCAGGGTGAAAAAAAACAAAAAGCTGCTTTGACTTTCTGCATTCCTTAGTTCGGTTCAGATAATAAAAAATTCTGTGCATATCTAACCATATCTAACGTATGGAGCAGTGCTTCCCCTGGATTGGCAAACTCAAGAAAATAAACAGGAGGAGGTGAACTGCTATCAGAGAGGTTTGCAGGGAATAGGCCAGGGACCACAACTTCATTGCTTCTGTGCACAAGGCCGTAGACCAAGTACCTCCTTGCTTGTTGATGTACCACATGGTGGTGGTGGTGTCTGTTCTGACCTGAATCATCTTGTTCTGTACAGATTTGGAAAAAGCTTGCAGTGCCAGAAACACTGCTCTGAATTCCAAGAGACTGATATGAAGCAGAGATTCCTGAGGTGACCACATTCCTTGGGTGGTAAGATCCCCCAAATGGGCTCCCCAGCCCAGCAGGGAAGCATCTGTGGTGAGTATCACTGAATGAGACTGAGTGACTAATGGAACCCCTTGTCTCAAATTGTCCCGATCCTGCTACCATTGCAAGGCTTGGATCAGGGTTCTAGTCACTGGGATTAGTTTGGTAAGGGAATCCTTTCTTTGGGACCAAAAGGCTCTTAAGTGGAACTGAATATCCCTCATTTGGAATCTTGCTCCCTGGACCACTGCTGTGGAAGCTGCCATGTGGCCCAGTAGCTGAAGTAAATGCCTTGCTGGTCGAGACACCTGAAGGGTGAATGAAGAGGCCAGTTCCATAAGGGTCCTTGCCCTTTCCAGGAGAAGGAAGGCTCTTGCCTTTACTGTTTCCAGCTCTGCACCTATGAAGGTGAGGGGCTGCACTGGTTCGAGAACTGACTTTGGTAGGCTGAGAAGGAATCCTAAGGAAGTGAGCACTTGCTGGGTCACTTGCAGATGTGACTTGACTTGGTCTGTAGACTGACCTGCTATGAGCCAGTCGTCCAAGTATGGGAAGATGGAGATCTTTTGTTTTCTTAGGAAGGCAACAACTACTGCCAGGCACTTTGTGAAAACCCTTGGGGCTGATGTTAGTCCAAAGGGCATTGCTCTGAATTGATAGTGGCCTGAGGGCAACTTGAACCTGAGGCACTTTCTGTGGGAGCACCTGATGGGAATGTGAAAGTAGACATCTTTGAGGTCCAGGGAGGCTAGCCAGTCCCCTGGCCTTAGAGAGGGAAGGATAATTCCCAGGGTTACCATTTTGAACTTTGGCTTTAAAAGATATTTGTTCAGATATCTTAGGTCCAGGATGGGTCGCCACTCTCCTGTCATTTGGGGGGTTAGTAAGTACCTAGAGTACAATCCTTTGCCCCTGTGTAGGGTGGGAACTCTCTCTATAGCTCTGAGAGGTAGGAGAGAAGAAGCCTCTGCCTCTAGGGCAAGGGTCTCAGAGATTTGCAGGTGGAAAAGATCTGGCTCTCATCTTGGGAAATTTTTTGAAGCTGAGAACCAGTCCCTGGCTTACTACTTCCAGGACCCACTTGTCTGGTGTAAGAGATATCCAGTCCTGGACAAAGTAAGCCAGCCTGCCCCCTAATGGTATAGGAGAATCGACCCGGGCAGACCCATCAGGGGGTCTGCTTGGCAGGGGCTTTAGGCTGAGGGGTGGATGCAGACCTGCTCATCCCCCTTCTGCCTCTCCCTCTAAAGAACCCCCTCTGTGAAAAGGAAGAAGAGGTCTGAGCTTGGTAGAAAGGCCTTTGGAAAGACCTGCCCCTGCCCCTGGACTGCTGCCTTTCAGGAGCTGCTTGCCTTTCTCTGGCCTGAGCACTCCTGTAAGTGGTCACGTACTCGTCCATCTTCTTCATGTAATTCTCTGTCTGCTCCCCAAACAGGGAATTACCAATTACAGGAAAATCCATGGCCTTAGCCTGGGTATCCTGTGAGACGCTAGTACACCTGAGCTAAGCCATCCTCCAAAGAGCCACAGATGTAGCCATGACTCTTGATGATACATCATTGGAGTCTACAGCAGCATGAAACTGTACTTTTGATGCCTCAATCCCATCTGCAGCCACCTGCTCCAGCTCCTTGGCAAGCTGGTTGGGAGCCTGTTTAGCCAGAGCCAGTACAGTGCCCCACCTGGACTTCTGGTACTTGGCTGTATAGGCCATATAGTTAGCCTGCCTGAGTCCCAAAGATGCTGCCATGTATTGTTTCTTTGCCATGGCATCAATCTTCCTGGAGTCCTTGTCTGGGGGGGATGCCAAGGGAATGTTTGCCTTATCACAAGCAGCAGCCTGCACAACCCCAACATTGCTGCACTGCTGAAAAAGAAACTCCATGTCTGAGCCTGAGAGAGTGTACCTCTTGTCCATTCGTCTGTCCACAGGAGGTATAGAATTAGGAGACTTAAGAATTTTTTGTGTCTGTTTTCCAAAGGATTTGTGGAGGGGAATAGACAGTCTACTGGACTCTGGGATGTCCATCATCTCAACATAATCAGGCTCTTCCTGATCCTCTACTGCTTCCTCCACAGGAAGCTGGAGGGTATCAGCCACTTTTTTGTAGAACATGTAGTGTGAAGGGGACTCAGAAAGCCTAGGAGGAGAAACACCTGAAGGTCTGTCTGGGGAGATGTCCGGGTCAATAGGCACATCCAGAGTTTCACCATCACCATAATCATCCTCATACTCTCCCCTCCTCCTCCTCCGGTTCATAAAATTCTTCCAAAGTATAATCCGGAACTGGGGGAACCGACAGAACTAAGCGATTGCACAATCCTAATCGCCTTGGCTATCTCATCGGCAGTCGGAATATGAAATTCTTGGTCTGAACCGGTCGATTTGTCTTTTCTTTTTCTTTTTGTCGGAACCGATTCCTCGGAATTGGCTCTACTTTTGCCCAAAGAAGTATCACCCTGGTCAGAGGGCACTCCTTCTGGTTTAGTCGGAACCAAATCGGGCTGGCCATCAGGGTCAGCGGACTTCTCGGCATCCCTTTCCCTTAGTCTACCTAATCTCTTTTTCAGGGTAGATTTGGGAAAATTCTTGCAAATTTGGCAGTCTGAATCGAGGCGGTCAAACCCCAGACAATAAACACAGGTGGTGTGGGGATCAGCCTTGGCAAAGACCTTCCCACACACACTGCAGTGTTGGAACCCAGTGGGCCTGTTTTTTTCCTTGGGTTTCTCAGACATGGCCAATCCTAACCAAAAACGTACCCTTTTTTCGGCAATCTGCCAGGCAAGACTCCTCTATCGGTTCCTGACTGTGTCACGGATCTTGGAAAAAAACGTAATTAAATCCATTTTTTTTAGAACCGATACGGACCGGTAACCACACTCTAAAGTAAAGCACAAGGTTTTTTTTAACTCAAATTGATCGGTTCAGCCGAACCGATCCACAGTTTACAAGTTCCACACAGAAAACAGAACAAAAACTTATCTAGTACTCACGGTACCACAGACAGAGACTTGAACCGACTATGCTGAAACAGCAATTCAGTAGAAACCGACCGAAAACCGACACTTCAACTGACTTTTTGAACCGAGCAGCAGGAGAAATCTCCGGAGCGACTGTTCAGTGAGGCGGAGTAAAGAATCTGACGGTTGCAGTTTAAACAGCAGCAGACAGGGGCTTCAACCGAGCATGTGATGAACATTCTATGCAAGGCACAGAAAAGTTAACTCTTTGTTCTCCGGGGCAGTTGAAAGGCAGGACCTAACTGCATATGTCAGAATACAGCAAGACTTCATGTCGTTTGAAATAACACTTTCAAAACAGAAAGCGTAACTCGAAAGTTGTGGCTGTCTCAAACGGAGACAGGGTCAACTTCTCCAAAACAAAATTCAAATCCCAAGCTGGGACAGGTGAGTGGATTGGAGGCTTCATATGCAGGATGCCCCTGAGAAAGGTGCAGGATACATCCAGTTGAGCCAAGGTGCAGCCTCCCATGGGCTCATGAAAGGCAGAGATAGCCGAAAGGTGCACCCAGAGGGAGGAGTACTGGAGACCCGAGTCCGACACAGATATCAGGCAGTCCACAACCTGGCTCACCAGACAAGTGAAAGGGTCCAGATTATGTTTAGCAACCCAGATGGCAAACCTCTTCTACTTCATGGCATATGTGGTTCTAGTGGAGGGCTTCCGAGCTGTCACGAGGACGCCCGCCACTCTCTGGGACACCCCAAACTGGGCAATGGCTATGTCCTTAGGAGTCAGGCATGCAGATGAAGGGACTTGAAACTGGGATGAACCAGGGTCCCCTGAGTCTGCATCAGCAGATCGCTGCAGAGGGACTGGAGGTTCCTCCACTAACTGCTGCAGCAATGGAAACCAGATCTGACGTGGCCAGAATGGTACTATCAGGATCAAGCTGGCCCCCTCCATGTGCAGTTTGATTAGTACCCTCTGAATCAGAGGAAAAAGAGGGAAGGTGTAAAGGAACCTCCTGCTCCAGGAGAAGAACAACGCTTCTTGCCAGAAAACCAAGGCCCTGGATCTAGCGAGTAGAAATTGGGCAGTTTTGCGTTGAGTGGGGACGCAAAAAAGTCCAACTTTAGATGACCCCATCTGGTGAACAGATCTTCTATGACAGATGAGAGAAGTTCCCACTTGTGCATGCTGGACTGTGTCCAGCTGAGGCTGTCGGCCAAGGTGTTTAGCACGCCAGGGACATGGACTGCTGAGAGGACCAGACTGCAGTCTAGTGTCCAGTACCATACTCACGAATGCATCCCCCCTTGCTTGTTGATATAATAGACAACACTGACATTGTCTGACTGGATCAACAGCTGACCCGGGAGGAGATGGTTCTGGAAGGCTTGCATGGCATACAGAACTGCATGCATGGCATACAGAACCGCATGCATCTCCAGGACACTGATATGCAGGGGAGATTCAAGCTGGGACCAAGACCCCTGAATATGAAAGGGACCCAGATGTACCCCCAGCACAAACTGGAGGCATCTGTGATGACAATGTGTTGGGAGGAGAAAATCTGGAATGGGACCCCTTGTGAGAGCTTCTATAGATCCATCCACCACTGGAACACCTTGCAGACTGAGGAGGAGAGCAGCACTAACTGATCCAGTTCATCCGTGCGTTGGTCCCACTGGACCTTGAGTGTTCAATGGAGAACTGTCATATGCAGCCTGACCATGGGAACCGTGGGAATGGCCTAGGCCATAAGACCCAAAAGCCTCAAGAATACCCTCACAGGGGTATAACGGCTCTGTGCGACCTCCTGAGCCTCAGCAATCAAGCACTCCGCTCTGTTTTGGGGCAGGAAGGCCTTGCCCTGTGCAGAGTCCAGAACAGCCTTTATACTATATATTGCAGCCTCTAGGATGGGATCAGGATTGACTTGGGCAGGTTGACAGTGATGCCCAGTGAGAGAAACAGTTCTCTCCAGAGTCCAGAGGAGCTGCTCTCTAGACGGGGCCCTAGATGCCAGTTGTCCAGGTAGGGGAAAACATACAGACCCTCCCTTTGGAGAGTGCTTAGCACTTGGTAAAGACCTGTGGCACAGAGGACAAGTCAAAGGGTAATACTTTGAATTGGTAGTGCTCACCCTCAAAAAGAAACTGGAGGAATCTCCTGTGCGGTGGAACCACCGAGATATGCAGGTAAGCATTCTGCATGTCCAGGGAGCACAGTCAGTCACCCTGCTTGAATACGGGCAGCAGGCCTGGCATGGTGACCATGCAGAATTTTTTGTACTGGCCATAAAAACGGAGGTCCTTGAGGTCTAGAATGGGACTCAGATCTCTGGTTCTTTTGGGGAGCAGAAAGAACCTGGAATAATATAGTACAGTTACTAAGAACTTACCATAACAGTAGAACTTCGAGAGGAGCTCTTGCACCAGGTTACACCATAAGGACTATGCCACCAGGCACTAGGACCCCATGGAAAAATTCTTAGCTAGCAGTACCCAGCAGGGACCACCCTTTATGTTAGACCGCCTCCGATGTCCGCCAATGGTATAAAGGTTGCGGTCCCCAGCCACTCCCCAGTTCTCCCGCCAGACAAACCATAGAGAACTAAGGTTAGTGGAAACCCCCACCAAGGGTAAGTAAATAAAGGAGAAAAGGACCAGGGGGAAGGAGGGTGGGAAATAACGCCTGCTGCAAGACCTCCTCTCAAAGATCTACTATTACGTTAAGTTCTTACATAACTGTACTATCTTACTTCGAGTGGGAGCTCTTGCAGCAGGCTACACCATAAGGTCTGAGTACCAAGCAGTAACAAAATGATCCCGAATGGGCTGGGAGATGGAAAAAACCCGAGGAGCAGGATAAGCTTCAGGACAACAGGCCTTGAAGCACCGCCAATCTAAACCCAGCTCTCCTACGGGAAGCAACGTCCAGACTGTAGTGCTTCAGAAAAGTGTGCACTGAACTCCAAGTATCTGCTGCACAGATATCCGCTGCAGACATATTTTGGGATGCCACAAATAAGGCAGAAACACCCCTGTTGGAATGACCCTTAACTGAGCCCAGTAAGGGTTTGTTGTACTTATCGTAACAGAAGGTGATGCAATGGACAAGCCATCTGGATAGAGTCTGCTTTGCCACTGCTGCTCCCAGAGTTCTCTGGGCAAAAGGTACAAAAAGTTGGTCAGATTTTCTCAAAGTCTGAGTACGACTGATGTAGTATCTGAGCACTCTGTGAACATCCAGAGTGTTAAGTAGAGCCTCTCCATGATTGGTATGCTCCGGGTAATAAATCGGAAGGTTGATGTCCTGATTAAGGGTAAACTGTGACACCACCTTAGGCAGGAACTTAGGGTTAGTCCTCAAGGACACCCTGCCCTTGTGTAAAACTAAAAATGGCTCTTTTGCCATCAGAGCCTCAAGCTTGGAAATCCTCCAAGCAGAAGTAACAGCAACTAAAAACGCTTTCCGTGACAGAAAACATAGCTTGCAATCCGCGGCTGGTTCGGACGGAGGCAACGTGAGTTTTTCCTAACAAAAACAAAAAATCCCAAGGAGGGATGGGGTCCCCGATGGGAGGTTTGAGATGAAGCATTCCCCTCAAAAAGGTTTGGGCCAGATCCGTCTGAGCAACATATCTGCCATCCACCAGTACACGATAGGCAGAAATTGCAGAAAGGTGTACCTTGATGGAGGAATATCAGAGGCCCGAGTCTGACAGGGAGAGGAGATACTCAAGGACAGCATTCAGAGGGCACAAGATGGGGTCCAGACCCCGTGTGGTGGCCCACAAACAAAAGCACTTCCACTCCATGGAGTAGGCAGCTCTAGTAGAAAGTTTTCTAGCTGCAACCGAGACCTCGGACACTCTGGGAGATACCCCATAACGTGTCGTGGCTGTATCTGCAGGTGCTAGGCATGCAGGTGCAGGGACTGGAGGTCTGGGTGAACCAACCTGCCTTGCTCTTGTGACAGTAATCAGGAGAACAAGGGCAGGGGGCTCGGAGGTTTCACTGCCAGCTGTTGCAGTAAAGGGAACCATATCTGACAAGGCCAAAGCGGAGCTACAAGGATCATTTCCGCTCCTTCCGTTTGGAGTTTGAGCAGAGCTCTCTGCAGAAGAGGAAAGGGAGGGAAGGCATATAGAAACCTCCCTGTCCAACAGAGGGACAAAGCATCTCACCAGAAAGCACCAGGCCCATGATCTAGCGAGCAGAAACTTGGCAGTTTTGCGTTGCATGGGGACGTGAAGAGGTCCAGCTCTGGATGGCCCCATTTTTGGAAGAGATCATCCGCCACCGACTGCAGGAGTTCCCATTTGTGAGTCCTTGATAGAGACCGGCTTAGGGTGTCAGCCAAGACGTTTTGGACCCCTGGAACATGCACTGCAGTGAGTAATAGGCTGTGAGCCAGAGCCCAGAACAACACCCTCATAGCCTTCTGACGAAGAGGATAGGAGTGAGTTCCTCTCTGTTTGTTGATGTAGTAAATGACTGACATGTTGTCCGTTTGCATTGCATTGGAGATCGAAACAGGTTGGTCAAGATCGTCCTCTCTCTGATCCCACTGCACTCTGAGGATCCACTGAGGAATTCTCATAAAGAGACATGCTAAGGGAATGGTCACTATGGCTGTGGCCATATGGCCTAAGAGCTGGTGCATGGTTCGAGCTGGGACCTGGCAAACAGCTGAAACTTTGTGGGCCAAAGAGCGGAGGCATATTGCCCTTTCCGGCGGGAGGAAGGTCTTTCCTCGCTCCGTGTCCAGGACTGCTCCTATGTATTGAAGCCTCTGACATGGTGTCAGGAACGACTTGACTGTATTTGGGGTGATTCCCAGGGAGCTGAACAGGCTAAAGGTGTTCTCTAAGGTTGCCAGAAGCCGATCCCTCATTGAGGCAGTCAGAAGCCAATCATCGAGATAGGAATAAACAAAGTGTCCCTGTCTCCTTAAACCTGCTGCCACTACCGCTAGGCACTTTGTGAACACACAAGGTGTTGAGGAAAGGTCGAAGGGCAAGGCCCGAAACTAGAAGTGCCTTCCCTGAAAGTAAAACCTCGGGAGCCTTCTGTGGGCTGGAAGCATCAGAATATGAAGGTAGGCATCTTGCATGTCCAGGGAGCAGAGCCAGTCCCCTTGATGCAACATGGGAAGAATGCCCAGCAAGGTGAACATCTTGAACCTCTTGTACTCTATGTATTTGTTCAAGAGGCTCAGGTCCAGAATCGAGCAAAGATACCCTGTCTTCTTGTCAACCAGGAAGAAGCAGAAGTAGAACCCTTTCCCCCACTGTGGGGCTGGAACGGGTTCTGTTGCCTTCTTGTCTAGAAATGACTGTACTTCCTTCCAGATGAGCTTGGCATGGGAGTAAGTTGCTTGGACTAGGGGATTGTCCAGGGACTTCTGAAGAAATTCCAGTGCATGACCCCGCTCTATCAGTTGGAGGACCCACGCATCATTGGTGATTGATGTCCACCCATTGAGGTAAAGCGAGAACTGATCCCCTACTACCTCTGGCAGGTGGCATGGGGCTGGGCCAGGAGTCAGGCATGGGAGCCCAGGGTGGGCAGGGAGACCTGGGACAGTTTGTTGTTCTTAGGTCCTTGTGCTCCACCGGGAGGAGAGGGAACTTTACGTCGAAAGTTGCCTCTCTGCTGCTGTCCTTTAGGCTTCTGCCCTCCCTGGCGACGAAACTGATGATGTTTTCCAGGGGTCTGATCAGATCTGTACAAATGATGCACTGACTAAATGGTCTTACCCGAGTCCTGGAGGTCTGAGATCATTTTCTCGATGTCCGGACCAAAGAGCACGGACCCATGCAATGGGGCATCAATGATGGCATCCTGGAGGTCCTGCCTAAATCCAGAGACTCGGAGCCAAGAGTACCTCCGTATACAAACCCCCTGTGGCCACTGCCCTGGCTGCAGTGTCCGCTGAATCATAAGATGATCTCAGGACATGTTTTCCTACGTCCAGACTGGACTGTAGTATATCCAAGAGCTCCGTTTTGCGCTCTGAATTGTGCTGCTTTTTGGTGAGCTCGACTGCTTTGTTCCAGAAAGATTTCTGGTACTGCATCATGTGCACCAAAAAGTTGAGCGAACATATGGTGCAGTAGCCAAGGAGTAAACCTTCCTGCTGAACTGGTCCAGGCGTTTGGATTCTTTGTCTGGCGGCTGGGAGCTCATGTGCTGCAGCTGTTTGGTTCTGCCACGGGCAGCCATCAGAATGACCGAGTCAGCCTTGGGCTGTTCTCTGAGGAACGGCTTGCTCACTGGGGTGCAGTACAGATGGTCCGCTTTCTTTGGTATAGTGGGGGCTGTCGAAGGGTGCCTCCAGACCAGCCTGGTATTGTCCTGAAATGGGGCTACTAAGGGTTTGGGCTCATTCATAACCAGGAAATCAGTCAGCCTCTTTCTTTCTGGACCAAGATCCTCGGTTTCTCATGGATTGAAAAACTGGATGTGATGCATCACATCCAAGAAGGTGGGATCATCCAGAGGGGAATGGGGGGGGGGGTAAGTCCCTTGGAGGTTCGGGGTGGTGGGGTGGAGAGGAAAACTCTCCTGGGGATCTGGAGGAGGCAGAAGTCCTCAAGTCGGATGACCCCGAGGAAGATCTGGAGCGAGAACGCCAGTGCCTTCTCCTGTAATGCCTGGAGGATGACCTGGAATGGTGACTACTCTGTTCCGGAGATCTGTCATCAGACGGAACAGACAATTTGGCCCAGGGAGGGTGGTGCCCGTGGGGCCTGTGGGGGTTCTACCGGGTTAGGTTGCTGAAGGGAAGCCTCTGGTTCCTTAGGGAGGACATCCTTCCTGACCATGTCCCACCAGGAACTGAAAAGGTCCTTTACTTCGGCTATTGAGACCATAGCGGGAGCTGATGGACCAGATGTCTCAGACCTGTTGTCAGGTTCCTCGGGCAGCTGACCTGATGGCGTATGCTTCAGAGATTTCGATTTTTCTGGTGTTTGGTCGAGAGGTGGTGTCGGAGTCGATGGCAGGTCTACTGGCGTCTGCTCGTCCATCGGCAGCGGGTTGGCAGTTGGGTGTGGCCTTTCCTCGGCTGGCGGCTGTGCCCCTTCCAATGAACGTTTAGAAGGTGCAAGCAGTGTGGAGGACCCCGAGGTCGAGGTAGAAGACGTTGGGGTGGTGCACTGGAAGTCTGACTCCCGATGCTTCGAAGAGCTGGCGTCAGGGTGGGACACTGTTTTCAGACGTCGCTTCCTGTCGTCGGGCCCAGCCGGATGATTCGATGAGGTAGAGGAAGCCTTCGCCAGGGGGTGGGTGGCAGACAGGGTGTTGCCTGCCTCCTTAACAGCAGAATCCTTGATCTTAGACCCGGAGGCATGGCTGTAGGGCCTAAGACTAAGGGAGGGAGCTGAAGGCCCATGCCTGGATAAAACACCACCAGACGTCCGCGCCGACATCGGGGTTTTCAAGGCAGACAACCCGGGAGGTGCTGGTTGATTGGGGAGGCAGAGTCCGATCTCGACTACAGCTGGCCATCTTCCGATGCAAAGACCGAGCAGTCCTTCTCATGGTGATGGTGCTTTCCACTGGACTTTTTCTCCTTCTTTTGAGAATTCCCTGGCACCGAAGAAGAAGAGGATCCTAGACCTAATGAGGTCTTTTGCATGGTGGCCAGCTGTTGTTCCAGAAGGAAAGTCTTCAGAGTCTTCAGACGACGAATGCGCGTTCGCCGGTTGAACTTCTTACAGTGCGGGTAGGATTCGGTATTGTGACTGGGCCCCAGGCAGAGGAGGCATGCGGAATGACGGTCATGGGCCAGAATCTGCTTCCCACACGCGCACTTAGATTTCGGGCATTGGGTAGACGACGATGGCGAAGACATGCACCGAAAATCGCATAAACGACTGAATTATTTAATACTATTATAATTCTTTTCAAAATGGCGAGCGACTGTTAGCATGCAGGCGTCCATGGAGCCGATGTGACCAGGTCGACGGCAGGAAAAGAACTGGGGAGTGGCTGGGGACCACCCCCTTTACACCACTGGTGGACGTCAGAGGCGGTCCGATGTAAGGGAGCGGTCCCCACTGGCTACTGCTAGCTAAGAATTTTTCTGTGAGGTCCTAGTGCCTGGCGGCATAGTCCTTATGGTGTAGCCTACTGCAAGAGCGCCCATTTGAAGTAAGACCCCTTGTTGCTTTGGTGCCTGGGCACTGGCTTGATGGCCTTTTTCTGTAGGAGGAATTGCACTTCCTCCTAGGGGATGGACAGGTGGGCCGCAGTATAGATGGAGGGTACAGAAGGAGTCTCTGGCGGCATCCCTATGGGTTCCAGTGTGCGGCCCCTCTCTATAATCTGAAGAATCCAGGCATTTGAAGCGATGGTTCTCCACTGATTGAGATGGAGGGAGAACCAACCTCCGACCACCACCTCTTGGTCAGGGACCTAAAAGGCGGGAGGGATCTAAGCAAGCAGTCAAGCTGAGGCAGATCCAGCTGCTGGGGCTGATCCGTCACCCATGGGATGCTTTGTTGCAGTGCCAGAGGAGGGGGTAGCAAGGCGGAGGAGGCCTTTCTCTTGCCCTGAGGACGGGAGGCTTCTCTGGACGTGTGGGACTCTTTGCGAAAGGGAAGATGCCGTCTGCTCCTAGGCTGCATATGACAGAGCGAGTGGACAGACTTAGCAGTCCTGCCAGATGCCTGTAGGTCATTGATGATTTCCTGAACATCTGACCCAAATAGTCTGGAGTCACTGAAAGAAGCATTAAGCACTTCTTGCTGGACATCTACTGCAAAGCTTGTGACCCTCAGCCAGGAGTGCCTAAGGAGGCAAATGCTGTGGCAGCAGCCCTGGCACCAGTATCAGAGATATTGTACAAGGCCCTGATGAGATGCTTGCTAATATCCTCTGCACTCTGCAAGCATTTAAGAACCTCCTATTTTGGGGAATATTCAGGGAGGGTCTGGGCAGCCGCCTTGCCCTTCTTCCGTTTAGTATTCTGGTATTTAACCATATGTGAGAGGTAGTTGGCAATCCTCAATCCCAAGGTGCAGGAGGCATATAGCCTCTTATCCAAAGGTCAGTCCACTGGGATTCCCTGTCTAGAGGAGAGAGCTGAGGTGCTTAGGCACCTTAGACCTGTCATAAGCTGCCTTAAGGATCACTGAATCAGTCTCGGGTTGGGCAGCATGGGAAGGTAGACCCTTGAGGGCATGATGCAACTTGTCTGCCCTGCAGGGCATGGCAGTGACCACGTCAGGTCTAAGCCAGGCATCAGTAGTAGCATTCCTCAGGGCTCGGAGGATAGGAGAATTGACCTGAGGAGGAGATTCTGGGATTTCCAGAATGTTCACCAACTCCCTTCTGGTGGCATCCTCTTCCTCTGTATGGAAGCCCATGGCTGAGGACAGCTGCTTCATAACACTGAAGAAAGTAGGGTCCTCTGGAGGAGACCTGGGAGTATGCTTGACAGAGTCCTCACCACTGAAATGGTTGTGGTCCTGTCAGAGGAAAGAGGTTTCTCCTCTTCCTCAGGCAGGATGAGGTCAGGATGGTACTCCTCCTCAACGTCAACCTGCTGCAACTCAAGGACCTTTGACGGCCCACGAGAAAATCGCCCAAGGAGGCCGAAGTGGCATCGACGATGACAGGGCCATCAACAGTACAAGGGACCAAGGCCTATAAGCACCCAACTGGTCAACTGAAGTGGTCGTCGGCACAGGGCACGACGACCCTTCCATTGGGGACTGGCAGCCCAAAAAGCCTGAGAGCCGTAGGCCTGGAGAAGTATCAGGCCACAATGGAGGGGCTGTCATCGACAAAACAGGAGTCTATGAACTGGGGCTGATGACCCGATGGTCAACGACCAGCCACCCTGATAGGTGGGTGACAGCGCAGTCGTTATGGGTCTGGTAGGAACAGAGACCTGGACAGCTACAGGCATTGGTGTATCTGCAGCCAATGGAGTACCCCCAGAAGAAGAAGAAGAGAAGGCCATAAGGGAGCAGGAACGCCGCTGGGGGGAGTGACCTCGGTCTTTCTTGTGACTTTTCCCTGAGGAATTCTCGGGCATTTATAGCAGTAAGTAGTAAAATATTTTTATTCATATAATTTCATTTGAATAAGGATTAACTCGATTGAGTAAAACTAATTTTCAATGAGGTCCACAACAAGATAAAAGGATTTCAGAACACAAAATTATACAATATGTGCATTTCACGTACATTTGTGGCCTGGGAGCTCGATGAACCCACCGGTGATTGGGAAGGAGGGATCCCCGAGGACCCCTGCCCAGAACTGGCTACCTGTTGCTCCACCAGGAATATTTAGAGCCCTTTTCTCGTTGCCTGAGGGTGGTTTGGTTAAATTTAAGGCAGAGCTCACAGTCTGAGACATTATGGTCAGGCCTAAGACAGCAGACACAGAGAAGATGGTCATCTGTGGAGGCAATCTTCCTTCCGCAATGGCAATGATGGAAGAGAGAAGTGGAAGGATCAACTCTTGACACAAACAAGGTAAAGGAATCTCATGAAGAAGAAAAAACTAAGTAAATACTTCGTCTCTATGCCTACCACTCCTCCGTACGTCTCTACTGCCTATGTGTTGATTTACTGCCCCCACAGGTCCTGCCTGATTTCTGCATCGGTCATTTCTTTAAATTTCATCCCTCAACTTCAGCCCTCCTTCAAATTGTACCCTGTTTCCACCACCATACCTGGTGGTCCGCTTCCTTCAACCGTACTTTTCCTAGCACCTTACCTTAGCCCCCGCTGGGTCTCTAGGGGCTCATACCTTGGGGATTATCTTCTATGTCCTCTGCTTAGAGGGTGTCTGCCCCTGTCGACTCCACTTGTTGCCCTCCTCCTCCCATTCCCTCCGTCCTCCATTCCACACCTTCTCTGCCCTTTCCTTTCTTTCGGGGTTTTTCCCTATCCTGCCATCACCTTCCTATTTGTATTCTCCTCTTACTTTAGTCTATATGGTGTCCAGGTGCTTGAGTCCGGTTCTCCTTTGACCAGTCTGACCTCAGGTTCTACTCATTTATATTGCTTAATCGAGCACATCTCTCATTGGGTACTATGCTACCTCATCGAACTGCTGTAGTCCTGCAGTTATTATCACCATCAGTCTTCTCATGCCTGCATCTGGGTACCCCTCGCTCATCCGATCTCTATGTGGGTCTACTCCTTCACATTGACTATTTGAGCATAACCCTCTTGGGTCCATGCTACCTTGACTCGACCTGCTCTTCACTCAGAGACATGCCTTCATGTCTATTACACCTTTGCTAGGGGCTGGCAGGCTGCTCTCCATCATCGTTCATTTCATGTCTCACTTTAAACCATACAGGCCTTCAAGGCTTCTTTCCATCATCGTACTTCCTCTCTTGCTTTTGGGTATCTAGTTGCAGACATCGCTCGCATCCCTCGACAGCTGTCCATTTCGAAGGCCAGAGTGAAAGCTTCCTCTTAAATTGGACTTTCCTCCTTCCTCGATCTCTAATTTAAATTGCTGTAGTGGAGCAGTCCCTAATCCAAACGTCCTTCAGCCTGGAGGGAAGGCGACCTAGGCCTTGGATCCCCAGAGGCTTCCTCCATAAAGGGGTTTGTTCCTCTCCTTTGTGCCAATGGTCATAATATTAGTCAGGGTTAGTATTTTCATAGGTTCCTTAGTGAGGTTCAGCTGCTGGATGAGACAGATGGTGGCCCCAGCTGTTCCCTCTCTCCTTAAGAAGCCCACCCTTCTGCATCTTGCCAGATTTACTTTCGTTCACTGTCCTCACCTTTTCTCGTTCTTCTCCTGTCTTTCCTATCTCTGTCTGTCACATTTATTTCCTGTCTAGATATCTTCTAATTTCTTGCCTCTTTGATGCTCGACGCACTTTTAGGTATTCTTTTGGGGATTCTTCCTAAGCTACCTTTAGCCAAGGAATTTCCCGTGGCATCTATCTGAGGACCCTCCTCTAGGGTTTCTACAATCGCACCCTACAGGGTGCAATATCCACCGGATAGAGAGGTGAATAACCACAATATATCAAAGTCACACAAGCATACATCTCATCCAGTTGCGTAAGCACAACAGAATGGGAAGGCTTTAAGCCTGAGGTTCAATGGGCAGAGCAACTATGTCACTCCCCCATCAGGCCTTAAAAGGCCACTCCTCCTGGACTGTTCCAGGATTCGTCTCTTCGTTGCCCCACCATCCACCCCTCCTCCTCCAGTGGCTCATCCCTCTTTCCCATGGGCTTCTTCCTAAGCTACCTTTAGCCAAGGGAATTTCCCGTGGCACCTATAGGGGGGAGCCCTCATCTAAGGTTCCTAGCGTAGTACCCCTACAGGGTGGTATATCCCATGGATAGAGAGGTGAATAGCTGCAATATATCAAAGTCACAGAAGCATACATCTCATCCAGTTGTGCAAGCACAGTTGAACAAAGGCATCAGCTCAAGGTTGAAACACATACACTGGTCTATCCTTAGGGGCAGTGTATTTCCTGTCTATCTGCTTAAAGACAGAAGCTAGAAGCAGGTTTACTCTAGACTGCATCAGACAGGATTTCAAATGCAGGTGTGATAGAAGGAACTAAAATGAACGGCATGACAGGAATGTTTAACCACTGCAGAAAGAGATGTTTACCTGGGTCAGTGACAATATGCTTAAAACAGAGTGCAGAATGCACGTTTCTGAGCAAAACCTGGAAAGTTAACTCTTCCAGTGGAACAGATATTAGGTCTGGGTCTGAGTAGTCCAGCCTAAAAAAGGAATCTTCATCGCCGCCTTCAGAAATGATGAGGTTAGGGCCTGACTCATCCTCCTCCACATTCTCCCTGAAGGAAGGGCTGTGCAGAGGGGTGGATCACATGCTCTCTAACCCAGAATGCAGCCTAGGCAACACTGGCCCAAAGGACTAGAAAGCGGTGCTGGATACAGAACTGAATATGGCGGAGAGAACACTCCTGGTGCAAAGGGCAGTGCTGGAGCTGGCACTGGAACTGACGCCGGGCCAGGCTCTAAAGGGCCCAAACCCGGTGCTGGCACCAGTGCCAGCCCTAGCACCAACAACCCAGCCAGCACCTAAGTGACTGGCAAGGGTACCGCAGCTGGTCCCACCACTTTGACAATGGATGAGGGTGCGGCTAGTGGAATAGGAGAAAGCAACATGGTCACTGCCAAGGGCCAAGGGGCTGTTGCCAGAGCCAAACGCTCTACCTGGCTTCAGGACCCCATCTACGGCTCCAGTTCCACTGATCCTGTAGAGCCAAGGACCAGCTCTGCTGGCAGCAGCAAATGAGCCAGACACTGTCTAATGGTGGAACTCCCCACCGGAGTCCCCACTTACAGACAGAAAGGGGCTCTGGGCTGGAAACCTCAACCCCCTAGTACCAGAGGCCTCCAATGACGCAGATGGCACCGGTGATGGCCTCTGGCTCTGGGGGACTGAAGATCTCACAACAGACCTCACAGAGGGTGTCCTCGAGTGGCACCATTTCTTCCTCTTCCAATAGGAAGGGGAAGAAATCCAGACAGTGCAGTGTAGAGAACCCGACCAGGATCAGGAACAGGCCCACTTCTTTTTATGCTTTGTGGAGGACTGTCCTTCCTCCCAAGCACAGGACTGTCCTTGGTCAGGACCCTTTCCTGATAGGGAAAGTGGACCTGACACAACCCCACTGCTGCAGCAACCTGCTTGAGAAGACTACCTACCGTCGTCCTCCATGGCTGTCGACCGTCGAGTTGGCAGTGCTGACAGAAACTGACGGAATTATTTGCGTAAAATCACTAAATTGACACAAAAATAACTTAAAACACTAAAAGTGAGATAAACAAATGCTGTTGCCGTATAAACATGACGTTCTCACTCCCGGCGAATGATGGACTACTGATGCTCACTCAACGATGGGGAAAAAAGGCTGAGGGCTGGTGCTGAGGTAAGCCTTGTGCTGCATGCTCCCTCTTGTGGCGCCACGCCTGCCCTCACTTTACCTTGGAGCTAGCTCTCCAGAAAAGTTCTGGCGCCTGCTGGGTCCCAACGTCTCCGTTTCAGACCCACTGGTCTGACTCACTGGTAAAGACAGATTCCTAGAAGATCCATGCTTTCACGTGAAGGAATTCCAGGTATGTCCTTTTGAGACTGTTAGAAGATCTTGAAACAGGGGTAGAATGCAAGGAGTCTTTTGAGGTAACTGGCCAATCTGATGCTATAAGAGGAGGGGGCAATATAGTGCAATGGTTTAAGGCTCTAAGTTGCAAATCTGGAGACCTGGGTTTGAATCCCACAGCCCCCACTTGCATACTGTGTGACCCTGAGCAAGTCACTTAACTTCTCTGTGCTCCCAGGTTGCACCCATAAACAAGCTTTCAGCTTAGTGTCTCTCTCTTGGTTAAACAATTGGAAAAAAAAAAATATGGTTTCACTTTCCACCCTCACTTCCATAAGAATTTCCTTTCCTTCTGGGGCAGGCAGTATAGCTTAGAGATTAGAGTAACAAGCTGTGAATGAGCTTGGTGCATCCAGCAGGCCTGCCTTCAATTCTCACAACCTCCACTTGGATACCGTGCGACTCTTGAGCAAGTCACTTAACCACCCCAGTGCTCCTAGGTGACCACTGAAAACAGGTTCTTGGTGCCTACTGGGCCTTACCTAGTTACCAAAATAATAAAATAAATAAATAAATAAATAAAATATTTCCTGTATCCAAGGAAAAATGTGTAGAAACCCAAAATAACTTGTTGCCCCAATGTATGCTGAGGGCATATTCTGGTACTGTTCCCTGATATGGGACTAGCAGAATAATGTTAGCTTTTTGTTCTCCCTTTGATGCAAAAATATCCACCCCTGCAACACCGTATGTCCAAGGCCACTGATTTACGGTGATTAAAACAATGAAATTCCGTTTTCAAGCCTTCCGATTCCGGAATTGCACTGGTGATTGTTACTCTAATTTCCAGATTTTACCGGGATTCTGCTATCATTTTTTTAGTATATGCATAAATAATCAGAATAAAAGAAGGCTTAATATATATAGCATTAAATAAAGCAAACTGAAAATAGTACAGGAAGGAATTATAAGAAAAATACAAGTTTTTGTAGATTTACTGATCTGATATAAAATGCCAGATTCCATGGAATCTTTGTTTTTACTGGTGTTCAGGTAGCTCTGATTCCAACATTTTACCGGGTTTTCCGGTAAAAACCGAAAATCAGTGGCCTTGCCTATATCCTAAAAGAAAAAATTACTTACCATAGTAATGTTGTTTCTTCTAATGGAGTCTTGCTGTATTCTGACTAAATGCAGTCAGCCCCAGCACTTGAACTGCCCCCGGAGAGTAAAAAGTTAACTCTATGCAGAAGCATAGAACGTTGAGCTTGAGCTCGGTTTTCGAACCTCTGTCTCTAGCACTCTGAAGTGTAACCGTCAGATTATTATGAGCACTAACTAATAAAAGTAATAGGTGGAAATTATTTCAACTCTTGCAAGCCAAATGGCTGCACAAATTGTTTTTAGGGTCAAAAGACTCAAGTCGAGAACCCCAAAAAGGAAGCTAAATATAAAACCAAAGTAGGTAGAGAGCTAAAACATAACTAAAACCCATAAGATAGGGCAAGCCAAGTACACCTCTGGGGTGCAGCACTGTGCCTGCCCACCCAAATCCAAAACTACTGGGTTCTAGGAAGGGAGGCAGGGAGGGAGGTCAGAATACAGCAAGACTCCATTAGAAGAAACAACATTACAATGCTAAGTAATTTTTTCTTCAAACAACATGAAGTCTTGCTGTATTCTGACTTAATGCAAACTACCAAGCAGTACCCCCTTGGAGGAGGGAGTGACAGAACCTGTTTTTGGGAAAAGGCGCTGCAGCACAGCTGTGCCAAACCTAGCATCACTTCTAGACTGAATGTCCAGAGAATAATGCTTGGTAAATGTGTGAACAATTTTCCAGGTGGCTGCTTTACAAATTTCCACTAAAGGTATATCCCTAGGTGCTGCGAGCGAAGCAGCTGTACCCCTGGTAGAATGAGCCCTCAGGTCTGAGGGAGGTTCCTTCCCAAGTTCTGAATAGCAGAATTGGATACAGGAAACAATCCACCTGGCAATAGTCCTCTTGGTGTCTGTTTTGCCCTTCCCCACCTCAACATAGGTGAGAAATAACTGAGAACATCCAGTCCTATAGGCCTTAGTGTGTTCCACATAGTAACTAAGGGCCCTTTTCACATCGAGACTGTGTAATCTTCTTTCCCCAGAGGACGAATGGTCAGTAAAAATACAGGCAATGTCATAGATTGGTTCAGATGAAAGCCTGAGACCACTTTGGGAAGAAACTTTCTGTTAGTTCGAAGGACCACCTTATCCCTGTGAAAAGAAATAAAATCAGGTTCCACTGATAAAGCCTGCAACTCACTGATCCTCCTGGCAGAGGTAATGGCTACCAGGAATACAGTTTTCCATGTCAAGTATTTCAGCTCTGCTGAAGATAGAGGCTCAAAAGGGGGCTGCATAAGCTGTGCTATACAGATGTTCAGATCCCAAGAAGGGGTAGGAGCTCGAAAGGGAGGATTAACATGTATCAGACCTTTGAAGAATTTCTGGAAAACTGGATGAGAGGCTAAGGAAGAGCCCTTCCCAGCTGAAAGGAAGGCAGGCAGACAGCTGCCAAATGCACCTTAAGCATAGTGGGCTGAAGGCCTAAACTATTAAGATGCATCAAATAGTCCAATACAGTAGCAATGCCAGCTAATTCTGGCTGAACAGGTATCTGGGAACACCAAAAACCAAATCTTTTCCACTTGGAATTGTAAGTTTTTCTGGTAGCAGGTTTTCTGCTAACCTTTAGAATATCCCAAAACTGAATGAGAAAGGTTTAGATGTGCATATTCTAACTCTTCAAGAGCCAGGCCTTGAGCCTGACAGCCTGAAGACTGGGATAGAGGATCCTCAGCAGACTGAAGTGTCTGGGAAGACACAGAGGCCTTGTCGCTGACAATGACAGTAGCAGAGAATACCACGGCTATCTGGCCCAGTCTGGTGCCACCAGGATCACCCTGCAAGGATGAGATCTGGTCTTGATCAGAACCCAGAAAATCAAAGGAAAAGGAGGAAATGCATACAGGAATCTGCTTGTCCAATCCAATAGTAGAGCCTCCTGGTGTACAGAGCCCAGTAGAGGAGGCTTGCAACAAAAGAGAGGAAGTTGATGATTGTCCAGGGCTGCAAAGATATCTCTGGAGTCCCCCATCTGTTGAAGATAACCTGAAGGACCAGGGGATTCAGAGTCCATTCGTGATGACCCTGAGAAATTCTGCTGAGAGCATCTGCTAAGATGTTGTCCTTCCCTGGCAGGTGTACAGCCACCAGGGAAGCATGAAGGGAATAAGCCAGAGACCACACCTTCATGGCCTTCATGCACAAGGCCGAGTGCCTCCCTGCTTGTTGATGTACCACATGGTTGTGGTATTGTCTGTCCTGATTTGTACTACTTTCCCCTGAACCACAGTTGAGAATGTCTGCATAGCTAGAAAGACAGCCCTCAACTCCAGAAGGTTTATGTGAAGGAGGGACTCCTGGTGAGACCAGGTTCCCTGAGCTGTAAGCTGGTCCAGATGTGTCCCCCAGCCTAGGAGAGAGGCGTCCGTGGTGAGAATCACTGAAGGAGCCTGACTGATGAATGGGACACCTTGCCGAAGGTTGTCCTCCTCCAGCCACCCTGGGGTGCCTGAACTGCCTGGAGTGTCTGGAACACTGGAACCAATTTGGAGACAGGGTCCTTTTTCTGAGACCAGTAAGATATGAGATGAAAGTGAATCTCTCATCTGAAACCTGGACCACAGCTGTGGAGGCTGCCATGTGGCCCAATAACCAAAGAAAATGTCTGGCTGGACAAGAAACTGGAGGTTGAAAAGAGGAAGCCAGTGTGACTAGAGACTGAACTCTTGAAAGAGGAAGGAATGCTCTTGCTTGGGTCGTGTCTATGTCCGCCCCTATGAAAGTGAGCAGCTGAGTTGGTTCCAGAACCGACTTTTCTAGGTTTAGAATGAAGCCCAAGGACTCCAGGAGCCTTTGGG